>OU342746.1:65824932-66424932 GCA_910589775.1 Avena eriantha | reverse complement strand
GATCTTGTAGTTGGGGAGGTGGAACTTGGTTCTCGCGTCCTTGTTGCGTAGCTTGCTCTTGATATTGTTGTTGAGGAGCTTGCTCTTGCTCTTGGCGCAGTTGTTGACGTGGTTGAGGCGCTTGGGCCTCATGGCGGCAAGGGTGTGGAGCCTCTTGACGCGGTTGATGGTGCCAGACTTGCGGTTGCGCTTGCGGTTCCTCTTGTGGTTGCTCTTGTTGGATCACTAGTGCCCTTGCGTGATGACGGTGTGCTTCTTTCCTTGCTCGTGGCCTTGACGAGAGGTAACCATCATAGCTTGACATTGCAGCGTGCCGTGGGGAAGGTACATAGTTCAAAGAGGTTCCATCTTCAACCACGGGGGCGTCATTGCGTCTTGGAGCACTTGGAGGTAGACCTTGTTGTGGAGGTGCATGATGACGCGAAGAACTTGAAGAGCTTGAAGCACGTGAATGCGGTCTTGACATTCAGTCGATGAGGCGTCAAAATTGTCATTTGTTTCGGCAACGGAGCATTGAAGCGACTCATTTTGGTGGCCGAAGTTGTGATGCATTGTGGCGCCCCGCAAAAACCACTACTAAAAAATCGCGGTGTTTTTGTGCATTGCATCATCATGACCGCATGCTCATGTCAGCATGCCAGCTTGCATTTGAGCATCGTCATGTCATCTTGCATTTGTTCGCATAAAACTATTTTCGAAAAGTCTGTTTTTGTTTTCTAAACGTCCCGCCTTTAATTCAAATTAAACCCGAGTCTCCAGAATATTTTGTTTTGTCTACCAACGGTTTTCAAAAGCCCCGTTTTAAATAATAAAATATTTCTTTTATTTTTAGGAGGCAGCCCGCCAGGCCCAAAAGCCTGACCGGCCACCTCCAAAATTCCTAAAACTACCCAAACCTAATCTACCCAGCCCCTCCACCTCACCACAGCCACTCACAGCTCGCCACATCACCCTGGCCAATAGCCCAACCAATCCCAGTCCGCCACCTCAGCCGCCTGACTCCACTCCCTCACCCTAGCCGCCACATGCTGGCCCACCGCACCTCACCTGGGCACGCCACCCACTCCCCCTGCCGCCAGCCTGGACCCGCCACCGACCGTTTTCCCGCTCGCGCGCGCGCCCCCACACGACCCGCACGCAGACAACCGCCCTGGCCCCACCCCCTGCGCCTCCCCACCACTACGCACCCGCCTCCTCGCCTCGGGCCTATCGCCCGATGCGGTCTTCCCCCCGCGACCGCCCCGCTCCTCCCCTCACCGGCACCGTCCTCCGCCCCGTCTCCCTCTCCACCGCGCTCCTCTTCCCTCGGCTCGACCCCGCCGCCGCCGAGCCCCCCTTCTCCCGGCGCCCCCGCTTCTCTCCTCCCCTCGCCGGATCCTGCACGCCATCGCCGCCGCGCCAGTGTCCTCATCCCCCACGACGGCCTCCTCCTCCCGCCGCTCGGGCTCACCCCGCTATCGCATCCGCCCGCCATTGCCGGCCTCCTCGTCGCCCGAACTACCCCGTGCCCCATCCCTAGCCCCTGCTCCAGCCCGTCAACCGCCGGCCTCGGCCCATCTCCTGCGCTGGCCACCGACGCCGTCGGCCCGCCTCTGACCCGCTAGAGCCGTCCTCGGCGTCCTCCTCGAGCTTGCCTTCTGCGCCTGTTCCCCATCCCTTGCCAGCCGCCCCGCCGACCTCGGCCTACCCCGTGCCGTCGCCGTTCCCTGGCCTCCTTCTCCCTGTCGTGTGACCCTGGAGCCGCCTGAGAGCCCACCCCGAGTCGCATCCGTCGCCATGACCGCCTTCCTCCACCGGTCGCCTGTCCCGTCGCTACGTCGTGCTCGTCCACGACCCTGCTGATGTACCACGAGGTTGTATTTTGTATGAGGTGCAGCGTTGTGTTGTTGCTGGGACATGTGTGTGGAGATGGGGGCAGTGTGTCACAGACCACTGATGTGGAGATGTTGAAGCGGCTCGAGCAGTACTACTCCGACCACTTCCGCCTTGATATGACCCAGGGCCAACACCCGATGACCGAAGTGGGACCGATGCCAATCCAAGTACGCCATCAACCACCGGCGCCAAACCCAAGACCGACATCATCACCCGTGCACTTCGATAAGAACGCCAAGTTCTCCTTCCTCTCAGATGCCAGGACCCGAACCGGAAGAACGCCAAGATCGCCACGGATACGCCAGGTTCTCCTTCCCGAACGCCAGGGTCGCCGAACACCAAGGTCTTCTTCTCGGACCCGATGACCGCCAAGATCGACGCGGAACGCCAAGCTCTCCTTCCCGTTTTCGAAGACCGATCCGGGACGCCAAGATCTACTGCCCAGACGCCATGACCTTCACGGATCCGATGCCCGAGAACCCGGTACGACAAGCACTTCACCGCGGAACGCCAAGTTCTACTTCCGAACGACAAGACCGGCCGATCTGCGGACCTGAGAAGACCTTCGAGACGGCAAGATCAACACCGACCAGGGTGCATCTGATGCGCCCCTAACCCTGGACCAAGTCTTGCTTCCCGGAACACCAAGATCTACTCCGTTGTCCGAGAACATTCCCGCCGAGATCGATCCCCGTCGAACCCTGGACCCTATCGAACCCCGAACCCCGGAACCCAATTCTTCCGAACCCAGATGTGTGAACCTTTTCCGAGCCCGTATTTTATAAATGCTATATATAAAACCTGTTGCATAATAATTGTTCATCTCGCATGCATATCATAATATGCCAGATCTTCTGCCGCAGTATTAAATATTGCATCCGGTGTTTGTTTTAGTGCTTTGTTTCTTCGCGGATTAGGCCGATGAGTTGATGCGAGTATCGACAAGTTCTCCGGATATGAACCTTCGGCAGTGTTTCCCAGGCGAGCATCTCTCCTCCTTCTACCTATTTTGCATTTATAGTCTTTCCTTCCTCCTGTTGATCTATTGCTATCCGTGTCGCGATGCTTTAGTTTCCGTGCACCAGTTATATCCCGTGCAGCCTCTATATTGCCTTGGACACCTCCTATTACCTGTGTTTGGTAGATAGCTGGCCTTGCGAGTCGTAGTTGCTTGTTCAGGTACGATCTCGTGTTGACAAGTACCACAGTTGTTGGAAGGTTGGCAGATGCTTATTGGTGGAGGTGATCATGACTTTAAATATAACTATTAAAATGCTAGATATAACTAATGCAGAGGCATCGGTGGGCAATAGATGTTATTTGGTTCTTCCACGCTCACTTGTGTCCCGTAGGACCCTGAGTACTTGATACCTGTTCCTTGATTTTTCGCACTATCCAATCCGGGAGGCCTTATGGACCCCCCTAAGCCAGAGCTTGATTCATTCTATTTCTTGGGGCCACAAAGTAGTTTGGGGCTTTATTACTATCCTGTACTTATGCCATGTTACTGCTTTATTTACGATTGTGCGTGGAGCACCTATACTATTTAGGATCGTGACACGTTTTTGCTGTATCGACAAGCCCAGTCACACTTTCGGGTTCCCAGTCGTTTACAGCCGTCCACACAAACCCTGGGTCCGTTACGGAGCCGGCCAACTTCGTTGCGGGTAGCTTAGTGGGGTGGCCCCTGAAATATTTCTGAATCTTGTGATCGCTTTGTCGTGAATGCCTCGTTGGGTTTTGAGTTGGTTTTTCCGAGGTTGATCGAGTGTGTGTTGCTATTTGTGCACCCCTGCAGGGTAAAACTTTCTGAAAGCCGTGCCCGCGGTTATGGACGACTTGGAGCACAGTATCTCGATCATAGACAAGCATAACTAAAGTAGTGCTATAAATTTGACTTAATATGTGACTAGTAATCAGCTCAATTATAACGGAATGGATATTAAAGATGCCAACAACTGGTGGATCTGTGGTGATCTGTGTCATACTATACCTGCCTAGTAAGTATTGCAACTCCAATGGAATGTGATAAAAGTGTCAACCACTGCTGGGTTTTGGGATTCCGCAGGAAAATTATATCTGCCTAGTAAATGTTCCAACTACAACGGAATGTTAACTAAAACTGCCCACTACTTCTGCTATCAGGATGACTCATGCTATCTATATCTGATTAGTAATTGCTGCAACTATAATGGGATGAGTAAAACTGCCAACTATGTGAGTTCCTCAGTTTGACTTCCTCGTTTGGTCTCGAGGGGAAATACCAGGATGGGTTTGTTTGGTGTTAGCTTCAGGTTGGATCCGAATAGGTCTTTCTTATCCCTCTCTGATAACCGCCAGTTGTATCGAGTCTCTATAGGTTGTTTAGTGCCGCTGCGCTGCCGCTTCAGCCCACCATACCTATGTAGGCGAGAGCTGCCGAATTCTAGCCTCGCCGTGTACTGGCCTCAGTACTGACACTCCTCTTTTTTCCTTTGCCCTTTGTCGGCACCCCTTTTGTTTTAGCAGGTTTGTGATCGACGTCGTTAGTAGGGTTACCCTTCCGGCTTGGCCTGGGTAGGGTTATGGACGCCATTGGTTATTCTTCAGGGCTCTTAGCCCCATTTACATCTTGTCCATAGTTGGACGCTCTATCGTTTTCAAGGTGATTTGAATCTTTGTACTGTATATCTGTATTCTTGACTCGCTGAGTCGCTGTTGTATATATATCTGTTCTGTGGGTCCCATCGAGGACTGTTGTGTAATGGTATTACCTCGTTTTCCACCCGCATGAAAGTGCCTGGTGGGCGTCCTTGAATCGTTTCTATGCGGGTTTGGCGGAAAGGGCTAAAACTTGCATAGGGCCGATTCGAGGGTGTTACAGAGTGGTATCAGAGCTCAGCAGTTACGATACCCCACAAGTCCAGCCTGTAGGATAACCTAGCTAACGGTTGAAGTAGAGTGTCAAAACTATTTTGCAAAATCGGTTGGATAGATCTGATTAGGTCTGATTTTACTCCTTATCCCTCTGCTATTCTCCTCTTACCTCGGCGTGTTTTGATTCTACTCTCTCATCTTTCTTCGAGTCCAGGATTCTCGTGGTTGGGTTTTCCGTCGTACCTTTAGGGTTCTGCTCCCTCCTTTGGTAACGATGTTTCTGCATCCGGTCTTCATGCTATCTCAGTGATCCTTTATCTGTGGTACCATTCTTTGTTCCTTGTTTGTGCCTTCTGGTGTTTTCCGACGCGACGACATCATCTACGCCAGATCCGATGCAGAGTCTGCTTCCCTCCTTTGTTCCGCACCTCGCTTGTCGAGATCTTCAGTCTGAATCCCGAGAGTTGGTTGCATAATTCACCTATTCATGTGCAAGGTAATGCTTTGAGTGTGGGATGGAGTAGCTACCATAGCACTACTCTTATCATTCGCTTTGTACATTGAATCGGTGGATCCCGCAATTTTACTCCGTCCACAGAAGTTAGAGGTGGCTTTATTTGTTGATACCTCTACCTTCGCCCTTTGTTCCCGGAGTGTTCTCTCGGCCATCACTGACAACGACCTCTTGTTACTGGTGTCGCGAGCATCTACATGAAGCGAGAAGATTCAGATCGCCGACCTTCTTCCCGGTACCATGTGGCGGATCTCGAGGGCGAGATCCATTGTTAGTGGTGTCGAATTGTGGCGCCCCACAAAAACCACTACTAGAAAATCGCGGTGTTTTTGTGCATTGCATCATCATGACCGCATCCTCAGGTCATCATGCCACCTTGCATTTGAGCATCCTCATGTTATCTTGCACTTGTTCGCATAGAACTATTTTCGAAAAGTCTGTTTTTGTTTTCTAAACGTCCCGCCTTTAATTCAAATTAAACCCGGGTCTCCGGAATATTTTGTTTTCTCTACCAACGGTTTTCAAAAGCCCCGTTTTAAATAATAAAATATTTCTTTTATTTTTAGGAGGCAGCCCGCCAGGCCCGAAAGCCTGGCCGGCCACCTCCAAAATTCCTAAAACTACCCAAACCTAATCTACCCAGCCCCTCCACCTCAACACAGCCACTCAAGTCTCGCCACATCACCCTGGCCAATACCCCAACCAATCCCGGTCCGCCCCCTCAGCCGCCTAACTCCACTCCCTCACCCCAGCCGCCACATGCTGGCCCACCGCACCTCACCCTGGCACGCCACCCACTCCCCCTGCCGCCTGCCGCCAGCCTGGACCCGCCACCGACCGTTTTCCCGCTCGCGCGCGCGCCCCCACACGACCCGCACGCAGACAACCGCCCTGGCCCCACCCCATGCGCCTCCCCACCACTACGCACCCGCCTCCTCGCCTCGGGCCTATCGCCCGACGCGGTCTTCCCCCCGCGACCGCCCCGCTCCTCCCCTCACCGGCGCCGTCCTCCGTCCCGTCTCCCTCTCCACCGCGCTCCTCTTCCCCCGGCTCGACCCCGCCGCCGCCGAGCCCCCCTTGTCCTGGCGCCCCCGCTTCTCTCCTCCCCTCGCCGGATCCTGCACGCCATCGCCGCCGCGCCCGTGTCCTCATCCCCCACGACGGCCTCCTCCTCCCGCCGCTCGGGCTCACCCCGCTATCGCATCCGCCCGCCATTGCCGGCCTCCTCGTCGCCCGAACTACCCCGTGCCCCATCGCGAGCCCCTGCTCCGGCCCGTCAACCGCCACCCTCGGCCCATCTCCTGCGCCGGCCACCGATGCCACCGGCCCGCCTCTGACCCGCCAGAGCTGTCCGCAGCGTCCTCCCCGAGCTCGCCTTCTGCGCCCGTTCCCCATCCCTCGCCGGCCGCCCCGCCGACCTCAGCCTACCCCGCGTCGTCGCCGTTCCCTGGCCTCCTTCTCCCCGTCGCGTGACCCTGGCGCCGCCTGAGAGCCCGCCCCGAGTCGCATCCGTCGCCATGACCGCCTTCCTCCGCCGGTCGCCTGTCCCCTCGCTGTGTCGCGCTCGTCCACGACCCTGCTGCTATACCGTGAGGTTGTATTTTGTATGTGGTGCAGCGTTGTGTTGTTGCTGGGACATGTGTGTGGAGATGGGGGCAGTGTGTCACAGACCACTGATGTGGAGATGTTTAAGTGGCTCGAGCAGTACTACTCCAACCACTTCCGCCTTGAGATGACCCAGGCCCGACACCCGATGATCGAAGTGGGACCGATGCCAATCCAAGTACGCCATCAACCACTGGCGCCAAACCGAAGACCAACATCGTCACCTGTGCACTTCGATCAGAACGCCAAGTTCTCCTTCCTCTCAGACGCCAGGACCCGAACCGGAAGAACGCCAAGATCGCCACGGATACGCCAAGTTCTCCTTCCCGAACGCTAGGGTCGCCGAACACCAAGGTCTTCTTCTCGGACCTAATGACCGCCAAGATCGACACGGAATGCCAAGCTCTCCTTCCCGTTTTCGAAGACCGATCCGGGACGCCAAGATCTACTGCCCGGACGCCATGACCTTCACGGATCCGATGCCCGAGAACCTGGTACAACAAGCACTTCGCCGCAGAACGCCAAGTTTGTACTGATCCCGGATCGATAAAGATCCTAAGTCCCTATGATTAACATGCTAGTCCCTGGATCATTAGCTAGCACTCACAGTCGATGAAATATCATGTAAAACACAAGTCTTTATTACATGAATCGAATAATCCAGACTTTACATTATTACAATAGAAGCAAAAAATATACAACTTGGAGTCGCATCAATGCCACAGGCAGGTTGAGTGAAGACTTGTGATCCTAGCGCACTTTTCAACGATCTCCAAATTCTGCACACAAAGCGTGCATCCAAACGAGTTGGTCAATACTTTGAATGTATTGGCAAATTACACCAAGGAAAGAACAAGACTAACTCTACATGCAAGGCTAGAGTAGGCTTTGGGGTTTATTTGCATAAAGCCAATTTTCTCTAAGTAAGAAGAAAATAGGAAGAGTTTTATCCTACTTTGTAAACATTTGTTTAAGTAAAATAGGGTCGAACGGAACACGAGGATATTACTCACCAAGTGCCCAAACAACCTAACACTTGGATATTACTCACCAAGTTCCCAAAATCCCACCCAATGGCGATATTACTCATGCCTTGGGGTTTATAAAAACTTTAAGTTTGGAAAAGAGAGAGAGGAAGATCTTTCAGAGGCTCCATCCTTCAGATGCTCAATGTTATTCTGTTTCCGTGAACATGGCTGATCGATCAGATTGCAATACTCTCGAGAGATTGTGCACTTTCCCCACAATCCATGATCAAGCCCTTTTACAGGCAAGACCATGGCGAAGCCTTCCCTTAGTAGCCCCTCTACCAGCTGGATCCAACCGTGCCAAGAACCTCGAAATGTTGGTACCCCGGTGAGGTTTCCCACTAAGTACTAAGCCAAGACAGAGCCCATATGTATTGTGGTTGCACGGGAAGCTTCTGAATTCTGAAACATGGCAGACTTCTTTGATTCATGGGCGGCCGTCCTCCACCAAAATCTCACTCGTTGTCCCGAAAACCATTCCGCCCAGAAGAAAACTTAGTTTTATTTTGAAGGGGGTTTTGGAGAAGAAAAGTTCGCTCGAGAGAGCTCTCATACTTAGAAAATTTTGAGTCTTTCGAACCCTACCAACGATACTTGATATGGATAAGTATATAGCATAGCATGCATAACTTAGAAAAACAGGATAACCTATTGGGATAGAAAATCCTAAGTATGGAACTACTCATGGCATACCACAAAACCGCACTTGCAAATTAGTACTAAGAAAATCTACCAAAATCCTACACATGCATACTACAGAATTTTGAAGAGTAGATCATGCATAGTCAAAATTGGGACATAAATATGAACAAGTGGTGTAACTTGCCTTATGTTTGTGTTATGGATGATGATTGAATTCTTCTGCAGCAATCGCACTCTCCGAACAATCTAACGCGAGGACAAAACAATTCCAATCAACACAATTACAAACATAACAACCACAACAATGATGAACACAAGCATGCATGATGATTTAATATTAGTTCTTTGAATGGTATTAGATCATATGATGCATGTAGGAGATTATTTAATGCAATAGGGTATTTGTTATTAAATCTTGATGACCAAAAAAAAGGCTTTAGTAGTTCTGTTGCAACTTCTGTCCTAATTGTCTAATTAAATTTGGTTATTAGTTTTACTGGATAGAGGACATTAATACGAACCAAGAGGAATTGGATTCATCTTAATCGGAGTTATAGATCTTCTTCTAGGATTTATTTAGTGTTTAATGGAGTTTAATAAATCTGAACAGATCGTACTGACAACAAACAAAACTAAGTACATATCAGAAAACTACGCAAGATTATGAACTCAGGGACATATTACTCATATTTTTCGGATATGTGGATTATTTACTATGAATTTAATGATTTAAAAGGCCAATAATACTAATTAATTATTCGTCATTCATCTATACAGCAAACTTGTAATTTTATTTCAGAATCATGTTCTATACAATTTTTTGAATCCAGGGGTATATCATTTGTATTTTTCTGAGTTGTATTTTATTTTCTGGGAATTAATTGCTCCAAAAAGTGTATTAAACCATTTAAATAATCACGACAAATACTTGCAGTAAATGTCTGATACAATTATATATTAATACTCTACACGATTTTTTGATTCCAACGGTATATCATTTGCAATGTTTGGACGTAGTATGAATTTTCTATGGATTTTACAAGTTAGATCTATAATCTACAATTTTAAATTCGAACGGAATATTCCAGAGGATATTCCGCTGACTGGACAGGTTGACCGTGTAGGCTGACTGGGACTAGACGCTGACCTGACGACGACGTGGCAGTGACGAGGCAACTGATCGGGACGATTGAATCTCGACCGTCGAGATGAGATACGGTGGCTAGAAGAGAAGTTGGCTCAAAATAGACCCGATTTTGCCTAATAAAGGACTAGAAGTAGATCTGTGTTAGAGAGATAAATCCGTAGGTCAAATCGAAAAACTTTGAACATGAAAGTTGTGGAGGATGATAGATCTACCTTTTCACCAAAGGAATTTGGATTCCAAGAAACGAGCGCGAGGAGATCTTGGAATTACGCCATCAGATCTGAAATATTGCCTTGCGAAATTCTCCGAATGTGGTGGATGAAAAGAGGTGAGGTTTGTCGAAATTGAAAGATTTCGACGAGATCTACAACTTTCGTGTTGAAGCCGAAGGCAGCCGACAAAGTTTAGATGGGTTTAGAAGCGAAATACGATTCAGTAGGGTGTAGATTCGGGATTTCGGGGAGAAAAAGTGTTATAGCTGTGGCTCCGATGGATTATTTAGGCTTTTAGGATGATGGGAAGATAGATCTTGAAGTACAGAACAAGTAGAAACAAACGAAAGTCAATTCGGACTTATAGATAAAAAGTTATAAGTGTTTGAATAGAGATGGGTTTAGAAATCAGATTTTCGCACGCTTTTTAAAGCGGAGGTGGGATCGAGCCTTCTCCCGTGCGGGTGGCTGGTTCGGTCGGCTGAGTGGGCCGGCCGGGTGGCCCATTTCGTTTTTTTTTCTTTTTTGGTATTTTCTTTATATCTTTTGCATACGAACTCCAAATGACATGATTCTTGTTTCTAATTTTTTGTAAAATTCCGTAGATCATTATAAGATCATATTTGTAGCGTTTTCACTAGTTGGGAGATGATTTATTTATAAATATCCATATATTCCTTATAGGAACATTTGGGCAAATCAACTATCGGATCTAGATATTAGGATTTGGATTCAATTTTTGGGAACTTTGCATGGATGCAAAGAAATGCTTATGAATGTTTCATGATTTTCATTTTTGCAAACATTCACACAAATCCTAAAACTAAAACTCAATTCATGCCTTTTTGCCTATATGGATAGTTAGGTATTATCAAAAGGATATAGGGTTTTATGCATTTGGCCTTATATGGCTACTATGCAATATTTATAAATAGCTTCTTAGGGTTTTATTTTAACCACTCAACCAAAACACACAATGCCACAAATGCCCAAAACAACAAGTTCAATCATGTAACACGAAGGAACACATTCTTAACATCCAATGAAAATGAAGATGTCATGTTATCTTCTCTCTTTTCAAGCAAGTGGTGAAAAGCATCTAGAATGGTTTCATAAATTGAAGTAGAGACTTTAAGGGTCAAATAGGGAAATTAGAATATCACTCCACCATAATTGGGAAAGTCATTTTATTCCCTCTCTTTAATCATCTAAGCATGGTTGGATATTTAAAGAATCAAATAGTTGAAAAGAAAATGAAAACAAGTTGGATAGTCATGTTAATCCAATCTCATACAAGTTTCTGAATTCAAGGAAGGAAAATCATAACAGCAAGTTTCTTTTCTTTGAGAAATTTCAACAAAGTCAAACAATTCAACCAAGTTATTTTATTAACTTTACATTCCAAAATTAGGAGAACTTTGGGATGTGACAAAGTTCTACTTCCCGAACGACAAGACCGGCCGATCTGCGGACCCGACAAGACCTTCGCGACGGCAAGATCAACACCGACCAGGGTGAATCCGATGCGCCCCTGACGCCGGACCAAGTCCTGCTTCCCGGAACACCAAGATCTACTCCGTTGTTCGAGAACGTTCCCACCGAGACCGATCCCCGTCGAACCCTGGACCCTGTCGAACCCCGAACCACGGAACCCAAGATCTTCCGAACCCAGATGTGTGAACCTTTTCCGAGCCCCTATTTTATAAATTCTATATATAAAACATGTTGCATAATAATTGTTCATCTCGCATGAATATCATAATCATGCCGGATCTTGTGCCGTAGTATTAAATATTGCATCCGGTGTTTCTTTTAGTGCTTTGTTTCTTCGCGGATTAGGCCAATGAGTTGATGCGAGTATCGACAAGTTCTCTGGATATGAACCTTCGGCAGTGTTTCCTAGGCGAGCGTCTCTCCTCCTTCTACCTATTTTGCATTTATAGTCTTTACTTCCTCCTGTTGATCTATTGCTATCCGTGTCGCGATGCTTTAGTTTCCGTGCACCAAATATATCCCATGCAGCCTCTATATTGCCTTGGACACCTCCTATTACCTGTGTTTGGTAGATAGCTGGCCTTGCGAGTCGTAGTTGCTTGCTCAGGTGCGATCTCGTGTTGACAAGTACCACAGTTGTTGGAAGGTTGGCAGATGCTTATTGGTGGAGATGCTTATTGGTGGAGGTGATCATGACTTTAAATACAACTATTAAAATGCTAGATATAACTAATGCAGAGGCATCCGTGGGCAATAGATGTTATTTGGTTCTTCCACGCTCACTTGTGTCCCATAGGACCCCAAGTACTTGATACCTGTTCCTTGATTTTTCGCACTATCCACATCCGGGAGGCCTTATGGACCCCCTTGAGCCAGAGCTTGATTCATTCTATTTCTTGGGGCCACAAAGTAGTTTGGGGCTTTATTACTATCCTGTACTTATGCCATGTTACTGCTTTATTTACGATTGTGCGTGGAGCACTTGTACTATTTAGGATCGTGACACGTTTTCGCTGTATCGACAAGCCCAGTCACACTTTCGGGTTCCTAGTCGTTTACAGCCGTCCACACAAACCCTGGGTCCGTTTCGGAGCCGGCCAACTTCGTTGCGGGTAGCTTAGTGGGGTGGCCCCTGAAATATTTCTGAATCTTGTGATCGCTTTGTCGTGAATGCCTCGTTGGGTTTTGAGTTGGTTTTTCCGAGGTTGATCGAGTGTGTGTTGCTATTTGTGCACCCCTGCAGGGTAAAACTTTCTGAAAGCCGTGCCCGCGGTTATGGACGACTTGGAGCACAGTATCTCGATCATAGACAAGCATAACTAAAGTAGTGCTATAAATTTGACTTAATATGTGACTAGTAATCATCTCAATTATAACGGAATGGATATTAAAGATGCCAACAACTGGTGGATCTGTGGTGATCTGTGTCATACTATACCTGCCTAGTAAGTATTGCAACTCCAATGGAATGTGATAAAAGTGTCAACCACTGCTGGGTTTTGGGATTCCTCAGGAAAATTATATCTGCCTAGTAAATGTTCCAACTACAACGGAATGTTAACTAAAACTGCCCACTACTTCTGCTATCAGGATGACTCATGCTATCTATATCTGATTAGTAATTGCTGCAACTATAATGGGATGAGTAAAACTGCCAACTGTGTGAGTTCCTCGGTTTGACTTCCTCGTTTGGTCTCGAGGGGAAATACCAGGATGGGTTTGTTTGGTGTTAGCTTCAGGTTGGATCCGAATAGGTCTTTCTTATCCCTCTCTGATAACCGCCAGTTGTATCGAGTCTCTATAGGTTGTTTAGTGCCGCTGCGCTGCCGCTTCAGCCCACCATACCTATGTAGGCGAGAGCCGCCGAATTCTAGCCTCGCCGTGTACTGGCCTTAGTACTGACGCTCCTCTTTTTCCTTTGCCCTTTGTCGGCACCCCTTTTGTTTTAGCAGGTTTGTGATCCACGTCGTTAGCAGGGTTACCCTTCCGGCATGGCCTGGGCAGGGTTATGGACGCCATTGGTTATTCTTCAGGGCTCTTAGCCCCATTTGCATCTTGTCCGTAGTCGGGCGCTCTATCGTTTTCAAGGTGATTTGAATCTTTGTACTGTATATCTGTATTCTTGACTCGCTGAGTTGCTGTTGTATATTTATCTGTTATGTGGGTCCCATCGAGGACTGTTGTGTAATGGTATTACCTCGTTTTCCACCCGCACGAAAGTGTCTGGTGCGCGTCCTTGAATCGTTTCTATGCGGGTTTGGCGGAAAGGGCTAAAACTTGCATAGGGCCGATTCGAGGGTGTTACATGCATTGCTTGCATTTGCCTTTCGAGGCCATCAAAGTGGTTGTCGATGTTCTTGAACTCGGCTTGTGTCTCGCCAAATTGTTCATCTTGTTGCGTCTCAAGGGCTTGGCAACATTCACGGAACTCTTGTCGAACGATGAAGTGACTTGTGCGCGTCATGTATAGTCCTTGATCTTCTTCTTGGGGAGCTGGTTGGCTCGACTCACCGTGCCTATCCATCATGCAAGAGACACAAGTATTGTATATGGAAGTGGAATATGGTGGTGTTAGCTTTGTACCTCACCTTGGGGATTGCACCAAACTAGAAACCACAAGTTAGAGCTATTAGCGTGCAAAGTGGAAATGCAAAGAAAACTCACAGTAAAGAAAGAAGTAACTCTCAAAAGCTTGTTGGTGGTAGGTTAGGATTGTGGAATGCCAAAGAACCAACCAAAAGAAAAGGGATAGTCAAAAGTGGGTAAAATCCAACAAAACTCAAGTCGAAGGCGAAGGTCAACAACTCAAAAGGGTGACAGGTACCTACGACTATGTACACACACGTGGAGAAAGTTGGGATTGACACGACTATGAAAATGAGCAAACAAACTTTCCTAACAAAGACTAAGCTCGTTGGTGTGCCAATGCAAGGAGAGACCGTGGCCCGTTTGCAAAGAGGGAAAATGAGCAACATATTTGTGCACTTGTCTTGGGAGCTCTTCTTTCTCTCTTGCTTACAAGCTTTAAGACTCTCTTTGGCAATGGGAGACTATTTTTCTTTTGCTTTTTCTTTGTATCTTTTTCTTTCTTTTGTATTTTTTTTGCTCTCCCTTGATGCTACCTAGTCACACTTGATATTGCTCTTGCACACTCACTATCCAAGGACAAATGCACAATGCTCAAGCAAACACAAGATGAGCCACTCTCATGGGATAGGTACACACAAAGGAAGATAGGGGTTAACAAGGTGACGCAAGTTATACCTTCTTTGAAGATGAACTTGGCGTCTGTGGTGCGGGATGTTGTTCGTGGGCCATGGTGTCGATGAGCGTGGGGGTTGTCAATGCGGAAGCTTGTTGTTAGTTGGCGACACGCACACAGGCACAAACAAACAAGAGGAAATTGGCCAATGCAAGATTAGAGGCAAAACTGTCAAAATTAGGCGTCAGGCCAGAGACTCCGAGGTTTCAGGCCAGAAACTCCGGTGCAGGCCGGAGACTCCGGTGTGGGTAGGCCGGAGACTCCGGCGTGCAGGCCGGAGACTCTGGTCTGGAGTCAGATCGCGAACTACTCGTGTTGTTGAGCGGAAATCCACGCCTTGGGTCCTCAAATCCGCGAAAAATTGGCCAAATTGGGCTGGGAAAACGCAGGATAAAGCTGGACCAACACCTAAGACAAGGTCTGGTCGGATCAAAACCACTAATAACACTCCAAATCAAGAGATCGATCCAAAGGCAAATATGGGCTGTTTTTTGGGGATTTTCGAATTTTTGGTGGATAGAAGAAAATTTTGTGTGGGAAATCGTGAGCAACGAAGCTCTTGATACCAATATGTTGAGGGCAAACCTCTAGGGTGGCCCGATCTTCCATGATTCCCTTTCAAATCGAGGATGGAGTGCGGGGAGAGGAGGGGAGGATGAACACGACGAACGAACGCACGAAGAACGCGATGAACACACACACACACACACACACAAAACCACGGTACACACCAATAGCTCACGCCGACATTAACCGGTCCGGTGCAATCCCTAGGATCAGCGTCGGGCAGAGGACTCCCTCTCGAACCGGCACGGCGAGATGGGAGACTCGGTGAGATCTTGATGTCTAGGCAAAGGAACTCCGATGCCTAGGGATTGTACCACACGGAGGCACGACGCAAACTCCAACGAGGTTTGGTGATATTGGTGCTCCTTGGTCAAGGAGCATGAGGCAAGAATTAGATAGATCCACAAAGGGGTTTCCACTAATTCCAATATCATGCCTAGGGTTTACAATGGAGGTGGGGGACTATATATAGGCCAGCCACTTAAACAGGGCTACTTTAGGAATAAAAGACAAGTTCCGGGGGAACCAAGGGGTACATGGGCCGCAGGACCAAAGGCCTTTTCATGCCTGGCGACGGTCGGACCGGAGACTCCGGTGTGGTGGACCGGAGACTCCGGTCGGTCTCCGGACTAGCCTCCGGAGGGGCCATCAGATTGTCCCAGGGCCCGGTACAGGGGTCAGACTGGAGGTGGGGCCGGAAACTCTGGTGTCTTCAGGCCGGAGACTTTTGTGGACCAGAGACTCTGGTGTGCGCAGACCGGAGACTTTTGTGGACCGGAGACTCCGGTGTGCGCAGACCGGAGACTCCGGTCTGAGCAGCTCCAGCGGTTCCTGCTTCACGATCTGCTCCTTGTTCTCCATCCTGGAGTGCTTCGTACGTGATGATGCATAGAGTAGTTGCATGAAGTAGCACACCATCCAAGGATGTATCAAATTGGCACGAGGTGTGGAGCAAGTTCACCTTAGCTTGTAGGAGTTTAGCTCGAGCACGAGTCATGGGTCCACTTGGGGAACTCGGTGGTGTAGATGTAGGAGCGTCCGTAGGACGGACCGCATTGACCCCTGAACTTGTGGCTGGCCTATATATAGCCCCCATCTCTATTGTAAACCCTAGGCATGATATTGGAATTCGTGGAACCCCCTTGTGGATCTATCTAATTCTTGCCTCATGCTCCTTGACCAAGGAGCACCAATATCACAAACCTCGTTGGAGTTTGCATCGTGCCTCTGCGTTGTACAAGGCCTAGGCATCAGAGTCCCTTTACCTAGACGTCAAGATCTCACCGAGTCTCCCATCTCGCCATGCCGGTTCGAGAGAGAGTCCTCCGCCTGACGCCGATCCTAGGGATTGCGCCGGACCGGTCACCCCCGGTGTGAGCTATTGGTGTGTATCGTGGTTTTGTGTGTGTGTGTTCATCGCGTTCTTCGTGCGTGCGTTCGTCGTGTTCATCCTCCCCTCCTCTCCCCACACTGCATCCTTGATTTGAAAGGGAATCGTGAAAGATCGGGCCACCCTAAAGGTTTGCCCTCGACACCAGGTGAGCCTAGCCAGACCCCCACCGCCGCGCTAGGTTTAGTTCCTCGCCGGAGCAGTTCGTCGTCGATGACGACTCCCAGCCGTTGATGTGTCTTCTAATCGTAGGGCTCTGGTTGAAGGATATCGTTTCGGGTAGTTAGTCTCGCTGACAAGTGGACCCCCTCTATCAGCAGCCCGCTGTAGTGTGCAGTACAGTTGGGCCGGCCCGTTTAGCTTTCCCCCGCAGCCCAGGAAATTCAAATATTGATTTTCCATTTTAGTTTAAACTAGTTTCTATACCTAGATTCAAAAATTAATTCAGAGAGTTTCACTGTACCAAATTGCATGATTCAAATTTTGCTGGAAAGGTATTTAAATTATCTATCCAAGCCCGTTGGATTTAAATCATTTTCAGTTAGAGATAATCTATAGCTAAAATAACAAGACAAAGACATTTGCAACTTCAAACATTTTTCAAAAATCAACGATAAATGCTTTTGAGTTGACTCCAACTCTCAAAAATCTCATTTTACAATATTTATCTGAATATGTAAAAATATTTAAGTTTGCATGAAGTGACTCTGGACTAGTACCAATTTAATGCTATTACGGCATTTCTAGTCACTTTAAATCTATTAAAGAATAATCTTAAACTTTATAAAATGTGATCAACACTTTAAATCGCATTCCCATGTTTTAAAATATGTGGTGATGACATGTGTCAACATGATCCCATATTTTAATTGGAGAATATTAAATCTTAATTAATTTCAATGAGTAGAAATTACTTTTCTAATATAAAATGAATAAAACTAGTTCTTTAATTCATGTCATATTTGTGATGATGCTAGATCATCAAGTGTGAGCCTTAGTGTGCTAAATAGAAGTAATTAAGTATTATTTGGTGATTGTGTACCCCATATTCCTTTATTAACGATAGTACCGACCAAGGATACGAGGAGGAGGAGTACTTCAATCACTGCACCAATCAAGGCAAGCCATCATTACAAAGCAAGCTAGACCCTTTCAAGCTAACACTTGCAAGTATTAACCTAAGCAAGATGCATTAGGCATGCTTTGGTGATATACCTTTGATTATACCAATCCCATGTTTTACTTGCAAGCTTTATTCTTTTTACTTTACCAAAGTTCTTTACTTTTAAGATAGATAGCATAAAGAGTATAAAACTAGGCCTATCTAGTTATACTTAGATGTCATTCTATGGCATGATATTGAAGATTAGCACCCCTCATTAGTAAACACTCTTAACCTTAGTGGCTAGTGCTAAGTGTAAAACTTGATCACTTTAGATGGGAATACTTGGTGAAAATGATTATGAAAACCTTGGAATGATGATTCATTCTATTGAGATGTTTTGACATGTGTTGAGAAACACCAAAGGATTTGATGATGAAAATGTTGAGGCATGAGACTTAGCCCTTTTATAAAAACTGATGGTTGGGTTCGGATGCGATACCATTTCAATTTTACCGTACAACCACAATACCTAAATTGGGTAGGGTTTAGCCAGAAGTTTATATGCATTAGTATGGGTTCCCTTGCAGAAGAGGTTTGAGCTGAGGCTACCTCTTGATGATGTCCACCTATGCAGTGCCCAGGATGCCAGATGGCCATGGCTGGGAGGCCAAGCTCATAGGGGAGGTGCCTATACTAGAGTGTGTAATTGAAAGGTTATGATTGACTATCTGCATACTAAGTATGATGATTCAGGATTATCCCTAACGGGTGTATCGAATTTTGTGGTGAAAGTGTACCACCTCTTCAGAGTGTCAAACTATTCGAATAGCCGCGTCCACGGTCATGGACAGTTGGAGTGGCCATACTATTCCGTCGTCAGATGTTTTCAAAATGACTTGTGAAATGGATTGTGACTTTGACTTGACCACAACAGGGTTGTGAACATGAAAACTAAGTTCCCACTTAGGTGATTTAGAACATTAAATTAGTTTCCTTTACTTCTAAACTCAGTTTAGATAAACCTGGTTTTTTGCAAATAAACCTAGAGCTTAAGATTTCTATTAGAGCTACCTTACTTGTTAGTGATAGTTTGCGAGTACTTAAAGAGTACCCATGGCTTTGTTCCTGGCTATTCCCGTGGCCAGACTATGAGGAGGACTACCAGGATGATCGACAACAGGATGTCTACGACAACTAGGATCATCTCCCATCGTCAGCATTGCCTGTGACTCTAAAGATGGAGCCCACTACATTACTAAGAAATATCTTTAATAGATAGTACATTACTAAGAAGAAGAAACATGAAGTATTGGAATTTTTTAACATAAGGACGTTTCTAAGGAACACATCGTGCTCATGTATTTTGCATTACCATTATCCACCGTATTTAACAAATGTATAAACACATATAAGTTATATTTTTAATTATTACTAGCAACAGCAGCTCAGGATGCACATTCTGCATTCATACACATGAAATAACTAAAGGATTTGATGTTCCTTGATTACTAGATGGCTGTTTAATTTTTTCATGAAATTCTCATCGAATCATTGATTTTATTCCTAGTTGGATGCAAACAACGCTAATGCAATAAGCTCCACCTAGCTGTTCTACAAAAACTACAAAGGTGGTTCGCTAATTATAGGAGTGTTGATCAGAATGCTTCTATTCTGGTCTAGAACTTCTGGAAAATTGTTCATACTTCAAATTTTTATTTTGCACGTGCAATACACGTATCTACCAAGACACAAACCAAAAGACAAGAAGTCTGAAAATCAAAAGGAATCGGTTAGCTGGGATGATCTTGTATCCAATCGAATTCAAGAACTCCTACATGATCTCTAAAAAAGGATAACATAGACATACTCAACAATTACTCTTGAGAAACATGATTCGATAACTCGACAGACAAGAAATACACTACCTCTTAGAGAGGTAAAGTATAACTAACGCACAAACTGGTGCTTACGTGGAAGTCTGACGGTATGGAAATATGGAATATTCTCTAGAATTTAGATAGATTACGTAGCAACTTAAAGTGAACCCACAAGCATCAGCTACGTCAATAATATAGTATAAAGCTGCAAGAAACTCATTGATATTGCAAACTTCTTATCAGCTAGTTGATCAAAGTTGTTTTGTATACTGTCGGAAATTGTCCCTGCAGGCTATCTTCCGAAGTAGGATGAAATCGAACACTTGGGGCTGAACATGATCTCCACAAATCTTCCCAAAGCCTGGTGATGAAACAACAAAGAGATCATGACAGCAGGACATAGAGAGTTTACCCAGGTTCATGCCACCATGCATTGTAAGACCCTACTCCTGCATGTCTGAATTGCTTGCCCTGCTTGGCGAGGTTTACAGTACAAGGGGATGATCAGGCGATTAGATCTGGGGTTCCTAGCTAGAAGAAGGCTAGGGTTTCCATAGGTGGAGGAAGATCGGATCCCATGTCTAGGGTGCTACCCTGCCCCTTTTATTGGCGGTTTGGTCCTCTTCTCGCTTTAGGGCGGAAAGTGTTCCCACATGGCGATCAAGGTGGGGGCAGGTGAGACACAACTGTCCTATCCTAAGGACCCGGTCCACCACTGGGTGCCATGGGCATCTTGCCTTCTCTGATATGGGGTGGCCCGATCTTCTCAGTAAGCGGATGGCGGTGATGATGGTGGATGATAGATAACAAGTGCGTAGTTATGATCTCTCCCGCTCGATCCCTGATGCCAATGCAACAGCTCTCGAACCTTGTAGGATATTCACAACACCACACTCTTGCGTACGCAGCCGTGACCACGAACGGTAGTATGCAATCTACTAATTCCTAATGGAACAATAGATCACACTCAATTATAGTTGTAGATTCGAACACAGGGTAATTCCAGAGGTTCTATGAAAGAAACAACTCCAAAATATTTTAACGTGGTCTTAAACCCTAACTTGTGACGGCTACGGAGGTTTATATGAGGGCTGGGGCATCCTCCCCTCTAAACGGGCCTAAAAATAGCCATATCTTGGCCCAAATTGACTCGATTCGACTCAAACTGATACATACCCACCCATATATGGGTTCGGCCTTATTGGCACGTAGTCCAAACATCATGGAACACCTCAAACATGTAATTCTTGGTGCGCCATCTCTCTCTCTTGCTCATACGTGATTTCCTCATTGCCTCCTAGTGCGCATGCCTCCCGCTCCTCCCTCGCGCACTTGTTGATATTGGAAATCAGCGTTTGTCCTTCTTGCTGCAACTCTCCTCCTCCTCGCGCAACGCTTGTGTTATCAATAAACCTGATCATACAAAGATGCATAGACTTAGATAGTATAAAGTTCTCATTAAGTAAAACATCAGGTTCAGTTCGGAATGAATTCACCTGATAGTCATTATTGATTTGACTCAATATTTCCTTCCAGTTCAGGCAGTCAGAATCATCATAATGCCTGTATATATCCTCATCATCCTCCCTTTCTTCATGAAAAGCCGTCCTCAGCTTTAGGTAAGCTGAAAGTGGGAGAAACAAAAAGAACAACGTGTACGCAAAGTATATGTATATATAACATGTTGTATTATTGTTGTTCACATGAAAAGTATGTCCAGTATACATCAATCAATTTAAATTGCAGGTATAAGTGAAGTACAAAGAATCATGATCATGGTGAAAAACAACTAAATAGATAGTCACGTTCTTCAATTTTAAATTCAGTTTTCTCAAAGAAGATCTATGATCAAATTTGTGAAAAAGATCAAACCAATTCAATATGTCTGAAAACCAAATTGAATCATGTCATGCTTCAACTGCGCTACTCTGATTATTATGAACATGATTATGTTGTCCAGTATGTAAAATGCAACTTAATTTACAAATATAAGTGAAGTATAAAGCATTAGCACAACTAGACAACGAATTTTGGGACAAACACAACGGATATGAAAACTTGGGTTCTATTTTAGCAAGATTACAACGATCCAAGATAGGTAAAATTACTTGTGTTGGATGCATTATATCAACTAGATCCGACTTTAGTTTCATATTATCACAAATTTTAGCATATATCCCACAACACAAAGTTGTCGACACACAACATGTATGGCTGAAAACAACATGTTTCAGTTCATCGATTCTATCACAAGTAATGCATATGTGATCCACAAGAAAATTTTCATGCATGCTATTTTCTGCTAAAAGTGAAACAAGGAGAATATGTGCTAGAATGTAGAAATGAAATTTCAGAAATCTTATCCATAGCACAACTCATACTCATAGGTTCATTTAGCATGATGGAATACACAATATCAGCAGGTGGTATTCGAGCAAGTATTTCCTTATGTGATATCAGTACCACATCATCAAAATTTGAATTTGGTAAACTATCACATGGTGCTGAAACAGTAGTGCAAGGCAAGTCACAAGGAGGCTTCAATAAAGGAATAAACACACAATATGTCGCACATGTTGGCTGAATCTCCAAAACAGTACCAATGTCATCAACAATCTTCTCAGCTGTAGTAGGTACTACGACATCCAACTCAAGTGACAATATCAAATCGTGTGATGCAGGTTGTAAAATAGGCAGCTCCCTTTCTTCAAAAGCAACCTGCACATCAGAAGATACAACACTAGGAGTAGACATGATTACGTTAGTAGACAACTCACATGTCTCATTAGTGTCCACTCTCAAAATTTCTGGAATAGGCCATTTGTAGTTGTTCAAAAACATAGAATGTAGAAATTGCTTGAAATCTTCCCAAAGGATTTTTTTTACCCATGACACCATACACAATCCTTGCATCCTTCCACCAACGAGCTACCTCTTTATCCACACGTCGGTGAGCAAGAATGTATTCTATATGGCCATTAAACTTGCTATCGAAAGTACGACATCTCGCAAAACCAAATCCCATATCAATTTCCCAAATCTGATATTCTGTGGGTGTGGCGGAACTTTCCAATCGCCACTTGATTGTAGTTGGATCATATGTCATGCCAATCACAATAGCTAAATAGTCATGGTAAACATCATCTGATTTCTGCATCACATCAACACTAGTAGAAGTCATGATTAGTACATTAGTGAAAAAACACAAAATTGTTTTGGTGGCACACTCACAACTCACTCAAAAACTGACAAGAAAGCAGATCTTACCGTTCCAAAGTGAATAGTGATGCTTACCAATTCGAAATCAAAGACTGATGCACTGATGTGATGAAGTGAATACCAAAGGTATAGAGAACGATCGCAGGGCATACAGGTTATTTATGGTGGAGCTGTAGGTATGGTTTCCTAACTATACCGCAAACAAGTCCTAGTGCTGATCGTATGACGAAGACCCACGACAACACACACGGTGGAGATAAATGGGGCCATTGCAACTATGAAAATGAGCTCAATAAAGTGAGGTATTTCAGAGGAACGCTCGTGTTGCAATGCACAAGGAGAGACGCTAGCAATGTCTCAACGAAATGGGCACAAGATTGCTAAACTAAGCAGCCCGCAGAGCACTAAGCACGCTAGTATCGTATGATAGTTTTAGACACAAAGAAAGGCTTACTAAGGCTCACAAGGACAGGTACGCTATGTGGACTCAGTAAAAAAATAAACAAAAAAAGAAAAAAATTTGACCTGAGAATTGGTCTCTGCCATGGCAGAAAAAGGGCCCGAAATCCTGCCGCGACAGGATGTCGGCAGACACAAAATTTT
The DNA here is from genome assembly GCA_910589775.1 of Avena eriantha. Classification (NCBI taxonomy): domain Eukaryota; kingdom Viridiplantae; phylum Streptophyta; class Magnoliopsida; order Poales; family Poaceae; genus Avena; species Avena eriantha. The sequence goes on along the minus strand of OU342746.1, from coordinate 66,401,536 downwards.
CTCTTATGAGGACAGACTTGTCTGTGGTCTGCCGTGAGTCCTTTTTTTAGTACTAGCACAAAACTGTCTATGGTACGACGTGAGGTAGCGACTAGAATTTTTTTTTACTTCAACGTGAAGCAAACTCACATACAAGACTACAAATCCAATCGGTTTGCTTTTTTTTCCTTCTTTCAAACGGATCTACAACCTTAGACTAAAAGAAAACAGATCTAATAGATCTAAGACTCAAGAACACGATGAACAGTCTAGAAATAGTCTAGGGACTCCAACAACGGATCAAAAAACAGACAAAAATAACGACTCGGATTTAGAATATAGGCTACACAAAAGGATTACGATCAACAACTAGAACTCACGAACAGTGTTATCTAGGCTATGGCAATGAACTATGAACGCTAATATTTTTGTGTGGCTTTTTCTGTATAGGACAAAAACAACTAATCTATGGATGGAATTGTGGATGCTTACCGAGGCAACACTAGAAATCTGATACCAAGATGATATGGGGTGGCCCGATCTTCTCAGTAAGCGGATGGCGGTGATGATGGTGGATGATAGATAACTAGTGCGTAGCTATGATCTCTCCCACTCGATCCCTGATGCCAATGCAACAGCTCGAACCTTGTAGGATATTCACAACACCACACTCTTGCGCACGCAGCCGTGACCACGAACGGTAGTATGCAATCTACTAATTCCCAATGGAACAACAGATCACACTCAATTATAGTTGTAGATTCGAACACAGGGTAATTCCAGAGGTCCTATGAAAGAAACAACTCCAAAATATTTTAACGTGGTCTTAAACCCTAACTTGTGATGGCTACGGAGGTTCATATGAGGGCTAGGGCGTCCTCCCCTCTAAACGGGCCTAAAAACAGCCATATCTTGGCCCAAACTGAATCGGTTCAACTCAAACTTATACATACCGACCCATATATGGGTTCAGCCTTATTGGCACGCAGTCCAAACTTCATGGAACACCTCAAACATGTTATTCTTGGTGCGCCATCTCTCTCTCTTGCTCATACGTGATTTCCTCATTGCCCCCTAGTGCGCATGCCTCCCGCTCCTCCCTCGCGCACTTGTTGATAATGGAAATCAGCGCTTGTCCTTCTTTCTGCAACTCTCCTCCTCCTCGCGCAACGCTTGTGTTATCAATAAACCTGATCATACAAAGATGCATAGACTTAGGTAGTATAAAGTTCTCATTAAGTAAAACATCAGGTTTAGTTTGGAATGAATTCACCTGATAGTCATTATTGATTTGACTCAATATTTCCTTCCAGTTCAGGCAGTCAGAATCATCATAATCCCTGTATATATCCTCATCATTCTCCCTCCTGCATGATCCTCTGATACTAGAAAGGGGGTGGGGTGGTCCCCACCTGGTGCAGGTCCTATCGGCAACTCCTAGCTTGGGGAGGAATAATATGCCTTCCTTTTGAGAGGGGTAGATCAATGGTCCCCTCTCTTCCTTAGCACAGAGGCGCCATCGCCTAAGTGTGCTTCGTGCGATCCCTTGGTGAGTTGGCCTTCTATCCTCAAAGGCCCTTGGTAGAGGTACCCGGGAGGAGCTTTCTTTTGGAGGGTTCTTGCCGAGATTGTACGACACCATTCCTATTGAAGAGGTTTGCCTTCATGAGAGCTCTAGTAGAAGGTGGGCCGTGGTACCCTTATATCCATTGGCCTGATAGAAGCCCCTGGACCCTAGGCCGTGAACATCTCAGAGGTGAAGGGCCAGGGGCCCTAAGAGCTATTGGGCCTGCTAGGCCAAGCATAACGATTCATCCTTGGGGAAGACAATCAACGCCATAAAGACCAAGTGGTGGCGGGAGGAGGGGGTTGAGACGTTGGATCTGGTAACCCCCGCTCCGAAGGATGCTTCTTGGTAACCGCTCGGTGGCATCCCATAAGAAAAATTCAGGGCATTGGGGTTTCATGTTATCTGCCTCTTTGCCGCCATTTTTCCTCTCCGTGCTTGGCTTATTCGTGTTCCCAGTGCTCGCGGGCCTCTTGTCTTGCTTCGTTGTTTCAGTGATGGCTCCCAAGAAGGGAAAAGTTCCCCTACCTATCGAGGAGGAAGAAGGGGAGCATATGGAGATCTTCCCTACCCTCGGCGAATCTCGGATAGATTCTGTGAAGGACATAGCCAAGAACCAACACTTGTTGGTGGGGAAGTTCAATGAGCATGGACCCATCATGATTCACCATGGTGCATTGAGCGCCAAGCATCTCGCCGCCACGAAGGTTCCTCTCTTTGTTCATACACTCTATGTAGGGATGATCCCCCCTTTTCTGCCTTCCTCCTGGCCCTCCTGGCACACTACAAGATCTACTTGTTGCACCTACAGCCAAGATCCATTGCTACCATCTCCATATTCGCTAATTGATGCGAGGCCTTCTTGGGAATCAAGCCTTCCGTGCAACTATATCGCCATTTTAACATCCTGCGCATGACTATGCGGGGGCAATGCTCCGGATGTGTCTTCCTACGCGTAGATCATGAAATTATTGTCAAGTAGTGGTCAAAAAAGGTGCATGACCACCATGTGCGCTGGGTGTGGGTGGACAGTCACTAGGTGAATCCGCTGTTGGCCATCCTGCTAGCGCTAGCGGAGAAGATTCCATAGTGGGGAAGCAAGCCCTTCTCTGAAAAAGTGGTTCGGAAGACTATTGTGCGCATCAAGGCCCTTCCGGAGGGAGGCTTATCAAAAGAGATGGTCATCTAGGAGTTCCTCCGTGGCCAAATCGAATCTCTCTAAGAGCATCGGAATGGCATGTGGGCCTATTTCAGTGATGCTGATCAGATGAAGCTTCAGGATGGGTCCTTGGAGGATCCCCTTGTGAGCAGGGTGATGAAGATGCTACTTGCCATGCCTAGGGCGCCATAACCTTCGAAAGATGCCTCCATTCTGTACGGCTGGCGGTCGGAGGAGAGGGTTGAGGCCCTGGTAGGGATGCCCTGCTTTGATGCCTCTAGGATGATTGCCTCAGATCGCGAGTCGGAGTACCCCTCCATGGAGGGTGATCCTACTTTCACAGTCGCTCCTGAAGAGATTGAAGTGGTGGGCGAGCAACCACCAAAGCACAAACGGAGCTGGCACGTCTCGTGTCGAGCCCTCCTGGAGCACTCTTGAGGAGAAGGACCTTGATGAGCCCGTCGAGGGGGGGGCTGACAAAACGGCCGCTGACCCCCGCGAGGAGGGAAACTCCCTGACAAAAACACCGTCGAAATCCTCGAGTAGGTTATCTCTCTAAGGTAAGGGCCTCCGCGAGTACCGCTACCAAGGACGATGGTTCGCACCGCATGAGGAGGGTGAAGTGGGGCGCCTGGGAGCCCAACGACGAGTAAGATCTGCCGCGGACCTGCAATCTTAATGTTTACCCAACACTCTTCTTCTGACATAGGAAGTTAAGTTTAGAGAGCCCCCACAGGCGACAAAACTGAGGGCGAAGAGCGAAGGAGCCGCGAGCCCTTCGTGGGATGATGCGCCAGCGGGTCGGCCTCCTGTCTCCAAGACCGGTGATGCTGATAGGGCCACGCAGGGCACAACCTCAGATGACCTGGTTGGTGCCCGCGACGCCAATGCCTGTGTTGATGAAGTTATGTGGTGGCCACGGTTGAGACTGAGCATGTAGAAGGAATATCCGCGGAGGAGATGCTACCCGCCAAGGATGGCTCAGTCTTTGCAAGGAGGGGGAGCTCTAGAGCCACTAGTACTTCCCTCTCCCAGCTTGTGTAGGCCTCCACCACGAGTCTCACACGCCTAAGAGGAGACTTGGCTAGCATGGAGGGTGAGTTGACAGCCGAGTGAGCTCATCTTGACAATGTTTATTCACAGCTCTACGAGGCTGCCAGGCTAGGCATCGGTTTGCAAGCCTTGCGTTCCTCTGCCAGGAGGAGGCCAAGAAAATCCTTTCTGAGGTGAACAAGCGTGAGGATGCGCTGACCACTCGCGGGGAGAGTGCCGCTCAACGCGATAAGGGGGTCGGAGCCGCTAAAGAGAAGGTGAAGACCATGAATAAGGAGATTTCCTAACGAGAAGGAGGGCTAACTGTTGGGGATATACTTTCCGGGTATCCTCACAGTTCCTCGCTGACCAGGGTGGCCCACTTCGGGTTAGAGCTTTGCTTCACGGGCAGCCTAGTCAGGGAGAAAAGACAAAGTCCAGTCCGGCTACGGGAAGGCCCAGAAGACTTACCGACATAGGCCCATAGTGTTACTTGTAGTTCAAGATGTACTCTGTAACCGACTCTATGACGTAGCCGGATAGGTCTCTCCTGTAAACCCTAGGCCAGATATCTATATAAGCCGTCCTAGGGAGAGCCCTTAGGGCAACACCTAACAATCATAATCTCAACTCGCACATGCGAACCCTTGTAACACATATTCCGGCTCTGCCGTATTACTGGATTGCTAGCAGGAGTAGGATCCGTCCAAAGCCGGTGGATTCGAACCTGGGTAAACTTGTGTGCTCACCGTCCCGGAACACCGTACGTCTCACAGCCCTCTCTTCCCCGCACCTTGAGGACCCCCTCATGGCGTACTTGTCATCAATCTGACGACAGTTGGCGCCCATCGTGGGGCAGGTGAGCTTCGGATCCGCGTTCCGAGCGGAATCTGCAAGAATCAGAATCGGCGAGACTATCGCCGTCGATCGCATCCTCTACGCCAGCAACGTCCCTCTCATCGTTCTTGACGAGACCTGGATTCCGGCTAGGGAGGTTGTGACTGCCTACAACATCATGTCTTTTGGCGAGATCGATGTTTACATCGGCTTTGCTGAACATGCACCACCCACCCCAGCGGTGATGATAGAGGTAGAAGAAATTTCTGGGTTCCCTTTATCCGTGGAGGCGACAGAGTTCGGGATCTCAGAAATCCCTAATCCCACCCGACCCGCACCAATCGCGGAGATAGTGGAGAAAGCTGAACCTGAAGCAGATCTTGCGGTTCAAGTCGAATCTGTAGTGGATCTCCTAGGTGAGGTCAAATCCTAGATCGATCTGACTGCTGAGGTTGAGATCTAGGAGGAGCACGGTAACAACCATGGTTCCGGCTCTGCCAACGCCGGAACAGACAGGCCTTTCCTAAGATACACACTAAGGCGCATGATGATGCACAACTCAGGCGTAGATGAAATCCTCGAGACCATCAAACGTTTCGACGAAGCCTACTACGAAGACCACAGTTATCTCAGGAGGGGCGCATCACACTTCGTTGGATATGTTGGATCTGGATCCGGCTCTGCCGATGCTGGAGAAAACACCGACTTAGTTCTGGAGGCGATCGGAACAAACGCCAACGTACCCGCAACCTCGGATGAATCGATGACGTCAGCAGATTTCCGAAAGTTCTCTGTGGAGTATGAAGAGGAGTGTAACTCCAAAGTCGTAGAGGAAGAAGAAGCCATGGATGAAGCATCCGGGGAAAACTCTCCCAAAGTGCAGGATGACATGGAAATCAGAGATAATCCTGAGGTCCAGATGTCTGAAAGTACCGATCAGAGCTTGACTCCGGGAAATGGACCCAAAGCCGTCTTTGCTACTGGCGCTGCCAAGAAGGAAAAGAAGAATAACAAGAAGAACAAGATCCCGAAAAAATACCTTTCGCCAGAGGAAGTGATTGCCGAGGAATACGAGGAAGATTCGGATGCCGCACTTATCCCAGACGAGCCCAAAGAAGAGTCGATGGATGGATATGTGATCACTGGTGCGTGTAAATTCATCGATGCTGCATTAACCACACCTATCCCTATAGCTGTAGAACTTACTGCCGAAGAGCTGGATGAAAGGGCCCAGGCCCTAGAAGCGCATCATCAGCAACTCCTGGATGAAGCCAAAAACATTGAGGAGGAGAAGAAACACATGGCAACTGCAGAGAAGTACATCTCTCGGCAGCATCAGAAGACCCGGAAACGTCACACACGTGACGATCAATTCCCGGAAGTACACAAGGTTCTCTTTGAAGGAGACCCAGGGATGCCTCGTTGCGATTGCAATGGAGATCTGGTGTATCCAACGTTGGTACAGAACACTGTTGCGGCAAGGGATATCCTGTCAAATAATCCAGGCCCAGAGCAGGTTCTATTGGGCATTAAGCTACTCACCAAGGGTCCGAAACAGCAAAGGGCTACGAAATCCAGAAGCGGAAAACTGGTCTCCAAATCCAACCAATGTCGCACGGACTCAGGCTAGAATGATACAAGGCCCCAGCATGTTCTGGAACAGCATCACCGTTTCGACAGACGGGAAGACAACTACTCCAAAACCGGATCATCAGGAAAGCATCACAGAGCTGCACGTGACTGGCGCTATGTCGCTCCAGCCCCCGAGCAAGAAGCAATTGCTGCACTATATCCGAGAAACCCTCCCCGATGAGAGTCAAACGATCGTAGGGGAGAAGACAAAGAGAAACATCGGGAGGAGGACCGTCAAAGGATGCCACCTCCTAGACCTACAAACCGTGCGGCTGAGCCCCACCATGGTGGGAGTAACAGACGAAGGAACGATGGAAACCACACTGAGTCAAGCCGGCAGGGGGCTCGTCACAATGAAGACCCTCCCCGGAACCGGAATAATGACGCTCCGGATGGAGGCCGACGATCAGCCGGAAATAACCCAGCTGCTCCACCCTCTCCGCCAAGTAGCCATCACAACGGCTCCCAATGAGGCCAAGGAGGGCGTCGTGGTTGAGGAGGTGGTGGCAGAAGCCAAAGTCTGGCTCCAAGGCACCGCAGCCATAGCCGTCACTCGGGACGATCTTTATCCCCAAGTGACGCAAGGCACAGGATCAACTCCAATATAGAGGCGCGGCGCTATGAAAATGATGACATATACGTCGGCCCAAAATGCTTCAGACCACGCATACGAGCTACAAGATTCCCGGAAGGATTTGCTATCTCAAGACATATTCAGGCCTACGACGGCATGGCTCTGCCAGATACTTAGCTACAGGATTTATTCCAAGCTTGCTGCATCGCCAAAGGCAGAAACAGCCTGGTCACAACCCAATATCTCCCACTTATGTTGCAGAAGACGGCACGATCATGGCTCAATGAACTTCCGGAAAACACCATCCACAACTAGTATGACATGCAAAGTGCGTTCTTTCGGAATTTCGAAGGCACATACCAGAGGCCCTGTACGGTCGGAGACTTACAGTGTTGCACCCAGAAAGCCGGAGAAACTTGCCGAGACTATCTTGGACGATGGATCGACACCAAGAACTCCTGTGAGGGAGTAAATAACCAAACTGCAATTGAACCTTTCATTGTAGGTCTCCCAATTGGTTTACTACGTCATCGCTTGAAGTGTGACAAAATCACTGATTTGGGAGAGATGATAGAAACAGCGAGCAAGTATGCAGATGCTGACGACAATGCAGAGGGATTACTCAATTCCCTAGTTGTGCCATAGTCGGCAAAACAACCAAGACAATAAGCTCAGAAGTGCAAGAATACCTCGAAAAAAACCCAACGCCGAAACGGCAGTAGTCACTGCTACTTTCTGGTCTGGAGGACGAGGAGGATGTGGCGGTGGCCGTGGACGCGGCCGCGGGACGTCAGAAGTTCAAGGTAGAGGAGACCAGCAGCCTAGCAAAACCTACTCTTGGGCCGACATTGCCAATAACCCATGTGTGCATCACCTAGATGCCAATGGGGGCTCATCCCACAGAAACACCAAGTGTCGTTTCAATGACGACATTAAGAGAGATGATACCGCTGGCTACAAAGCCAAGCGGAAGAAGGAAAAGAAGAATCCCGAAAAAGAAAAGGAGACCAAGGAAGATTCTGATATGGAGGAAGCTGATGCTTCAAATCCCAAGCCGGAAGGGAAGAAAAATTTTCCGACCAAGAAAGACACTTATGTCACCTTCCTCGGATCTCAACCAGCAAAGGTCAAGAAAGCAGTTCTACATGAGCTCAATGCAACAGTTCTGGCTGTCCCTCGGTTCTTGGACTTGTCGGAAGTGGCAATCACTTTTGACCATGCTGATCATCCGCCTAAGTTGCACATGCAAGGAAAATACGCCTTAATCGTCAACCCACTTATTGACGGTTATGGTTTCTCCAAGACTCTCATGGATGGTGGCAGCAGTATTAATATTCTGTATGTCAAAACGCTACGCCGGATGAAGATCTCGGAGACCCAACTGAACCACAACTTTGTGATCTTTCACGGGGTTGTCCCAGGAAGACAAGCAAATTCCCTGGGAGAAATCACTTTGGATGTTACCTTTGGAACTCCAAAGAACTATCGGACGGAGGCACTTTCTTTCGAAGTGGTCTAGTTCAAGAGCGCGTACCACGCTATATTCGGACGTCCGGCTTACTGGGCTTTTATGGCTCGTCTGTTTTACATTTACAATATGATGAAAATTCCAGGTCCCAACGGCATGATCATCATCAGGGGAGACCCGAAGAAAGCGCGAGAGTGCGAGGATGGAAATGCTGCCTTTGTTGAAGTCGTGCTGCAAGCCCAGGAGTACCAGGATATCAAGAAGAGCATAGATCCGTCCGAGATGCTCGCAACGAAGAAGGAGGTGACAAAGCCGAATCCGGAGTTCAAGGCATCAGAAGAGACAAAGAAGACGCCATTGAAGGATGATGACCCCTCCAAGGTGACCTTGATAGGTGTAGGCCTAGATAGCGCATAGGAAAGCGCACTCATCAAGTTCCTCAAGGCAAATCAAGATATCTTCGCATGGAAGCCATCTGACATGACTGGAGTACCTAGAGAACTTGCCGAGCACTCTTTAAATGTAAACCCGTATGCTAAACCCGTCAAACAGTCCTTGCGACGATTCAGTGATGAAAAGCGTAAGGCAATAGCTAAGGAACTAGCACGACTCGAGTTAGCCGGATTCATAGAAGAGGTCATCCACACGGAGTGGTCGGCCATTCCTGTAATGGTCCCTAAAAAGGACACCACTGATTTAAGGATGTGTGTTGATTATACTGCCTTGAACAAGGCTTCCCCAAAGATCGTTTCGCTCTGCCTAGGATTCATCAAGTTATCGATTCTACGGCAGGCTCGGAACTCCTCTGTTTTCTCAATGCTTATTCCGGTTATCACCAAATCCGGATGAAGGAATCTGACAAAGTCAAAACTTCATTCATAACCCCCTTCGGAATCTTCTATTTTGTTACGATGCCCTTTGGGCTGAAGAACGTAGGAGGTACGTACCAGCGCACGATGCAGCGTTGCCTCCATGATCAAATCGGACGCAATGTACATGCATATGTGGATGATATTGCGGTGATGTCCAAAAAGAACGAAACATTAATTTCCGACTTGGAGGAAACATTCGCCAATCTACAAAAATACAACATAATGCTTAATCTGAAGAAATGTTTCTTTGGAATCCCAGCCAGAAAATTGTTAGGTTTCATCGTGTCTCAAAGAGGCATAGAGGTGAACCGAGACAAAATCAAGGCTATACTCAATATTTCTAGGCCAACCTGCCTGAAAGACGTACAAAGACTAACTGGCTGCATTGCCCCAGTCAGTCGGTTTGTAAGCCAGCTCGGTGAAAGAGCCGCACCATTATACAAACTCCTGAAAAAGACCAAGGATTTTGTGTGGACCGATGAAGCAGAAGCTGCGCTAAAAGCTCTGAAAAAAGTACTCTCATCTGCTCCAATCCTTGCAGCCCCGGAACCATAGGAACCGATGCAGCTCTATCTTGCTGCGACAAATAAGGTCGTCAGTGTTGTCATGGTAGTCGAGAGACCGGAGGAAAATCAGGAACACTTGGTGCAGCGTCCGACCTACTTTGTCAATGAGGTCTTGACAGAATCGAAACAGCGGTATCCGCACTATCAAAAGCTAGCTTATGGTGTGTTCTTGGCATCTCGTAAGCTACGACACTATTTTCAGGAGCATCCAATTACTGTGGTGAGCACAGCTCCCATGAGAGATATAATCAACAACAGTGACGCCACAGGACGCGTCGCCAAATGGGGCATAGAGCTCTCTGCTTTCGATATTGAGTACAAACTCGGACAACAATCAAATCCCAAATCCTTGCCGACTTTGTTGCTGATTGGACAGAAACGAAGGAGAATATGACCCTCCCTGAGTCAGAATATTGGACCCTATATTTTGATGGGTCTAAGGCTCGCGGGGGCTCGAGGGCTGGTGTGGTGCTCAAATCACCCCAAGGAGATAAACTTCTATACGTGTTGTAGATCCACTTCACAGTGACAAATAATATTGCCGAGTATGAAGCACTGCTGTATGGAATCCGGATTGCTAAGGATATTGGCATCCGACGTTTGATGTGTTACGGAGATTCAGATCTTGTTTCTCAGCAAGTGTCGGATATTTGTAATGCAAATAAGCACATGGCAGCATATAAAGCTGTCGTGGATGATTTATCTAAATTGTTCGAAGGGTTTGAGGTTCAACACATCCCTCGAGCAGAAAATGAGGAAGCAGATGCACTATCTCGAATAGGCTTTGCATGGAAAGAGGTCAAGGATGGCGCTTTTCTAGAGCACCTCAAAGTTCCCTCAATGAAGGGAGTGGGCGAGGAATATCCGACCAAATCCAGCTCACCTCTAATAGCAGTTCTGGCTGTAATTCCTAGCTGGACCCAACCCTACCTTGACTATTTGGTAGATGGAAAATTACCCGAAGACGAGGTTCTGAGCCGGCAGATTATCCGATGAGCAAAAGCCTATACTGTAGTTAAAGGTGAGCTCTATAAGCAGAGTGTATCTAGGGTTTTTCAGCACTGCGTATCTCCGGAAGAAGGCATGAAGGCGAGTGTGGTCACCATGCTGCAGCCAAATCTTTAGTGGCAAAAGCTTTCAGACACGGTTTTTTCTAGCTTACAACCAAGGCAGATGCCGAACGGCTGGTCAAAACGTGCAAAGGCTGCCAAAAGTACGCCAAACAAGCTCACGTTCTGGCTGATCAGCTGCCAACAATACCTATAACATGGCCTTTCGCGGTCTGGGGGCTTGACATGGTAGGACCATTTAAACGGGCTCGAAGTGGATTTACTCACCTCTTAGTGATGGTGGATAAGTTCACTAAATGGATTGAGGCTAAACCCGTCACTAGTTGTGATGGAGCAATAGCCAAAAGATTTGTCGAGGATGTTATAATCCGGTATGGTTATCCGCATATTATTATCACGGACAACGGGAGTAATTTCTCTATGGGGGAACTTGCCGAATTCTGCAACGAACAAAATATCCGGCTTTACATTGCATCAGTCGCACATCCACATGCTAATGGACAAGTCGAAAGAGCAAATGTGATATCGGGCCACCCCATATCATCTTGGTATCTGATACGGATCACACCGGTGATCCTTGCGTTTTGTCCTGATCTTTCACAGCGAGTCAAACCAGGATAGGGATCCTTCCAATGGTTTAATCCTACAAGGCCTAAAACCGAGACTTGAAGCACCACTACAACGTGCTGCGGGGGCTTGGGCAGAGGAATTACCTTCTATAATACGGAGTTTACGAACAACTCCGAACTGGTCAACCGGATACACACCTTTCTTCTTGGTCTATGGCACAGAAGCAGTTCTTCCTAGTTATTTGATTCACACTTCTCCTAGAGTGGCCGCGTATATCGAAGAGGATGCCGAGATTTCTCGGCAAAATGATCTCGACTTAGTCGAAGAAGTTCGCGTCGTTGCTGAAATGAGATCAACAGCCTATCAGCACAAGTTACGCAAGTATCATAGCCAGAGAGTCAGAAACAGATCTTTCAATAAAGGCGATTTGGTTCTCTGGCTTGTGCAACAAAGAAAGCACAAACTTTCACCAGTATGGGAAGGGCCATTTTTAGTTAGTCAAGTATTGCACAATGGTTCATACTAGTTAACTGATATGAGGCCAGTCAAAGAAAGATCTGCTACTAAGAAGAGAAAGAGAGCTGGAGGTAGTACAAATCCGGATGAGTTAGACAGACCGTGGAATATTTCTCAGTTGGTCCCTTTTATTCTTAGTTTATCCTTCTTTGTAATCATATATGTGTACATGTTCTGTGAGAAATAAATTTTTTGGTTCCCTCAAGTTTTTTCTGAGAAGTTTTTACCATATTATTTCCGAATGATCATGTCAAAGTCGAAAATCCCAGAATACTTGAAAGTACTTTATGCTCATGTTTGTTCTAGTTTAGATTTCCGATTCTAAAAATGCTACCTTCGAGTATAACTCTAAAGTTTCTAGTCTATACTTTGGTTATTTGTCTGATTGCCGGATGCGGGCATTTTCTGAGTAGTGAATTGTTGGTACTGGAAGCCGGCTTTGTTTCCGAGTTTAAACTGGTTTAGCAATTGAGCTCCGTTGCTCAGCAAAGTTTCCGTGTAGAAGGTTTAGCCGGATCACGAAAGGGATGAGGCGGAAAGCCAGATAAACGGTAAGTATAGACAAAAAAGTACAAGTGCTTATGTAAACATTTCAGGCACACAAAATTTAAAAGCCAAAAAGTGCTGAATAGATAAAAGCTTAGCACTAGCAAAAGTATAGTACTGCATATTTACAGACCCATAATGTTTCTCAGAATAATACATTCGTTTAACTTATGATGCAGGAGGAGAGGTAGGAGATGCCGGCTCGCTGGATACATCGCCTTGATATCATTCTGAGATGTCCACATCCGACATGGTGTGGTCATCGTCGGAAACTTCGGTTTCTTCTTCGGGAGGCGGAGGCGGCATGTCCACGCGGATGAAGAAGGGAGTGTCTTAGCTGGTCAAGTCAGCTACATGACACCCATATCCGGCGCAGGAGTCCATGATGGCCTTAATGTATTGCTCCTGTCTGTTTTCGTCCACCTTGCAGTACCCTCTAGTCACTTGCCAGATTTCCATGCTTCCATGGTGGCTCAAGATCATGGTAAGAGCGTTTTGCGCTGCGATTCGTGCGTAGGACATGTTCCAATCCCGGACAAGTTGCGGCATCTCCTTTGCCTTGTCCCGCACCTGAAAGTCGGACATGCTATGCATGTCCAGAACCTTGAGAGCTTCACCAATATCCTCAATGGATTGGCGGAAGTCATGACGCAAATCACCGACTTGGGTAAGTCGGTGGGTGCGGGGCTCGGTAGAGGTGGAGTCCGTCAAGTTCAGAGGACCTATGCATATAAACGCACAATAGATAAATAAATCTGACATCGAAAGAGTCGAAGAATGTAGACAAGCCAGAAAGATAGAAACCTACCAAAGATGACGTCATCAACTTTGGTCTTCTCTTCACGTAGACTCCAGAGTTCAGCTCGGAGCGCCTCAGAAATATCCTTCTCTCTGCATAGCTCGTCGTTTAGATTTGAGATCTTCTTCTCGTGGAGTGCAATCTTGCGATCACACTCCACGGTGGCCATGGAGGAGGATTTGAGAACTTGAGCAATGCTCTTCTCATGATCCGCCTTAAGGTGGTCTAGCTCTTGGCGGAGATCCTTGTTTTCCACCACCAAGGTCTTCAGATTCTCGGCCTCTTCGATCATAGCACAGGACTGCTTTTTCAGTGCTGTAAGTCAAAAAGAACAACAGTTCAGCAAAAATTATTCGACTATGAAAAATCAAGACAAGGTTTGAGTCTCGGCAAGTTCACCTATGGCCTCATCCTTGGAAACTTTAAGCTCAGCATTTTTAAGTCGGAGAGCTGTGATCTCTCTCCGTTTATTGCAGATATTCTTCAACAATTCCTGGTTATGTGAATTAACTTTCTATAAGTCAGAATACCCAGAGTCAGAAGTCTACTAAAGACTCGGGCTAATATTGTAGCTAATATCAGCACGAGCCTTGGGGGCTATAGTAGTTCGTTCTTTGGCATCCTAGTGAAGCATAAACCCGGATCTACTATTCAACTTCATGCTTGGGGGCTAGAGGATATGACATAAAATACAGTAAAGGAAAAATGTGAGTTGGAATTCCGACTTACATGATGTTCATGTGTGAGCTTGCTCAGGCACATGTTCACCTCGGTGGTAACCTTCTCAGCGAGGGTGAGTGGAATAACCGGAGGTGGTGGAAGCTCACCATCTCTTATTCCCTCGTCGTGAAGGCGGACTTGTTCAAGAAGGTCGGAGTACTTGACGTCCTCCGCTTCTTGTGCTTCTTCTTCGGCAGAGAGATTACTGCTTTCTAGGCATTGCTAGGCTAGCCGCTGGATTTCCTCTGCAGATTTCCGAGACAAGCAAAATTTGGCAACTCCCGGATTGTTCAGGAGATTTTCGGCGAAGGACTCTGCCGAGGGATCATTACCCGAAGAGGGTTCAACCTTATCTAAACCTGAGCCACCCATGGTGGCGTCAGTCTGTGACTCAAGGGTCGCTGGCTCTATTGAGGAAGCCAGATCTTCTGCGACAACCGACAATGGAGTAATCACTGGCGTTGTAGAAGGTTGAGGGGCAGGAGTCGGAGGAGCCGCAGCAGGAGAAGCCATAGTCAGCTTCGTCTGCCGCAGGGGCTTCGAAGAAGTTCCCTTCACCTTGCACTTGATGAGCTGTTTAGCTCTGAGAATGTAATAGAATGGAAAACGTTACATCTCAGAAGAAATTACGAGTAAAGTACAACGGCAGAAGTTGTGTGGAAAGTTACCTCTTCACAACTGGCACTTCCTTTGTGCCGACAACAACTGTCGGAGCTTTGCTCTTCTTGGGCACAACGTCCGGTAGTGGGACCAGTTCCACCTCCTGAGAAAACTCCGGAGGATATCCCTCGATAGGAGCCAGTTCCGATTCAGGGAGGTCGGCAAGCTGAAAAGAAGATAATATCTCAGTGTTGTGAAATAACTTAAAGATGAAACACATAAAAAGGGTTTACTGCTCAAAGCTTACCGGCACTATAGGGTCTTCCGCTGTGTGCATGTCCAGAGATAAATCCAGAATCTTTCTCTCGATCCGCTCCTTTATCAGCCATTTGATCTGGCTTATGTAGTCTTGTGGCTTTAAGGCCTTGGGGGTGATGCGGAGGGAGTCTTGTTTCAATGCCGTGATGGAATGCATCAGTCGGTCACCGTGGTGCTGGAGAGGCTGGATCCGGTGTGCCACCCAGCACTGGACCAGGTCGGACCCTCTCAGGCCCTTGTGCTTCATCAGGTATTCAATCCGCCTCTTGGCGAGGATCAAATCGTCACTAAGAGATGGAGGACCCTTGTCCCAAGACGCTAGGGCCGTGGCAGCTCCGTTGATGAAAGCCGGCAAAGCAGTAGCTTTGCCGGGAGCAGGAATATCCTTATGATAAAAGAAGGTGTCGGGCCACTGTTTGACCAACTCACTAGCTAAAATGCGATTATAAATACGCTCGCGTCTAACTGAAAGGCTAATCGTGCCGGTAATATAAGGATTACCCGCAGTGGTGGAGTTTCTCCGGACATGGAAGTAGTACCGGAATAAAGTGAGACTCGGCCTAATGCCAAGATATCCCTCACACAAAGCCGCAGAGGTGCTCATCTCTAAGATGGAGTTGGGGGAAGATGGTGAAGATGAACGCCATAATGATCTATCACCTCGAAAAAGAATACCGAGGGAGGGAAAGACAAACCTCTATCGAGGTGGGTGCCGAAGTGTACCCGCTCGTCGGCGTGTAGGTTGGGGATGGTTTCGCCGAAACCGCTCCGCTAGTCGCCGGCGTGGAGGAGCCCTTCATTCTCCATGCCGCGGAGCTTCTCGTCGTCGAGAAGACACGGGATCCAGACCCCACGATTGCTTTCTTTCTCCGTCGCCGCCGCTGCTGCGAACCCAGCCAAGTCAGATGAAGAAGAAGAAGCCATTCTTCTGGTGCGCCGGTGACCTTAGATGGGAGGCGCTGGGAATCTGGGAGCAGGGGAGTTCTGTGGGCGAGGGAGAAGTGGACAAAAGAAACCACCAGAGGAATAGGTGAAGAAGATGAGGAAAAGAGAATCCTCACCCATTATAACCACCTAACCATGCCGAGATTCGTGCAAATGACACAGTGTAAACACCACGCATCGTGGAAGGAACTGGGAAGGACCCACGCGATGATTACGTCGCCTCGATCTCTGTGTATGCTTTGAAACGACGCCTCGGTTCCGCGAACGGCGGACCCACCTATGGTCGTGCTGACAGGGTATGTCTGTCAGTGACGTGACTTGACCATGACTGGTGTCAGATGATGTTAGAGACCAAGTTTCGGCTTAGTTTGAATTGTGAGCTGGAAATGAGAATAACGTACTGATAGGTCTGACTTTGTTTTGAGAGCCAGATCGTATCTTTTGTTTTTGAAGTTTCAGGAACCCTTCAAGATTCTGCAAGGCGAAGATCAAGCTAGACGATGATGAATCCGACTTTGGATCTTGGATACTTCCGAGGGCTGCTATTGGGGATATACTTTCCGGGTATCCTCATAGTTCCTTGCTGACCAGGGTGGCCCACTTCAGGTTAGAGCTTTGCTTCACGAGCGGCCCAGTCAGGGAGAAAATACGGAGTCCAGTCCGGCTACGGGAAGGCCCAGAAGACTTACCGACATACGCCCATAGTGTTACTTGTAGTTCAAGATGTACTCTGTAACCGACTCTTAGACGTAGCTAGATAGGTCTCTCCTGTAAACCCTAGGTCGGATATCTATATAAGCCATCCTAGGGAGAGCCTTTAGGGCAACACCTTACAATCACAATCTCAACTCGCACATGTGAACCCTTGTAACCCATATTCTGGCTATGCCGTATTACTGGATTCATAGCAGGAGTAGGATCTGTCCAAAGCCGGCGGATCCGAACCTGGGTAAACTTGTGTGCTCACTGTCCTGGAACACCGTACGTCTCACACCCCTCACTTCCGCACGCCTCGAGGACCCCCTCATGGCGTACTTGTCATCAATCCGACGACACTAACCACCAGGCAGGAGGATATCCAGGAGCGGGAACGTGCGGCCATCTATGGCGCAGCCATCTTAGAGGCCTAGGAGAAAAAGGTTAGAGCGGAGCGTGCTCTCCTCGACAAGGGGAAGCCCAGCTTGAGGAAGACCGGCAGAAGCTGTAGGAAGTGAACGCCGGGCTCCATGAACAGATACGCCTCCAAGAGGAATGCCTCCTTGTAGAGAAAAATGCCTCCGAGAAGAGGAAGGAGAAACTTGAGGTGGAGATTCGGGATGCCAAGGATGATCATGAGAGGGCCATGCAGGACAGCGAGCAATCGTCTGCCGAGCTGGACCAACTCCAATCGGAGCTAGGATGTGTCATGGAGGAGGAGTGTCGCGACCTGCTACACATGGACGACAAGCACATATTTAGAAATCTTCTCACCCTTACTCTGTCGCTCAACTTCGCGGCCATGCTTCAGCCTGTCGACCACCACATGGATGCACTCTTGAAGGCTTATAAGCACAAGGTGGTTGAAGATGAAGCTCCTGACGTAGATCCAAGTGTCACTCACTAGAATGCCTGAAGGCGCACCCCTTAGGAGTACATGTTCTCGCTCTACAATAGATGTAACAAATGCGTGTTTGCCAAATTTCTGCTCATGTGAGCTTATTAACGTATATGTGTTTTGTATATAAAGAACTCTTTCTCCCGTACTTGTTGCCTTGCCCTATCTCGAAGCGGGGAAGCTCAGGTTAGAGAGTGGCATGCCAAAGGGTAGGTTGTACTTAGCTTTGGGTAGGAGTTGTTTCCGCAAGATGCACCTCATGTGGTGTGCGTAGGGAATAGGTCCCTATGGGAAACAACGGGGGTCGCCAACCGGGCCTTTGCCATGACTTCCTGCAAGACCTCATGAAGAACATCATGTGATGGCTTTACTGGAGAGATGTCCCTAGTGAGACGTGGCAAGGGCACCACATGGGCCTCGACGAGGACGCCTCGTGACGGCCTCCCGGGGGAAACGCCTGGTGTTAAGTTATATTAACAGAGGAAAAAACCCGCTAAGGACACCTTGTAGGCCTGGAAATGGCCCTCTTGTGAGGCTAGGAAATTGACTCTCTGTTGAGACCAAGGCGAGGGAACCGTGCGGTCCTCAGTGAGGGCACCAAGGGGACCTTGGAAAGTGCACCTCGTGGTTCCTTGCAAGGAGTGTCTCGTGACGTCCCCCTAGAGTAAAACCTCTTGTGAGGCTTAGGAGAGTACGCCCTATGGCGCCTTGACGAGGACCTCTCCAGAGGCCTCATAGAGTACATCTCGTGATGACCCCCTAGAGAACCTTCTTCTGCTATGTTTTGCCAACATAGGCAGGTCTCCAATGAGGACACGCTATGGGCCTCGGGTGGGACCTCTTGGGAGGTCCTAGCTACTTCCTTGTGGACTAGGACCATGTTTGTCATTCTGCTTTCAGGGGCATAGTCATTCCAGCAGGGCTACAAATGGGATGAGTGTATGTGTTGCTTTGGTTCATGTAAGCGTGTTACACGAGGACCTCAAGTTCCAAGGACTTTGGCAAGGTGAAGCATGCAGGGTGATCAGTACCGCGAGTCAGAGCTCGAGTCACCTAGGCTCTGGTAGTGAGGCGGTCCCGAGCATGTGCACTGTGCCCAGCCCCTGCTTATGTGAGACATAGCAGAGATACCATGAGCTCATACAATCATGAGTAGATTTATTTTATGGCTTGCATAAGTGTGTTCATTACAAGGGATCCACGAGGTGGGGAAAAACTCCTGTGGGCTAGTGTCGACGCTCAGGGGGTGGTTCACGGGTAGAACTTGTGAAGGTGTTGGATCTTCCATGGATTAGCCACCGGGACCCCCTTCTTCCATCTCAAGGCTTGCCGTGCCGATCCTAGAAACTTGCACGACTCGGAATGGTCCTTCCAATGCCGGTGATAACTTGTGCATGCCTTGTCGAGATAGTATCTTTATGAGGATGAGATCACTAACCTCGAGAGAGCGAGGGCGGATGTTGCGTCTGTGGTAGTGACACAGATCTTGCTGGTACAATGCGGCACAAATAGTGGCTTAGCAGCACATCTCCTCGATGAGCATCGGTTCTTCCTCCCACAAGCCCTCTTGTCGTGACTCGTAGAAGGAGAGGACTCATGGTGACCCATGTTTGAGCTCCGCGGGAAGGACCGCTTATGCTCCATAGACGAGGGATAAGGCAATATCTCTAGTGGGCTTGGTTGTCATGGTGTGAACCGACCATAGCACAGAAAGTAGCGCATCGATCTACCAAAGTGTCCCTTGTTCATCCGTATGAAACCCTTTTGCTTTACCCTTGCTTATATTAGCTCTTATCTCTTCCAACTCTCTGTCCCCCTTCTGGGCCTCTTTGATTTGGTCCAGAAGCGTTGGCACTATCTCCATAGTCGCTAAGTACCCCTCCAAACTATTTCCAATCTGAGATCCTTGGACTGTTCGCACAAATCCTTTGGAAGTTCTCCCACGGTAAGTCCATTTACATAGACCTTCCGCCTTAAGGCGTCAGCCACCACATTGGCCTTTCTAGGATGGTACTGCAGGTCCAAGTCATAGTCCTTGATGAGCTCAAGCCATCTCCTTTGCCTCATATTTAATTCCTTTTGAATGAAGATGTATTTAAGACTTTTGTGATCCGTGAACACATCACAATGCTTGCCCATGAGGTAATGTCTCGATACCTTCAGAGCATGCACAACTGATGCTAGTTCCAAATCGTGTGTAGGGTAGTTATTCTCATGGTTCTTAAGTTGTCGAGAGGCGTAAGACACTACTTTTCCATTTTGCATTAGTACACTACCAAGTCCTTGTCGGGAAGCGTCGTAATAGACTTGGAAATCTTTTTGGATGTCAGGGAGACACAAAACTGGTGTTGTTACTAGGCGCTTCTTAAATTCTTGAAAGCTTGCTTCACATGTCTCGGTCCATTGGAACTTCTTTTCCTTCTTCAACATTTCTGTCATAGGCTTTGCTATCTTGGAAAAGTTTTCAATGAACCTTCGGTAATATCCTGCAAGGCCCAAGAAACTCCTGATATCACCCACATTCTTAGGGGACTCCCATTCTGTCACGGAAACTACCTTACTTGGGTCCACGGCAACTCCTTTAGCTGACACAATATGACCAAGGAAGCCCACTTCTTTCAACCAGAACTCACATTTGCTAAACTTGGCATACAACTTGTGTTCCCTTGACTTTTCCATAATTAGGCGCAGATGCCTCTCATGTTCCCTCTCGTCCTTGGAGTATATGAGTATGTCATCAATGAATACCACAAGAAACTTATCCAAGTAATCCATGAACACCTTGTTCATCATAGTCATGAAGTATGCTAGGCATTGATTAGGCCAAACGACATCACGGTGTACTCATACAATCCATATCTTGTGGTGAAGGCTGTCTTGGGTACATCCTATTCCTGAATCTTTAACTAGAAATAACCTGATCGGAGATCAATCTTAGAGAACACACTAGCTCCCTTTAATTGATCGAACAGGTCGTTGATATTGGGTAGAGGGTACTTGTTCTTGATTGTCACTTCATTCAATGATCGGTAGTCCACGACTAGTCTCTTGGTTTTATCCTTCTTCTCCACGAATAAGACAGGCGCTCCCCAAGACGACGCACTTGGTTGAATGAAGCCTTTGTCCAATTGCTCCCCAAGTTGTTTCTTAAGTTCCTTCAACTCATCAACATCCATATTGTACGGTCTCTTTGCTATCGGTCCAGTACCAGGCATCAAGTCAATGAGAAACTCGATGTCTCGGTCAGGAGGCATCCCTGGCAATTCTTCCGGAAACACATCTGGGTACTCCTTCACAATTGGCACATCCTCCAAGCTAACCCCCTTAAGAGAGTTCACCATACTTCCTTTGAGTGCAAAGGACGATTTAAAGCGGATTCTCTTCTTATCCGGAGTTGTGAGGGCGATAGTCCTTTTGGCACAATCTATGACTCCCTCATATTCGGTCATCCAATTCATGCCCAAAATTATGTCTAAGCCTTGTGACTCCAGAACGACTAGACTTGTGGGAAAGATGTGTGCCCCAATCCTTAGTTCTAACCCACGACATCCAGAGTTTGCCACTATTTCTCCTCCAGGAGAACTTACCCTTAGGGGAGTACTAATAGTCTTCGTAGGTATCTTGCCTCTATCCACAAATACCCTTGATATGAATGAATGCGATGCACCAGTATCAAAAAGAACAACTGCGGGGGTGGAGTTAAGCTTGAACTTACCAATCATGGAGTCAGGTGCCTCACGAGCATCCTCCACGGAGACATGATTCACCGTGGCTTTGACGAATGGATTCGGCTTCTTTCCATTTCCATTACCATTGCCATGGTTGTGTCCGTTGCCGTTCCCATTACCATTCCCATTCTTCATCTTTTCGGGGCAAGTAGTTGCATAATGCCCTGTCTTGTTACACTTGAAGCATGCCACTTCACTCAGATCCTTACCATTGCCATTTCCATTGCGGTGTTTATGGCCATTGTGGTTATGTCCTCCATGACGATGACCATTGTGGTTGTGGGGTGGTGGTGACGAAGTGCGTTGCTTCTGATATGGGGTTGAGTTGTGCTTGTGTGAGGTGGACTTTCTCTTGCGGTTCTCTATACTCCTTTGCTTTGCTTTAACTACAACTGCCCTGTACAGAAGTTCCTAATAGTTATCAAACTTTAGAGCCACAAGCTGAATGGATATCTCATCATTAAGTCCCCTTAGGAACTCCTCCTGTCTCTTGGCATCAGTGGAAACATCATCAGGTGCATAACGTGCCAGCTTGCTGAAAAGGTCCCCATACTCGGAGACAGAGTGGTGCAGTTGCTTCAAGTCATGGAACTCACGTCTGTTTAGTGACATGACACCAGCAGCTACGTGATGAGTATGAAAGGCCGCCTCAAACTGGTTCCAGGTGATAGCTTCAATATCAGGGTGGGTGACTTGGTAATTATCCCACCATTCAGCAGCTGGTCCCTCAAGTTGGTGCACGACAATGTGCACCCTGTCAGCTCCAACAACTTGGACGGTGTCTACCTTCTTGTTGGTGGTGCGGACCCAGTCATCTGCCACAATTGGCTCAGAACTACTTGAGAAAATAGGAGGGTTCAACCTCAAGAACCGAGTCAGGCGATCCTGTTGGGGCGGTGGAGGTTGTGGAGGCGGCGGGTTATTGTTGTTGTTTTGCATGTTTTGAGTGAGGAGTTGGATCAGCTGATTCTGGGAGTTCAGAAGTTGTGCCATCTCTGGGGGCATGTTGTTGTTGTTGTTCCCACGTCTCGCCATCTGTTGGGTTTGGGAAACAAGTTAAGAAATAGATAGAAAGCCTAAGAAAAAAAACTCCTACCCTTATGTAAACACGAGAAAAGCACACGAGAAACACAAGGCACACAAAGCACATAGTTTAACCCAACTCAAGTTTAAGTAAACCAAAATATTTTTGGTACTCATTACAATCGCGAACAACGTTTGAATATAGAAATAAAGGTGGTCCAACTATCTACTCTACTCATCATCCACTTCCTCATCCTCAATAGTGAAGCCTTCCTTCTCCAGCAGTTACTTGTATAACTCCATGTCCTTCGTTGTGGCTTCAAGCTTCTCCTAAAGTTCCTTCACCTCCTGTGGCTCCGGTGTAGCGGCTTCGAGCCTCTCTTGGAGTTCCTTCACCTCTTGCAGCTCCTGGGTAGCAGCTTCGAGCTTCTCTTGAAGTTCCTTCTTCTCCTTCTACAGCTTCTTGATCAAGCTTGACCCCATAGTGACGGGCGTGATCTTCTCCTCCAAGCTCCTCTTGGCTGCTCGCAGGTCCTTCAACATGGTGGCAAAGTTCTTGAACTCCATCTCGTTTTTTGTGAGCACAAGACTTTGTTCCCTAATCCTCTTGTTCTTATCCTGCACCCTCTTCTCTTGATTAGCGAACTTCTTGTCTTGGGCGGTGAGCTTCCCTCCTAGGGACTTGATCTTCTCTTCTAGCTCTTCGATCTTCTCGTCCTTCTCCTTGACTAGGGCGCATAGCTCGTCATTCCTCATGATCTCAAGGAAGATACCCTTCTCAAGATTGTTGATGTGGGACTCCAAGTCTTGATATTGCATCCTTCGACGCTTGCATGTCTTCCTTTCCTCCAGGGTTAACTCGATTGGAACTCCCTTCTCATCACGTCTTCCAAAGAGTTTGATGTAGTGGCCTTCAACCTCTTCATGGTGGCGTCCACAAAGGCGTCCAATGAGCTCCTGCATGCTGATGCTAAGTCCTTTCTCCTTGGAGTCGCTGGTGATGTTGAGTACAATGGCCTCCGTCTTGGGTTCAGACTCGCTGCGCCCCGGTTGGATGACTTCAATCGCCCGGCATCCTTCCTTGTGCATCTTCCTCAACTCGCTCCCCTTGATTGACGGCATGGGCAACTCCAACATCTTGATGATGTCCAGAAGGCATTCCCCAAAGCGCAGGCACTTGATGTCTTCAGCGGTGTCGTAGTAGAAGGCCATCATCTTTAGGTTAGGAGAATGAAAATTAGGCACAAAGTGATAAGGAAGAGAATTACTAGAAGAGCATAAATAGCTTAGAAGAATATGGAAAGCAAAAACACACAATGGTAAAGGTGGTTTCCAATCCTAGGGGTCACGTCCTACAAGCAACTTTGTGCTCTGATACCATCTGTTGTGACCTTCGATCGTTAAGGATCCTAAGCCCCTGTTATTAACATGCTAGTCCCTAGATCAATAGCTAGCACTTCATAGTCGATGAATATCATGTAAAACACAATTCATTATTACACGAATAATTCAGAGTATACTTATTACAACTTGCATAGCTTATAGCTAGCTCAAATAAAACAGCAGAAACTAAGTAAAACTTGAGTCCATCAACGCCTCAGGCTAGTTGCGTGAAGACCCGCGATCCCTACGCACCTTTCAGTCTTCGAATTCTGCACATAAGATGTGCAGCCAATAAGTTGGGTCAATACTTTGAATGTATTGCCAAATTACACCAAGGAAAGAATAAGACTATCTCTACATGCAAGGCTAAGTGTAGGCTTTGGGGTTCTTTTGCATAAGGCCAATTTTCGCTAAGTACGAAGAAAAGAGGAAGAGTTTACCCTACTTTGTAAACATTGTTTAAGTAATATAGGGTCGAGTGAAACACGAGGATATTACTCACCAAGTGTCCAATCAACCTAGCACTTGGATATTACGCACCAAGTCCCCAAAATCCCACCCAATGGTGATATTACTCATGCCTTGGGGTTTATAAAACTTTAGGTTTGGAAAAGAGAGAGGAAGATCTTTCAGAGGCTCCATCCTTCAGATGCTCAAAGTGTTCTTTTCCGTGAACTCAGCTGACTTCTTTGATTCCTGGGCCGCCGTCCTCCACCAAAATCCTACTCGTTGTCCCGACAACCATTCCGCCTAGAAGAAAACTTACATATTTTGAAAGGTTTTTGAAGAAGAAAAGTTCGCTCGAGAGAGCTCTCATACTTAGAAAATTTTGAGTCTTTCGAACCCCCCAACGGTGTACATATAGCATAGCAAGCAATACTTAGTAAAAACAGGGGAACCTAATAGGACGGAAATTCCGAAGTGTAAAGCTACTCATGGCATACTACAAAATCGCACTTGCAAAAATAGGACTAAGAAAATCTACTAAAGACCTACACATGCATACTACAAGATTTGAAGAGTAAAACATGCATAGTCAAAAACTGGGACATAATATGTACAAGTGGTGTAACTTGCCTTGATCCGAGCAACACTCTACACAACATTACTCCTCAGCACACTCCGGGCAATCTAACAAAACACAAACATAGATCCAATCACAATTTTGCACAAAACAATGTCACGAAGGTGAATATGCATGCATGCAACAAGGTAATATGCATGCATGCAACAAGGTAATATGCAAGGAGGGATTCAATTTCGAGCAAGGGTTTTATTCTGAGGTGTTGTTGAGTTGGGGATGTCATTCGTATCGATTCCCCTTAGATTAAAAGTATTTTGGGTTAATACCTAAATAAACAAGCTCATAAATAGATCTACACCTCCAATCTACCTGAAAACAGATCTGAGCACTCTAAGCAAGTTATAAAAATTTTCCGCAGAAGGTCTCGTGGATACTAAGCCAACGCAACAAGAATCAACTAAAATGGATCTACGGATATTTTTCTAGAATTAAAATACTCTAATCTACACCTTAAATCCTACTGCAAGATTACTGCAGTAAACCAGCAATATTATTGTAGATCTGTGCTATACTCAATTTTGCGAATCCAACGGTATATTATTTGCTAAATTTGGACATGTAGATATTTTACTACGAATTTTCAAAGTTTTAATCAATTTATGTCTTTTTATTTCTATTTTAAATTATGAATCTGCGCTGACTGCTGACTGGCACTGACCTGCTGACTTGGCACGACGTGGACATTGACTGGGCACTGACGGAGCAAGGCTGACGAGGAGGGACAAGTGGCTCGCTCTGATTTGTGGATACCCCTTCGTGGGATCGATCTATCTAGAGCGCTAGATGGGAATCCAACGGCCTAGACCTAGAGCACCCTCGACCTTGTCGGAGATGACGTCCCTAGCGGCGGCGGACGGTCCGGCAGCGACGGTGGCAGGGGTTCTAGTGGTTCGCCGGAGTGGTGAAGCGGTCGACGCGATGCGGGGAAGGACATCAAGCTCGACGGGGGTCTCGTCGTCGTATTTTTCTTCCTGGAACGGTGGCAATGAGCGGACGGAGGCGTTTGGCAGCAGTGTACTCCGGCGGTGTCGGGTGGTCGTCCTGTTGCTCTGTAGTGGAGGGGAAACGGTCAGGGGGATGGGGTACACCACGAAGAAAAGGAACAATGGAAGTAGGAGGGTGCGAGGAGGCTGGCGCGTGCTCGACCTCGAGCTCCTGAACTTCAGCAATGGCGGAGGCGGCGTCAATCCAACAACCTTGAGGCAACCCTCTAGGTTTTTTTTGAGGGGTATCGAAGAGAGGGGCGAGGGCTATTTATATGCGGCGGAAATCATGGAGGGGGGGCACGAACCGGAACCGAATCGGGAGAAAACCACGGGCAGTTCGTCGTGTTCATCAGGGAGTTCGTCCCGACCAAGGAGAAGGATGGTAGGCCCCGCGTGTCGGTGAGAGAGGGGGAGGCGGGCTGGGGGGAGTTGCGGGCCGGCCCAGCTAGGCGACTGCGGTGTGCGCCGCTCGCTCACAGGCGTGTGCGGTAAATAGTTGCGGGCTGGCTTCGGCTGGCCCGTTTAGGTTAGGCTTAGCTATTTTTTCCTTTTCTTTTATATATTCTATTTTACTAATTATTTCACAACTTTTGTAAACGGACTCCAAATTAAGTGAGATTCGTCTCTAAAATTTTGTAAAAAGAAGAAGATTAGTATGGGGTTATCAAATAACACTTTTGCAAGGGTTTAGGAGGTTAGATTTTGTTTAACCCCTTTTTTCCTTTATATGACTATTGGGTTTTAGGAAAGTATTTGATACGGCTTTTATTGAGTGATGCCATGATGCAATGATATGATGCATGCTACTAGTAACATCTGCAATCGTAAAACTTGGGATGTTACAATTATCTGAGCGAGGTATTGTCCGCTTCAAAACAGAATTACCCTCACTATCAAAAGATGGCGTATGGCATATATATGTCAGCCAAGAAACTCAAACACTATTTTGAGGAACATCCCATCAAAGTGATATGTGAGGCACCCATATCAGAGATTATGAATAACAAAGATGCAAGTGGACGGATAGCAAAATGGGCAATCGAGTTAGCCCCATATGCGCCGCAATTCGACAGAAGGGAGGCGATAAAATCGCAAGCCGTGGCAGATTTCTTTGTGGATTGGGCCGAGATGCAATACGATCCACCTCTACCGGATTCCAATTATTGGCGAATGCACTTCGATGGATCAAAATTGAAAGATGGGTTGGGCACCGGAGTAGTGCTTACCTCGCCCAAGAAGGATCAATTGAAATATGTCCATCAAATCCACGTCAATGCCTTGAACAATGTTGTGGAATACGAAGCATTGGTACATGGTCTCAAAGTAGCGAAAGAAATGGGAATGCGTCGGATACAATGCTTTGGAGATTTGGATTTGGTGGTACAACAAGTGTCTGGAAATTGGGACACCTTGGATGCTAACATGGCCCTATATAGATTCCATGTCCAAAAGATAAGTGGATTTTTCGAAGGGTGTGAATTCCATCAGATACCTCGAATTGAAAACGAGGCAGCAGATACGCTGTCCAAATTAGGCTCATCCTGGAAGCCAATCCCGCCAAATGTTGCTTTGGAGCACTTGAGAAAACCATCTATCACACCATCGCCCGAATCAGATTCAATTTATATCCTGGCACTCTCCGGATCCGGAGCCGCACCTATGGAGATAGATTGGGGAGGCACCTCGGCAAACCCGGGGACTGCTTTAGTAAACCCGGGGACTGCTTCAGCAAACCCGGGGACTGATCAGCCAGACCCGACAGGAGTTATGTCGGTGGATGCAATGGAAATAGACGAAGAACCATTTCCCGTCCGGGCTATACCAGCTTGGGGTAGGCCAATCTATGATTTCCTAAAAGAAGGAGTTTTGCCGGATGATGAGATACTCTCACGACAGATCCAAAGGAGAGCAAAGGTGTTGAGGGCAAACCTCGAGGGTGGCCCGATCTTTCACGAATCCCACTCAACTCGAGGGTGGAGTGCAGGGGAAGGAGGGGAGGATGAACACGACGAACTCACGCACGAAGAACGCGATGAACACACACACGCAAATCCACGATACACACCAATAGCTCACGCCGCCGGTGACCAGTACGCCGCAATCCCTAGGATCGGCTTCGGGCGGAGGACTCTCTCTCAAACCTACATGGCAAGATGGGAGACTTGGTGAGATCTTGACATCTTGGCAAAGGGACACCGATGCCAAGGCCTTGTACAACGCGGAGGCACGATGCAAACTCCAATGAGGTTTGGGATATTTGGTGGTCCTTTGTCAAAGGAGCATGAGGCAAGAATTAGATAGATCCACAAGGGGTTTCCACTAATTCCAAATATCATGCCTGGGGTTTACAATAGGGGTGGGGGCTATATATAGGCCAGCCACAAGTACAGGGGTAGTTTAGGCAACTAAAGTATCAAAAGGGGGCGTTACCAGGCCAAAGGGGCGAGCTAGAGCGCACAAGCCCTAGGGTGTCTGGTAGTACCGGTCGCCTGAGCGGTAGTACCGGTCAAACGTGGTAGTACCGCTGAATGGGTGCGATAGTACTAGAGCGAGCAGAAGCCTTGGCGTGAGTCTTCAGGTGCGCGCGGTAGTACCGCGTGCTGAGTGCGGTAGTACCGGTGGGATCTAGGGCTTCAGGTCCATCTCTTTATCCGGGGCGGTAGTACCGCTGTCCATGAGTGGTAGTACCGCTTGTGCGGTAGTACCGCTTCCAGGGGCCGGTAGTACCGCCGTCTCCTGGCAGTTGTTGGCTGCTGCGTTGCTCCTCTGGTTGTGTCTTCATACCTGATGATGCATAGTGTCGGGGCATGAAGTAGCAAGCCATCCAGGGGTGTATTGAAGTTACATGAGTATAAGAGGGAATTCACCTTAGCTTGGAGAAGCTTGGCTCGAGCACGAGTCACGAGTCCACTTGGGGGACTTGGTGGTGTAGATGTAGGAGCGTCCGTAGAACGGGCTGCATCAGCTCCCCCCTTGGGAAAGAGTCGTTCTCGACTCTTCATGGTTATCATCTTGAACATCTCCATGGTATGGTGAAAGGTCCTTGACATTGAATGTATTGCTTGCAAGATACTTGGAGGTCGGACCTTCTTGGTTTGAGCTTGAGGACCTTGAAGGGGCCATCTCCTCTTGGTTTGAGCCTGGAATCTCGTTCCTTGGGAAAGCGGTCCTTGCTCAAGTGTATCCACACAAGATCACCTTCTTGGAAGATCATCTCCTTCTTGTCCTTGTTCAACCTCGAAGCTTGGCGAAGGACTTGTTGCTCGATAGTAGCTCTTGCTTCTTCATGAAGCTTCTTCATAGCTTGTACGCGCTTCTCGACGTCCATGTTGGTGCGCTCGTGGAGGGGTAGTGGTAGGATGTCGAGCGCGATGAGGGGCTCAAAACCATAGACGATCATGAATGGACTCATCTTGGTTGTTGAGTGCTTGGCACGGTTGTAAGCGAACTCGGCGTGTGGAATGTATTCCTCCCAATCCTTGAGGTTTTGCTTGATCAACACACGAAGGAGAGTTCCGACGCTTCGGTTGACAACTTCGGTTTGGCCATCGGTTTGAGGATGCGATGCGGATGAAAAGAGTATCTTGACACCGAGCTTGCCATGAGTGTCTTCCATAAGTGGCTCATGAATTTGATGTCGCGGTCGGAGACGATTGTTCTTGGCACACCGTGAAGACGGACGATTTCCCTGAAAAATAGATTTGCAACATGTGAAGCATCATCGGTCTTATGGCACGGTATGAAGTGTGCCATTTTGGGAAAACGGTCCACAACAACAAATATAGAATCATGACCATGCTTAGATCTAGGCAATCCTAACACGAAATCCATGCTAATGTCGGACCAAGGTGCATGAGGAATAGGCAATGACATATAAAGACCATAAGGGTTAGCTTGCGACTTAGCTTGAACACATGTCGTGCATCATTTAACGTAGCGGTCCACATCACGCTTCATCTTGGGCCAAAAGTAGTGATTGGAGAGCATGTCCAATGTCTTGTCCCGGCCAAAGTGACCGATAAGCCCTCCCCCATGAGATTCTTGGAGAAGCAAAAGTTGAAGCAACGACCTCAGAATGCAAAGCTTGTTTTGTTTAAATAGAAAGCCCTTATGCAAATAGAAATCATCAACTCCTTTGTCATTGGAGCACTTTGCAAAAATTGGTTCAAAGAACGGGTCGGAAGCATACAAAGATTTTATTTCCTCAAGACCCAACACGTTGATTTCAAGTCTCGTAAGAAGGCTTGTATGTTTGCGAGACAAAGCGTCCGCAACTACATTATCTTTGCCCTTCTTATACTTGACAATGTACAGAAAAGACTCCATAAATTCAACCCACTTAGCGTGTCTCTTACTCAAGTTGGCTTGGCCTTTGTGATATTTCAAGGACTCATGGTCGGAATGTATGATAAATTCCTTGGGCCATATGTAGTGTTGCCAAACTTGAAGGACACGAACTAAGGAAAAAAGCTCTTTGTCATAAATTGGATAATTAAGGCGAGCACCATCGAGTTTCTCGCTATGGTAGGCTATAGGACGTCCATTTTGCATAAGGACTCCTCCAATGCCAATACCACTAGCATCACACACTATCTCAAAAGTTTTTGTGAAATCTGGTAACGCAAGGAGAGGTGCTTCGGTGAGCCTCTTTTTGAGTTCATCAAAAGCTTTTTGTTATGCTTTGCCCCACACGAAGGTGACATTCTTATTCGTCAACTCGTTGAGAGGGCACGCAATAGTTGAAAAGTCTTTCACAAAGTGACGATAGAAACCAGCCAACCCATGAAAACTTCGGAGTTCACTCACATTTGTTGGAATCGGCCAATCTCATATGTCCTTTACCTTGGACACATCAACTTCAATTCCCTTCGAAGAAACAACAAATCCAAGAAAAATCAACTTGTCTTTAGCAAAAGTGCACTTGGGAAGATCAACATAATGCTTTTCATGTCGAAGGATTTGCAAAACTTCCTTGACATGT
This sequence comes from Avena eriantha, assembly GCA_910589775.1. Lineage (NCBI taxonomy): Eukaryota > Viridiplantae > Streptophyta > Magnoliopsida > Poales > Poaceae > Avena > Avena eriantha. The sequence goes on along the minus strand of OU342746.1, from coordinate 66,370,987 downwards.
GTTATATGGTCCTCAAGTGATTTGCTATAAACAAGGATGTCATTGAAATAGACAAAAACACTTTTTCCAATGAGAGAACGCAAGATATGATTCGTGAGACGCATGAAGGTGGATGTGGCATTAGACAAACCAAAGGGCATAACCAACCATTCATAGAGACCAAGTTTGGTCTTGAAGGGGGTTTTCCACTCATCACCTTCAGCCATGCGTATTTGATGGTAACCACTACGAAGATCAATTTTCGAAAAAATAGTGGCTCCACACAACTCATCAAGCATGTCATCGAGACATGGTATGGGATGTCGATAACGCACGGTGATAGCATTAATTGGACGACAGTCCATGCATAACTGTAATGTATCATCCGTCTTTGGAACAAGAATCATGGGTACGACACTTGGACTAGTGCTAACTTGGATCAAACCTTTGGAGACGAGTTGGTTGATTTCACGTTCAATCTCCTTTGTCTCCTCCGGGTTCGTGCGGTAAGCGGCGCAGTTGGGAAGTGGTGCACCGGGGATGAGGTCAATGCGATGTTCGATGCCGCGAAGAGGAGGTAGTCCATGTGGAAGCTCTTCGGGAAACACATCCTTGAATTCCTGCAATACAATCATCAAAGATGGAGGAACATTGGTTAATTCATTAGTCCCTTGCGCTAGTCCTTTGCAAAGGAGGACATAGTTCAAGATGGATGGGTTGTTCCGAACACCTCTCATCTCATTTTGGTGGTAAGGAGAACACTCTTAGTTTTTCCACTCGAGTTTGGCTTGTGGCTCTCACTCACTATGAGGTGGTTCTCTCTCTCACCGCTCTTCTCACAAGTAGGTGTTGTGCTTTGCACCCTCGCTAAAGCCTTTGCATTTTCCGCAATTATTTGGATAGGAGTCATTGGTTGCAAAACACATGTTTTGTTGAGCCATTTGAAGGTGTATACATTGGTGCGACCATCATGTTGAGCAGCCTTGTCAAATTGCCATGGTCGACCAAGAAGCATGTGGCAAACTGTCATAGGAACCACATCACACTCCACCGTATCTTTGTAAGGACCAATGACGAAGGATACCGATACGGTATGCTTGATCTTTACGGACCCTTGGTCACTTAGCCATTGCACGTGGTAGGGGTGCTTGTGCGGATGGAGGGTGAGGTTGAGCTTCTCACACAACTCGGTGCTAGCGAGGTTGTGGCAACTCCCTCCGTCAATGATCACCTTGATAGATTTGCCATTGATGACAACTTGTGGTTGGAAGATATTGGAGCGTTGATCTTCATGCTCTTGTGCTTGAGTGGTCAAGATCCTTGTGACGACAAGCGATGGACTTGCGTCATGTTCACACATGAGGAGTTCTTGGTCATCTTCCACTCGTTGTCTTGCCATTGCTTCCTTGACTCGGGCATCAAATTCATCTTCACTCAAGTACTCTTCATCACCATTGTCATGAATGAACAAGACTTTCTTGTTTCCACATTCGGCCGACCTGTGTCCTTTACCTCCACACATGTAGCACTCACCATTGAAAGGTGTATCACTCTTTGCTTGTTTGCCACTTGGGGGCAGTTTTCCTTGAGAAAGTGTGGGCTTGAAGGAAGGCTCGAGGGTACTTGAGGAGCTTCCATTGAAAGTTGTGGGTGCAGGGGTTGAAGCTTGCTTGTAGGTGAAGTACGTCTTGGGCTTGTTATACTTGATATCCTCTTGCACTTGACGTACAGCCTTTGTTGCGATGTGCACAAGCTCAACCATGGTGTTTTATGTTTGGAACTCGACAGTGCGCTTGATTGGGTGGTTCAAACCAATAAGGAAATGTGCCATAGTTTGCTCCATGCTCTCATCAATGTTGGCGCGAATCAAGTTGAGTTCCATTTCCTTGAAGTATTCTTCCACGATCTTTGTCCCTTGACGAAGCGATTGAAGTATTCTTCCACAATGTTGTGCGCGGGGACAAAGCGGGATCTCATATGAGCCTTCATGTCACGCCAATTTGTGATTGGCGGCTCTTGTCTTGCATCACGAGCAACTTAAACTTGTTCCGACCAAAGGTTGGCGTACTCATCAAACTCAAGCGAAGCCATGGCGACCATTTTCTCGTTGCTATAATTGTGCATGCGGAAGATCTTGTCAACTTTGAGTGCCCACGAGAGGTTATCTTCGGGGTCATTGGATCCGGTAAACTTGGGCATTGTGAACTTGAGCTTGCCAAAAGTTTCTTCGTCATTGCGGTCATTGCGACGAGCTTGGTGAACTTGTTGATGATCTTGTAGTTGGGGAGGTGGAACTTGGTTCTCACGTCCTTGTTGCGGAGCTTGCTCTTGATATTTTTGTTGTGGCGCTTGCTCTTGTTCTTGGCGCGGTTGTTGACGGTGTTGAGGCACTTGGGCCCCATGAGGTTGTTGAGGATGTGGAGCCTCATGACGCGGTTGATGGCGAAGAGGAGGCTCGTTCCTTTGTTGGTGATGTTGGTTAGGCACATGGGCCTCACGGCAAAGATCATGGTCATGAGCCTCTTGACGTGGTGGGCGTCGCTCAACTTGTATCACTTGATGCTCCAAGTTTTGTTGTGGTGGAGGAGGCGCCACGTGATGACCATGGTGTCGGTGTGGACGTTCATGACGTTGATGACGAGGAGGAGGATCTTAGAGAGCTTCACATCGATGACGAGCTTGATTCTCCAAAGGAGAGTCATCACTTGTCGTGTCAAATATGTGTCGCGGTCGATTGTGGTAGACTTGCGGTTGCACTTGCGGTTCTTCTTATGCTTGCTCTTGTTGTATCACTAATGCCCTTGCGTGATGACAGTGTGCTTCGTGCCTTGCTCGTGGCCTTGAAGAGAGGTCACCGTCATAGCTTGACGTTGCGGCGTGCCGTGGGGAAGGTACATAGTTCGAAGAACTTCCATCTTCAACCACGTGGGCATCATTGCATGTTGGAGCACTTGTATGAAGATCTTGTTGGAGAGGAACATGATGACGCGAAGAACTTGAAGAGCTTGAAGCACGAGAACGTGGTCTTGCCATTCCATCGATTAGGCGTCGAAGATTGTCATTTGTTTCGGCGACGGAGCGTTGAAGCGCTTCATTTTGATGGCCAAAGTTGTGATGCATCGCGTGCATTTGTCCTTCTAGGCCGTCGAAGCGGTTGTCGATGTTCTTGAACTCGGCTTGCGTCTCGCCAAATTGTTCATCTTGTCACGTCTCAAGGGCTTGGAAACGTTCACGGAACTCTTATTGGACGATGAAGTGACTTGCACGCGTCATGTACGGTCCATGTTCTTCTTCTTGAGGAGGTGGTTGGCTCGACTCACCGTGCCTATCCATCATGCAAAACACACAAGTATTGTATATGGAGGTGGAATATGGTGGTGTTAGCCTTGTTCCTCACCTTGGGGATTGCACCGAACTACAAACCACAAGTGAGAGCTATAAGCGTGCAAAGTGGAATCGCAAAGAAAACTCACACTAAAGAAAGAACTAACTCTCAAAAGCTGTGGGTGGAATGTTAGGGTTGTGGAAAACCAAACGAAACGATCCAAAGAAAAGGTTATTGTCAAACATGGTAGAGAACCAAAAGATCAAAGCAAAAAGGAACGACCTACAAAACACAAAGATACACACACGTGGAGACGGATGTGGTTAGCACGACTATAAAATGAGCACCAAAGGTCCTAACGAAGACTACGCTCGGTGTCGTGCCAACGCAAGGAGAGACCACAACTCGTTCGCCAAAAGAGAAATAAGCAACGGATTTGTGCTCTTGCCTCGGTCGTGCTCTTTTTCTCTCTTTGCCTACAAGCTTGAGACTCTCTTTGTATTGGGAGACTTTGTATCTTTCTATTTTTCTTTTCCTTTTTTTTCTCTCTTTTTTTGATTCTTTTTCTCCCTTTCTATACTACTATGTTAACTCTTGTATTTTCTCTCACACTCTCACTTTCCAAGGACAAATGCACAATGCTTAGGCAAACACAAAATGAGCTGCTCTCACAGGATAGATACACACAAGGAAGAAGGGTTAACAAGGTGGAGCAAGTTATACCTTCGGTATTGTTGACGACTTACTACCGGTATTTAGGATGGTGTTCGGTGTCGCGGTGTCGATGAGCGCGGGATGTGAATATTGTTGCGGAAGCTTGAAGTTAGTTGGGCAACACGCACACGAAACACAAACAAGCCAAAACTAAAATTAGCGAAGAAAAACGGGGGCGAAAAATTTCTTGTCTGACAGGTGCGGTAGTACCGCTCAAAAAGTCCGATAGTACCGGTGACCGGTAGTACCGCTACGAATAGCCGGTAGTACCGCTCGTATTAGCGGTAGTACCGCTTCGCGGATTCCTGGGCACGTGGATCTTGAACTTGAACACACAATCGGCCCAAAAATCCTCAAATTGGTGGAAAACTGAACAAAATTGGGACTAGGGATAGACAAGGAAGGTAGATCGATACCCCAAGCAACAGATCTATGGACCAAAACCACGAAAAACGCACCAAATCCAAAGATCGATCCGAAGGCAAATTTGGGGCTCTTTTTTGGGGGGTGGGGATTTTCGAAATTTTTGGTGGATAGAAGAAAATTTTGTGGGTGAATTCATGAGCAACGAAGCTCTTGATACCAATATGTTGAGGGCAAACCTCTAGGGTGGCCCGATCTTTCACGAATCCCACTCAAATCGAAGGTGGAGTGCGGGGGAAGGAGGGGAGGATGAACACGACGAACTCACGCATGAAGAATGCGATGAACACACACACGCAAAACCACGATACACACCAATAGCTCACGCCGGCGGTGACCGGTCCGACGCAATCCCTAGGATCGGCGTCGGGCGGAGGACTCTCTCTCAAACCGGCACGGCGAGATGGGAGACTCGGTGAGATCTTGACGTCTTGGCAAAGGGACACCGATCCCAAGGCCTTGTACAACGCGGAGGCACGATGCAAACTCCAACGAGGTTTGGGATATTTGGTGCTCCTTTGTCAAAGGAGCATGAGGCAAGAATTAGATAGATCCACAACGGGTTTCCACTAATTCCAAATATCATGCCTGGGGTTCACAATAGGGGTGGGGGGCTATATATAGGCCAGCCACAAGTACAGGGGTAGTTTACGCAACTGAAGTATCAAAAGGGGGCATTACAAGGCCAAAGGGGTGAGCTGGAGTGCGCAGGCCCTAGGGTGTCCGGTAGTACCGGTCGCTTGTGCAGTAGTACCGGTCAGACGCGGTAGTACCGCTGAATGGGTGTGGTAGTACCGGAGCGAGCAGAAGCCTTGGCGTGAGTCTTCAGGTGCGCGTAGTAGTACCGCGTGCTGACTGCGGTAGTACCAATTGGATCTGGGGCTTCAGGTCCATCTCTCCGTGCGGGGCGGTAGTACCGTTGTCCATGAGCGGTAGTACCGCTTCTAGGGGCCGGTAGTACCGCCGTCTCCTGGCAGTTGTTGGCTGCTACGTTGCTCCTCTGGCTCCTGTCTTCATACCTGATGATTCATAGTGTCGGGGCATGAAGTAGCAAGCCATCCAGGGGTGTATTGAAGTTACATGAGTACAAGAGTGAATTCACCTTAGCTTGGAGAAGCTTGGCTCGAGCACGAGTCATGGGTCCACTTGGGGGACTTGGTGGTGTAGATGTAGGAGCGTCCGTAGGATGGGCTGCATCAAAAGGCCTACACTATTATCAACGCCGAATTATACAAAAGAAGGGTGACAACAGTGCTGCAGCGGTGTGTTGACCCGGAGGAAGGACTTGACATACTCCGAGATATTCACCAAGGGGAATGTGGCCATCATGCCTCCTCAAGGGCGTTAGTGGCGAAAGCGTTTCGGCATGGATTTTATTGGCCAAGAGCTTTGGAGCAAGCAGAGGATTTGATGAGAAAATGCGATGGCTTTCAAAGATACGCCACGAAAACTCATTTACCAATGTCGGAGCTGAAAAATATCGCCATTACCTTGCCATTTGCTGTATGGTGCCTAGATATGGTAGGGCCATTTAAGCCAGCTAAAGGAGGGATGACTCATATTCTAGTTATGGTCGACAAGTTCACCAAGTGGATTGAGGTGAAACCAATTCGGAAATGTGATGGGGCAATAGCAGTAAGATTCCTCAAGGATATAATCCTGAGATATGGCTACCCCTACAACATCATAGCTGATAATGGAACAAATTTTGCTGAAGGAGCATTTGCGAGGTTCTGCCAAGAAAAGAAGATCCGGCTAGATGTCGCCTCAGTCGCTCATCCCGCATCGACCGGGCAAGTGGAAAGATCCAACGGACTAGTTATGTCCGGGATAAAACCCCGGCTCATAGAGCCGCTGCAAAGATCAGCGGTGTGCTGGATAGAAGAACTACCAGCGGTATTGTGGAGTTTAAGAACAACTCCGATTTGATCATAAGGCTATATGCCATTCTGTCTGGTATATGGGGTAGAAGTTGTATTACCAGCCGACATAGAGCATGATTCGCCAAGGGTCACCCAATACACAAAAGCCGAAGTGCGCGAAGCCCGGGAAAATGAAGTTTGATCTGCTGGAAGAAGCGAGAGAACTGGGATTGTCCAGATCCGCCATATATCAGCAAAATCTCCGACGTTATCATAGCCGGAAAGTAAACCCCCGAGTCTTTCAGGAAGGTGACCTGGTACTCCGGTTGATACAGCGCACTGCTGGCATGCATAAACTATCCCCTCCATGGGAAGGACCTTTCATTGGAAGCAAAGCTTTGCACAATGATTCCTACTATCTTATTGATGCACAACCCCAGGAAAAGAACAAGGCGGACAGGTCCGGAGAGGAATCTAAGCGACTATGGAATGTAGCACTACTTCGTCCTTTCTACACCTGAAAAGAGGTGAATGTGTCCGAGCTACTCATATGTTGGTATGTATGTCGGCAATGAGCTTATTAATGAAACTTTAGCACCCCAAGCGGAGACTCGGGGACTGCTGCAAAAATTGACTTTATCGTTTTCATATTTTTATGTCGACTGGGTTAAGTCTCTTATATCTTAGTCGGGTTAGTAATGTGTGAGAACCAAAAACCCAACTCTTCGACTTTGCTGTTGTCCAACAAGAATTGGCTTCATGGCAATCAAGAGAACAAGTTTGGAATGGCCAAGCACATGAAAGACGACTAAGGAAAAGGAACTTAGGCGAGCCGACATTGGTTTTTCTGACTAACCCTTGGTTTATTGCATTTATCTAATGCCGGATCATTTTGAGCTAATCTCAAAGTTTCAAGTATTGTTAAATCAATTTTTTGAACCTCGGACTCGTAAGTCGAAAAGCCGAATCAAGGTAGACGCGTGCCGAGTCAAAAATTGGGGAACAAGAAAATAAAATTCGGGGACTTCGCCCACGATAATTCAGCATTAAGAACTTAGTTCCACATAATAAGTTATAGCACAACCAAATCAGAGTACTTAGATACATTTCCGTGCGGCATTCCGGGTATCTGACAAACATGATAAGTGTTTTTAAGGAGCAGGAGCAGCAGCTGAATCATCAGCCGAAGAAGGAGGTACTTCGGAATGTGCGGGAGGGGTGTTGGCCTCGGCTTCGTCCTTAGGATGGGCTTTGCCGTCCTCCGGGTCTTCGGCCTCCTCGCCAAGATCGGAGGCCTCACCCTCACTCCCTTCATCTTCTTCCTCTCCAGAAGCAGCTTCATCATCAAAAACGTCAAGATAGCTCGGCCCTTCATTCCAAGCATGGCATAAGGAGTACTGGATAAGCTTGTTAGCACAGGCTTTGCGACGCAGAACCGACGCCGGATCTTTGGTCCACCTTGATTTGGTGCACATGCGGGTAAGCAGCCCCAAGTCAATTCCTTCGTACCACGAGAGGACGAACTGCAAAGCGATGTCAGCCCCGGCTCGCGCAGCCGACTCATGCCACAGATGCAGCTGCGTATCGCACTCCATTAATTTGGCTACGAAAGCCCTAAATCTTTTGGGAATGGGCTCAGCGGGCCAGAGGGAGCCGAACATTAGCGTTGCCGCCAGTATAATGTCTACGTCGTAGTTCTTCACTAGCTCAAGGCGAGCGGTGAGGTTCGCCAGCAGATCCTCTGTATTATACGGGATTGGCTCGGCATCAGGGCCTGCAAGAATACCACGTTGTTCGCAGGACCGAGTTACGGCAGCAGCACCAAGCGTATCACTTTCTGGAAATTTGCCTGAGAACAGAGCAGAAGAAACAATAACTAAGAGCACCAGATCCAGAGAAACAAAAGTTAAGCAAGGGCAGAAAACTCACGGGCAATCTGGAAGAGGAGTCGCTGAAGCTCGGAATCGACATTGGTGCTATGGGCCTAGAGTTTCTCGTATTCGGAGGTTACCGACGTAAGTTTTACGTCGGCTTCCTCCAATAGATCCTTGTCCTTGGAAATTTGAGTTGTCAAATGCTCTTTTTCCTCGGCAAACTCCCGGTCCGCCTTGTCCAGCTCAGTTTTGTGGAGGTCTTTAAGCCTCTGGATTTCGGCATTCAGCCGAGTAATCTCTGAGTCATGGAGCCACATCCGAGCTATCTCTTCGTCCTTCTTCTTCAGTTTAGCCTCATGCTTCCCTGCTTGTTCGAGGAAATGGGTCATCATGTCAGGCATTGAACGTTATCTTCAAGAGCAACTGCAACAGTAGCATAACCCGGATAGGCCGAAGTATAAATGTCTACCAGATAAAGAAAGGAGCATAAAGTGATCGTGCGAAGGAAATAACGTTACCTTTGATCTCACCTAGGTCCTTCTGCATGATGATATTCTCAGCTTCAACCTCGGCTATAGGGTTTGGATAACAAGTTAATAGGGATCACAAATAGCCCCAAAGGGAAAACAGAAGAGGGAAAAGTATAAGTAAGGAACATTACCCTTCTTCTAGTGATCCTCCAGGAGTTTAGTCTATCCCCTTTGGTAGAAGGGGATGAGGCAAAACTAGAGATTCCACAAAGGGGGTTGTCTTTAGTCTATCATCTATGCCTAAGGGATACAATGAGGGGTGGGGGCTCTATTTATAGGCCAGCCACTAGTTTAGGGGTAGTTTGGGCATAAAACTAGGTTTTGGTGCGGAATAGAGGGGTACATCGGCCAAGGGCCTAGATGTTGGCACGCAGGCCCATCGCATAGGCCAGACACTCCAGGTCGAGTGGGCCGGACAGTCTGGGGTGGCCAGACACTCTGGGTAGTGTCCGGGTAGAGTCCAATGTAGCACACATAATGTCCGCGCCAGGACGGGGATGGGGTAGGCCAGACACTCCGGCTGAGTCGCGCCGGACACTCCGGCTGGATTCGGGCGGACTCTTCGGGGCGATGACGGCGGAGACTCTCGTTCTGGAGCTGGCTGCTCCTGGTCCATCTTCTTGGTTGACTTGGGGACGATCTTGGGGACTTGGTTTTGTGGATGTAGTAGCGTCCATAGGACGGGCTGCATCAGCTCCCCCCCCCTTCAAAAAGAGTCGTCCTCGACTCTTCATGCTCATCTAAGAAGATGATGTCAAGAGACCTTCTTGATCCTGGGGTTCACCATATAGTCGTCCTTGAGAAGCTTGAATCGAGAACACCTCGATGTTCCTTCACCTTCCATGAAGCCTACAAGGCTCACCACAAAAGCAAAGCAACACTCAAAGCGTAGCCAATTCATGGAGATTATATTATGAGTCCTTAAGTAGAGTGAAGTCACCATAGGATGTAGAGATGGCTCGTTGAAGGGCAGCCATAGGTGACTCTCTACGGTTCGTCTTGTCAACTCTTGGTCCATAGAGGTTGACGCGTAAGCAATTCTACCTTCACACAACAAAGACCAAGGAACATATGTTTGTGTGTGATAGAGGAGCATGTCATTTGTGGCATGTCCATTCTTGTTCACAACACTATTAGCACAACTCAAGTATCGCAAACGAAATGCGTACGCAAGGTCAAAGTGCATGGAAGTTAATTGAACATCATCCAAATGTGGGAACTCAAAAACTCCATATAACATCTTAGTGTGGCACGTAAAGCAATTGACTAAAATCTTGATCAACATCTTTGATGCAAAGCTAGGAGAATTCGGCAAAAACACATGAGTAAGAATATCCAAAGCAACATCATTATGTGTGCAAACCAACCATTGGAAAGAACAATTGTTCAATATGTTGGATGCCATACACATATCATCAAAAGCCAAAATCATGGGGGTATGAGTATCGCAAGCGGAAGCAAAAACAACATGTTTGCAAACAAACCATATGAAAGAGCAAGTGGTCCTTATGTTTGTTGCAACAACAGTACGAGAGACTTGGAAGCTCTCATGACAATACATGCTCAAAATGGCATTATGGTTGCACACAAAACATCGGAAAGAGAAATTGTTCAACATTTTTGTGGCAACACACAAAGCATCAATATCCAATAGCAAAGAAACATGATTGTCACAAGGTGAAAGAATACCATTAACATGCTTGCAAGCAAACCATAGGAAAGAGCAATTGTTCAACATGAAAGATGCAAAGCATGCAAAAGGTATCAGAGATGGGTTCGATCTTGAACTCACTTGGGGGATGCTCTCTAGAGCTCTTTTTGTCAACTCGTGCTCAACCAAGGTTGACATTCTCTTGCGGGTACCTACACACATCAAGCACAAAAGGAAGAACGTGTGTGCATGGTAGAGAAATACATCATCCATCATGACATATCTCTTCTTGTGCAGATCACCATTAGTGTCAATCAAGTGTAACATAGGTGCATGGTGAGTATGCAAGTGGGGAACATGCTTATCAGGGCAATCATCAAAATCTCCAAAATTTGAGAAAGCTATGGGGGCCATCTCAATATAAACCATATTAGAATTATTGTTGCAAGCAAAACAAGTGAAAGAGCAAATATTCAACTTATTGCAAGCAACAGGAGAAATTGTAAAACATTCATGACAAAGCATTGTCCGAGGGTTATCATTGGTAACATCATTGCAAGAAAAACAATGGAAAGAGCAATTGTTCAACAAAGCGCAAGCAATGATATCATCAACATAACGTTTAGAGCATGGCATGTCTATGGCAACATCATCACAATCAAATAATTTCACATGCTCAACATTATGCAAAGGCAAAGTATCACATGGAAAAATCAATGAAGCATATGTGATATCACAAACATCATCCATAGCATGCCAATCATCACAAGTCATCATGTCCACTAGCGGGATCATGGCATCATCAACACCCTTATTTTTACCTTGTCCATACCTCTCATATGACGTGGGTGTTGTGGTAGCATTGGCCTCCACGTGGGCGACTTCTTCATCACATATGGGGATGGCATCATCTTCATCCACCATGTACATCTTCTTGGTCGGAGGCATCATCATCTCCAAGCTTAGCGCTTCTTGATCCATGGAACCTAGCAAATCATGAGAAAACACACTAGATGTAGAGGGTAAGTCGTTAGAAATCAAAGTGGTCTCACATGACCTATCAACTACCACTCTCAACTCACTAGGTGTATCACTCATGCCCTGCAAGTGGAAGCACTCAATCTCACGTATGGTGGAGTCACTTATCGCACTCTTGTTTTCACTCAAGTGGGCTAAGTGGCTCTCATGCTCACAGGGGATTGGTACCACATCATCACTCAAGCATGTAGGGGTAGGCTCGGTTCTCTCAACTCCATGCGCCTCCTTTGGTGAAGGGAAACTCCCCTGCTCACCATTCTCGACCTTGTCGTCGCCATCTTGTGGTAGTGGTGGAAGTAGGCTCATGTTGTTGGTGAGTGCGGTGCTCGGATCGACTTCATCACATATGTGGCATTGGCTTCCTCCATCTTGAATTGTAGACTCTTGGCGTTAAGCTTGATGGCTTGGAGGAGAGCTTGCTCTTGGTGCCCTTTTGGTGGTGGCACGAGTAATTGAAGGCGCCTTATGATGGTGTCGACGGAGGTCATTGGTGTGACTTGCCAAAGGTTGATCTAGATGGCGCACTTGGTCACCCACATGACGCTCGCGACGATGCTCCTTGTCCTTGGCACTCTTCTTGGTGCGGCGTTGTAATGAGTGCAAAGCATCATTAGTCTTGGCCATCATGCTCATGGTTTTGGTGAAGTTGTTGTCCATGTCGCTCTTGAAGTTGTTGAGGGAGCTTTCGAACTTGTCCATGTGATGGTTGACCTTGGCGCTCTCGAGGTAGAGGCTCCCTCTTGGTTGATGCGACTTGAGGAGATTGTCGTTGTCATTCTTGAAGTCGTCCATGCTTGGGGAGTTATTGTTGTTGTAGAAGTCCATATCACCCAAGCATGTGGAGCCATTGTCGGTGCAGTGCTCCATCATGTCATCCATGCTTGTGGAGGCATATGCACGATGGCTCATCGTGGATTCTTCATAGAAATCATCCTCGGTTCCGGAGTCCCTAGACATGTTTCACAAGACCAAGTGGTGTATATGGAAGTGGTAGGGGTTAGGGATGCAACGTCAAACCTTACTTTACCGTGGAAGATAGTATCGTGCAAGTGGCAACACTTGAGAGCAATCAATACCAAGCAAAGTGAAGTTCACGCGGAACACCAAAACCAACTAACCACTAAAAAATACACACATACAAAGCTTATGGTGGATAGGTATGGAAGGTGGCGTGTCCAAGAATAATCCGAATGAAGATATTGTAATGGCAAGTAAAGAACCACGATGATCACAAAGCAAAACAAGTCAATCCACAAGATAGGAAATATGTACACGGAAACACACACAGTGGGATAAATGGGACTTGCACGACAGAGAAAGTGAGCTAAGAACCAAATGATTACCTAGCAAAGACTATAAGCTCGTGTCGCACAAGTGCAAGGAGAGACGCTAGTTCAATTGCAATAAATTGGTGGGCTACAAGATATGCACAATAAGTACCACCTATTTGATGTTCATCGAGCTTACGCTTCCTATTCTATGAGGCACTTGTTTCTTTCTTTCTTTTTCTTCTTTTTCTCTTTTTCTTTTTTTCTCTTTTTCTTTTATTTTGCACTTGCCTCTTCCTTGTGCCAACAACTATACAAGATAACTATATGAGATAGCGCGCTCACAACTTTTTCTCGGAATTCTACAAGGTATCAAATGTGCATAGCCCAAGCAATCATAGGAGTAACTAGTCTCAATAGGTGTTTGTTGAATGCAAAGATAGTGTGGCTCACAAAGGGATGCAAGTGGGGAGAAGTCGCGGAATTTTTGTACCTTTCATCGCCGATCTTCACCCTTTATTGGTGGATTCCGCCTTTCTCATGGAATTTATATAGAGTAGATAGCATGAACCACGGATATGATGATCTAGAGCTCTTTCTCCTCTTCAAAACAAGCTAAAGAACACCAAAATCCGAGTTCGTATGCAAAAGTTATGCTCAAAACTGTGAAGCAGATTTTTTTGTCAGCAAGGGGGCGGACAGTCCGGTGCGCACAGGCCGGACAGTCCGGCCGGGCCTGATATTCCGGTCAGTTTAGGCCGGAAACTCCATTGGGGCGGATATTCCGGTCCGTTTTGGCCGGAGAGTCTGGTCCGGTCGAACCAAAACTTCCAGAACACGAACGGGACGAGTTTTGGCAGAAAAAGTGGGACCAAAACCTCAAATTGATGGGGAGAAAATAAGGAATTAGGCTATGGAAATGTAGGGAAAGGTAGATCAATAAGTTTAGCAAGTAATCCAAGGATCAAAACCTACCAAAGCGCACTCAAATCACAGATCGATCCAAAACACGAAATTGGGGCTATTTTTTGGGGATTTTTGAATTTATGGGGGAAAAGACCAAATCGATGAGGAATCCGTGGCAACCAAAAGCTCTGATACCAGATGATGAGGGCAAACCTCGTGGGTGGCCCGATCTTCACGGATCTCGTGGTCAAATCGATGGGAAAGCGAGGGGAAATGGAGAAGGTAGCGGAAGCGGATGCACACCTCGCGAAGAACACACGCAAAACACACACGATACAAGGCCGATTGCTCTCACCGGTGGCCACCGGTCCGATAGAATCCTCGTAAGGAAAGATCGGTCAACGTGCTCCCGTCAATCCCAAGCGGAGAGGGAAGAACACCTTGGAGAGGCTCTTGACGTCTTGGCAAAGGGACACTGATGCCAAGGCCTTGTACAACGAGGGAGGCGCGATGCAAACTCCAACGAGGTGGTGATGATAGTCAATCCCCTTTGGTAGAAGGGGATGAGGCAAAACTAGAGATTCCACAAAGGGGGTTGTCTTTAGTCTATCATCTATGCCTAAGGGATACAATGAGGGGTGGGGGCTCTATTTATAGGCCAGCCACTAGTTCAGGGGTAGTTTGGGCATAAAAATAGGGTTTGGTGTGAAATAGAGGGGTACATGGGCCAAGGGCCCAGCTGTTGGCTCGCAGGCCCATCACTTGGGCCGGACAGTCCGGGTCGGAGTGACCGGACGGTCCGGGGTAGCCGGACACTCCGGGTAGTGTCCGGGTAGAGTCCAATGTAGCACACAGAATGTCCGCGCCAGGACGGGGCTGGGGTAGGCTGGACACTCCGGTTGGGTCGCGCTGGACAGTCCGGCTACACCGGACACTCCGGCTGGATTCGGGCGGACTCTCCGGGGAGATGACGGCGGAGACTCTCGTTCTGGAGCTACCTGCTCCTGGTCCATCTTCTTGGTTGACTTGGGGACGATCTTGGGGACTTGATGTTGTGGATGTAGTAGCGTCCACGGGACGAGCTGCATCAACTTTAGGAATAAAAGACAAGTTCTGGACGGACTAAGGGGTACATGGGCCGCAGGCCCAAAAGCCTTTTCATGCCTGGTGTCGGTTGGACCGGAGACTCCGGTGTGGTGGACCGGAGATTCCGGTCGGTCTCCGGACCAACCTCCGGAGGGGCCTTCAGATTGTCCTAGGGCCCGGTGCAGGGGCCAGACCGGAGGTGGGCCCGGAGACTCCGGTGTCTTTAGGCCGGAGGCTTTCGTGGACCGGAGACTCCGGTGTGCGCAGACCGGAGACTCCGGTCTGAGCACCTCTAGCATCTTCTACTTCACGATCTGCTCCTTGTTCTCCATCCTGGGGTCCTTGGTGATGTGTTTTGCTTCGTACCTGATGATGCATAGAGTAGTTGCATGAAGTAGCACACCATCCAAGGATGTATCAAATTGGCACGAGGCGAGGAGCGAGTTCACCTTAGCTTGTAGGAGTTTGGCTCGAGCACGAGTCATGGGTCCACTTGGGGGACTCAGTGGTGTAGATGTAGGAGTGTCCGTAGGACGGGCCGCATTAGGGAACCTCGTGGACCTGACCGGCCGGGTTAGCTAAAGATTCAAACATAACCAGATATACGTAAGAGATGAGAACCGGGTCAAGTACCTCCAGGACCTCAACGTCCGAGTCATCATCATCTGGCCAATCCCTTAGAGAAGAGGCCTTACCAGAGCTGTGTTTGACGACATCCAGAGTGGGCAGGAAGGTCTCCGAATCAGGCTCCTCCTCGTCCTCCTCGGTGCAGTCTGGTACCCACTTGCCCGCCAGAACCTCGCCATCCTCTAGTGGCTGCTGGAGGAACCGCTGAGAACAAGACAACAATTGCTAAGTTATGAAAGTAATCCGACATACAGAGAAGATCCGGAAAACAGTAAGAAGCAAGTTACCTTTGCAGGAGGATTGTCCCGAGTGAAGGGCTCGAGCCCCCATTCCCAATCTTCGGAGAATTACTGCTCCACATGGAAAATGGCCTTAACCCGGCGGTAAACCGCCGAGTTATCGAGCTCAAAAGATAAGGTCCGGTGGGGGTCGAGGGCGCCGCTCAAGTAGCAGATCTTGTGAGCATGCTTCTGAAGAGGGGAGACCCGGCTGTAGACAAAAGTGATCATGATGTCCCCCCGCCCCCCCGAAGTTTCTCCTTGAGTAGCTCCTTGATCCGGCGCCCCACCTGGTTTGCCAGAGTTGTGGGTCGCTTGGGGACGTTCTCCCAAAGAGAGGTATCTGGAGGCCCGAGTTTGAAAGGGAGGAGCCGAATCAAGTCTTCCTCGGTGGTGTTCCGGACATAGAAGGAAGTCCGGGTCCAGCCTTTGCAGGACTCGAGCCCGGTGACCCGAGGAAATGCTGAGTTCTTGCAGGGAGATATGGAGGCAGCGCCGCATTGGGTCAGGTGCTTCTCCTCCAGAGTAAGCTCCTTATCCGGAACCACGTTCCTCCGGAGATCGAAGAATTTCACCCACAGTTCCTTGGTTGGCCAGAGGCCGATATATCCCTCGATGCCGGAGGAAAACGAGGACAAAGAAGTAATGGCATTGGCAAGGAGATGATGTGGTTGCAGTTGTTAAGTAGAAATGAAATCAAAAAAGAAGTCTGAGGTAGGAAGGTCGAAGCCGCGTTGAAAATGAGAGAGAAAAACGACATATTCTCCTTGATTAGGAGAGGGGGAAACCTCGTCGGCGGCGAGACGACAGGCGACGTCGGCAGGGATGAGGCGCGTGGCACGGAGCCAGTCCAGGTCCTCCTCACGGACGAAAGCGCCGTCCCAGCAGCCACGCTCGCGGCCTTCTCCCTCCTCCTCCTCCTGTGCCACCACGGCTACTTCCTCCTTCGTCATGGCAAACTCGAGATCTTCGAGAAGATAATCAAAATAAAGGTAACCGGTGGAGGGGAACACGGTCGCAGCAGCGCAGGCGCAACGAAGAACTAGCGGTAGCGGTGAGGTTGCAGTAAGAGAGAAAGAAGGCTGGGAAGCACGAAGGAAATGGGGAACTTCCCCAAAGATTGCCCCAGGCCTCCTATTTAATAGTGCGCAAGGGGCGTGTAGTGGGATCCTTTGCGGTTGCCACGATGCGCGCAATGGGCGTGTACACAACCGAATCAGCCAATTAGAACGTGGCCATAGCAAAGACCACATGGGCAAAGGATCCCATGACATGATGTAATGTTACGATTAATGAGGCGCTCTAGTGAAGGGACACACGCCGCAGTTATTCCTGATATTGCGATAGTAACCGGCGCATTAAATGCGTGTAGCCCTTAAAATGAGGCAAAATGATGATTACCCTCCACGTAGGATGTGGGGAAGTGTACAAGAGAAGGAATGGTAACCCGAATAAGCAGGAAAAAACCCGGCCAACAAGGAATAACTCGGAATGTACCATCTTTCTTAGGAACTAAAATAACAGGAACAACACAAGGGCTAAGAGAGACACGAATGTACCCTTTATCCAGCAACACTTGTACTTCCTTCTGAATTTCCTTAGTTTCTTCAGGATTAGTCCTATAAGGTGCACGGTTGGGAAGTGTGGCGCCAGGAATTAGGTCCACTTGATGTTCTATACCATGCAATGGAGGTAAACCTGCGGGTACGTCTTCTGGAAACACACCCCCAAAGTCCTGCAAAACAGAAGAGACACCAAGAGAAATAGGGGTCATGTCATTAGAAACCAATACCTAGCCCGTATACATGAGCACAAGTGGCATGGCTGTAGGATCCTCACGAAATGCTCTCATATCCTCCTTAGTGGCTAGTATCAATAACCTAGGCACTCTCTCACTTTTCGTTATATCACTCAATTTAGGCTCAATTACATCAGGAACAACTGTCACACGGTCTCGCCGAGTGGTAACCGTCAAATTCAGACGCTGCAAGCTTGACCTTCTTGTCTTCTAGATAGTCAAATAAGCGCCCGAGTTTCTCAATCTTCAACTCCCATGTGAGGTAATCTTCAGGATCAATGGAACCATCAAACTTGGGAATCAAGAACTTTGGCTTGCCCAAACCATCATCAGCAGCTTGGTTGTGAATACGTTGAGCACGCCCAAGAGGGGCAAGCCAACGGCCATGAGCAGGTGCATGTAGAGGGGGAATAGCACATCCCCTGCCAACATGTGGAGCAGCATCAATAGCACTACCCTCATCAAAGTCATCAAATGCATCATCATGTTGAGGGTCTTGTCTTCTATGTATGGCGGCTATCAAACCCTCAATGGAAGGCTGCAAAGTGGCGACATTGACATTGAGCGCAGCCACTTGTGTTTGGATAGTGTCAACTATTCCAACAAGCTGATCCAATGTCATATTCATATCCTAGAGATTCTTGTCAATAGCAGCTGTCATGTTAGTAAACACACATGTCAAGTGGGACTTCAAAGCCTCATATTCACGCCAATTGACAAGCTCCTCATCCTTCTTTTTCTGCAACACAACATCATCATCACTAGAAGACATGATTAGTAGGTTAGTGCAAAAATCAAAATCTGTATGGTGGAAACTCTCACAGCTCACTCACAACTAATAAGAAAGGAGATCTTACCGTTCCAAAGTGAATAGAGATGCTCTACAAAACATAATCAAAGACTGATGCACTTGATGTGATGAAGTGAATATCAAAGGTATAGAGAATGATCACAGGGCACACACGTTATTTATGGTGGAGCTATAGGTATGGTATCCTATCTACACCACAAACAAGTCCTAGTATTGATCATACAAATACCCAAGAAACACACACGTGGAGAAAAACTTGGCAATGCAACTATGAAAGGTGTTGCACTACACTCGAGAGACACTAGCAAAGCTCAAAGTAAACAGGCACAAGATTGCTCAATCTACCGGTGCACAAAAATATCACTAGGCCTCTTGCTCAAATTCTCTTTTTCCGCAATTTTTTTTCTTTTTCTTTTGGATAACTCTCTTTTTTTTACTTTTTCTTTTGCTATCTTGCTTTTTTTGATTTTTATATAATACACATGACCAATTACAAAGTACAACACCAAAATCCTAAGAGCAGCCAGTAGGAGCAGAAACTGGTCTCATTGGCAAGTTCCTACACCTATATAGTAGATTGGCTGTGGCTAAGGTTAAGGAAAAGTGCAAATTTCACACTTTGTAAAAGTTCTTGCCGTGGCGGAAAAATAGGACAAAAACGTGTCGTGGCAGAAAATCCTCCCGTGGTAGAGAAACGCATCAAAATCGTGCCGCGGCAGCGAATATGAGTCGTGGCAGAACAGAACTCGCGGCAAAGGAACATGTCGTTTCTGTGCCGCGACAGAGCCAGTAGGATTTTTTTTAATTCCGACTCGGCCAAGAGTAGAAGACTAGGACTCTTAGATTAGATCGGATGTGACCTTGTGGTGGCGGAAACACTGGTGGATTCGGCTAGAACGAAACTAGAAAAACAGATCTACGAAGAACAGATCTAGATCTAAACTAAAGGATGAACACGACCAGCAACTATTACTCATCTACGATGTAATCTAGTCGATGGCAACTCTTTTTTGGGGCTTTTTCTGTATAGGACGAAAAACACTCTAATCTATGGATAGATTGTGGATTGCTTACCGAGGCAACGAGGAAATCTGATACCAAGATGATATGGGGTGGCCTGATCTTCTCATCAAGCTCTTGTCGATGATATGGTGGATGATAGATCACTAGTGCGTAGCTATGATCTCTACCGCTCGATCCCTGATGCCAGTGCAATAGATCTCGACCCTTGTAGGATATTCACAACACCACACTCTTGCGCACGCAGCCGTGACCACGAACGGTAGTATGCAATCAACTAATTCCCAATGGAACAACAAATCACACTCAATTATAGTTGGTAGATTCGAACACACGGTAATTCCAAAGGTTCTATGAAAGAAACAACTCCAAAATATTTTAACATGGTCTAAAACCCTAATTACGGCGCCCCCATCTATTTATGGGTCCAAGGGGCGGCGGCCTATGGTGAAACCCGAGTTGGTTCCACCCAACCTGGATACAAACCGGCCACAAGTGGCTCGGACAAGACTGGCTCTGCCGTGGCAGAGTCCTAGTCGGCTTTCCTGCCGGGGTAGCCTGCCGTGGCAAAGAAACGAGGTTTTTCTCTGCCATGGCAGAGAACTCCCTCCTCTTGTTGATCTTCATCTTTGGATAGCTCCTTGCGCTTCCTCCCGCTCCTCCATTGTGCATTCTTCATTGATCAGCACGCCTTGTTCCATTTGCTCCTCGCTCCTTGCTATGCCTTCTTCTCCTAAGTACCTGATCATGCAATAGTTCATAGACTTAGGCAGTATAAAATTCTCATTGATTAAAACACCAGGTTCATTAAGAAACAACTTCACCTGTTGTTCTAGTATCTTAGCGCGAGCTCTTGTGATTGGTCCAATCCTTATCTCATTGGATTGATCCTTCCTTGCACTTGGAACATCTTCATTATCAATTGGGGTAGGTGTAACTGTGGGGATGTCCTCATCAGGTTTACAATAGAGGTGGGGTGTTGAGGGCAAACCTCTAGGGTGGCCCGATCTTTCACGATTCACTTTCAAATCGAGGATGGAGTGCGAGGAGAGGAGGGGAGGATGAACACGACGAACACACGCATGAAGAACGCGAAGAACACACACACACAAAACCACGATACACATCAATAGGTCACGCCGGCGGTGAACGGTTCGGCGCAATCCCTAAGATCAGCGTCGGGCGGAGGACTCTCTCTGGAACCGGCACGGCGAGATGGGAGACTCGGTGAGATCTTGACGTCTAGGCAAAGGGACACGGATGCCTAGGCCTTGTACAATGTGGAGGCACGATGCAAACTCCAACGAGGTTTGGGGATATTGGTGCTCCTTAGTCAAGGAGCATGAGGCAAGAATTAGATAGATCCACAAAGGGGTTTCCACTAATTTCCAATATCATGCCTAGGGTTTACAATGGAGGTGGGCGTCTATATATAGGCCAGCCACTTAAACATGGGTACTTTTGGAATAAAAGACAAGTTCTAGACGGACTAAGGGGTACATGGGCCGAAGGCCCAAAGCCCTTTTCATGCCTAGCGTTGGTCGGACCGGAGACTCCGGTCGGTCTCCGGACCAGCCTCCGGAGGGGTAGTCAGATTGACCCCAAGCTCGGTTCTAGGGGCAGACCGGAGGTAGGGCCAGAGACTCCGGTGTCTTCAGTCCGAAGAGTTTGGCAGTCCGTAGACTCTGGTGTGCGCAGACCAGAGACTCCGGTCTGAGCAGCTCCAGCGGCTCCAGCTTCACGCTCTGCTCCTTGTTCTCCATCCTTGGGTGCTTGGTGATGTGTCGAAGCTTCATACCTGATGATGCATAGGGTAGTTGCATGAAGTAGCATGCCATCCAAGGAGGTATCAAATTGGCACGAGGAAAGGAGCGAGTTCACCTTAGGTTGTAGGGGTTTGGCTCGGGCACGAGTCATGGGTCCACTTGGGGGACTTGTTGGTGTAGATGTAGGAGCGTCCGTAGGACGGGCTGCATCAGCTCCCCCCCCCTTGGGAAAGAGTCGTCCTCGACTCTTCATGGATATCATCTTGAACCTCTCCATGGTAGGGTGATAGATCCTTGACATTCAATGTATTGCTTGCAAGGTACTTGGAGGTCGGTATGTCGATGATGTAGGCGTTGTTGTTGATTCTTTTGAGGGCCTTGAAGGGACCATCTCCTCTTGGCTTGAGCTTGGAGTCACATTCCTTGGGGAAGTGGTTTTTTCTTAGGTGTATCCACACAAGGTCACCTTCAAAGATCATCTCCTTCTTGTCCTTGTTTAACCTTGAAGCTTGGCGAAGAACTTGTTGTTCGATAGTAGCTCTTGTTTCTTCATGAAGTTTCTTCATAGCTTGTGCGCGTTTCTCGACGTCCATGTTTGTTCGCTCATGGAGAGGTAGTGGTAGGATGTCGAGTGCAGTGAGGGGCTCGAAACCATAGACGATCATGAATGGACCCATCTTGGTTGTTGAGTGCTTGGCTCGATTGTAGGCGAACTCGGCGTGTGGAATGCATTCCTCCCAATCCTTCAGGTTTTTCTTGATCAACACACGAAGGAGAGTTCCAAGGCTTCGGTTGACAACTTCGGTTTGGCCATCAGTTTGAGGATGCGATGCGGAAGAAAAGAGGAGCTTGAAGCCGAACTTGGCCATGAGGGTCTTCCATAAGTAGCTCATGAACTTGACGTCCGGTCGGAGATGATTGTCCTTGGCACACCGTGAAGACGGACGATTTCCCTGAAAAACAGATTTGCAACATGTGAAGCATCGTCGGTCTTATGACACGGTATGAAGTGTGCGATTTTGGAAAAACGATCCACAACAACAAATATAGAATCATGACCTTGTTTAGATCTAGGCAATCCTAACACGAAATCCATGCTAATGTCGGACCAAGGTGTATGAGGAATAGGCAATGGCATATAAAGACCATAAAGATTAGCTTGTGACTTAGCTTGAACACATGTCGTGCATCGTTGAATGTAGCGCTCCACGTCACGATTCATCTTGCACCAAAAGTAGTGATTGGAGAGTATGTCCAATGTCTTGTCGCGGCCAAAGTGACCCATGAGGCCTCCACCATGAGATTCTTAGAGAGCAAAAGTTGAAGCGACGACTTCGGAATGCATAGCTTATTTTTTTAAAATAGAAATCCCTTATCCAAATAGAAATCATCAACTCCTTTGTCATTGGAGCACTTTGCGAAAATTGGTTCAAAGGATGGGTCGGAAGCATACAAAGATTTTATTTCCTCAAGACCCAACACATTGATTTCAAGTCTCGTAAGAAGGCTTGTATGTTTGCGAGACAATGCGTCCGCAACTACATTATCCTTGCCCTTCTTATACTTGACAATGTACGGAAAAGACTCCATGAACTCAACCCAATTAGCGTGTCTCTTGCTCAAGTGGCTTGGCCTTTGAGATATTTCAACGACTCGTGGTCGGAATGTATGGTAAATTCCTTGGGCCAAAGGTAGTGTTTCCAAACTTGAAGGACACGAACTAAGGCAAAAAGCTCTTTGTCAAAAATCAGATAGTTGAGGCGAGCACCATCAAGTTTCTCGCTATGGTAGGCTATAGGACGTCCGTTTTGCGTAAGGACTCCTCCAATGCCAATACCACTAGCATCACACTCTATCTCAAAAGTTTTTGTGAAATCTGGTAGAGCAAGGAGAGGTGCTTCGGTGAGCCTCTTTTTATGTTCATCAAAAGCTTTTGTTGTGCTTTGCCCCACACGAAGGTGACATTCTTTTTGGTCAATTCATTAAGGGGACAAGCAATGGTTGAAAAGTCTTCCACAAAGTGACGATAGAAACTGGCCAACCCGTGAAAACTTCGGATTTCACTCACATTTGTTGGGATGGGCGAATCTCGTATGTCCTTGACCTTGGAAACATCAACTTCAATTCCCTTTGAAGAAACGACAAATCCAAGAAAAATCAACTTGTCTTTAGCAAACGTGCACTTGGGAAGATTAGCATAAAGCTTTTCATGTCGAAGGATTTGCAAAACTTCCTTGACATGTGTTATATGGTCCTCAAGTGATTTGCTATAAACAAGAATATCATTGAACTAGACAACAACACTTTTTCCAATGAGAGAATGCAAGATGTGATTCATAAGTCGCATGAAGGTGGATGGGGCATTCGATAAACCAAAGGGCATAACCAACCATTCATAGAGACCAAGTTTGGTCTTGAAGGCGGTTTTCCACTCATTACCTTCAGCCATGCGTATTTGATGGTAACCACTACGAAGATCAACTTTCTAAAAAATAGTGGCTCCACACAACTCATCAAGCATGTCATCGAGACGTGGTATGGGATGTCGATAACGCACGGAGCTGGCATTGATTGGATGGCAGTCCATGCATAACTCTAACGTATCATCCGTCTTTGGAACAAGAATCACGGGTACGACACTTGGACTAGTGCTAACTTGGATCAAACCTTTGGAGACGAGTTGGTTAATTTGACGTTCGATTTCCTTCGTCTCCTCCGGGTTCGTGCGGTAAGCGGCGCAGTTGGGAAGTGGTGCACCGGGGATGAGGTCAATGCGATGTTTGATGCCGCGAAGAGGAGATAGTCCATGTGGAAGCTCTTCGGGGAACACATCCTTGAATTCCTGCAAAACACTCATCAAAGATGGAGGAACATTGGTTAATTCATTAGTTCCTTGCGCTAGTCCCTTGCAAAGGAGGACATAGTGCAAGATGGATGGGTTGTTCCGAACATCTCTCATCTCACTTTTGGTGGCAAGGAGAACACTCTTAGTTTTTCCACTCGAGTTTGGATTGTGGCTCCCAGTCACTATGAGGTGGTTCTCCCTCTCACCGCTCTTCTCACAAGTAGGTGTTGTGCTTTGCACCCTCGATAAAAGCCTTTGCATTGTCCGCAATAATTTGGCTAGGAGTCATTGGTTGCAAAACACATGTTTTGTTGAGCCATTTGAAGGTGTATACATTGGTGCGACCATCATGGTGAGAAGCCTTGTCAAATTGCCACGGTCGACCAAGAAGCATGTGGCAAACTGTCATAGGAACCACATCACACTCCACCGTATCTTTGTAAGGACCGATGGCGAAGGAGACCGATACGGTATGCTTGATCTTCATGGATCCTTGGTCACTTAGCCATTGCACGTGGTAGGGGTGCTTGTGTGGGTGGAGGGTGAGGTTGAGCTTCTCACACAACTCGGTGCTTGCAAGGTTGTGACAACTCCCTCCGTCAATGATCACCTTGATAGATTTGCCATTGATGCTGACTCGTGTTTGGAAGATATTGGAGCGTTGGTCTTCATGCTCTTGCGCTTGAGTGGTCAAGATCCTTGTGACAACAAGCGATGGACTTGCGTCATGTTCACACATGAGGAGTTCTTGATCATATTCCACTCTTTGCCTTGCCATTGCTTCCTTGACACGGGCATCAAACTCATCTTCACTCAAGTACTCTTCATCACCATTGTCATGGATGAGCAAGACTTTCTTGTTTCCACATTCGGCCAACTTGTGTCCTTTGCCTCCACACTTGTAGCATTCCCGTTGAAAGGTGTATCACTATCTGCTTGCTTGCCACTTGGGGGCAGTTTTCCTTGAGGAAGTGTCGGCTTGAAGGAAGGCTTGGAGGTACTTGAGGAGCTTCCATTGAAAGTTGTTGGTGGAGCGGTTGAAGCTTGCTTGTAGGTGAAGTATGTCTTGGGCTTGTTGTACTTGATGTCCTCTTGCACTTGACGTTCAGCCTTTGTTTCTATGTGCACAAGCTCAGCCATGTTGTTGTTGTAGGGTAACGGGTAGGCTACACTAGCGTAAAATCAAAATTTTCTACCGCATCAACCAGGAATACTATTGTCATAGATCACGGGATTACTGCTAGACGCGCAGGTACGGAACTCGATGAAGCACGTTGCGGCAGTGTAGATGTTCTACGTCTCCTCCTCGTCCTCGTCCCACGAGCAGCCCCCTTTGCGCGGCTCGTCCAAGTGCTACAGATGCAGCACCTCCGAGGTATCCACACGTCCGGAGTGGAAGCCGTCACACGCCAGACTGCTAGGTCTGTGCGTGCAAAACAGGCGGAAGAGGAGTGGCGGCTGGGTGGAATGCTCTTCCCTATTCAGCTCGCCTCACCCTCTCTTATATAGGCATCCCTGGTGGGCTTCTACATTAGCAGCCTAAGCCTGGTCTAATTCGGATCCAATCCTCATTAGGCTTCCAGCCCCTAAAGTGTGTGACCCTATAGGTTCATACACGTATAGACATGACGCGAGTACACTTACTCCGTCAATAGTTGGTAGCGGCCTCTAGCAAGACGTGCCAACTCCTAAACGCATATAAAGATCATTCAGACGAACCATCACAAGGTTGAGTACATGTCTTTCCCTTTGCCTCACGATATTTGGTCTAGCTCCAAGCTGACCTCTCTTTCTTGATACTGTGATTCGGAATCCCTTTACTAGGTTAACTCTTAACCATATGTAGCATGGCCATGCATTTCTGGATCCGATCACTCGAGGGGCCCAGAGATATCTCTCTCAAGTAGAGAGGGGAAAATCCCATCTTGATTGACCGATGCCTTGCAGCATGTATCAGGACAAACCTGAAAGCTACCTTTATAACTACCCAGTTACGGAGTAGTGTTTGATAGCCCCAAAGTAGGTCGATCCACATCTCAAGTACATACGACAATCTCAGGTCTAAGGACAAAACGTACACGATGTGTAGAGAGAGATGCAAGTATTATTGCCAGTCTCATGTTGGGTCAATCCAACCCCATGTTCATAACATGTGTCCACATCATTGGTTTGACATCTCCATGTCTATGACTTGCGAAACATAGTCATCAACCAATCGATGTGCTAGTCTAATATTCACGTGTGTCCTCGTATGAACTCTGACTAGGGACAATTATTAGATAACCATACAAGTAAAGAGTTTCACAAACAATTCACATAACTGCCAATCAATACAAGTTGCCTGGTATATGGATATTCAAGGAACATTATAATAACTCATGGATACACATGAAATACAATCATCTCTATGATTGCCTCTAGGGCATATTTCCTTCAGTTGTATGTTTGGAACTCGATGATGCGCTTGATTGGGTGACTCAAGCCAATAAGGAAACATGCCATTGTTTGCTCCATGCGTTCATCAATGTTGGCGCCAATCATGTTGAGTTCCATTTCCTGGAAGTACTCTTCCACGGTCTTTGTCCCTTGACGAAGAGCTTGAAGGTTGTGGAAGAGATCACGCTTGTAGTGCGTGGGGATGAACCGGGATCTCATGTGAGCCTTCATGTCATGCCAAGTTGTGATTGGCTGCTCTTGTCTTGCATCACGAGCAACTTGAACTTGTTCCCACCAAAGGTAGGCGTAATCATCAAACTCTAGCGAAGCCATGGCGACCATCTTCTCGTTGCTATAGACATGCGGAAGATCTTGTCGACTTTCAGTGCCCACGAGAGGTATTCTTCGGGGTCATTGGATCCGGTGAACTTGGGCATTGTGAACTTGAGCTTGCCAAAGTTTCTTCATCGTTGCGGTCATTGCGACGAGCTTGGTGACCTTGTTGATGATCTTGTAGTTGGGTAGGTCGAACTTGGTTCTCGCATCCTTGTTGCAGAGCTTTCTCTTGGTATTGTTGAGGAGGAGCTTGCTCTTGCTCTTGGCGCGGTTGTTGACGCGGTTGAGGCGCTTGGGCCTCATGGTGGCGAGGGTGTGGAGCCTCTTGACGTGGTTGATGACGAAGAGGAGGCTCGTTCCTCGGTTGGTGATGTTGGTTAGGCACATGGGACGCACGGCAAAGAACATGGTCATGAGCCTCTTGACATGGTGGGCGTCGCTCAACTTGTATCACTTGACGCTCCAAGTTTTGTTGATGTGGAGGAGGCGCCTCGTGATGACCATGGTGTCGTTGTTGACGTTCATGACGGTGATGACAAGGAGGAGAATCTTGGAGAGCTTCACGTCGATGACGATCTTGATTCTCCACATTGGAGTCATCACTCGTTGTGCCAAGTGTGTCGCGGTCGATGGTGGTAGACTTGCGGTTGCACTTGCGGTTCCTCTTGTGGTTGCTCTTGTTGGATTATTAGTGCCCTTGCGTGATGACGGTGTGCTTCTTTCCTTGCTCGTGGCCTTGAAGAGAGGTCACCATCATAGCTTGACATTGCGGCGTGGCGTGGGGAAGGTACATAGTTCGAAGAGGTTCCATCTTCAACCACGGGGGCACCATTGCGTCTTGGAGCACTTGGAGGTAGATCTTGTTGTGGAGGTGCATGACGGAGCGAAGAACTTGAAGAGCTTAAAGCACGTGAACATGGTCTTGCCATTCCGTCGATGAGGCGTCGAAGGTTGTCATTTTTTTCGGCGACGGAGCGTTGAAACGACTCATTTTAGTGGCCGAAGTTGTGATGCATTTCTTGCATTTGCCTTTCGAGGCCATCGAAGCGGTTGTCGATGTTCTTGAACTCGGCTTCCGTCTCGCCAAATTGTGCATCTTGTCGCGTCTCAAGGGCTTGGCAACGTTCCCGGAACGGTTGGCGGACGATGAAGTGACTTGCACGCGTCATGTACGGACCTTGATCTTCTTCTTGGGGAGGTGGTTGGCTCGGCTAACCGTGCCTATCCATCATGCAAAACACACAAGTATTGTATATGGAAGTGGAATATGGTGGTGTTAGCCTTGTACCTCACCTAGGGGATTGCACCAAACTAGAAACCACAAGTGAGAGCTATAAGCGTGTAAAGTGGAATTGCAAAGAAAACTCACACTAAAGAAAGAACTAACTCTCAAAATCTTGTTGATAGTAGGTTAGGAATGTGGAAAGCCAAAGAACAAACCAAAAGAAAAGGGATAGTCAAAAGTGGGTAAAATCCAACAAAACTCAAGTCAAAGGCGAAGGTCAACAACTCAAAAGGGTGACGGGAATCTACCACTATGTACACACACGTGGAGAAAGTTGGGATTGACACGACTATGAAAATGAGCAAACAAAATGTCCTAACAAAGACTAAGCTCGTTGTCGTGCCAATGCAAGGAGAGACCGTGGCTCGTTTGCAAAGAAGAAAAGTGAGCAACGGATTTGTCCACTTGCCTTGGGCGCTCTTCTTTCTCTCTTGCTTACAAGCTTTGAGACTCTCTTTGGCAATGGGAGACTATTTTTCTTTTTCTTTTGCTTTTTCTTTGTATCTTTTTCTTTCTTTTGTTTTTTGTTTTTTGCTCTCCCTTGGTGCTACCTAGTCACACTTGATATTGCTCTTGCACTCTCACTATCCAAGGACAAATGCACAATGCTCAAACAAACACAAGATAAGCCACTATCATAGGATAGGTACACACAAAGGAAGATAGGGGTTAACAAGGTGACGCAAGTTATACCTTCGTTGGCGCAAGTTATACCTTCGTTGGTGATGATGAACTTGGCATCGGTGGTGCGGGATGATGTTCGTGGGCCGTGGTGTCGATGAGCGCGCGGGTTGTCGATGCGGAAGCTTGTTGTTAGTTGACAACACGCACACGGGCACAAACAAACAAGAAGAAATTAGCCAATGCAAGATTAGAGGCAAAACTGTCAAAATCAGGCGTCAGGCCAGAGACTCCGGGGTTTCAGGCCGGAAACTCCGGTCTAGGCCGGAGACTCCTGTGTGGGTAGGCCGGAGACTCCGGTGTAGGCCAGAGACTCCGGTGTGCAGGCCGAAGACTCCGATCTGGAGTCAGATCACGAACTGCTCATGTTCTTGAGTGGAAATTCACGCCTTGGGTCCTCAAATCCACGAAAAATTGGCCAAATTGGGCTGGGAAAACGCAGGATAAAGCTGGACCAACACCAAAGACAAGGTTTGGTCGGATCAAATCCACGAATAACACTCCAAATCAAGAGATCGATCCAAAGGCAAATATATGCTATTTTTTGGGGATTTTCAAATTTTTGGTGGATAGAAGAAAAATTTGTGGGGGAACTCGTGAGCAACGAAGCTCTTGATACCAATATGTTGAGGCAAACCTCTAGAGTGGCTCGATATTTCACGATTCCCTTTTAAATCGAGGATGGAGTGCGGGGAGTGGAGGGGAGGATGAACACGACGAACACACGCACGAAGAACGCGAAGAACACACACACACAAAACCACGATACACACCAATATCTCACGCCGGCGGTGACCGGTCTGGCGCAGTCCCTAGGATCGGCGTCAGGCGGAGGACTCTCTCTAGAACCGGCACGGCGAAATGGGAGACTTGGTGAGATCTTGACGTATAGGCAAAGGGACACCGATGCCTAGGCCTTGTACAACACGGAGGCACGATGCAAACTCCTACGAGGTTTGGGGATATTGGTGCTCCTTAGTCAAGGAGCATGAGGCAAGAATTAGATAGATCCACAAAGGGGTTTCCACTAATTTCCAATATCATGCCTAGGGTTTACAATGGAGGTGGGGGTCTATATATAGGCCAGCCACTTAAACAGGGGTACTTTAGGAATAAAAGACAAGTTCTGGACGGACTAAGGGTACGTGGGCCGAAGGCCCAAAGGACTTTTCATGCCTGGCGTCGGTCGGACCGGAGACTCCGGTGTGGTAGACCGGAGACTCCGGTTGGTCTCCGGACCAGCCTCCGGAGGGGCAGTCAGATTGACCCCAAGCTCGGTTCTGGGGGCAGACCGGAGGTGGGGCCGGAGACTCCGATGTCTTCAGTCTGGAGACTTTGGCAGACCGGAGACTTCGGTGTGCGCAGACCGGAGACTCCGGTCTGAGCAGCTCCAGTGGCTCCAGCTTCACGCTCTACTCCTTGTTCTCCATCCTTGGGTGCTTGGTGATGTGTCCAAGCTTCGTACCTGATGATGCATAGGGTAGTTGCATGAAGTAGCATGCCATCCAAGGAGGTATCAAATTGGCACGAGGAAAGGAGCGAGTTCACCTTAGATTGTAGAAGTTTGGCTCGAGCACGAGTCATGGGTCCACTTGGGGGACTTGTTGGTGTAGATGTAGGAGCGTCCGTAGGACGGGCTGCATCATGGAGGCTATATATAGGCTAGCCACTAAGTCAGGGGGTACTTTAGGGATAGTAGATAAGTTCTATATGGACTAAGGGGTACATGGGCCGAAGGCCGAAAGGATTTCACATGCCTGGTGACGCTCGGTCCGGAGACTCCGGTGTGGTGGACCGGAGATTCCAGTCTAGGCTGTCGATTCCCGCCGCTCTCCGATCCGTCTCCGGAGGGGCCTTGTGACTGTCCTCGAGCTCAATTTGGGGGTCAGTCTGAAGGTGGGTCGGAGACGCCGTGGTCTTCAGGCCGGATACTTTGGCGAACCGGAGACTCCGGTGTGCGCAGGGCGGAGACTCTGGTCTAAGTAGCTCTAGCAGCTTTTGTCTCATGCCCTGCTCCTTGTTCTCCATCCTTGGGTGCTTGGTGATGTGCTGGGGCTTCGTACCTGATGATGCATATAGTAGTTTCATGAAGTAGCACACCATCCAAGGATGTATCAAATTGGCACGAGGAGAGGAGCGAGTTCACCTTAGCTTGTAGGAGTTTGGCTCGGGCACGAGCCAGGGGTCCACTTGGGGGACTTGGTGGTGTAGATGTAGGAGTGTCCGTAGGACGGGCTGCATCATCTCCCCTCCTTGGGAAAGAGTCATCCTCCACTCTTCATGGTTATCATGTTGAACATGTTCATGGTAGGGTGAGAGGTCCTTGACATTGAATGTGTTGCTTACAAGGTACTTGGAGGTTGGGATGTTGATGATGTAGGCTTTGTTGTTGATTCTCTTGAGTACCTTGAAGGGTCCATCTCCTCCTGGTTTGAGCTTGGAATCTAGTTCCTTGGGAAAGCGGTCCTTCCTCAAGTGTATCCACACAAGGTCACCTTCTTCAAAGATCATCTCCTTCTTGTTCTTGTTTAACCTTGAAGCTTGGCGAAGGACTTGTTGTTCGATAGTAGCTCTAGTTTCTTCATGCAGCTTTTTCATAGCTTGTGCGCGCTTCTCAACGTCCATGTTGGTGCGCTCATGGAGAGGTAGTGGACGGATGTCGAGCGCGGTGAGGGGCTCGAAACCATAGACGATCATGAAAGGACTCATCTTGGTTGTTGAGTGCTTGGCATGGTTGTAGGCGAACTCGTCGTGTGGGATGCATTCGTCCCAATCCTTGAGTTTTTTCTTGATCAACACACAAAGGAGAGTCCCGAGGCTTCGGTTGACAACTTTGGTTTGGCCATCGGTTTGAGGGTGCGATGCTGATCAAAAGAGGAGCTTGACGCTGAGCTTGGCCATGAGGGTCTTCCATAAGTAGCTCATGAATTTGACGTCACGTTCAGAGATGATTGTTCTTGGCACACCGTGAAGACGGACAATTTCCCTAAAAAACAAATTTGTAACATGTGAAGCATTGTGGGTCTTATGGCACGGTATGAAGTGTGCGATTTTGGAAAAACGATCCACAACAACAAATATAGAATCATGACCATGTTTAGATCTAGGCAATCCTAACACGAAATCCATGCTAATGTCGGACCAAGGTGTATGAGGAATAGGCAATGGCATATAAAGACCATAAAGATTAGCTTGTGACTTAGCTTGAACACATGTCGTGCATCGTTGAACGTAGCACTCCACGTCACGATTCATCTTGCACCAAAAGTAGTGATTGGAGAGTATGTCCAATGTCTTGTCGCGGCCAAAGTGACCCATGAGGCCTCCACCATGAGATTCTTGGAGAGCAAAAGTTGGAGAGATGACTTCGGAATGCAAAACTTGTTTTGTTTAAATAGAAAGCCCTTATGCAAATAGAAATCATCAACTCCTTTGTCAATGGAGCACTTTGCGAAAATTGGCTCAAAGAAGGGTTGGAAGCATACAAAGTTTCTCTTGCTCAAGTTGGCTTATGTGATTGCGAGACAAAGCGTCCGCAACTGCATTATCTTTGCCCTTCTTGTACTTGACAATGTAAGGAAAAGACTCCATAACCTCAACCTACTTAGCGTGTCTCTTGCTCAAGTTGGCTTGGCCTTTGAGATATTTCAACGACTCATGGGAGGAATGTATGATAAATTATTTAGGCCATAGGCAGTGTTGCCAAACTTGAAGAACACAAACTAAGGCAAAAAGCTCTTTGCCATAAATTAGATAGTTGAGGTGAGCACCATCAAGTTTCTCGCTATGGTAGGCTATACGACGTTTGTTTTGCATAAGAACTTCTCTAATGCAAATACCGCTAGCGTCACACTCTATCTCAAAAGTTTTAGTGAAATCCGGTAATGCAAGAAGAGGTGCTTCGGTGATCCTGTTTTTAAGTTCATCAAAAGCTTTTTGTTGTGCTTTTCCCCACACGAAGGTGACATTCTTTTTGGTCAATTCGTTGAAGGGACAAGCAATGGTCGAAAAGTCTTTCACAAACCAACGATAGTGATACATTGCAAATGTATCTATAATTTTTGATGTTCCACGCTTGGTTTTATATACTTTCTTATGTTTTGTTCCAACTTTGGAGTACTTCTAATATGATTTCTTAGACTAACCGATTAACAAGATTCCACAGTGTCAGTTTCCTATTTTCTGCTGTTTTTGGTTCTAGGAAAGTCAGAAAATGAATATTCTCAGAATTGGACGGGACAAAAGCCAAAGTTCCTATTTTACCAGAAGAGTCACGGAGCCAGAATATGAGACGGAGGAGGGCCACGGCCTGGCCACACCATATGGTGGCGCGGGCTCGCCCTGGCCGCGCCACCAGGTGGTGTGGACCCCCTGGCACTCCACCGACCTTGCCTCTTGGCCTATAAGAAGCCTCCGGATGCATAAACCCTAAATAGCCAATCCTCCATCCACAAAAAGTTCCGCAGCGCCGCCGCCACCAAAGGGGAGATTTGGGGGATAGAAAGTCTCTGTTCCGGCACCCTGCGAGGATGGGGAAGTGCCCCCGGAGCCATCTCCATCGATCTCCACCACCATCTCCATCACTGTTGCTGATTCCCATGATGATGAGGGAGTAGTTCTTTCTCGAGGCTAAGGGTTCTACCGGTAGATATGTGTTCATCTCTCTCTCTATGGATGATCATATTTTGATCATGAGCTTTGTAATCAATTAGATCTACCTTGCTACTCAAGTGCTTTAATAGATCTCCGCTCTCCCCATGTGTGTGAAAGTGATAGCGTGCTCACCATGGTGGCACTTAGGCTAGAGATTACAAATACTTATTATGAGTTATATTTGGAGTTGGATGTCTTTATGAAATTGTGGTGTTTGTTGGACTCATCTAGTACTCAAGGTGACAGTGTGGGGTTTTCTAGATGGGAAAGGCTTACTTTGAGGTGTGTTGTTATAGCCCTACCAACGATTAGAGTGTCCAACCAGAGAATAGTTAAGAGTAGTATCATAAAGAGAATATATTTATATGAGAGTGTTCACTAGTGAAAGTATGATCCCTAGGCCTTGTTTCTTAGCATTGAAACACCGTTTGCAATTAGATCTGTTACATGTTTGCTTGCTTCCATCTTTATTTCAGTTTTACTTTAGTCTCTTCCACGCCATCAAGCTATCTTCTATCACCATTACCACTTGTAATTATACATCCCACTTGTATTTCACTATCTCTTCGCCGAACTAGTGCACCTATACACCTGACAAGTGTATTGGGTGTGTTGGGACACAAGAGACTTCTTGTATCTTGATTGCAGAGTTGCTTGAGAGGGAATACCTTTGACCACTTCCTCCCTGAGTTCGATAAACCTTCGGTGATCCACTTAAGGGAAAACTTGCTGCTGTTCTACAAACCTCTGCACTTGGAGGCCCAACAACTGTCTACAAGAATATAAGTGCGTAGACATCAAGCTATTTGCTGGCGCCGTTGCCGGGGAGGTAAGGTAAAAGGTATTCACACTGGAGGATTAAAGAAGAAGAACCTCCCACGGCAAACGCCTATTTTCTGGTGTGAGTGCTTGAAGTTATTTCCTTTAGATTCTGCAATTTTGTCTTTTTGTTTCTTGTTTTCACTAGTTAGGCTTAATGGAAAACAACAACAAAATTAGAGAGCTTTATAGTATTTATCTTGAGTTAGGACATGAAGTGTTTGAAGAGAAAATTAAAAAACCTATGGAACTTTATTTGCATGCTAATAGCAATGTTGTTAGTATGAATTCTTTGGACACCATTATTTCTAATGCTATGGAAAAGTCTAAGCTTGGGGAAGCTAGTTTTTATGAAAATGATCTTTTTAGTCCCCCAGCTTTGGACGATAGCTATTCTATTGCTTATGATGATACGAAAACCTCCAATATATGATGATTACAATGATGCATATGATATTTTCAGTGCACCTCTATTGAGGAGAAAATTAATTATGATTATAATATGCCTCCTATATTTGATGATTATGGTGATGAGAATAACAATGATAGCTATTTTGTTGAATTTTCTCCCACTACAATTAATAAGAATGAATATGCTTATGTGGAGAGTAATACTTATTATATGCATGTGGCTCATGATAAGAATGTTTTATGTGATAGTTATATTGTTAATTTTATTCATGATGCTACTGAAAGTTATTATGAGAGAGGGAAACATGGTTTTATGCATCTCAATAATATTAGGTTTCCCTTCTTTATATTGAAAGTCTTGAAGTTGCACTTGTTTTGCTTTCCTATGATTGTTGCTTTGTTCTTTCATGACTTGTTTCTTTACAAGATTCCTATGCATAGGAAGTGGGTTAGACTTAAATGTTCTTTGAATTTGCTTCTTGATGCTCTCTTTTACTTCAATTCATATTTCCTATGTGAGCATCTTCTCAAACTATCATGCCTAACTTAAAGGCGTTAAAGAAAAGTACTTATTGGGAGATAACCCAAAAGTTTTAGAAGAGTCTTGGAAGTTATTACCTCTGTAATAACCGCTCCTTATCCTTTTCATTTGCTTTTTGTGCCAAGAGTAACCACTAATGAGAGAGAAGTAATGATTGGGAAAGTTGCTGTCCCAAAATAGATTTCTGTGTTTCACCGTAAAAATTCCTGTCAAATCTCTGAACTTCTTTTTAAGGCTTGAATTTTTGTGCTTTTGTCCCAGGTTGTTATCTAACTTTCGTTATTTCAACACTTTTTTATTTGAGCAACGGAAGGTCTTCGAAAAAATTCGTCTTTACCTGCTGGTCTGTTTTGACAGATTTCTGCCAATATTTGCATTTGCTTCTTGTTGGTTCTTTTTTTAGTTCTTTTGGGGAATTGAGCTTTTTGACGGAAGTGCTACAGTATCTTGTGTTTTATTGGAATTTTATTTGGTGTTAGAACTGATCCTTAAGACTTATTTATCTTGAGTGCACTAATGTTGCTAATAAAGATTGTGTGAAGTTTTGTATGAAGGAAAAATTTCAGGTGTATGGAAGGAATGAGTAATGAGATGAAGAATAGACTAAAGCTCAAGCTTGGGGATGCCACGCATGTCACACCAAGAAATATCCAGGAAGTACAAGCGTCAAAGCTTGGGGATGCCCAAGGCATCCCCTTCTTCATCAACAAAAATCCTAGGTTTCTTCCAAACGCTTCATTTTATTGTTTCATGCACAGTTGTGTTTTTCTTGGAGCGTCTTCTTTTTCGTTTTCGTTTTGGTTTTTAGTTTGCTTGGTTTTCTTAGTTTTCTGAATAAATTGGTTGGACCCCCTCTTTCATACATTGGTTTGCAAATAGTTTGGTTTGGTTTGGAAAAGAGTAGGAAAGTTCATGCTTATGTGGTAAAAAGAGCTTGTTTTTGATTGTGGCCTATGCTGTGTCATGCCATGCTTGATATTGTTTTGGCTTTATGCTTAGTATTCTTTGTTGTAGCATGACTTGTTATAAACAATTGAGATTGATTAATGTGCCTTGGATGAATCATGTGTTGTTTTAGCATATTAAAGCATAGTATAGTGGTATTCTCCTTTGATGCTTTATTTGGGTTGACTTGGCACATGCTCACACCATGTTATGACTATCTCAAGTCACCATAGCCTTTATGATCCTTTAGTTTTCAACTTGTAGTATCACTTTATGCTTTGATCAATGATGTTTTGTCGCTCTGCATGATTATGGCCATTATTGCTCTCTTAGTTTGTCGCTCCCAGTCTTTTCCTAGCCTCCACAACCAAGTATGAGTTCCACTCATGCATCCAATTCCTTAAACCAAGTTATTACAAAGAGTCCACCATACCTAACTACTAGCTTATGCTATTCCAAGTATATTCATGCTTTTGTTTACCTTCCAAATTAAACTTGTTATGAGAAAACTAGTGATTAAAGCTCTCACGAACTTGATGGCACACTTTACTTTTCTTGCCCTTAATAAACTTGAACCATCGGGTCCTTCTTTGTTGCGTATACGCTTGCGCTTTATAAGTTGAAATTAGCATAACCATGTACCATGGGGAACACTTTCAACATTGCACTTGTACTTTGTACCCCGTTGATATCATGTTCTTTTGCTTACGGATCCCGGCGGTGTGAAATAAAAGTGGAACTTGTCAGATCATGGAGTTTGTATGTGTGTTAGAGAAATGCCTAGGCCGCTAGCCTAAGCCATGCCTAATCATGGTGGAAACTTGCAGCACCACCATAATGAGCACTCTATGAAGCATCCTCAATAAAAACCTATGCAAATAGCAAATAAAAAGATCGCTGAGATGCTCATTGTCTGCTTGCCTTGCCATTTTGATTATGGGATAGCTCCTGTATCATGTGCAAGGGGTACCCCGTTGGCGGTTCTTAATGATACACATGTACTTACAATGACAAGAGCTTACTTGTGACTAAAGTTGAGTAGCATGAGGTTTGGTCTTCGTAAGTAAGGGGCATGAGATTTCAGTTTATAACTTATCAAGCATATCCTCTTAGTTGTGTCACTTTAACCTTAATCACCTTAAAGATGCTTATTATAGGGGCAATGAGAGTTGAAAGCTATACGTACCATAATTTTTGGAAGCTCTTTATGAAACTTGAATCTTTGCTTCCTTCTATGAAGGCCCTTCTTCCACCATTATATTGAGTCTCCACCTTCTATCTTTATGCACCTACTTTGAGAGCATAGTGGCCATTAGTTCTATGTGCATTGTCCCAAGACTAGTTGACTGATGCATACTTGGATATTGCTTGTTTTAAACTATTTGTATCTAGTCACTCTTATGAACTTTGAAGGTGTCCTATGCATTTATATTTGTTACTCTATTGAGGGACAAGCTGAATACTATTGTGCTATGTTTTCTTTATGTGAAACAAACAAACGTCTTGCAAAGCATTTTTATTCATGAATCTTTTGTTTGTGCCTTTTCATGTTGCATCATAGTTTCTTTGTCTTATTGCTAGAACCTTGTCTTTCATGTTATGATTGAATTACTATGATCCCAGCTTTGAATGTTTTACAAATATTTTGATCAAGTTTATGATGGTGCATGTCACCTCAAAAATTATTCTTTCTTTTTATCACTTACCTACTCGAGGACGAGCAGGAGTTAAGCTTGGGGATGTTGATACATTGCAAATGTATCTATAATTTTTGATGTTCCATGCTTGGTTTTATATACTTTCTTATGTTTTGTTCCAACTTTGGAGTACTTCTAATATGATTTCGTGGACTAACCTATTAACAAGATGCCATAGTGCCAGTTGCCTATTTTCTGCTGTTTTTGGTTCCAGGAAAGTCAGAAAATGAATATTCTCAGAATTG
This sequence comes from Avena eriantha, assembly GCA_910589775.1. NCBI lineage: Eukaryota > Viridiplantae > Streptophyta > Magnoliopsida > Poales > Poaceae > Avena > Avena eriantha. Next base: position 66,333,137 of record OU342746.1, on the reverse strand, counting down.
GACGGGACAAAAGCCAAAGTTCCTATTTTACCGGAAGACTCACGGAGCCAGAATACGAGACGGGGGAGGGCCAGGGCCGGGCCACACCATATGGTGGCGCGGGCTGGCCCTGGCCGCGCCACCAGGTGGTGTGGGCCCCCTAGCACTCCACCGACCTTGCCTCTTCGCCTATAAGAAGCCTCCTCATGCATAAACCCTAAATAGCCAAGCCTCCAGCCACGAAAAGTTCCGCAGCACCGCCGCCACCGAAGGGGAGATTCAGGGGACAGAAATTCTCTGTTCCGGCACCCTGCCGGGACGGGGAAGTGCCCCCGGAGCCATCTCCATCGATCTCCATCATCGTTGCTGATTCCCATGATGATGAGGGAGTAGTTCTTCCTCGAGGCTAAGGGTTCTACTGTAGCTATGTGTTCATCTCTCTCTCGCTATGCATGATCATATTGTGATCATGAGCTTTGTAATCAATTAGATCTACCTTGCTACTCAAGTGCTTTAATAGATCTCTGCTCTCCCCATGTGTGTGAAAGTGATAGCGTGCTCACCATGGTGGCACTTAGGCTAGAGATTACAAATACTTATTATGAGTTATATTTGGAGTTGGATCTCTTTATGAAATTGTGGTGTTTGTTGGACTCATCTAGTACTCAAGGTGATAGTGTGGGGTTTTCTAGATGGGAAAGGCTTACTTTGAGGTGTGTTGTTATAGCCCTACCAACGATTAGAGTGTCCAACCAGAGAATAGTTAAGAGTAGTATCATAAAGAGAAGATATTTATATGAGAGTGTTCACTAGTGAAAGTATGATCCCTAGGCCTTGTTTCTTAGCATTGAAACACCGTTTGCAATTAGGTCTGTTACATGTTTGCTTGCTTCCATCTTTATTTCAGTTTTACTTTAGTCTCTTCCACGCCATCAAGCTATCTTCTATCACCGTTACCACTTATAATTATACATCCCACTTGTATTTCACTATCTCTTCGCCGAACTAGTGCACCTATACACCTGACAAGTGTATTCGGTGTGTTGGGTACACAAGAGACTTCTTGTATCTTGATTGCAGGGTTGCTTGAGAACGCAAGATATGTCGAAGCATTTGCAAAACTTCCTTGACATGTGTGACATGGTCCTCAAGTGACTTGCTATAAACAAGTATATCATCGAAATAGACAACAACACCTTTTCCAATAAGAGAACGCAAGATATGATTCATAAGGCGCATGAAGGTGGATGGGGCATTAGATAAGCCAAGGGGCATGACCAATCATTCATAGAGACTAATTTTGGTCTTGAAGGCGGCCTTCCACTTATCACCTTCCGCCATGCGTATTTGATGGTAGCCACTACGAAGATCAATTTTTGAGAAACTCGTGGCTCCACAGAACTCATCAAGCATGTCATCAAGACGTGGTATGGGATGTCGATAACGCATGGTGATATCATTGATTGGACGGTAGACCATGCATAACCGCAACGTATCATCCGATTTTGGAACAAGAATCACGGGTACCGCACTTTGACTAGTGCTTACTTGGATCAAACCTTTGGAGACGAGTTGGTTGATTTGACATTCGATCTCCTTCGTCTCCTCCAGGTTCTTTCGGTAGGTGGCAGGGTTTGGAAGTGGTGCGCCGGGGATGAGACCAATGCGATGTTCGATGCCACGAAGAGGAGGTAATCCATGAGGGGGATCTTCGGGAAACACATCCTCGAATTCCTAGAAAACATTCAACAAAGATGGAGGAACATTGGTTAATTCTTAGATTCTTGCGCTAGTCCCTTGCAAATGAGGACATAGTGCAAGATGGATGGGTTGTTCCACACATCTCTCATCTCACTTTTGGTGGAAAGGAGAACACTCTTAGTTTTTCCACTCGAGTTTGGCTTGTGGCTCTCACTCACTATGAGGTGGTTCTCTCGTTCACCGCCCTTCTCACAAGGACGTGTTGTGGTTTTCTCCCTCGCTAAAGCCTTTGCATTGTCCGCAATTATTTGGCTAGGAGTCATCGGTTGCAAAACACATGTCTTGTTCATCCACTTGAAGGTGTAGACATTTGTGCAACCATCATGTAGAGCAGCCTTGTCAAATTGCCATGGTCGACCAAGCAACATGTCGCAAACCGTCATTGAAACCACATCACACTCCACCGTGTCGTTGTGTGGGCCAATAGAGAAGCTTAGCGAGGCTGTATGATTGATCTTCACGCACCCTTGGTCACTTAGCCATTTCACGTGGTAAGGGTGCTTGTGCGCTTGGAGGGTGAGGATGAGCTTCTCACACAACTCGGTGCTAGCAAGGTTGTGGCAACTCCCTCCATCGATGATCACTTTCATAGATTTTCCATTGATGTCGGCTCGTGTTTGGAAGATATTTGAGCGTTGATCTTCATGCTCTTGTGCTTGAGTGGTGAAGATCCTTGTGAAGACAAGCGATGGACTTGCGTCATGTTCGCACATGAGGAGTTCTTGGTCATCTTCCACTTGTTGCCTTGCCATTGCTTCGTTGACTCGGGGATCAAATTCATCTTCACTCAAGTACTCTTCGTTGCCATTGTCATGGATAAACAATAGTTTCTTGTTTCCACATTCTGCCGACTTGTGTCCTTTGCCGCCACACTTGTAGCATTCACCATTGAAAGGTGTATCACTCTTTGCTCGTTTGCCACTTGGGGGTAGTTTTCCTTGAGGAAGTGTGGGCTTGAAGGAAGGCTTGGAGGTACTTGAGGAGCTTCCATGATGCAGCCCGTCCTACAGACGCTCCTACATCTACACCAAGAAGTCGCCCAAGTTAACCGACGACCCGTGCCCGAGCCAAGCTCCTACAAGCTAAGGTGAATTCGCTCCTTGTCTCATGTGACTTCGAGACATCCTTGGATGGCTTGATACTTCATGCCAATACCTTATGCATCCTCTGGTACGAACCCCATGAAGAGATGACAGTCGCCAGGACCGGCAGACCGGACTCCTCGTCGGAACGTTCGGTGCACGCCCCGGCGGACCAGACCAACGAACGGAATTTCCGGCGCTCGCCAAAACAAACCAGCACCGACCGAAACGCGTCTCTGCCTACGGTTCCGGTCGCCGACCGGAATTACCGGCACAAACCAGAATTTCCATTGCCCAGTCCAGCGCCACCGGACTTATCACCGGAACGACTTCTGTCTCGATTTGACTAGAGTTTGATGCCTGAGAATATTCCCTTTTTCGTCCACTTTTACCCTTTTATGCCCAAACTACCCCTGAACTTGTGGCTGGCCTATATATAGCCCCCACCTCTATTGTAAACCCTAGGCATGATATTGGAATTAGTGTGTTATGGGTCTCCTTGTGGATTTACCTTTGGAGTGGCCCGATCTTCACGGATATGAGGCGGAAGTGAGGGAAAACACGATGAACACAACTCGAATGCAAGGTAAAGATACAAACACATGCCAAATCACACCCAATTCGATTTGATCCCGTTGGTTCAAACAACAAATCCAATAGAATCCTCGGCGAGAGACCTTACGGTAGAATCACCAAAGGAGAGATCGGCAAGCGGATGGTAGAATCCAAATCAAGGAGAGAGTAGCAACCAAGTAGAATCCCAAAGGGGAGAGACCAAGCACTACTAGAATCCTTTATAGGGAGAGACCAAACACTTGAGGAGGGTCTTGACAACTTGGAGAATGGCACCGACTCCAAGGCCTTGTACAACTCATAGATTTACTATTGAGAGGGGGTTCCCATCTAGGGTTTGGCACATGCCTCAATTCATCATCATCTCTAGGGTTTCAAGGAGGGGGTGGGGGCATATATATAGGCCAGCCACAAGCTAGGGGTAAAACAGACATAAGCAGGAAGTTTGGGGCGTTACATGGGCCAAGCCCAGGTTAAGGCGCGCAGGCCCTCGATTCTCGGTCAGGAGACTCCGATGTGTGGTCCGGAGACTCCGGTGTGGGCCGGAGACTTTGGTTAGTCTCCAGTGTCGCCTTCAGAGGGGGTCTCAGACTTTCCCAGGCGCAGGTTCAGGGCTCGGTCCGGAGACGGGCCGGAGACTCCGGTGTGGTAGACCGGAGACTCCGATCTGCTGGTCCGGAGACTCAGGTCTGCTGGTCCGAAGACTCCGGTCCTGCTTCAGCAGCTTCTTGTGTCTTCTCTTCCAGGCCTCTTGCTTGGGTGTCTTGGCTTCAGGGCCATCCTTGCTGCATCTTCTTGGCATCATGTTCATGGACCTAGTCACATCATGGGCATTTGTCTCAAGTAGGATTCCATTCGCATCATAACCAACAAAAGGCAAAGCATGGAAGGAGTTCACCTTTGGGGTGATGATTAGCGTGGCATGATGTGTACCAAAGGTGGTTTCCGTATGTTGGGCCACATCATCTCCCCCTGCTTGAAAACGAGTCGACCTCGACGATGTTCTTTCATCATGTAAGGAAGGAGGTGAGTCCTTGGCCTTGATCTTGTACATGGTCGGATCACCGGTGTCGAAGCCATTCTCAAACTTGTTGAAGAGCTTGCGGTACATCTTGCCATCATGTTGTGGTTGGAGATCTTGTAGCCTTATCCTTGTAGTTGGTGGTGTATCTTGGGTACCTTGCCAAACCGACAACAAAGAGAGAGAATTATATGAATGATTGTTAGTATGGATCACACTCAAGTCTCTCTTCTCACATTTTGTGGCTTGCGTCGTGGCACTCATGATTTTTCCACTCATTTTTGGCTTGTGGCACTCACTCTCTTGATGGTGGTTCACTCTCTCACCACTCGTCTCACAAGCGTCTTTAGCTTGCTTTATCTTGTTGACGGGTGTCATGTTGAACGCGATGACTTGGCTAGGCGTCATGGGTTGGAGCACCAATTTCTTGTCATTCCACTTGAAGGAGTATTTGTTGGTGGAACCATGATGCATTGCTCCTTTATCGTATTGACATGGCCTTCCAAGTAGCATGGGGCACATGGACATTGGCACGACATCACACTCGACGGTGTCTTCATATGGTCCAATCTTGAAGGGGACGTGGACCTTTGATGTTATCTTGAGTGCTCCATTGTCATCAAGCCATTTTACATGGTAGGGTGAGGGTGCTCTATGCATTGCAACTTTAGTTTCTGACAAAGCTCCATACTTGCGAGGTTTTGGCAACTACCTCCATCGATGATCACTTTTATGGACTTGCCATCAATTCCAGCATGAGTTTGGAAGATTGAGGCGTTGGTCCTCTCTTGGGATGGAGTTTGTTGGCGAGATTTGTGCTATGACAAGTGCGGGGCCCGGATCATGCTCGCATACAAGTGTTTCATCCTCTTCCATTGCAGTTGTCCTTGTAATAGCTCGTTGAGTGAGAGCTTCATACTCCTCTTCACTTACGGAGTAGGTTGCGCCATTCTCATCCATAAGCATCACTCGTGAGTTGGTGCACTCATATGACTTGTGACCTTTCACTCCACACTTGAAGTAAGTGACTTGACTATCCGATGTCGTGTTGGAGGAGGGTGCTATCACGGTCTTTGCTTGCTTGGATGAGCTCGTTGCTTGGTTTGTTGGCTTTGCGGGAGCATTTGCATTGATGGACGCAAAGTATGACTTTTGCTTTTCGCATGCATTCTCCTTTTGCAAGTGCCGCTCAGCTTTGGTAGCTTGTTGGAGGAGCTCAGTGAGGTTCTTGTATGGTTGAAAGTCAACAATCTTCCTTATTGGGCGGCTCAAACCGTTGAGGAACCTTGCTATGGTTTGCTCTTCGAGTTCTCTCACATCAGCTCGCATTATGGTTTTCTCCATTTCCTTGTAGAACTCTTCAATTGACTTGGTCCCTTTTTCAAGTTTTGTAGCTTATCGAAGAGATCTTGGCGATAATGCTCAGGGACGAAGCGTGTGTACATCACTTCCTTCATCCTTGTCCAAGTTTCAATTGTAGGTTCCTCATTCTTCTCGTGGTTCTTTTAGAAGTCTTCCCACCAAACATTTGCATAGTCCTCAAACTCAAGGGATGCCATTGCAACTTTCTTCTCTTCGGAGTAGTTGTGGACTCGGAAGATCTTGTCAACTTTGAGCTCCCAATCAATGTATGCATCGGCCTCTTCTTTTCCCTTGAACTTGGGCATAATGAACTTGATCTTCCCAAACTTGCCCTCGTCATGTTCACGGTGGTAGTTGCGGCGATCTTGCCTTATGCTCGCTTCACTTGGTGCACCTGGTGGTGGAGGAGGAGCTTGATTTTCTCGGGGACGCGGTTGAGGAGCTTGATGCGCAAAGTCTCTCCTACGCCTTTGCTCGGGATCATTTGCATTCATTGGTTGTTAATGACGATGGTGGGGTTGAGCATAGCGGTTATTGCATCTCGCGTGGTGTGCACCCTTGTCATCATCACTGGTATCCCATTGTGGTGCTCGATGAACTTATTGTTGATGGCGATGGTCATGGTTCAGATGGTGGCGCCTACCAATGCGGTTGTGTTCACCATGGCGTTCTTGTTCTTGGGGTAGTGGTGGCGCTTGCACCATAGCTTGTTGTGGAGGGCGACCATCTTCTTAGTGTTGTGGATGCGCTTGGGGATCATGGTGTCGATGACGTCTTGCGTGGTGCGGTTGTTGATGTTGTGGCTCAACCACTTGTTCATGGCAATGACGAGCTTGATGTTCCCCATTGTGGTGGTGGGGTTCTCCATGATGAGAATGAGAGCGCAAGGGGTCGCCATGATGACTTGAGGAGCACGCGCGAGACGAACTTGACGAGGTTGAATGGTGTCCATGACGGTTGCCGAGGTTGGCAATAGCTTGGTGAAGAGCTTGGAATTGAGCATTGTGCTACACTTGGCGTTGCCGGTCACGGTAGTCGAATTCTTGAAAAGTTTCATCAAGCCGGTTCTCAAGCCTCTCAAATTGGGCATTGAATTCTTGGCGTTGCACCCATAAGTTGTGGCGCGTGGCAAAACCATCTTGGTTGTTGAAGTTGCCATCTTCGCTTTCTCCGCTTTCCCTGGACATGTTGTTTGACCACAAGTGAAACGAGGGTGGTATTGGTGGAATGGTATGTGTTACCTTGCCTCACCAAGTCAAAAATTGGAAAGGTTGTTCTTGCCGAGAGCAAAGCGAATACACAAGACACACACACACACAAAGGCCTGGTGGATGGGTAGGAAGGTGGATAGCAAATGGAACAACCAAACGAAAAGGTTATTGTCAAAAGTGGGTAAAATCCAACCAAAAACAAAGTCAAAGGAAAAGTTCAAAAGGGTGACGAGAACCTACGACTATACACACACGGTGGAGATTAATGTGGCTAACACGACTATGAAAATGAGCAATGAACAAAATTGGTCCTAACGAAGACTAATTCTCTGTGGCGTGCCAACACTAGGAGAGACCGTAGCCCGTTTGCCAAAAGATGGAGAACCAATGGATATATACGCTTGCCTTGCTCTTGCTCGCACTCTTACTTAGAAGCTTTGGACTCTCTTTTGTATTGGTATCTTTCTCTTTTTCTTTTGCTTATAAGCTTTTTTTTATCTCTTTCTTTGCTATGCTATGGAGTCAAGTTTTTACTATTGCCTCTACACTATGACTTATGCAAGAGCAAATGCACAATGCTTCTGCAAACACAAGATGAGCTACTCTCGATAGGTTAGGTAACACACAAAGGAAGAATAGGTTAACAAGGGTGGTGCAAGTTATACCTTGTGGTGATGTCGCACTTGCAACCGTTGGTGGAGGGATGGTTCGAGTTCCGTGGTGTCGATGTCGAGTGCGAGGCGTTGCGGAAGCTTTGGTTATTTGACAGACATGGACACGAAACACAAACGTCAAAAGGCAATCAGTCGAAAAAGGAAAAGGGGTCAAAAAATTTGTCAAGGCCGGAGACTCCCGTGTTGCTGGGCCGGACACTCCGGTGTAGGCCGGAGACTCCGGTCTTGCGGTCCAGAAACTCCGGTCTGGGCCAGAGACTCCGGTCTGCCAGTCCTGAGACTCTAGTGTGGAGTCTGAATGATGAACAACTCGTGTTCTTGAGCGGAAATTCGGCCCTTGAACCCTCAAATCCAGAAAATTTCGACCAAATTGGGCTGGGAAACGTAGGGCACAAGTAGACCAACTCCAAAGACAAGTTTCTATTGGACTAAAACCAAAATCAACTCACCAAAATGAGAGATCGATACAAAGGAAATTTAGGGCTATATTTTTGGTAATTTTCAGTTTATGGTGGCAATCGAAGGGCGAAGTCAAATTAGTGGCAACCAAAAGCTGCCGATACCAGTTGTTATGGGTCTCCTTGTGGATTTACCCTTGGAGTGGCCCGGTCTTCAGGGATTTGAGGCGGAAGTGAGGGAAAACACGATGAACACGATGAACACAACTCGAATTCAAGGTAAAGATACAAACACACGCCAAATCACACCCAATTTGATTTGCTCCCATTGGTTCGAACAACCAATCCAATAGAATCCTCGGTGAGAGACCTTGCGGTAGAATCACCAAAGGAGAGATCGGCAAGCGGATGGTAGAATCCAAATCAAGGAGAGAGTAGCAACCAAGTAGAATCCCAAAGGGGAGAAACCAAGCACTACCAGAATCCTTGATAGGGAGAGACCAAACACTTGAGGAGGGTCTTGACAACTTGGAGAAGGGCACCAACTCCAAGGCCTTGTACAACTCATAGATTTACTATTGAGAGGGGGTTCCCATCTAGGGTTTGGCAAATACCTCAATTCATCATCATCTCTAGGGTTTCAAGGAGGGGGTGGGGGCATATATATAGGCTAGCCATGAGCTAGGGGTAAAACAGGCATAAGCAGGAAGTTTGGGGCATTACATGGGCCAAGCCTAGCTTAAGGCGCGTAGGCCCACGATGCTCGGTCCGGAGACTCCGGTGTGCGGTCCGGAGACTCCGGTCAGTCTCCGGTGTCACCTCCGGAGGGGGTCTCAGACTGTCCCAGGCGCAGGTTTGGGGCTCGGTTCGGAGACGGGCCGGAGACTCCGGTGTGGTAGACCGGAGACTCTGGTCTGCTGGTCCGGAGACTCCGGTCCTGCTTCAGCAGCATCTTGCGTCTTCTCTTCCAGGCCTCTTGCTTGGGTGTCTTGGCTTCAGGGCCATCCTTGCTGCATCTTCTTGGCATCATGTTCATGGACCTAGTCACATCATGGGTATTTGTCTCAAGTAGGATTCCATTCGCATCATAACCAACGAAAGGCAAAGCATGGAAGGAGTTCACCTTTGGAGTGATGATTAGCGTGGCATGATGTGGACCAAAGGTGGTTTCCGTATGTTGGGCCACATCATAGTGGAAACCCCTTTGTGGATCTATCTAATTCTTGCCTCATGCTCCTTGACCAAGGAGCACCAATATCCCCAAACCTCGTTGGAGTTTGCATCGTGCCTCCGCGTTGTACAAGGCCTAGGCATCGAAGTCCCTTTGCCGAGATGTCAAGATCTCACCGAGTCTCTCATCTCGCCGTGCTGGTTCGAGAGAGAGTCCTCCGCCCGACGCCGATCCTAGGGATTGCGCCGGACCGGTCACTGTCGGCGTGAGCTATTGGTGTCTATCATGGTTTTGTGTGTGTGTGTTCATCGCGTTCTTCGTGCGTGCATTCGTCGTGTTCATCCTCCCCTCCTCTCCTTGCACTCCATCCTCGATTTGAAAGGGAATCGTGAAAGATCAGGCCACCCTAGAGGTTTGCCCTCAAAATATTGGTATCAAGAGCTTTGTTTCTCACGATTTCCCCCACAAAATTTTCTTCTATCCACCAAAAATTCGAAAATCTCCAAAAAAGAGCCCCAATTTGCCTTCGGATCGATATCTCGATTTGGTGCGTTTTTCGTGGTTTTGTTCCACAGATCTGTTGCTTTGGGTACCGATCTACCTTCCTACAAACTTTTCCCAGCCCAATTTGGACAAATTTTCGAAATTTTTGACAGATTTGACTTTGGGAGTTCGTCACGAACTCAAACCGGCGCCAGGCTCGGCGGACCGGCCCAGCCGCCAGAATTTCCGGCGAACATTCCTGTGAACCGGAAACACGGCCAGAATTTCCTGCGCCAGGTCCGGCACCACCGGTTTGGCCGCCGAAATCCTTTTTTCGCCCAATTTTTTTACAGTTTTTTCCTCAAGCGTTGTTCAGGTTTCGTGTGTGTGTCACCCAACTAACTTCAAGCTTCCACAACAATATCCACATACCGCGCTCATCGACACCGCGACACCGAACATCATCTCCAACACCGGAAGCAAGACATCAATACCGAAGGTATAACTTGCTCCACCTTGTTAACCCTTCTTCCTTGTGTGTATCTATCCTATGAGAGCAACTCATCTTGTGTTTGCCTAAGCATTGTGCATTTGTCCTTGGAAAGTGAGAGTGTGAGAGCAAAAACAAGAGGTAACATAGTAGTATAGAAAGGGAGAAAAAGAATCAAAAAAAGAGAGAAAAATAAAAAGCAAAAGAAAAATAGAAAGATACATAGTCTCCCAATACAAAGAGAGTAGAAAGCTTGTAAGCAAAGAAAGAAAAAGAGCGCGACTGAGGCAAGTGCACAAATCCGTTGCTTATTCCTCTTTTGGTGAACGAGTTGTGGTCTCTCCTTGCGTTGGCACGAGACCGAGCATAGTCTTTGTTAGGACCTTTTGTGCTTATTTTCATAGTCATGCTAACCACATCCGTCTCCACGTGTGTGTATCCTAGTGTTTTGTAGATCGCTTCCTATTTGCTTTTGATCTTTTGGTTCTCTACCATGTTTGACAATAACCTTTTCTTTGGATCGTTTCGTTTGGTTTTCCATAACCCTAACCTTCCACCCATAGCTTTTGAGAGTTAGTTCTTTCTTTAGTGTGAGTTTTCTTTGCATTTCCACTTTGCACGCTTATAGCTCTCAACTGGGTTTCTAGTCTGGTGCAATCCCCAAGGTGAGGTACAACGCTAACACCACCATATTCCACTTCCATATACAATACTTGTGTGTTTTGCATGATGGATAGGCAAGGTGAGTCGAGCCAACCACCTCCCCAAGGAGAAGATCAAGGGCCGTACATGACGCGCGCAAGTCACTTCATCGTTCGACAAGAGTTCCGTGAACATTGCCAAGCCCTTGAGACGTGACAAGATGAACAATTTGGCGAGACGCTAGCCGAGTTCAAGAACATTGACAACCGCTTTGATGGCCTCGAAAGGCAAATGCAAGCAATGCATCACAACTTCGGCCACCAAAATGAATCGCTTCAATGCTCCGTCGCCGAAACAAATGACAATCTTCCACGCCTCATAGACGGAATGGCAAGACTGCGTTCACGTGCATCAAGCACTTCAAGTTCTTAACGTTGTCATGCACCTCCACAACAAGATCTACACCCAAGTGCTACAAGACGCAATGACGCCCCCGTGGTTGAAGATGGAACCTCTTCGAACTATGTACCTTCCCCATGGCATGCCACAACGTCAAGCTATGATGGTGATTTCTCTTCAAGGCCACGAGCTAGGCAAGAAGCGCACCGTCATCACGCAAGGGCGCTATTGATCCAACATGAGAAACCACAAGAAGAACCACAAGTGCAACCGCAAGCTTACAACCATCGATCGCGACACATACTTGACACAACAAGTGATGACTCCAGTTCGGAGACGCAAGCTCGCCATCGACGTGAAGCTCTCCAAGATCCTCCTATTTGTCATCACCATCATGAACGTCAACACCGACACCATGGTCATCACGATGCGCCCCCTCCACCACAACAAAACATGGAGCGTCAAGTGGTACAAGTTGAGCGACGCCCACCACCTCAAGAGGGTCAACACCATGATCTTCGTCGTGAGGCCCATCTGCCTAATCAACATAACCAACCGAGGAACGAGCCTCCTCTTCGTCATCAACCGTGTCATGAGGCTCCACATCCTCATTACCCTCATGAGGCCCTTGTGCCCCAACATCGTCAACAACCGCACCAAGAGCAAGAGCACCGTCCACAACAACAACATCAAGAGCAAGCTCTTCAACAAGGTCACAAGAACCAAGTTCCACCGCATCAACAACAAGATCATCAACAAGGTCACCCAGCTCGTCGCAATGACCGCAATGATGAAGCAACTTTTGGTAAGCTCAAGTTCACAATGCCCAAGTTCACCGGATCCAATGACCCCGAAGAATAACTTCATGGGCACTAAAAGTCGACAAGATCTTCCGCATGCACAATTATAGCAACGAGAAGATAGTCGCCATGGCTTCGCTTGAGTTTGATGATTACGCCAACCTTTGGTGGGAACAAGTTCAAGTTGCTCGTGATGCAAGACAAGAACCGCCAATCACAACTTGGCATGACATGAAGGCTCACATGAGATCCCAGTTCGTCCCTGCACACTACATGCGTGACCTCTTCAACAACCTTCAATCGCTTCGTCAAGGGACAAAGACCGTGGAAGTGTACTTCAAGGAAATGGAACTCAACTTGATTCGCGCCAATATCGATGAGCGTACGGAGCAAACTATGGCACGCTTCCTTATTGGGTTGAACCATCCCATCAAGCACATCGTCGAGTTCCAAACATACAACGACATGGTTCAGCTTGTGCACACGACAACAAAGGCTGAACGTCAAGTACAAGAGGACATTGAGTACAACAAGCCCAAGACGTATTTCACCTACAATCAAGCTTCAACCGCTACGCCAACAACCTTCAATGGAATCTCCTCAAGTACCTCCAAGCCTTCCTTCAATCCCACACTCCCTCAAGGAAAATTGCCCCCAAGCGGCAAAGAAGCAAAGAGTGATACACCTTTCAACGGTGAATGCTACAAGTGTGGAGGCAAAGGACACAAGTCGGCCGAATATGGAAACAAGAAGGTATTGTTCATCCATGACAATGGCAACAAAGAGTACTTGAGTGAAGATGAATTTGATGCCCATGTCAAGGAAGCAATGGCAAGGCAATGAGTGGAAGATGACCAAGAACTCCTAATGTGTGAACATGATGCAAGTCCATCGCTTGTCGTTACAAGGATCTTGACCACTCAAGAACAAGAGCATGAATACCAACGCTCCAATATCTTCCAAACACGAGCCGACATCAATGGCAAATCTATCAAGGTGATCATTGACGGAGGGAGTTGCCACAACCTTGCTAGCACCGAGTTGTGTGAGAAGCTCAACCTCACCCTCCAACCGCACAAGCACCCCTACCATATGCAATGGCTAAGTGGCCAAGGGTTCGTGAAGATCAAGCATACTGTATCGGTCTCCTTTGCCATTGGTCCTTACAAAGACACGGTGGAGTGTGATGTGGTTCCTATGACAGTTTGCCACATGCTTCTTGGTCGACCATGGCAATTTGACAAGGCTGCTCAACATGATGGTCGCACCAATGTATACACCTTCAAATGGCTCAACAAAACATGTGTTTTGCAACCAATGACTCCTAGGCAAATAATTGCGGACAATGCAAAGGCTTTAGCGAGGGCGCAAAGCACAACACCTACTTGTGAGAAGAGCGGTGAGAGAGAGAACTATTGGGAAAATGCCCTAGAGGCAATCATGGTTGACGATATTTCTCAATGTATTCATAAAGTTATAGACCATGTATGAACTACTGATATGTATCATTGAATATGTGATTCAATTGTGGAACTATATATTCATGTTGTTCATGTTAATTGTCCTTGGTTATTGAGGTTGTGCTGGACACACAACTTAGACCAATGTGAAAGTTGGCAGATGACTAGATTCCACATGTCATGGGCATGGAGATGCTCTTCTGACTTACATGGATTCGGCTAAAGAGTTTAGCGAGTCGGACTAACCCGTATTGAGATGCAACGAACAAGTCGTCATTTGCATATCTCAATTAATGTAATCCTTAGACCTAAGGTTATTGCACAATCCGAGTTGAGGATCACCGACTTAGGTTCTGTCAAACGTTGTTCTGTCACTCGGCAGTTATAAAGGCAGAGTTCAGGTCGACTGAGAATCGAGCTGCGTGATGTGAATAACCGAGATGGGATTTTACCCCTCCGTCTGGAGAGATATTCTCTGGGCCCTCTCGAAAGATATGATTCGGAAAGCATGGCCATGCGTGACTCGGTTAAGTGTTAACCGAGGCAACCGACTAAGAGTTAGTCGGATGAATCACTTATGTCGGATCGACAAAGAGAGTCGGACTATTAAAGGAATGATGATCATTCTCCTATAGTCCGAGAAGGTATATCGTGAGGCAAAAGGGACTTAGACGAAAGCCACATTGAAAGGCATGTCATCATGACTCTTTGGTACTTGGGAGTTGGCACATTCTACTAGGAGCCGCTATCAACTGATCGGTCACGAGTGAGACTCGGATCATGTCCGGGTCACCGTGAGCTTGTCGGGTCACACACTTAAGAGCGGGAGCAAGTTTGGGTTAGACCGAAACATGAAATCTATTTGGGTTGGACCCAAATAGAGACATGGACTTAGTCAGCAAGTGGGACTTGCAGTGGCTAATATAGGCCTTTTAGTGAATGGGCCACAAGTGAGTGGATCCCAATTTCACTCCCTATATAAGCTGGGGCGCAAGTGCTTAGAGCACAAGGTTAGGTCACTCCATGTGTTGGAAACCCTAGCTCCAGTTTGTCCTGTCACCGCCGTACGGGACCTAGCAGTCGATCGTACGTGTGGATACCGGTGGAGGTGTTGTACGTTTAGCACTTCGACGATCGTGAAGAAAGAATAGATCGTGGAACGTGGAACTAGAACGGATCGCAAGGACTGCACTGCATCAAGCGATGTGCTTCATCGATTCTGCAACTGCGCGTCTAGTGGTAATCCTCGTGGCCTTCTACCTGAGCTAGATCTTGGGATCACCGCGTAGGGAAAAAGTTTTGTTTATCTTTGCGTGGCCCTATAGTGGTATTAGAGCGTTAGCTTCTGGTTTTAGGCTCGAGATCGTGCATATGTGATATGCGGTTGGCGTTAAATTAGATCTAATTGCAGTTTTGGTGGTCGATCTATGAGATAGATTGGTTTTGTACAAAGTTGATTGGATCAACTGTACTCGGGGGAATGGATGATCTAGTTTCCGTGATCTAACTGCTAAGGTCGTGGAACGACATACCCCTACCAGCCGGCTTCACCCTGTCATAGCGCCTTAGACGTCGTTACGAGTTTCACAATGTCGGTAGATATCATATCTATGCATAACTTTTTTTTGCAGGATGATGTTGTGAATGGTATGGCTTATGTGCATGTGATGTGTGTAATCCATACGTGATCTACGTATCACGGTTTTTGTCAGCCGGCTGGAGCCTAGGTGCTGTCATCTTATTGTATAACGACATGCGTGTCGGATTCTCTATGTAATTTACATTACTAGCTAGTGTAGCTGTTTGGAGAATCCAGAAGGCATGCAAGTCAATGTACAAGTCGGCTACATGGTGTAAGGCGGCACGTGACAAGAGTTGACACGAGTCAAATTACAAGCTTTGTGGAGATGGAGATCGCCATGAAGAGAGCCATATCATTTCAAATTATAATTGCTTTATTTTGTGTTATTGTTATGTCTCTGTTTTACCTCTATTAGATAGTTGGTAGAAAGTAATCCCTCAAAGAAGGTCTAGTCGGTTTCCCCGCTAGTGCTGCACCATCACAAGTCGGACAATTTTGGTAGTGGGCTCATAAAATTGAGGTGGTATCAATTCTTTCTGACTAGGTCGGTTCGAGTCGGACTCTTACAGCAGAAGCACTTGGTAATCTAGACGGGTCTATCACAACGGTTGTGGGACTCGGGGAAAAGTCAGATGGGAGCCGGGGCATGTGATGCCACCCATTCAACAGGAGTCGCATGAGATACGATTGACAAGGAGTTGTCTACCTAGATCACTTGACGGCTAGCGGTGATGCTAAAGCTCACTAGTCGACTTGCTTATTTAGGGTCCTGAATCACTAGTGGGAACATAAGTATTAAAGTGTTTAATATGCTTGCTCTTTTATGGATACATGTCTCAAGTGTTTTGCATATTTTCTGTTGTAGATCAATGGCACCTAGTAGTCTTCCTCAGATTTCCGGTTTTGCATTGAGAATCATCTTAGAGAAAGATAAGCTGAATGGAACTAATTTCACCAACTGGTATCGTAATCTGAGAATTGTTCTCAAACAAGAAAAAAGGGACCGTGTCCTAGACAACCCACTTCCAGCTGAGCCGGATGAGAATGCGACTGTCGCAACCACCAATGCCTACCGTCGGATTTGTGATGAATCCACGGATTTTAGCTGTCTTATGCTTGCTCACATGGAACCGGACTTGCAGCAGCAGTTCGAGAATGTTGAGGCCTATGATATGATCGAAAGCCTCAAAAGTATGTTCCAGGATCAGGCAAAGACTGAGAGGTATCAAGTCTCTCAGGCTTTGTTGAGCTGCAAGCTTAAGGATCGCGATCCACTGAGTCCGCATGTGATCAAGATGGTTGGTTATGTGCAGTCTCTAGAAAGGCTTGGCTACCCCATTAGCGAAGAGTTCGCGACAGACATAATTCTGAACTCTCTTCCTAGTGCATATGGTCAAATCATATCGAACTACCACATGCATGGTATGGATAAGAAGCTCACTGAATTGCATGGGATGCTCAAGCAGGCTGAGGCGAATCTCAAGAAAGGTGCCAGTCAAGTGTTGATGGGACAGAATAAGGCTAAGTTCAAGAAGAGTTCTTGGACTAAGAAGAAGAAGGCAAAGTCGGGAGGTAAGGCTAAGGACCTAGTCCAAAGCGCTTCCTCAGGGACTAAGCCATCTCCTGCAGCCGAATCCACTTGCTTCTACTGCAAGTTGGATGGCCACTAGAAGAGGAATTGTAGCAAGTATCTGGCTGACAAAGCCAAGAGCGGAGGTGTGACTTCCGGCTCAGGTACGCTTGTTTGCAATGTTATAGACATTTATCTTACTGATGCACCTGGTAGTTCTTGGGTATATGATACCGGATCAGTCATTCACATATGCAACTCGTTGCAGGGACTAGTAAGAACTAGGAGCGTGGCAAGAGGCGAGGTTGACATTCGGGTCGGCAACAAAGCAAGAGTTGCTGCGTTGGAAGTCAGCACGATGCAACTTCATTTACATTCCGGATTCTTAATGGAGCTGAATAATTGTTATTATGTTCCAGTGCTTAGTCGAAACATTATTTCTGCCTCATGTTTGATGATACAAGGCTATGAGTCAAATATTAAGAATAATGGTTGTTCTTTATATTTGAATGATATGTTTCACGGCTTTTCACCCGTCCAGGACGGGTTATTTAATTTGAATCTTGAGGGTGAATCTGTCTTTAACATAAATGTGAAAAGGTTAAAACCAAATGATCTGAATACGACTGACTTTTGGCATTGTCAGCTTGGTCATATAAGTTGAAAACGCATGACGAGGCTCCATGATGATGGACTCCTAACTTCGTTCGACTTAGAGTTGTTCGAGACATGCGAATCCTGCCTTCTCGGCAAGATGACCAAGACACCTTTTGCAAAGAGTTGTGAAAGGGCATCCGACTTATTGGGACTAGTACATAGTGATGTATGTGGCCCAATGAGCACGATAGCCAGAGGTGGTTATGAGTACTTCATTACTTTCACTGATGATTTGAGTAGATATGGATATATCTACTTGATGAAACATAAGTCGGAAGCCTTTGAAAAGTTCAAGGAATTCCAGAATGAGGTACAAAATCAATTTGGCAAGAAAATAAAGTTTCTTCGGTCGGACCGAGGAGGCGAGTACATGAGCCATGAGTTTGATGACCATCTAAAGAGTTGTGGAATAGTTCCCTAGCTCACTCCTCTAGGAACACCGCAGAGAAACGGTGTATCGGAAAGGAGGAATCGGACTTTGTTGGACATGGTACGATCAATGAGAGTCGTACAGATCTGCCTTTATCATTTTGGGGTTATTGTCTAGAAACTGCAGTGTTCACACTAAATAGAGTACCATCAAAGTCGGTAGAGAAGACACCGCATGAGATGTGGACTGGCAAGAAGCCGAGTTTGTCCTTTCTTAAGATTTGGGGTTGTGAAGCTTGTGTCAAGCAACTTCAGTCGGACAACCTTACAGCTAAGTCGGATAAGTGTAATTTCGTGGGGAATCCGAGGGAAACCTTGGGTTACTACTTCTACAACCGATAAGAGGGAAAAGTGTTTGTCGCTCGTAACGATGTCTTCCTTGAGAAAGAGTTTCTCAGTCGGGGAGTCAGTGGGAGCACGGTGCAGCTCGAAGAAATTCGAGAGGTGCCGGCTAGTAGCGAGTCGGCAAAAACCTTGGGGGTTGAGCCGGTCGTGGTACTTGAGCCGGCCACTGCACCGGCACTACGAAGATCGGCCAGATTGCGAAGTGTTCGTGATGTATTACTGTTGGACAGTGATGAGCTGGCAACTTATTCGGAAGCGATGGTGGGTTCTGATTCTGAGTCATGGCTTGGAGCCATGAGATCCGAGTTAAAGTCCATGGATAAAAATCAAGTTTGGAAATTGGTTGATCTGCTAGACGGTGCAAGACCCGTCGAGTGCAAATGGGTCTTTAAGAGGAAAACTGATATGGATGGAAATGTTTCTATCTATAAGGCACGGCTTGTCGTGAAGGGGTTCCGACAAGTTCAAGGAGTTGACTACGATGAGACTTTCTCTCCCGTGGCGATGCTTAAATCAGTTCGGATCATTTTAGCTATAGCAGCCTATTTCGACTATGAGATATGGCAGATGGATGTCAAGACGGCTTTCCTTAATGGAAATTTAACCGAGGACGTGTATATGATATAGCCCGAGGGTTTTGTCGATCCGGATAATGCTGACAAGGTATGCAAACTTCGGAAATCCATTTATGGGTTGAAGCAAACATCTCGGAGTTGGAACATTCGCTTTGAAGAGGTAGTCAAATCGTTTTGCTTCATCGAGAGTGATCATGATTCTTGTTTATACAAGAAGTTTAGTGGGAGCAAAGTAAACTTTCTGATATTATATGTTGATGACATATTACTGATTGGAAATGATGTCCAGATGTTGCAAGAGACCAAGGAATCATTGGAAAGGAGTTTTTCGATGAAAGACTTGGGTGAGGCGACTTACATAATAGGAATCCGGATCTATAGAGATAGATCAAAGCGGCTCATTGGATTGAGTCAAAGTACATATTTGGACAAAGTGTTGAAGAAGTTCAACATGGAATCGTCTAAGAAGGGGTCCTTACCGATGTCCCACGGCGTAAAACTTAGCAAGACTCAGTGTCCTTCGAAAACTGATGAGCGAAGTCGGATGAGTGCGATTCCGTATGCTTCTGCAGTCGGATCCATCATGTACGCTATGATTTGTACTAGGCCTGATGTTTCCTATGCTCTAAGTGTTGTGAGCAGGTACCAGGCTGACCCTGGAGAAATCCACTAGGCAGCGGCTAAAAATATCCTCAAGTACTTGAGAAGGACTAAGAATATGTTCCTGGTTTATGGAGGTGAGGATGAACTCAGTGTAAGGGGTTACATGGATGCGAGTTATCTCACTGACTCGGATGATTCTCGTTCGCAATCTGGATATGTGTTTGTGATAAACGGAGGGGCTGTGAGCTGGAAGAGTTCCAAGCAAGAGACGGTGTCTGCGTCTACGATAGAGGCTGAGTATATTGCCGCCTCGGAGGCGGCAAAGGAAGCCGTTTGGATGAGGAATTTCCTCATGGATCTTGGTGTGGTTCAGGCCTCGTCCAATCCGTTAGACGTGTATTGTGACAACAATGGTGCTATTGCACAAGCCAAGGAACCTACACAAGACCAAAAGAAGAAACATATACTCATGCGGTACCACCTTATTCGCCAGTTCGTGGAACAAGGTGATATCAAGTTATGCAAGGTACACACGGATGCAAACATTGCAGATCCGTTGACGAAGCCACTTCCACAGCCGAAGCATGAGGCGCACTTGAGAGCTATGGGCATTAGATGCCTAGACATGTGATGTCGGATGATTGACTCTAGTGCAAGTGGGAGACTGTTGGGAAAATGCCCTAGAGGCAATCATGGTTGATGATATTTCTCAATGTATTCATAAAGTAATAGTCCATGTATGAACTACTAATATGTATCATCGAATATGTGATTTGATTATGGAACTATATATTCATGTTGTTCATGCTAATTGTCCTTGGTCATTGAGGTTGTGTTGGACACACAACTTAGACCAATGAGAAAGTGGGCAGATGACTAGGTTCCACTTGTCATGGGCATGGAGATGCTATTCTGACTTACATGGATTCGGCTAAAGAGTTTAGACAGTCGGACTGACCCATATTGAGATGCAACGAACAAGTCGTCATTTGCATATCTCAATTAATGTAATCCTTATACCTAAGGTTATTGCACAATCCGAGGATCACCGACTTAGGTTCTGTCAAACGTTGTTCCGTCACTGGGCAGTTATAAAGGCAGAGTTCGGGTCGACTGAGAATCAAGCTGCGTGATGTGAATAACCAAGATGGGATTTTGCCCCTCTGTCTGGCGAGATATTCTCTGGGCCCTCTAAAAAGATATGATTCGAAAAGCATGGCCATACGTGACTCGGTTAAGTGTTAACCGAGGCAACCTACTAAGAGTTAGTCAGATGAATCACTTATCTAGGATCGAGAAAGAGAGTCGAACTATTTAAGGGATGACGATCATTCGCCTATAGTCCGACAAAGTATATCGTGAGGCAAAAGGGACTTAGACGATAGTCACATTGAAAGGCATGTCGTCATGACTCTTTGGTACTTGGGAGTTGGCACGTTCTGCTAGGAGCCGCTACCAACTGATCGGTCACGAGTGAGACTCGGATCGTGTCCGGGTCACCATGAGCGTGTCGGGTCACACACTTAAGAGCGGGAGCAAGTTTGGGTTAGACCCAAACAGGAAATCTATTTGGGTTGGACCCAAATAGAGACATGGACTTAGTCAGCAAGTGGGACTTGAAGTGGCTAATATAGGCCTATTAGTGAATGGGCCACAAGTGAGTGGAGCCCACTTTTACTCCCTATATAAGCTGGGGCGCAGGGGCTTAGAGCACAAGGTTAGGTCACTCCATGTGTTGGAAACCCTAGCCCCAGTCTGTCCTGTCGCCGCCGTACCGGACCTAGAAGTCCATCGCCGGCGCTCCTCCTCGTACGTGTGGATACCGGCGGAGGTGTTGTATGTTCAACACTTCGACGATCATGAAGAAAGAACAGATCGTGGAACGTGGAACCGGAACGGATCGCGAGGACTGCACTGCATCAAGCGACGTGCTTCATCGATTCCGCAACTGCGCGTCTAGTGGTAATCCTCGTGGCCTTCTACCTGAGCTGGATCTTGGTATGACCGCGTAGGGAAAAAGTTTTGTTTATCTCTGCGTGGCCCTACAAGAACCACCTCATAGTGAGTGAGAGCCACAAGCCAAACTCGAGTGGAAAAAATAAGAGTGTTCTCCTTGCCACCAAAAGTGAGATGAGAGATGTTCAGAACAACCCATCCATCTTGCAGTATGTCCTCCTTTGCAAGGGACTAGCACAAGGAACTAATGAATTAACCAATGTTCCTCCATCTTTGATGATTGTTTTGCAGGAATTCAAGGATGTGTTCCCTGAAGAGCTTCCTCATGGACTACCTCCTCTTCGCGGCATCAAACATCGCATTGACCTCATCCCCGGCGCACCACTTCCCAACAACGCCGCTTACCGCACGAACCCGGAGGAGACGAAGGAGATCGAACGTCAAATCAACCAACTCGTCTCCAAAGGTTTGATCCAAGTTAGCACTAGTCCAAGTGACGTACCCATCAATCTTGTTCCAAAGACGGATGATACATTACGGTTATGCATGGACTGTCGTCCAATCAATGCTATCACCGTGCGTTATTGACATCCCATACCACGTCTCGATGACATGCTTGATGAGTTGTGTGGAGCCACTATTTTGTTGAAAATTGATCTTCGTAGTTGTTACCATCAAACACGCATGGCTGAGGGTGATGAGTGGAAAATCGCCTTCAAGACCAAACTTGGTCTCTATGAATGGTTGGTTATGCCCTTTGGCTTATATGATGCACCATCCACCTTCATGCGCCTTATGAACCACATCTTGCGTTCTCTCATTGGAAAAGGTGTTGTTGTCTATTTCGATGATATTCTTGTTCATAGCAAATCACTTGAGGACCATATAACACATGTCAAGGAAGTTTTGCAAATCCTTCGACATGAAAAGCTCTATGCTAATCTTCCCAAGTGCACTTTTTCTAAAGACAAGTTGATCTTTCTTGGATTTGTCATTTCTTCGAAAGGAATTGAAGTTGATGTTTAAAAGGTAAAGGACATACGAGATTGGCCCATTCCAACAAATGTGAGTGAACTCCGAAGTTTTCATGGGTTGCCGGTTTCTATCATCGCTTTGTGAAAGACTTTTCGACCATTACTTGTCCCCTCAATGAATTGACCAAAAAGAATGTCACCTTCGTGTGGGGCAAGGCACAACAAAAAGCTTTTGATGAACTCAAAAAGAGGCTCACCGAAGCACATCTACTTGCGTTACCGGATTTCACAAAAAAAAATAGGATAGAGTGTGATGCTAGTGGTATTGGCATTGGAGGAGTCCTTATGCAAAACGGACGTCCTATAGCCCACGATAGCGAGAAACTTGATGGTGCTCGCCTTAACTATCCAATTTATGACAAAGAAGTTTTTGCCTTAGTTCGTGTCCTTCAAGTTTGGCAACACTACCTATGGCCCAAAGAATTTATCGTACATTCCGACCATGAGTCGTTGAAATACCTCAAAGTGCAAGCCAACTTGTGTAAGCGACACACTAAGTGGGTTGAGTTCATGGAGTCTTTTCCATACATTGTCAAGTATAATAAGGGCAAAGATAATGTAGTTGCGGACGCTTTGTCTCGCAAAGACACAAGCCTTCTTACGAGACTCGAAATCAACGTGTTGGGTCTTGAGGAAATAAAATCTTTGTATGCTTTCGATCCATTGTTTGAACCAATTTTCGCAAAGTGCTCGAATGAAAAAGGAGTTGATGATTTCTATTTGCATAAGGGCTTTCTATTTAAACAAAACAAGCTATGCATTCCGAAGTCGTTGCTTCAACTTTTGCTTCTCCAAGAATCTCATGGTGGAGGCCTTATGGGTCACTTTGGCCGTGACAAGACATTGGACATGCTCTCCAATCACTACTTTTGGCCCAAGATGAAGCGTGACGTGGAGCGCTACGTTCAACGATGCACGACATGTGTTCAAGCTAAGTCGCAAGCTAACCCCTATGGTCTTTATATGCCATTTCCTATTCCTCATACACCTTGGTCCGACATTAGCATGGATTTTGTGTTTGGCTTGCCTTGATCTAAGCATGGTCATGATTCTATATTTGTTGTTGTGGATCGCTTTTTAAAAATGACACACATCATATCGTGCCATAAGACCGACGATGCTTCACATGTTATAAATCTATTTTTTAGGGAAATCGTCCGTCTTCACAGTGTGCCAAGAACAATCGTCTCCGACCGCGACGTCAAATTCATGAGCTACTTATGGAAGACACTCATGGCCAAGCTAGGCGTCAAGCTCCTCTTTTCATCCGCATCGTATCCTCAAACCGATGGCCAAACCGAGGTTGTCAACCGAAGCCTCGGAACCCTTCTACGTGTGTTGATCAAGAAGTACTTGAAGGATTGGGAGGAATGCATTCCACACGCTGAGTTTGCCTAAAACTGTGCCAAGAACTCAACAACCAAGAGGAGTCCATTCATGATTGCCAAGGTTTCGATCCCCTCACCGACATCGACATCCTACCACTACCTCTCCATGAGCGCACAAACATGGACGTCGAGAAGCACGCACAAGCTTTGAAGAAACTTCATGAAGAAACAAGAGCTACTATCGAGCAACAAGTACTTTGCCAAGCTTCAAGGTTAAACAAGGACAAGAAGGAACTGATATTGGAAGAAGGTGACCTTATGTGGATACACCTAAGCAAAGACCGCTTCCCCAAGGAACACGACTCCAAGCTCAACCATGAGGAGATGGTCCCTTCAAGGTCCTCAAAAGAATCAACAACAACACCTACATCACCGACATACCGGCATCCAAGTACCTTGCAAGCAATTAGTTCAACGTCAAAGATCTCTCACCCTACCATGGAGATTTTCAAGATGATAACCATGAAGAGTCGAGGACGACTCTTTCCCAAGGGGGGGAGCTGATGCAGCCCGTCCTACGGATGCTCCTACATCTACACCAACAATTCCCCCAAGTGGACCGATGACCCATGCCCGAGCCAAGCTCCTACAACCTAAGGTGAATTCGCTCCTTGTCTCATGTGACTTCGATACATCCTTGGATGGCTTGCTACTTCATGCCAATACCTTATGCATCCTCAGGTACGAACCCCATGAAAAGATGCCAAGAGAAGGAGCCAAGACAACGCGAACTGGAGTCCCAGGCCAAACCGGCGCCAGGACCGGCAGACCGGACTCCTCGCCGGAACATCCGGCGCATGCCTCGGCGGACCGGACCAATGACCGGAATTTCCAGCGCTCGCCGAAACAAACCGGCGCTGACCGAAACACGTCTCTGCCTGCGGTTCCGGTCGCCGACGGGAATTACCGGCGCGGACCGGAATTTCTGGCGCCAAGTCCGGTGCCTCCGGTCTTATCGTCGGAACGACTTCTGTCTCGATTTGACTAGGGTTTGATGCCCGAGAATATTCCCTTTTACATCCAGTTTTACCCTTTTATGCCCAAACTACCCCTGAACTTGTGGCTGGCCTATATATAGCCCCCACATCTATTGTAAACCCTAGGCATGATATTGGAATTAGTGGAAACCCCTTTGTGGATCTATCTAATCCTTGCCTCATGCTCCTTGACCAAGGAGCACCAATATCCCCAAACCTCGTTGGAGTTTGCATCATGCCTTCGCATTGTACAAGGCCTAGGCATCGGAGTCCCTTTGCCTAGACGTCAAGATCTCACCGAGTCTCCCATCTCGTCGTGCCGGTTCGAGAGAGAGTCCTCCACCCGACGCCGATCCTAGGGATTGCACCGGACCGGTCACCGCCGGCATGAGCTATTGGTGTGTATCATGGTTTTGTGTGTGTGTTCATCGTGTTCTTCGTGCGTGCATTCGTCGTGTTCATCCTTCCCTCCTCTCCCCGCACTCCATCCTCGATTTGAAAGGGAATCGTAAAAGATCGGGCCACCCTAGAGATTTTCCCTCAACATTCCATTGAAGGTTGTTGGTCTAGCGGTTGAAGCTTGCTTGTAGGTGAAGTACGTCTTTGGCTTGTTATACTTGATGTCCTCTTGCACTTGACACTCGGCTTTAATTGCGATGTGCACAAGCTCAACCATGTTGGTGTATGTTTGGAACTCGACGATGCGCTTGATTGGGTGGTTCAACCCAATGAGAAAACGTGCCATAGTTTGCTCCTTGCGCTGGTCAATGTTGGCACGGATCAAATTGAGCTCCATTTCCTTGAAGTAATCTTCCACGGTCTTTGTCCCTTGACGAAGCAATTGAAGGTTGTTGAAGAGGTCACACATGTAGTGCGCATGGACGAACCGGGATCTCATGTGAGCCTTCATGTCATGCCAAGTTGTGATTGGCGGTTCTTGTCTTGCATCACGGGTAACTTGAACTTGTTCCCACCAAAGGTTGGCATAATCATCAAACTCAAGCGAAGCCATGGCGACCATCTTCTCGTTGCTATAATTGTGCATGCGGAAGATCTTGTCGACTTTTAGTGCCCATGAAGGTATTCTTCAGGGTCATTGGATCCGGTGAACTTGGGCATTGTGAACTTGAGCTTGCCGAAAGTTGCTTCATCATTGCGGTCATTGCGACGAGCTGGGTGACCTTGTTGATGATCTTGTTGTTGATGCGGTGGAACTTGGTTCTCGTGACCTTGTTGAAGAGCTTTCTCTTGATGTTGTTGTTGTGGAGGTTTCTCTTGCTCTTGGTGCGGTTGTTGACGACGTTGGGGCACAAGGGCCTCATGAGGGTAATGAGGATGTGGAGCCTCATGACACGGTTGACGATGAAGAGGAGGCTCGTTCCTCGGTTGGTGATGTTGATAAGGCAGATGGGCCTCACGGCGAAGATC
Source organism: Avena eriantha (assembly GCA_910589775.1). Lineage (NCBI taxonomy): Eukaryota > Viridiplantae > Streptophyta > Magnoliopsida > Poales > Poaceae > Avena > Avena eriantha. The sequence goes on along the minus strand of OU342746.1, from coordinate 66,307,087 downwards.
ATGGTGTTGATCCTCTTGACATGGTGGGCGTCGCTCAACTTGTACCACTTGATGCTCCATGTTTTGTTGTGGTGGAGGGGGCGCCTCGTGTAGTGCGCCGGGATAAAGCAGGATCTCATATGAGCCTTCATGTCATGCCAAGTTGTGATTGGTGGATCTAGTCTTGCGTCATGAGAAAAACTTGAACTTGTTCCCACCAAAGGTTGGCGTAATCATCAAACTCAAGCGAAACCATGGCGACTATCTTCTCATTGCTATAATTGTGCATTTGGAAGATCTTATCGACTCTGAGTGCCCATGAGAGGTATTCTTCGACTTTGAGCTTGCCGAAAGTTTCTTCATCATTGCGGTCATTGCAACGAGCTTGGTGACCTTGTTGATGATCTTGTGGTTGTGGAGGTGGAACTTGATTGATGCAACCTTGTTGAGGTGCTTTCTCTTGATCTTGGCGTGGTTGTTGATGATGATGAGGTGCTTGGGCCTCCTAAGGGTGTTGAGGATGTGGAGCCTCATGACGTGGGTGATGACGAAGAGGAGGCTCGTTCCTCAGTTGGTGATGTGGATTATGTGCATGGGCCTCACAGCGAAGATCATGGTCTTGAGCCTCTTGACGTGGTGGGCGTCGCTCAACTTGTACCACTTGGTTCTCCATGTTTTGATGTGGTGGAGGAGGCTACTCGTGATGACCATGGTGTCGGTGTGGACGTTCATGACGGTGATGACGAGGAGGAGGATCTTGGAGAGGTTCATGTCGATGACGAGATTGATTCTCCAAGTTGCAGTCATCACTTGTTGTGTCAAGTATGTGTCGTGGGTGATGGTGGTGGACTTGCGGTTCCACTCACGGTTCTTCTTGAGGTTGCTCTTGTTGGATCACTATTGCCCTTGCGTGATGATGATGTCCTTCGCGCCTTGCTTCGGGCCTTGAGGAGAAATCACCATCATAGCTTGACGTTGCAGCGTGCCGTGGGGAAGGTACATAGTTCGAAGAGCTTCCATCTTCAATCACAGGAGCGTCATTGCATCTTGGAGCAGTTGGATGAAGATCTTGTTGACGAGGAGAATGATGACGCGAAGATCTTGAAGAGCTTAATGCGCATGAATGCGGTCTTGCCATTCCATCGATGAGGCGTTGAAGATTGTCATTTGTTTTAGAGACGGAGCATTGGAGCGCTTCATTTTGATGGCCAAAGTTGTGATGCATTGCGTACATTTGCCTTTCGAGGCCATCGAAGCAGTTGTTGATGTTCTTGAACTCGGCTTGCGTCTCGCCAAATTGTTCATCTTGTCGTGTCTCGAGAGCTTGGCAACATTCACGGAACTCTTATCGGACGATGAAGTGACATGCGCGCGTCATGTATGGTCCATCTTCTTCTTGGGTAGGTGGTTGGCTCGACTCACCGTGCCTATCCATCATGCAAAACAAACAAGGATTGTATATGGAAGTGGAATATGGTGGTGTTAACCTTGTACCTCACCTTGGGGATTGCACCGAACTAGAAACCACTAGTGAGATCTATAAGTGTGCAAAGTGGAATTGGAAAGAAAAACTCACACTAAATAAAGAACTATCTCTTAAAAGCTTGTTGGTGGTAGGTTAGGATTGTGGAATGCCAAAGAACCTACCAAAAGAAAAGGAATAGTCAAAAGTGGGTAAAATCCAAACAAAACTCAAGTCAAAGGCAAAGGTCAACAACTCAAAAGGGTGATGGGAACCTACGACTATATAAGCACACGTGGAGATTAATGGGATTGACACGACTATGAAAATGAGCAAACAAAATGTCCTAACGAAGACTACACTTGGTGCCGTGCCAATGCAAGGAGAGACCTTGGCTCGTTCGCAAAGAAGAAAAATGAGCAACGGATTTGTGCACTTTCCTTGGGCGCTTTTCTTTCTCTCTTGCTTACAAGCTTTGAGACTCTCTTTTTCTATGGGAGACTATTTGTTTCTTTTTCTTTTGCTTTGTATCTTTTTCTTTCTTTTGTATATTTTTTTTGCTCTCCCTTGATGCTACCTAGTCACACTTGCTATTGCTCTTGCACTCTCACTATACAATGACAAATGCACAATGCTCAAGCAAACAAAAGATGAGCCACTCTCATGGGATAGGTACACACAAAGGAATATAGGGGTTAACAAGGTGATGCAAGTCATACATTCGTTGGTGATGATGGACTTGACGTCGGTGGTGCGAGATGATGCTCGTGGGCCGTGGTGTCGATGAGCACGGAAGCTATCGATGCGGAAGCTTGTTGTTAGATAACGACACACACACGGGCACAAACAAACAAGAGGAAATTAGCCAATGCAATATAAGAGGCAAAATTGTCAAAATTAGCCGTCAGGGCCGGAGACTTCGGGGTCTCAGGCCAGAAACTCCGGTCCAGGCAGGAGACTCCGGTGTGTTCAGGCCGGAAACTCTGGTGTGGGCTAAAGAGTCCGGTCTATAGGTCCAGAAACTCCGGTCTTAAGGCAGAGCTCGAACTGCTCGTGTTCTTGAGCAGAAATCCACGCCTTGGGTCCTCAAATCCGCAAAAAATGGCCAAATTGAGCTAGGAAAACACAAGATAAAGTTGGACCAACACGTAAGACAAGATTTGGCCGGATCAAAACCGCAAATAACACTCCAAAAGAAGAGATCGATCCAAATGGAAATTTGGGGCTCTTTTTTTGTGGATTTTTGAATTTTTTGTGGATAGAAGAAATTTTTTTGGGGGAATTTGTGAGCAATGCAACTCTTGATACCAATATGTTGAGGGGCAACCTGGGGGGATGGCCCGATCTTTCACGAATCCCTTGAAACCGAGGCGAAGTGAGTGGGGAAAGAGGGAGAATGCGAAGAACACGATGAACACACTCACGCAAAACCACGATACACACCAATAACTCACGCCGGCGGTGACCAGTCCGACGCAATCCCTAGGATCGGTGTCAGGCGGAGGACTCTCTCTCGAACCAACACGACGAGTAGGGAGACTCGGTGAGATCTTGACGTCTAGGCAAAGGGACTCTGATGCCTAGGCCTTGTACAACGCGGAGGCATGATGAAAACTCCAACGAGGTTTCGGATATTTGGTGCTCCTCTATCAAAGCAGCATGAGGCAAGAACTAGATAGATCCACAAAGGGTTTCCACTAATTCCAAATATCAAGCCTAGGGTTTACAATAGAGGTGGGGGACTATATATAGGCCAGCCACTAAGTCAAGGGTACTTTTGGGATAATAGATAAGTTCTGGATGGACTAAGGGGTACATGGGCCGAATGCCCAAAGGCTTTCACATGCCTGGCAACGCACGGTCCGGAGACTCTAGTGTGGTGGACCGGAGACTCCGGTTGGGGCCGAAGATTCCGGTCTGGGCCGGAGATTCCGGTCTGTCTCTATTGGGTCCTTCTAACTGTCCTCGAGCTCGATTTGGGGGTCAGTCCGGAGGTGGGCCGGAGACTCCATGGTCTTTAGGCTAGAGACTCTGGTCTGAGTAGCTCCAGCAGCTTTTGTCTCATGCCCTTCTCCTTGCTCTGCATACTTGGGTGCTTGGTGATGTGCTGAGGCTTCGTACCTGATGATGCAGAGTAGTTTCATGAAGTAGCACACCGTCCACGCATGTATCAAATTGGCACGAGAGGAGCGAGTTTGGCTCGGGCACGAGTCATGGGTCCACTTGGGGGACTTGGTAGTCTAGATGTAGGAGCATCCGTAGGACGGGCTGCATCAGATCAGCGTGTGCTCTTTCGCGTGTCTTGGCCACAATGTCCTTGATATATGCCCCAGCATTCCTACCCATCTGCTCACTGAGGGAAATGCACATGAGCCTCTGGAAAATTGCTCCAATATTCTGAGGCCTAAGGGCATGCACTTGTAGAAGAACACACTGAACAGGTGATCAATGTCGTCTTCACCTCAACCTATTTTTGCCATCTTGATTTGCAAATAGCCCAACAAAGCATCTAGAAAGCAGAGGAGGTTGCAACCCGTCATGGAGTCCACGATCTGGTCGATGCGTGGCAGTGGTTATGGGTCCTTGGGGCAGGCCTTGTTAAGATTTGTGAAGTCGATGCATAGGCATAATCCTATAGTGACTTTGGGAACCACCACTGTATTAGCCAAGCATTCCGTATAGTCGACTTTGCGAATGATGCCATCCTTCACGAGTTTTTCCATCTCCTTGATGATAAATTGTAGATTTTCTGGTGCCATGATACGTTGCAAACGTATCTATAATTTTTGATGTTCCATGCTTGTTTTATATCTACTTTCTTATGTTTCGTCCACACTTTGGAGTACTTTTTATACACTTTCTTGGACTAACCTATTAACAAGATGCCACAGTGCCAATTACATGTTTTCTAATGTTTTTGGTTCCAGGAAAGTCAGAAAATGAATATTCTCCGAATTGGACGGGACAAAAGCCAAAGTTGATATTTTACCGGAAGACACATGGAGTCCGAAGGAGAGACGAAGGGGGGCCACACCACCCCTTGGTGCGGGCAGCCCTAGGCCGCGCCAGGGCATGCTGTGGGCCCCCTGGCTGGCCACCGACCTTGCCTCTTCGCCTATAAGAAGCCTCTCGATGCAAAAACCCTAAATCGACCAGCCTCCAGCCACGAAAAGTTCTACAGCGCCGCCGCCACCGAAGGGGAGATTCGGGGGACAGAAAGTCTTTGTTCTGGCACCCTACCGGGACAAGAAGTGCCCCAGGAGCCATCTCCATCGATCTCCACCGCCATCTCCATCACCGTCGCTGACTCCCATGATGAGGAGGAAGTAGATCTTCCTCGAGGCTAAGGGTTCTCCGGTAGCTATGTGTTCATCTCTCTCTCTATGCATGATCATATTGTGATCATGAGCTTTGTAATCAAATAGATCTACCATGCTACTCAAGTTCTTTAATAGATCTTTGGCTCTCCCCATGTGTGTGAAAGTGATAGCGTGCACACCATGGTGGCACTTAGGCTAGAGATTACAAATACTTGTTATGAGTTATATTTGGAGTTGGATGTCTCTATGAAATTGTGGTTTTTGTTGGAACCATCTAGCGCTCAAGGTGATAGTGTGGGGTTACCTAGATGGGGAAAGCGAACTTTGTGGTGTATTGTTATAGCCCTACCATGGATTAGATTGTCCAACCGGAAAGTAGTTCAGAGTAGTATCATAAAGAGAAGATATTTATATGAGAGTGTTCACTAGTGAAAGTATGATCCCTAGGCCTTGTTTCTAAGCATTCAAACACCGTTTGCAACTAGATATTTTACATGTTTGATTGCTTCCATCTTTATTTCAGATTGCCTTTAGTCTCTTCCTACCCGTCAAGCTCTTTTCTGGCACCGTTACCACTTATAATTATCCATACCACTTGTATTTCACTATCTCTTCGCCGAACTAGTGCACCTATACACCTGACAAGTGTATTGGGTGTGTTGGGGACACAAGAGACTTCTTGTATCTTGATTGAAGGGTTGCTTGAGTGGGATACCTTTGACCACTTCCTCACTAAGTTCGATAAACCTTCGGCAATCAACTTAAGGAAAACTTGCTGCTATTCTACAAACCTCTGCAGTTGGAGGCCCAACAACTATCTACAAGAATAGAAGTGCGTAGACATCAAGCTATTTTCTAGCGCCGTTGCCGTGGAGGTAAGGTAAAAGGTACTCACATCCTCAGGTTTGAGTGCTCAAAGTTATTTCCTTTAGATTCTGCAATTTTGTCTTTTTGTTTCTTGTTTTCACTAGGCTTAATGGAAAACAACAAAAAAATTAGAGAGCTTTATAGTATTTATCTTGAGTTAGGACATGAAGTGTTTGAAGAGAAAATTAAAAAACCTATGGAACTTTAGTTGCGTGCAAATAGCAATGTTATTTGTATGAATTCTTTGAACACCATTATTGCTAATGCCATGGAAAAGTCTAAGTTTGGGGAAGCTGGTTTTGATGAGAATACTCTTTTTAGTCCCCCAAGCACGGAGGAGAAAATTTACTTTGATGATAGTATGCCTCCAATATATGATGATTACAATGATGAGTCTGATATTTTTAGTCCACCTACTATTGAGGAGAAAATTAATTATGATTACAATAATGATAAATATTTTGATGAATTTGCTCCCACTATGATTAATAATAATGACTATGTTTAGTGGAGAGTATTAATTCTTTTATGCATGTGGCTCAAGATAGGAATGTTTTATGTGATAGTTATTTTATTAATTTTATTCATGATGCTACTGAAAGTTATTATGAGAGATGGAAACATGGTTTTCTGCATCTCAATAATATTAGGTTTCCCCTTTTTATGTTGAAAGTCTTGAAGTTGCACTTGTTTTTCTTTCCTATGCTTGTTGCTTTGTGATTTCATGACTTGTTTCTTTAGAAGATTCCTATGCATAGGAAGTGCGTTAGACTTAAATGTGTTTTGAATTTTCTTCTTGATGCTCTCTTTTACTTCAATTCTTCCTATGTGAGCATCTTCTCAAACTATTATGCCTAACTTAAAGGCGTTAAAGAAAAGTACTTATTGGGAGATAACCCAAAAGTTTTAGATGAGTCTTGGAAGTTATTACCTCTGTAATAACCACTCCTTATGCTTTTTATTTGCTTTTTGTGCCAAGAGTAACCTCTAATGAGAGAGAAGTAATGCTTGGGAAAGTTGCTGTTCCGAAACTGATTTTTGTTCTTCGCTTTAAAAATTCGTGTAAAATCTCTGTACATCGGTTTGAGCTATTATTTTTTGTGCTTCTGCCCCAGGTTATTATATAACTTTCGTTAGTTCAACACTTTTCGATTTGAGCAACATAAGGTGTTTGAAAAAATTGGTTTTTACCTGCTGATCTGTTTTGAGAGATTTCTGCCATTATTTGCATTTGCTTCTTGTTGGTTCCTTTTTGAGTTCTCTTTGGGGAATTGATCTTTTTGAGGGAAGTGCTAAAGTAGCTTGTGTTTTAATGGAAGTTTTATTGGTGTTGAAACTGAACCTAAAGACTTATTATCTTGAGTGCACTAATGTTGCTGATAAAGATTGTGTGAAGTTTTATATAAAGGAAGAATTTCAGGTGTATGGAGAGAATGATGTAATGAGATGAAGAATGGACAAAAGCTCAAGCTTGGGGATGCCACCCGTGTCACCCCAAGAAATATTCAAGAGGTACAAGCGTCAAAGCTTGGGGATGCCCAAGGCATCCCCTTCTTCATCAATAAAATCTTAGGTTTCTTCCAAACACTTCATTTTTATTGTTTCATGCACAGTTGTGTTGTTCTTGGTGCGTCTTTGTTTTTGTTTTTCGGTTTTTTGTTTGCTTGGTTTTCTTAGTTTGCTTGAATAAATTGGTTGGACCCCCTCTTTCATACATTAGTTTTCAAATAAGTTTGGTTTGGATTGGAAAAGAGTAGGAAAGTTCATGCTTAAATGGTAAAATGAGCTTGTTTTTGACTGTGGCCTATGCTCTGTCATGTCATGCTTGGTATTGTTTTGGCTTTATGCTTAGTGATTATTGCTGTATCATGACTTGTTATAAACAATTGAGATTGCTTAATGTTCCTTGGAAGAATCATGCGTTGTTTTAGCATATTAAAGCATAGTATTGTGGTATTCTCCTTTGATACTTTATTTGGGTTAACTTGGCGCATGCTCACACCATGTTATGACTATCCCAATTCACCAAAGCCTTGATGATCCTTTAGTTTTCGACTTGTAATATCACTTTATGCTTTAATCAATGATGTTTTGTAGCTTTGCATGATTATGGCCATTATTGCTCTCTTAGTTGGTCGCTCCTAGTCTTTTTCTAGCTTCCATAACCAAGTGTTAGTTCCACTCATGCATCAAACTCCAAATAAAACCATGTTATTCCAAAGAGTCCACCATACCTCCCTATTAGCATTTGCTATTCCAAGTATATTCATGCTTTTATCTACCTTCCGAATTAAACTTGTTATGTGAAAATTAGTGATTAAAGCTCTCACGAACTTGACGGCACACTTTACTTTTCTTGCACTCAATAAAATTGAACCATTGTGTCATCTATGTTGTATATGCTTGCACTTATATGTTGGGGATTAGCAGAACCATGCTGTCATGGGGAACGCTTTCAACATTGCGCTTGTACATTGTACCTAGTTGATATCATGCTCTTTTTTCTATGGATGTCATCGATGTGAAATGAAAGGGGAGCTTGTAATTCCATGGAGTTATGTATGTGTGTTAGAGAAACGCCTGGGCCACCGATCTAATCCATGCCTAATCATGGTGGAAACCTGCAGGGTAACTATAATGAGCTGTCTATGAAGCATTCTTCTTATAAAAAAGAGACAAAGTTTGAGAAAAAGAGAAAAAGAAAAAAATGAGAAAAGAGGAAAGAGAGAAAAAAGCACCATTTTCCCATGGTAAATAAGAAAATTGCGGAGATGCTCGTTGTCTGCTTGCCTTGTCATTTTGATATGGGGATTCTTCCGTATCATCAGGCAAGGGGTACCTCGTTGGCGGTTCTCTATGATACACATGTACTTACTATGACAAGAACTTAACGGTCACTAAACTTGAGTAGCATGAGGAGCGGCCCTCGTATTCAAGGGACATGAGATTTCCAACTTATACTTTGTCAAGCATATACTCCATAGTTTGTTCACTTTAACCTTAATCACTTCAAGATGCTTATGATAGGGGCAATGAGAGCTGAAAGCTAATAAGTACCATAATTTTTGGAAGCTCTTTATGAGACTTGAATCCCTGCTTCCTTCTGTGAAGGCATTTCTTTTACCTTTTATGTTGAGTCTCCATCTTCTATCTTTAGGCACCTATTGATAGAGCATAGTGGCCATTCTTAGTTTTATGTGCATTGTCCCAAGACTTGTTGATTGATGCATAACTTTGATATTGCTTGTTCTTAAACTATTTGTATCTAGTTACCCTTATGAACTTTGAAGGTGTCACATGCATTTATGGTTTGCTACACTATGAGGGACAAGCTGAATGCCACTATGCTATGTTTTCTATATGTGAAACAAACAAATGTCTTTCAAAGCATTGTTACTCATGAATCTTTTGTTTGTATCTTTTCATGTTACATCATAGTTGCTATGTCTTATTGTTAGAGCTATATATTTCATGCTATGTTGAAGTACTATGATCCCAACTATCAATGTTTTTTAAATTCCTTGATCAAGATTGTGATGGTGCATGTCACCTCAAAAATTATTCTTTTCTTTTATCCTTACCTACTCGAGGACGAGCAGGAGTTAAGCTTGGCGATATTGATACGTTGCAAACGTATCTATAATTTTTTATGTTCCATGCTTGTTTTATATCTACTTTCTTATGTTTTTCCACACTTTGGAGTACCTTTTATACATTTCTTGGACTAACCTATTAACAAGATGCCACAGTGCCAGTTGCCTGTTTTCTGCTGTTTTGGTTCCAGGAAAGTCAGAAAATGAATATTCTCAGAATTGGATGGGACAAAAGCCCAAGTTTATATTTTACCGGAAGACACATGGAGTCCGAAGGAGAGACGAAGGGGGTCCACAGGGCGGCCACACCACCCCTTGGCGCGGGCAGCCCTAGGCTACGCCAGGGCATGGTGTGGGCCCCCTGGCCAGCCACCTACCTTGCCTCTTCGCCTATAAGAAGCCTCCCGATGCAAAACCCTAAATCGACCAGCCTCCAGCCACGAAAAGTTCTGCAGCGCCACCGCCACCGAAGGGGAGATTGGGGGGACAGAAAGTCTCTGTTCTGACACCCTGCCGGGACGGGGAAGTGCCCCGGAGCTATCTCCATCGATCTCCACCGCCATCTCCATCACTGTTACTGACTCCCATGATGAGGAGGGACTAGATCTTCCTCGAGGCTAAGGGTTCTATCGATAGCTATGTGTTCATCTCTCTCTATGCATGATCATATTGTGATCATGAGCTTTGTGATCAAGTAGATCTACCTTGCTACTCAAGTGCTTTAATATATCTTTTGCTCTCTCCATGTGTGTGAAAGTGACAGCGTGCACACCATGGTGTTACTTCGGCTAGAGATTACAAATACTTGTGATGAATTATATTTGGAGCTGGATGTCTCTATGAAATTATCGTGTTTGTTGGAACCATCTAAAGCTCAAGGTGACAATGTGGGGTTACATAGATGGGGAAATCGAACTTTGAGGTGTGTTGTTATTGCCCTACCATGGATTAGAGTGTCTATCCGGAGAGTAGTTCAGAATAGTATCATAAAGAGAAGATATTTATATGAGAGTGTTCACTAGTGAAAGTATGATCCTAGGCCTTGTTTCTAAGCATTGAAACACGGTTTGCAACTAGATCTGTTACATGTTTGCTTGCTTCCATCTTTATTTCAGATTGCCTTTAGTCTCTTCCTACCCGTCAAGCTCTTTTCTAGCACCGTTACCACTTATAATTATCCATACCACTTGTATTTCACTATTTCTTCGCCGAACTAGTGCACCTATACACCTGAAAAGTGTATTGGGTGTGTTGGGGACACAAGAGACTTCTTGTCTCTTGATTGCAGGGTTGCTTGAGAGGGATACCTTTGACCACTTCCTCCCTGAGTTTGATAAACCTTGGGTAATCCACTTAAGGGAAACATGCTGCTGTTCTACAAACCTTTGCACTTGGAGGCCCAACAACTGTCTACACGAATAGAAGTGCGTAGACATCACGCCATACGATGCACCTTTTGCTTCATGTGATTCAAAGTGGGGCACACTTTCAAGTAGTGCTCGATCACCCCCATGGGTATTCCATGCTTGTCTGACGTTGTTCGCGCCAACATGTCAGCATTTTCCCATCAGGAAGGCGATAAGAGCATTTTCCTATTTGTCAGGTAGATGGGTACCGATGGTGATGGTAGACCTCGAGCCACTAGCATCCATTGACACCTTCTTGGTTGCGACCCTCTCTTGAGATAACATCTGCTTCTTCTTGGCGGGGAGCTCGATGGCATCCTCGGCTATGGGGTGAGTGGAAGGCACAACCTTGTAAACGTGTTGGATGGAGCGAACTGCATCCTTATTGTTGAGGGCAAACCTCTAGGGTGGCCCGATCTTTCACGATTCCCTTCCAAATCGAGGATGGAGTGCGGGGAGAGGAGGGGAGGAGGAACACGATGAACACACGCACGAAGAACGCGAAGAACACACACACAAAACCACGATACACACCAATAGCTCACGTCGGCGGTAACCGGTCCGGCGCAATCCCTAGGATTGGCGTCGGGCAGAGGACTCTCTCTCGAACCGGCACGGTGAGATGGGAGACTCGGTGAGATCTTGACGTCTAGGCAAAGGGACACCGATGCCTAGGACTTGTATAACACGGAGGCTCGATGCAAACTCCAACGAGGTTTGGGGATATTGGTGCTCCTTGTTCAAGGAGCATGAGGCAAGAATTAGATAGATCCACAAAGGGGTTTCCACTAATTCCAATATCAAGCCTAGGGTTTACAATGGAGGTGGGGGACTATATATAGGCCAGCCACTTAAACAGGGGTACTTTAGGAATAAAATACAAGTTCTGGACGAACTAAGGGGTACATGGGCCGCCGGCCCAAAGGCCTTTTCATGACTGGCGACGGTCGGACCGGAGACTCCGGTGTGGTGGACCGGAGACTCCGGTCTAGGCCAGAGATTCCGGTCGGTCTCTGGACCAGCCTCCGGAGGGGCCATCAGATTGTCCAAGGATCCGTTGTAGGGGCCAGACTGGAGGTGGGACCGGAGACTCCGGTGTCTTCAGGCCGGAGACTTTGGTGGACCAGAGACTCCGGTGTGCACAGACCGGAGATTCTGGTGTGCGCAAACCAGAGACTCCGGTCTGAGCAGCTCCAGTGGCTCCTCCTTCATGCTCTGCTCCTTGTTCTCCATCCTGGGGTGCTTGGTGATGTGTCGAAGCTTCGTACCTGATGATGATGCATAGGGTAGTTGCATGAAGTAGCATACCATCCAAGGAGGTATCAAATTGGCACGAGGAGAGGAGCGAGTTCACCTTAGCTTGTAGGAGTTTGGCTCGGGCACGAGTCATGGGTCCACTTGGGGGACTTGTTGGTGTAGATGTAGGAGCTTCCGTAGGACAGGCCGCATCAGCGCCCCCCTGGGAAAGAGTCATCCTCGACGCTTCATGGTTATCATCTTGAACATCTCCATGGTAGGTCCTTGACATTGAATGTATGGTTTGCAAGGTACTTGGAGGTTGGTATGTCGATGTTGTAGGCATTGTTGTTGATTCTTTTGATGACCTTGAAGGGACCATCTCCTCTTGGCTTGAGCTTGGAGTCACGTTCCTTGGGGAAGTGGTTTTTGCTTAGGTGTATCCACACAAGGTCACCTTCTTCAAATATCATCTCCTTCTTGTCCTTCTTTAACCTTGAAGCTTGGCGAAGGACTTGTTGTTCGATAGTAGCTCTTGTTTCTTCATGAAGTGTCTTCATAGCTTGTGCACGCTTCTCGAAGTCCATGTTCGTGCGCTCATGGAGAGGTAGTGGTTGGATGTCGAGTGCGGTTAGGGGCTCGAAACCATAGACGATCATGAATGGACTCATCTTGGTTGTTGAATGCTTGGCTCGATTGTAGGTGAACTCGGCGTGTGGAATGCATTCCTCCCAATCCTTCAGGTTTTTCTTGATCAAGACACGAAGGAGTGTTCCATGGCTTCGGTTGACAACTTCGGTTTAGCCATCAGTTTGAGGATGCAAGGCGGATGAAAAGAGGAGCTTGACACTGAGCTTGGCCATGAGGGTCTTCCATAAGTAGCTCATTAATTTGACTTCACAATCGGAGACGATTGTTCGTGGCACACCATGTAGACGGACGATTTCCCTGAAAAACATATTTGCAAGATGTGATGCATCGTCGGTCTTATGGCCTGGTATGAAGCGTGCCATTTTGGAAAAGCGATCCACACCAACAAATATAGAATCATGATCATGCTTAGATCTAGGTAGTCCTAACACGAAATCCATGCTAATGTCGGACCAAGGTGTATGAGGGATAGGCAATGGCATATAAAGACCATAGGGATTAGCTTGCGACTTAGCTTGAACACATGTCGTGCATCGTTGAACGTAGCGCTCCACGTCACGCTTCAGTTTGGGCCAAAAGTAGTGAGTGGAGAGCATGTCCAATGTCTTGCTACGGCCAAAGTGACCCATGAGGCCTCCACCATGAGATTCTTGGAGAAGCGAAAGTTGAAGCGACGACTTCAGAATGCATAGCTTGTTTTTTTTAAATAGAAAGCCCTCATGCAAATAGAAATCATCAACTCCTTTGTCATTGGAGCACTTTGCGAAAATTAGTTCAAAGAATAGATCGGAAGCATCCAAAGATTTTATTTCCTAAAGACCCAACATGTTGATTTCAAGTCTCGTAAGAAGGCTTGTATGTTTGCGAGACAATGCGTCCGCAACTACATTATCTTTGCCCTTCTTATACTTGACAATGTACGGAAAAGACTCCATGAACTCAACACACTTAGCGTGTCTCTTGCTCAAGTTGGCTTGGCCTTTGAGGTATTTCAACGACTCGTGGTCGGAATGTATGATAAATTCCTGGGCCAATGGTAGTGTTGCCAAACTTGAAGGACACGGACTACGGCAAACAACTCTTTGTCATAAATCGGATAGTTGAGGTGAGAACCATCAAGTTTCTCGCTATGGTAGGCTATAGGACGTCCGTTTTGCATAAGGACTCCTCCAATGCCAATACCACTAGCATCACACTCTATCTCAAAAGTTTTTGTGAAATCCGGTAACGCAAGGAGAGGTGCTTCGGTGAGCCTCTTTTTAAGTTCATCAAAAGCTTTTTGTTGTGCTTTTCCCCACACGAAGGTGACATTCTTTTTGGTCAATTCATTAAGGGGACAATCAATGGTTCAAAAGTCTTTCACAAAGCGACGATAGAAACCGGCCAACCCATGAAAACTTCGGAGTTCACTCACATTTGTTGGGATGGGCCAATCTCGTATGTCCTTTACATTGGAAACATCAACTTCAATTCCCTTCGAAGAAACGACAAATCTAAGAAAAATCAACTTGTCTTTAGCAAAAGTGCACTTGGGAAGATTAGCATAAAGCTTTTCATGTCGAAGGATTTGCAAGACTTCCTTCACATGTGTTATATGGTCCTCAAGTGATTTGCTATAAACAAGAATATCATCGAAATAGAAAACAACACTTTTTCCAATGAGACAACGCAAGATGTGATTCATAAGGCGCATGAAGGTGGATGGGGCATTAGACAAACCAAAGGGCATAACCAACCATTCATAGAGATCAAGTTTGGTCTTGAAGGCGGTTTTCCACTCATCACCTTCATCCATGCATATTTGATGGTAACCACTACGAAGATCAATTTTCGAAAAAATAGTGGCTCCACACAACTCATCAAGCATGTCATCGAGGCGTGGTATGGGATGTCGATAACGCACGGTGATAGCATTGATTGGACGGCAGTCCATGCATAACCGTAACGTATCATCCATCTTTGGAACAAGAATCACGGGTACGGCACTTGGACTAGTGCTAACTCGGAGCAAACCTTTGGACACGAGTTGGTTGATTTGATGTTCGATCTCCTTCATCTCCTCCGGGTTCGTGCGGTAGGCGACGCGGTTGGGAAGTGGTGCACCGGGGATGAGGTCAATGTGATGTTCGATGCCACGAAGAGGAGGTAGTCCATGTGGAAGCTCTTTGGGAAACACATCCTTGAATTCCTGCAAACCACTCATCAAAGATGGAGGGACATTGGTTAATTCGTTAGTTCTTTGTGCTAGTCCCTTGTAAAGGAGGACATAGTGCAAGATGGATGGGTTGTTCCGAACATCTCTCATCTCGCTTTTGGTGGCAAGGAGAACACTCTTAGTTTTTCCACTCGAATTTGGCTTGTGGCTCTCACTCACTATGAGGTGGTTCTCTCTTTCATCGCTCTTCTCACAAGTAGGTGATGTGCTTTGCGCCCCCGCTAAAGCCTTTGCATTGTACGTAATTATTTGGCTAGGAGTCATCGGTTGCAAAACACAAGTTTTGTTGAGCCATTTGAAGGTGTATATATTGGTGCGACCATCATGTTGAGCAGCCTTTAAAAACCCATGGTCGACCAAGAAGCATGTGGCAAACTGTCATAGGAACCACATCACACTCCACCGTATCTTTGTAAGGACCAATGGCGAAGGAGACCGATACGGTATGCTTGATCTTTACGGACCCTTGGTCACTTAGCCATTGCACGTGGTAGGGGTGCTTGTGTGGATGGGGGGTGAGGTTGAGCTTCTCACACAACTCGGTGCTAGCAAGGTTGTGACAACTCCCTCTGTCAATGATCACCTTGATAGATTTGCCATTGATGCCGGCTCGTGTTTGGAAGATATTGGAGCGTTGGTCTTCATGCTCTTGCACTTGAGTGGTCAAGATCCTTGTGAAAACAAGCGATGGACTTGCGTCATGTTCACACATGAGGAGTTCTTGATCATCTTCCACTCTTTGCCTTGCCATTGCTTCCTTGACACGGGCATCAAACTCATCTTCACTCAAGTACTCTTCATCACCATTGTCATGGATGAACAAGACTTTCTTGTTTCCACTTTGGGCCTACTTGTGTCCTTTACCTCCACACTTGTAGCATTCACCGTTGAAAGGTGTATCACTCTTTGCTTGCTTGCCACATGGGGCAGTTTTCCTTGAGGAGGTGTGGGCTTGAAGGAAGTCTTGGAGGTACTTGATGAGCTTCCCTTGAAAGTTGTTGGTGTAGCGGATGAAGCTTGCTTGTAGGTGAAGTTCTTCTTGGGCTTGTTGTACTTGATGTCCTCTTGCACTTGACGTTCAGCCTTTGTTGCTATGTGCACAAGCTCAACCATGGTGTTGTATGTTTGGAACTCGACGATGCGCTTGATTGGGTGATTCAAGCCAATAAGGAAACGTGCATTGTTTGCTCCATGCGCTCATCAATGTTGGCGCGAATCAAGTTGAGTTCCATTTCCTTGAGTACTCTTCCACGGTCTTTGTCCCTTGATGAAGCGCTTGAAGGTTGTTGAAGAGGTCACGCGTATAGTGTGCGGGGACGAACCGGGATCTCATGTGAGCCTTCATATCATGCCAAGTTGTGATTGGCGGTTCTTGTCTTCCATCACGAGAAACTTGAACTTGTTGCTATAGTTGTGCATGCGACCATCTTCTCATTGCTATAGTTGTGCATGCGGAAGATCTTGTAGACTTTGAGTGCCCACGAGAGGTATTCTTCGGGGTCATTGGATTCGGTGAACTTGGGCATCGTGAACTTGAGCTTGCCAAAAGTTTCTTCATTATTGCGGTCATTGCGACAAGCTTGGTGACCTTGTTGATGATCTTGTAGTCGGGGAGGTGGAACTTGGTCCTCGTGTCCTAGTTGCAGAGCTTTCTCTTGATATTGTTGTTGCAGAGCTTTCTCTTGCTCTTGGCGCGGTTGTTGACGTGGTTGAGGTGCTTGGGCCTCATGGTGGCGAGGGTGTGGAGCCTCTTGACGCGGTTGATGACGAAGAGGAGGCTCGTTCCTTGGTTGGTGATGTTGGTTAGGCACATGGGCCTCACGGCGAAGAACATGGTCATGAGCCTCTTGACGTGGTGGGCGTCGCTCAACTTGTATCACTTGATGCTCCAAGTTTTGTTGAGGTGGAGGAGGCGCCTCGTGATGACCATGGTGTCGGTGCGGACATTCATGACGTTGATGACGAGGAGGAGCATCTTGGAGAGCTTCACATCGATGGCGAGCTTGATTCTCCAAATTGGAGTCATCACTTGTTGTGTCCAGTATGTGTCGCGGTCGATGGTGGTAGACTTGCGGTTGCACTTGCGGTTGCTCTTGTGGTTGCTCTTGTTGGATCACTAGTGCCCTTGCGTGATGACGGTGTGCTTCTTGCCTTGCTCGTGGCCTTGAAGAGAGGTCACCATCATAGCTTGACGTTGCGGCGTGCCGTGGGGAAGGTACATAGTTCGAAGAGGTTCCATCTTCAACCACGGGGGCATCATTGCATCTTGGAGCACTTGGATGTAGATCTTATTGAAGTGGTGCATGACGATGCGAAGAACTTGAAGATCTTGAAGCACGTGAACGCGGTCTTGCCATTCCGTCGGTGAGGCGTCTAAGATTGTCATTCGTTTTGGCGACAGAGCGTTGAAGCGCTTCATTTTGGTGGCCGAAGTTGTGATGCATTGCTTGCATTTGCCTTTCGAGGCCATCGAAGTGGTTGTCGATGTTCTTGAACTCGGCTTGCGTCTCGCCAAATTGTTCATCTTGTCGCGTCTCAAGGGCTTGGCAGCGTTCAAGGAACTCTTGTGGAACGATGAAGTGACTTGCGCACGTCATGTACGGTCCTTGATCTTCTTCTTGGGGTGGTGGTTGGCTCGACTCACCGTGCCTATCCATCATGCAAGACAGACAAGTATTGTATATGGAAGTGGAATATGGTGGTGTTAGCCTTGTACCTCACCTTGGGGATTGCACCAAACTAGAAACCACAAGTGAGAGCTATAAGCGTGCAAAGTGGAATTGCAAAGAAAACTCAGACTAAAGAAAGAAGTAACTCTCAAAAGCTTGTTAGTGGTAGGTTAGGATTGTGGAATGCCAAAGAACCAACCAAAAGAAAAGGGATAGTCAAAAGTGGGTAAAATCCAACAAAACTCAAGTCAAAGGCGAAGGTCAACAACTCAAAAGGGTGACGGGAACCTACGACTATATACACACACGTGGAGAAAGTTGGGATTGACACGACTATGAAAATGAGCAAACAAAATGTCCTAATGAAGACTAAGCTCATTGTCGTGCCAATGCAAGGAGAGACCGTGGCTCGTTTGCAAAGAATATAAGTGAGCAACGGATTTGTGCACTTTCCTTGGGCGCTCTTTTTTCTCTCTTGCTTACAAGCTTTGAGACTCTCCTTGGCAATGGGAGACTATTTTTCTTTTTCTTTTTCTTTGTATCTTTTTCTTTCTTTTGTATTTTTTCTCTCCCTTGATGCTACCTAGTCACACTTGATGTTGCTCTTGCACACTCACTATCCAAGGACAAATGCACAATGCTCAAGCAAACACAAGATGAGCCACTCTCATGGGATAGGTACACACAAAGGAAGATAGGGGTTAACAAGGTGACGCAAGTTATACCTTCGTTGGTGATGATGAACTTGGCGTCGGTGGTGCGGGATGATGTTCGTGGGCCGTGGTGTCGATGAGCGCGGGGGTTGTCGATGCGGAAGCTTGTTGTTAGTTGACGACACGCACACGGGTACAAACAAACAAGGAGAAATTAGCCAATGCAAGATTAGAGGCAAAACTGTCAAAATCAGGCGTCAGGCCGGAGACTCCGAGGTTTCAGGCCGGAAACTCCAGTTGAGGCTGGAGACTCTGGTGTGGGTAGGCCGAAGACTCCGTTGTAGGTCGAAGAGTCCGGTGCGCAGGCCAGATACTCCAGTCTGGAGTCAGATCGCGAACTTCTCGTGTTCTTGAGCGGAAATCCACGCCTTGGGTCTTCAGATCCGCGAAAAATTGGCCAAATTGGGCTAGGAAAACGCAGGATAAAGCTAGACCAACACCTAAGACAAGGTTTGGTCGGATCAAAACCACAAATAACACTCCTAATCAAGACATCGATCCAAAGGCAAATATGGACTCTTTTTTTTGGGATTTTCGAATTTTTGGTGGATAGAAGAAAAATTTGTGGGGGAAATCGTGAGCAACGAAGCTCTTGATACCAATATGTTGAGGGAAAACCTCTAGGGTGGCCCGATCTTTCACGATTCCCTTTCAAATCGAGGATGGAGTGTGGGGAGAGGAGGGGAGGATGAACACGACGAACACACGCACGAAGAACGCGAAGAACACATACACAAAACCACGATACACACCAATAGCTCACGTCGGCGGTAACCAGTCCGGCGCAATCCCTAGGATCGGCGTCGGGCGGAGGTCTCTCTCTCGAACCGGCACGGCGAGATGGGAGACTCGGTGAGATCTTGACGTCTAGGCAAAGGGACACCGATGCCTAGGCCTTGTACAACACAGAGGCACGATGCAAACTCCAACAAGGTTTAGGGATATTGGTGCTCCTTGGTCAACGAGCATGAGGAAAGAATTAGATAGATCCACAAAGGGGTTTCCACTAATTCCAATATCAAGCCTAGGGTTTACAATGGAGGTGGGGGACTATATATAGGCTAGCTACTTAAACAGGGGTACTTTAGGAATAAAAGACAAGTTCTGGACGGACTAAGGGGTACATGGGCCGCAGGCCCAAAGGCCTTTTCATGGTTGGCGACGGTCGGACCAGAGACTCCGGTGTGGTGGACCGGAGACTCCGGTCTGGGCCGGAGATTCCGGTCGGTCTCCGGACCAGCCTCCGGAGGGGCCATCAGATTGTCCCAGGACCCGTTGGAGGGGCCATACCAGAGGTGGGACCAGAGACTCCGGTGTCTTCATGCCGGAGACTTTGGCGGACCGGAGACTTCGGTGTGCGCAAACCGGAGACTCCGGTCTGAGCAGCTCCAGTGGCTCCTGCTTCATGCTCTGCTCCTTGTTCTCCATCCTGGGGTGCTTGGTGATGTGTCAAAGCTTCGTACCTGATGATGCATAGGGTAGTTGCATGAAGTAGCATACCATCCAAGGAGGTATCAAACTGGCACGAGGAGAGGAGCGAGTTCACCTTAGCTTGTAGGAGTTTGGCTCGGGCACGAGTCATGGGTCCACTTGGGGGACTTATTGGTGTAGATGTAGGAGCGTCCGTAGGACGGGCTGCATCACTTATCATCACCATTGATGGTCATTATGCTGCTGCTTCTTGGAAGCTTTATGAGGTTGTAAGCATGGTGGGTTACCACCATGAACTTCACCAACATCGGGTAGCCGAGTATGGCATTGTAGGGTAGGCAAACATGTGCCACATCAAAGTCAATATGCTCAGTGTGGTAGTTCTGCCAGGTTCCCAATGTAACAGGGAGTCTCATCTGCCCTAGGGGCATGGTGGTTCCATCATTCATTCCCTTCGAGAAGGTCCGGGTAGACAACAAGCGCTCGTAGGGCACTTGGAGCTTTTCAAATGTTTCTACGGAGATGACATTGAGGCCCGCGCCTCCATCAATTAGTGTGTTGGTGAAGGAATTGTTGTTGATGGTGGGGGTACACACTATGGGAATGGTGCCCACAGTTCTTGTCAACCTTGGGTGGTCGCTGGCGTCGAAAGTGACAGGAATCCGCGACCATTTGAGCTTGGGGTCTCACGGGTGTTCTCAAGGGTGATCTGCTTGAGCTGGCGGTTGGAGAGTGGAGCTTTCTCTCCTCTGAGGATGCATGCCATCCTATTGAGCTCCTCGTATCCTCCACCCTCTTCCTCGGCGAGGTGATTGTTCCCCTTGCACAGGTGAGGCTAAGCAGCGTTGGGCTGTTGGTTTGGATGGTATCCATTGTTGTGGTGGTTATTTCAGCGGACGCCACCTCGTCCACTGCCACGGACGCTGTCGCGGTTGGTCCTCTGGTACTAACATGTGTCGTGGAGTTTTTTTAGCACAAAGGAGTCCTTCGTGCTATGGGAGTGCATATTGTCGAATACGCAATTGGGGCGATCATCTACCTCCTCGTCATTGTCACCGTGTCAGTTCTTGTGCTCTGTCTCGGATGCAAGCACTGCCGGGGTCTTGCGCTTGTGATCCTTTTCCTCCTTTTTTCTTCCTGGTGGATGCAGACGCTGCAACTACATCAAGGGCATTGTGCTTGAATATGCGACCCTTCTTAGCTTTAGCGCACCTGTCTACCATCTCGAAGAGCTCGAACGCCAAACTCAAGTCATCATTGATGGAGAGCTTCTTGATCATATCGATGTCGGTGACGCCCGTTGAGAAGATGGATATGATAGACGCCTCAGTGTCTCGTGGAACCTTGTCATGCACTTGGCTAAAACATTGTATGTACTTTCAGAGTGTCTATCCATGCTAATGACACACATCATGTAGGTCATTGAGCATGAGTGGGTGATCGTATGTGCCCTTGAAATTGGCAACGAACGTTTCAGACAAATCCGTCACAAGGTCATCGATTTCTCCGGGAGATTGTTCGTCAGCCATGAGCATGTCACGTCCTTGAGGGACATCGTGAACCAGTTCTCCATGACCTTGTTAGCTGCAAGAACTCGACGGGGTTCTCCCTGTCGTCATAGTGCAGGGGAAGATCTGGCTTGAACTTGTGGGGCCACACCACGATACACAGCTCCTTGGTGAAGGTCAAACAACCATTGTTGTATGAAGGCATGCCTCCAGCGAGCACAACATAGTTACCTTTCCCCTCTGTTGCGGCCTCGGCGAGGGTACGCTCCTAGCGCTTATGACGTTTCTCGATGGAAACACGGGCGTCCTTCGTGGATCTTTTGATGACGTTGTTGGGGCATGACGTGACATGTGGTGAGGAAGCACCATGAGAGCGAGAGATCTTGTGCCTACCCTGCTGGAGGTGGTGGTTGTGGTGGAGTGTCATTTTCCACCTGGCCCGCCTACGGAATCTGTGTTGCTGGCAGCATCACAGAGTGGAACCGTGTCGGGGTCACGCTAGTGATATTGAAAAGCTCGGCGATGCGCTGAAGCCAGGCGTCCTGCACAACCGGGTCGGATCGGTAGCATAGTAACTCTTGTGCCATGAGCAACACAACCTCATGCGAGGGGTGGCTACTGTGCCCATCCTTCGAGACGGGCATAGTGCACGTGTGGGTGCGTTGTTGCTGTTGTTCAGCAGGGGTAGAGGACTTCGCCTTGTCATCGCGTTTCTGCACTCTTGGTGAGTAGGGTTGCCACTGCCGGCATGGGTTGTTGTTGTCAAAAGGTTCCGTTTGGGCGGCAGCTCGGCGTCGGGCACACTCGATGCGAGTTAAATCAGAGATGCGCCTCAGCCCCCTACTTGGCGCACCTAATGTCAGAGATTATCCCTGAATGGTATCTCCCAAGTAGGATGGAATCGAACACTAGGGGCTGAAGACGATCTCCAAAAATCTTCCCGAAGCCTGGCAAGGAAACAACAAAGAGAGCACGATAGGTGGACACTAAGAGTTTACTGAGGTTCAGGCCACCGTCCGGTGTAAAACCCTACTCCTACATGTCTGGATTTCTTTCCTTGCTTGGCAAGGTTTATAGTACAAGGGCATGATCAGGCGATCAGGCCTATGGTTCCTAGCTAGAAGAAGGCTAGGGTTTCAAGAGGTGGAAGAAGATTGGATCCCCTTCCTAGGGTGTTGTGGTATTGTCCGTGGTAGTCGCTAACATATTTCTGTATACTGTATACACGGATACATGATCCGTTATACCCGCTTGTGAAATTTGTGAAATAAAGACTAAATCCCCTCTCCGCACCCCCATATCTAGATAAAAAAAGCGGTAAGTAAAAATAAATTATAATTAAAGAGAAGAATCAATGGATTCATGATTAAAACCCTCCTACTTCTTGTATTTTTTTACAATTTTGGTTAAGTGGGGGATCAAATATGTAATTGAATCGATTGGGGGAAGAGCGAGCCGCCATCCGTGGGTCGAGATTGATAGAAGACACAAGGTTTTACCAAATTTCAGCCCCCGTAGGGTAAATACCTACTTCCTGCTTAATGGTATTGATTGCAAGTGGATTACAAGATCACGATCTTGGCGGCTAGGAAGTGAGTCGCTTGGATGGGGTAGCTAATAACACATAAGTATAACGAGTACCCTAGGGAGGTTTATATAGGGTCACCTTGCTAGGGTTTACAAGATTACAACTGAATTAGTTTAGATTTCAGAGGGTTTGACCTAATCCAACTGGCGTAACTAAGGTCTTGGGCCTTCAACTTCCAGTCGTCGGGCTTCATTCAAGTCTCCTTCTAGTCGCGGTACTAGCAGGCCCACTCGTCATGGTCCTGGGCCAATCGAATCATCCCTCTATGCATACCGCGATTGGTATATCCCCATTAGTACCCCTGAGTGCATCAGGGATTTGGCGAAAGTGTCGACTTGGAAGTCGAAGTAGGCGAGTCCAAGTAGGCACCCAGCTGAATCGGTGAAAAACTCGTCCAATGAAGGGAGAAGCTCTAGTATGTTCCTAGTCGCAGCTAGATGAGTTAGTTGGTGCTCGAGTCACCTTGCCCAAACGATTGGAATGAGCGTGTGAAGTAGGTGAGTCGAGTGATCAGTTTGATTGAAGTTGGGTCGTTAGCTTAGTCACACTAGTCGTTAGGTAATTTCTAAGGTTAACTTCGGCAGAATTACCGTGAAGCAACGACTAGCCCGTGATCGCCGGGCAGCATCGCTATATAAGGAGAGTGGCGGAGGAGTCTACGGATCCTCACCCATTTTCCCCATTCTTCTTCCTTCTTCCTTTCTGCGCCAGCACCCAATCTGAATTCCAGATCGTGCGCCCTTGTTTCCATGGTGCCCGCCTGGCCAAATCCAAGTGTTCTATAGTGATGTTGCCGTCCTTCCATGATGCAGGCATTCTCGTAAAGGGGCAATGGCGAGTTCTGCCAGCTGGCGAGAGCGAGCCAAAACTGCGATTAGGGGAGTTCATCTCCTTATTTAGCCATTTAGAGCGCGGGCTAGGGTTTCCCACCTCCATCTTATTTAGAAAGTTCCCCACTTCTACCAAATAAAGCCCTCCGATCTTGGGCCACCTAGCATCGAGCAGATGGTGGTTTGCATCGCTTTCTGTGAGAGCTACCTAGGGTTCCGCCCATACTTCCCGTTGTGGCTCGACCTATTCCACGGTCGAGCCAGCCACGAGGGGAAAGGCGGACCCTTGATTTCGGAGAGCAGCGTTACCGTCCAAGTGAAGCCCCATGCTAGCTTCTACAAGATAATGCTGCCCAAAAAGGCAGCCAATGAGTGGAAGAAGTATTGGTTCTTCACCAAGGTATCAACACCGACAAGGGAGGTGGCCATATCGGCATACACTGCAGAGCAGAGTAATCTATGGCGATTGGTGGTGAAGCAACTCCCCAAGGCCCAGGAGGCGGTCATGGTCGAGATGCGCGCTCGGTTGATCGAGCTCGAAGAAGAGGGGTTGAAGACCATCAACCTTTTCAACTGTTGGCTCAGGTGGTGACTAGTGGCGCTTGCTACCCGAGCCAGCTGGATGTACTGATGAGGACATCCCTACAATTACACCTACCCTAGTGACTACTGAAGATGCTACAACTATTGCAAGAAAGGACCAGTCCAATGAGATTAGAATTGGACCTATTACAAGAGCTCGTGCTAAGCTACTTGAACAATAGGTGAATTTACTCCTAAACGAATCTGGTACTTTGATTGATGAGAACTTTATACTGCCTAAATCTATGCATTTATGTATGATCAGGTTCGTTGGAGAAACAAGCATGGCGCGAGGAGGAGAAGGGCTACAAGAGAAGCCCAACATGATGATCGCCCAAGGATGCACGAGGGAGGAGCGGGAGAAAGGCGCAATACAAGCAAGGGAGATCATCAAAGAGAAGAAATGTTCAATTCGGACAGACAGAAGTCTTAAAATAGAAACGGACGTGGATTCCTCATACGAACTCCAAATCAAGAAAATAAGCACTTGTTGGATAGATAATTCCAAGATCTTTCCAATGAGTACTTCCACGTCTAAAAAGAGCCTGGATAATCTGGCCCCACACCCCGGATAATCTGGCCCTGCTTTGGAGATTCTCCTAAGGACTTTGGCGTGACATTCTGTGTCGGAGCGGATATTTGACCGGACTTTTCCCCTAGAAAATCTGGCCCACGAATAATCCGGCCCACCTAGATCGGATAATCTGGCCCTAAAAGTCTCCATCATATTCGGACGGATCTGACTGTATCGGACACGTTTTTGTTTCGCGTTTTTCGGATGTTCCTGCGGCCATATAAGCCTGGGAACGCCCTCTAGTTTAGGTTTAGACCACGTTAAAACTATTTTGGAGTTGTTTCTTTCATAGAACCTCTGGAATTACCCTGTGATCAATTTTACCAACTATAATTGAGTGTGATCTGTTGTTCCATCGGGAATTAGTAGATTGCAAACTACCGTTCGTGGTCGACGGTTGCGTGCGCAAGAGCGTGGTGTTATGAATATCCTACAAGGTTCGAGAGTTGTTGCATTGGCATCCGGGATCGAGCGGGAGATTTCATAGCTACATGCTAGTTATCTATCATCCACCATCATCACCGCCATCCGCTTACAGAGAAGATCGGGCCACCCCATATCATCTTGGTATCAGATTCCAATGTTGCATCGGTAAGCATCCACAAATCCATCCATAGATTAGAGAGTGTTTTTTGTCCTATACAGAAAAAGCCTTACAAAAAGATTTGCCATAGACTAGATTGCATCGTTTTCGAGTTTTAGTTGCTGATTGTATCTTCTCGTAGATCCGATCTGCAGGTTTTCCTCATAGGAGTCTAGTTTATCGTTTGTGTCTAGGTTTAGGGTTTGATATTGTTTTCCGCCGTGTCAACCATCACCGTGTTCCGCAAGTTTTTCCTTGTTTTTCTGAGTCCACATAGCATACCTTTGTTTTGCATACCATAGACACAGCCTATCTACAGCATCCGTGCCTAGGAACGTAGCCACGAGACTAGTTGCCTTGCTCTGACAGGCTGCTCATTAGGGTTTGAAGTGCAAATTTTTCATCTAGGTAGACCGGATTATCCGGCCACCGACAAACCGGAATATCCGGCCCCTAATTGCTCAGAATTGTTGCATCACGTATTGCATTGTGTCAGATAGTTGAAAAAATCAAAAAAAAAGAAAGAAGAGAAAAAAAGTTGTTCAAAAAAAAGAGAAAAAAAGAGATACAAAAGTAAACAACAAAAGGGAGATATCAAGGTTGATTGGAGGACTAGTTTTATAATAGTACTAGTAGATTGAGCAATCTTGTGCCTGTTCTATTTGAGCTATTACTAGCGTCTCTCTTGTGCATTGCAATATTCCTTTTCATAAGTTGCTTTGCCATGTTTATCTCCACCGTGTGTGTTTCTTGGGTTTTTGTACGATCAGCACTAGGAATTGTTTGCGGTGTAGATAGGATACCATACCTATAGCTCCACCTTACATAACCCGTGTGCCCTGTGATCGTTCTCTATACCTTTGATATTCACTTCATCACATCAAGTGCATCAGTCTTTGATTTCGTTTGGTAGAGCATCTCTATTCACTTTGGAACGGTAAGATCTCCTTTCTTATTAGTTGTGAGTGAGTTGTGAGAGTTTCCACCATACATATTTTGAATTTTGCACTAACCTACTAATCATGTCTTCTAGTGATGATGATGTTGTGTTGCAGAAAAAGAAGGACGATGAGCTCGTCAATTGGCGTGAATATGAGGCTTTGAAATCCCACTTGACACGTGTGTTTACTAAGACGACAGATGCCATTGACAAGAATCTCAAGATATGAATATGAGATTGGATCAGCATGTTGGGACGGTTGATAGTATCCAAACGCAAGTGGCTACGCTCAATGTCAATGTCACCACTTTGCAGCATTCCATTGAGGGTTTTACAACCGCCTTACATAGAAGGGAAGATCCTCAACATGATGATGCCTTTGATGATTTCGATGAGGGTAGCTTTGTGGATGCTGCTCCACATGTTGGCAGGGGACGTGATATTCCCCCTGTCCATGCACCTGCTCATGGTCGTGGGTTTGCCCCTCTTGGGCGTGCTCAATGTGTGCCCAACCAAGCTACTGATGATGGTTTGGCAAGCCAAAATTCTCAATTCCCAAGGTTGATGGTTCCATTGATCCTAAAGACTACCTCACATGGGAGTTGAAGATTGAGAAACTCTGGCGCTTATTTGACTATCCAGAAGATAAGAAGGTCAAGCTTGCAGCATCTGAATTTGATGGTTATGATTTGCGTTGGTGGGATGCTCTTGTGCAACATAGGAGGGAGGACATTGAACTTCCTGTGATGGATTGGCGCGAGATGAAGCAAATCATGAAGGCTCGTTTCATACCAACCAACTACTTGCGATCAATTTTTAATAAATTGACGCAATTGAAGCAAGGCACAATGACAGTAGATGAGTACTACATGGAGATGGAGTTGCTTATGCAGCGTGCTAGAGTTCGTGAGTCCATTGAGATGACCATGCAGCGATTCCTAAACAATCTGAAGTTGCCAATCAAGAGCATTGTGCGTCATCACAAGTATGAGACCATGAATGAGATATTGCACCATGCTAGAGAGGCCGAATCACAGTTGGCAGAAGAGGCAAAGTCACGCGCTCGTTTTCCATCCTCCAGTAGATCTTCGGCCAGATCTAATCCTCCTACAGCCGTGCCACCAGCTGTTGTTCCGTTTACACCATCGGCCAAACCAGCAAGTACACCTTCATTTGGTTATAATGCTCGGAAACCCGCTGCTCCTGCTGCTAGCTCGGGTTCCAACATGTCTACGGCACGTACTCGTGATGTGGTGTGCCATACTTGTGGAGGTAGAGGTCACTACAAGAAAGATTGTCCAAATAGCAAGGTTATGTTTGTTAATGAACAAGGTGAAGTAGAAAGTGGAGATGAAGCTTCTGATGATGATATTGATGACGGCAAGGATGGTGCTGATGCATATGCTGAGCGTGCACCCACTATTGTCGTATCTTCATGTGTACTTAGTGTGCAACCGGTTGAGGAATCCCAGCGTTGCAACTTGTTCCAAACAAAAGCTCTAGTTGGACCAAACAAAGCTTGCAAGGTAATTATTGATGAAGGCAGCTGCAGAAATCTTGCAAGTAAGGAACTATGTGCCAAACTGAATTTGACATACTTACCTCAGCCCAAGCCATACTACATACAATAGTTGAGCAACAATGGTGAGATGAAGGTAAATAATATGGTACGTGTGAATTTTCAAATAGGGCCATACAAAGATTCTATTGATTTTGATGTGGTTCCTATGACTGTTTGTCACCTACTATTGGGTCGGCCTTGGCTCTATGATCGCCATGTGCAACACAATGGCCGAGCCAACACATATCACTTGGAATTCAAAGGAAAGAAGATTATTATGAAGCCAATGACACCACAAGAAATTGTGAATGATTCTCGCCAGAAGATAGAGGTGAACTTGAAAGACGAGACTACCACTCGGCGAGACTGTGTAACAGCTGTTCCTGATGTAATTGAGCCTAAATTGAGTGATATAACAAAAAGCGAGAGAGTGTCTGGGTTATTGATACTAGCCACCAAGGAGGATATGAGAGAGTTCCGTGAGGATCCTACAGCCATGCCACTTGTGCTCATGTATAAGGGCGAGGTATTGGTTTCTAACGACATGACCCCTATTTATCTTGGTGTCTCTTCTATTTTGCAGGACTTTGGGGATGTCTTTCCAGAAGATGTACCCGCAGGTTTGCCTCCATTGCATGGTATAGAACATCAAGTGGACCTGATTCCTGGCGTCACACTTCCCAACCGTGCACCTTACAGGACTAATCCCGAAGAAACTAAGGAAATTCAGAAGCAAGTACAAGCGTTGCTGGATAAAGGGTACATTCGTGTTTCTCTTAGCCCTTGTGCTGTGCCTGTTATTTTAGTCCCTAAGAAAGATGGTACATGGCGCATGTGTGTAGATTCTAGAGCGATGAATAACATCACTATTCGATATCGTCATCCTATTCCACGCTTAGAGGATATGCTAGATGAATTGAGTGGTTCTGATGTTTTCTCTAAAATTGACTTGCGTAGTGGTTATCATCAAATTAGGATGAAAGAAGGGGATGAGTGGAAAACTGCTTTCAAAACAAAATTTGGCTTGTATGAGTGGTTAGTTATGTCGTTTGGTCTTACTAATGCACCTAGTACATTTATGCGATTAATGAATCATATTTTGAGAGATTTTATTGGTCGTTTTGTGGTTGTTTACTTTGATGATATACTTATATACAGCCACAACGAAACTGAACATTGCACTCATATTCGACAAGTTTTGCAAGTGTTGCGTGATAATAAATTGTATGCTAATCTTGAGAAGTGCACATTTGCAAAAGATAAGGTCATATTCCTAGGATTTGTTGTATCTAAGAATGGGGTAGAGGTAGATCAATCAAAAATTGAATCAATTCAGAATTGGACTATTCCCATGAATGTAAGTCAAGTGCGTAGTTTCCACGGTTTAGCTCCTTTCTATAGGTGCTTTGTGAAAGATTTTAGCACCATTGATGCACCTTTGAATGATTTGACAAAGATAGGTGTTCCTTTTGTATGGGGCGCGGCCCAAGACATTGCATTTGATACATTGAAACGTTTACTTACTTCTGCACCATTACTTGCATTACCTGATTTTTTGAAGCAATTTGAAGTTGAATGTGATGCTAGTGGTATAGGCATAGGTGGCGTTTTGATGCAAGAGGGTCGGCCTATAGCTTATTTTTCTGAGAAATTGACGGGTGCTTGTTTGAATTATTCAATCTATGATAAAGAATTGTATGCACTTGTTAGAGTACTTGAGATTTGGCAACATTATTTGTGGCCAAAGGAATTTATCATACATTCTGATCATGAAGCATTGAAATACTTGAAAGCTCAATCAAACTTGCATATAAGATTAGCAAAATGGGTTGAGGTCATTGAGTCTTTTCCTTACATCATTAATTATAAGAAGGGAAAAGAGAATGTTGTTGCTGATGCTCTATCTAGGAAGAATATGCTATTAACCAATCTTGATGTTAAAATTCCTGGATTAGAAGCTATTTGTGCACTTTATGCAACCGACCATGATTTTGCTGAACCATATCATTTGTGTGCTATTAGAAACGCATGGGATAAGTATCATATCCATGATGGCTATTTGTTTCGAGCTAACAAACTATGTATTCCAGAATCGTCGTTGCGTTTGTTCTTATAGCAGGAATCACATGCTGGTGGTTTGATGGGTCACTTTGTGCGTGAGAAGACGTTGCTCATGCTCGCTGATCACTTTTATTGGCCCAAGATGAGGCGTGATGTGTACAGATTTGTGAGCCGATGTATTACATGCCACAAGTCGAAATCTAAGCTGAAGCCTCACGGTTTGTATACACCTCTCGCTGCACCGACTACTCCATGGAAAGACATTAGTATGGATTTTGTGCTAGGTCTACCTAAAACTCAGAGAGGTCATGATTCTATACTTGTGGTAGTGGATAGCTTCTCTAAGATGGCTCATTTTATTGCCTACCACAAAAGCGACGATGCGTCGCATGTTGCTTACCTGTTTTTTAGGGACATCGTGAGATTACATGGAGTACCGAAGACGATTGTTTCTGACCGTGATGTGAAGTTCATGGTCTACTTTTGGAAGACCTTATGGGGGAAGCTAGGAACAAAGCTGTTATTCAGTACTACATGTCATCCCCAAATAGATGGTCAAACGGAGGTGGTGAATCGAACATTGTCACAGCTGCTAAGGACCATGATTAAAAAGAATCTGCGGGAGTGGGAAGAGTGTTTGCCACATGTTGAGATGCTTATAATAGGGAGGTTCTTTCAACAACTCAGCTTTATCCTTTTGAGGTGGTGTATGGTTTCAAGCCATTGACGCCACTTGATATGTTGCCTCTGCCATTACATGAGAGAGTTAATATGGAGGCATCAAAACATGCTGATTATGTGAAGAAAATACATGAGAAGACTCGAGAGGCTATTGAGAAGAAAGGCAAGAACATTGCTGCTGCAAGGAATCAATCAAGGAAAGAAGTGTTGTTCGAGCCTGGAGATATGGTTTGGGTGCATCTACGCAAGGATAGGTTCCCACTACTTCGAAAGTCAAAATTGAAGCCACGTGGTGCCGATCCTTACAAGGTGTTAGCCAAGATTAATGATAATACCTACTCGGTTGATATACCTATTGAGGAGTCTGGTGGAGTTAGCAACAGTTTCAACGTTGCTGATTTGTCACCATATGCTGGAGAAGACCTTGGAGCATCGAGGTCGACGCCTTTTGAAGGGGGGAGATGATGAGGACATCCCTACAATTACACCTACCCAAGTGACTACTAAAGATGCTACAACTGTTGCAAGAAAGGATCAGTCCAATGAGATTAGAATTGGACCTATTACAAGAGCTCGTGCTAAGCTACTTGAACAACAGGTGAATTTACTCCTAAACGAATCTGGTACTTTGATTGATGAGAACTTTATACTGCCTAAATCTATGCATTTATGTATGATCAGGTTTGTTGGAGAAACAAGCATGGCGCGAGGAGGAGAAGGGCTACAAGAGAAGCCCAACATGATGATCTCCCAAGGATGTGCGAGGGAGGAGCGGGAGGAAGGCGCAATACAAGCAAGGGAGATCATCAAAGAGAAGAAATGTTCAATTCGGACAGAAGTCTTGAAATTGAAATGGACGTGGATTCCTCATACGAACTCCAAATCAAGCAAATAAGCACTTGTTGGATAGATAATTTCAAGATCTTTCCAATGAGTACTTCCACGTCTAAAAAGACACCGGATAATCCGGCCCCCACACCACGGATAATCCGGCCCTGCTTTGGAGATTCTGCTAAGGACTTCGGCGCGACGTTCTGTGTCGGGGTGCATATTTGACCGGACTTTTCCCCTGGAAAATCCGGCCCCTGGATAATCCGGCCCACCTAGACCGGATAATCCGGCCCTAAAAGTCTCCATCAGATCCAGACGGATCTGACTGTATCCGACACGTTTTCATTTCATGTTTTTCGGATGTTTCGTGGGCCATGTAAGCCTGGGAACACCCTCTAGTTTAGGTTTAGACCACGTTAATACTATTTTGGTGTTGTTTCTTTCATAGAACCTCTGGAGTTACCCTATAATCGATTTTACCAACTATAATTGAGTGTGATCTGTTGTTCCATAGGGAATTAGTAGATTGCAAACTACCGTTCGTGGTCGACGGCTGCGTGCGCAAGGGCGTGGTGTTGTGAATATCCTACAAGGTTCGAGAGTTGTTGCATTGGCATCAGGGATCGAGCGGGAGAGTTCATAGCTACAGGCTAGTTATCTATCATCCACCATCATCACCGCCATCCGCTTACTGAGAAGATCGGGCCACCCCATATCATGTACGAGTATACCGGGCAATCCGACCCTTCCAGGTCGAGTCCAAATTTTTGGGTCGAGGAAGATTACTCCGCGGCTTGAAGAAGATCATGGAGGCGACCTTCACCGATCTCCAAGAAGGGCTTAGCCCGTATAAGTCAAATGGCATGCCGACACCCACCATAAGTGTTTTCATATGTCCGTAGTCGATTCCTTTTTCAATCGCACTTCGAAGTCACTTATTCGATTTGCACGTTGTATTCGTTTGCAGACCTTCCAGTTCCTAGAGCATTGGTTACTCCGCTGGACGAGGAGATGCCGGACGAGCTCCTCGACGAGGACGAGGGAGACACCTCTAACAAACAGGAGGAGGATTAGGCCAAGGAGGAACGTGAGCCTCCCTTGGCGGGTCAGAAGACACGCAGTCAGAGTGCCGCGAGGCCGAAGGCAGTCACAGCCTCAAGGAGGCAGACAATGACCTAGAGATTGTTATGGAAGAAATCTCCAAGCGAGCTCCGAAGCCATCCAAGCCCCCGGGAGAGCCAACAGCTCCCCTAAAGCCACGGTGAAAGGCAAGCTTGATCGAGGTAGGCATGTCGTGGCCGGTTAGGCCCGAGCTAGAGAAGCCCGTGCAAGTTATCGTTGGACTATGGACTCCCCCGGTTTCCAAGTGAGTTTCTTCTAGCTTTTTGCTTGTTTTGTTCTGTTGCTTGTCGTGGAATTTCCGAGTTGCTGATTGTCACATGCTTGTAGGAGTGGTCCCAAGAAGATCAAGCGTGCCACGGTGGTGAAGGTCCCGACGAGCCACGCCGAAGCTGGGGATGACCCTTCCCAAAAGAGGAAGGGGAACCACTGAGGCACCCGATGCGGGTGCCAAGAATAAGAAAACCGATCCCGTCAAAGAGGATGTGGCGACTGCAAAGAAGAGCAGCATCACGTCCCCCCAGAAGGGCAGTTTGCTCGAAGAGGAGGAAGAGGAGCTCGCAAAGGTTGACCCTCCAACAGTGGCATCCTCGTAAGTGACCAGCGCGTCGGGGGTGACTGCCGCAAATTTCCCGTGGTTCGTTGTGAGGCCAGCGATCGTAGTTGTTGGTAATCAGTCGCCTACCATGGCTGAGGTCATTGATGGCTACGTCAGGTTGATGTCACAGCATCCTGGTGGTATGGAAACTCTGCTGCCATTCGTGGATGCGATCGAGTTCCATCGCTTGCTAGGGGACACCCTCCAGGTATGTCCAGTCCCCGAGGGTCCAGTCACTAAATTTAAGTGATTGGACACTCTAGAACCTAAATTCCCCAAGTCCCCCTAGGTCGGGATGATAGGAACTGGCGAGTCGGGTCTTGGAAAATTGTTGTTGATATGATTTTGTTTTTTTGATTTGGTGTTGCAGTGCGAGTTGGGCGAACGGCAAGCCACGATGGAGCGAATGGAGCAGGACCTGAAGGCAGCTCAGCAGGCCAATCACCAACTCCAAACTACCGCGGGTGAGTTGCTATCTTGAGGTGTGTCTAACCAATGTTGTGGCGAGTGTTGACTTGGTACTTTCTTCATGCAGATGACCATGCCTCCTTGCTTGCAATGGCCCGGGAGGGCTATGTGCCCCTTTCCGACCTGGATGCCGTGAA
The DNA here is from genome assembly GCA_910589775.1 of Avena eriantha. Lineage (NCBI taxonomy): Eukaryota > Viridiplantae > Streptophyta > Magnoliopsida > Poales > Poaceae > Avena > Avena eriantha. The sequence continues at coordinate 66,273,484 of OU342746.1, read as the reverse complement.
GTCATCAACGACCGCAGTGGAAGAGAAGGCTAAGGCCTTAGCAACGGATCTGGATTCTGCGAAGGCTGCTGCCTCCGCTTTAGAGGAGAATGACAAGGAGGCGGCCGTGGCCACGGAGGAGGACCGTAAAGCTTCCAACTCTGTCATCGTGGGTCTATAGGGGAAGCGCTCATCTCTGGAGAAGTTCACCGCAAACTCCTTGGTGAGTTTTCCTTTTGTCATTTGTTTTGAGTGGCGAGTGCCCGGGCGGGTTGATTCCCCGAGCGGGTTGTTGAAGGGAATATGCCCGAGAGGCAATAATAAAGTGGTTATTATCTTATTCCATGTTTATGATAAATGTTTATTTTGCATGCTATAATTGTATTAATTGGAAACGTTAATATATGTGTGTTTAATAAACAAAATACAAAGTTCCTAGTAATGCCTCTCATATAAACTAGCTTGTTGATTAACAAGATGATCAAGATTTCCTGATCATGGACATTGGATGTTGTTAATAACAAGGTCACAACATTGGTGGAATGATGTGATGAACATTCATCCGAAGTATAGCATTATGATCATAGTCATTATGTTTATATTGCTATAACATCATACGAAGTAATCTTAGTCCTTAGACCATGAGATCATGTTAATTACTAACACCGAAATAATATATTAATAACATCAAACGTCACACCGTAATAGGGTGACTATAAAGGTGGGTTCAGTGCTACGAAGGTGTTATGTTGAGGCTCATGGATCAAGAGTGGGATTTGTCCATCCCGATGACGGATATACATACTCTGGGCCCTCTCGGTGATATCACATTGAAATATCTTGCAAGTAAGTGATGTGATCACTAGGTTATATCACGGGAACAAGAAAAAAGTGCATGTCGGTAACGAGATCAAACTAGGTATTTGGATGCTGATGATCGAATCTTGGACATGTAATATATCGCAAGACAAAGGGATTTAGTTACGACGTTAAAGGTTCACACGATCACAAGGGTCACCGTTGAATATGTGGGAGTCAGTACGGATCTCCAGGTCCCGCTGCTGATTATTGATCAGAGAGGGGTCTCGATCATGTCTGCATTATTCGCGAACTGTAGGGTGACATACTTAAGGGATACCGACACCATTTAGGAGCAAATATGTTTGAGATAAAGATTAAGAAAGCACTAGAATCATTTCGATGGAAACCGGAATTGTTTCGGGTGAAATTGCTGAAACTGGTTCTACATGTGATATTGAAATGTTGCAGGGAGTTTTATGTGAATGTTCGTTAATTAAAGTAATTAACAAAATTCTGAATAAAATAAATAAAAGTGTTTTATATAATGAGAGCTTGCATTAAATTTGGTGGAAATTTAATGCATGTGAGTGGACATGAGTGGAGGTGTGTGTTTATGTGAGTGGGAGCTCCACCCACATGAATGAGGGAGAGGTGGGGGCACCCACCATGGTCGGCGCCATGCCCCCTTGGGCTTCCCCCTCCCCTATATAAGGAGCACCTCCTCCTCTCCTCTTGCACCACCTCCTCGTGAAGGTTCTCTTCTCCCTCTAGTTATTCCCCATGATCTCGGATTAGCGAGATACATGTTCTCGGTGGCTTTATCTAGAAAGGAGTTGCTGCTTCTGCTGCATCGCTGGAGCGAGGAGGCGGAGGTTGTTCGGTGGACCGAACGTGTGTGCGATCACGGATGCACCGCTACTTTGCGATGTTGGACTTCATGGTGCTGGACCTGATGGTGCTAGAGCTGCTGGACCTGAAGGACTTCATCACGATCTTGAGATTGGCAACTGTACGACTACATCATCCACAAGTTCCAACTCGTTAACAAAGCTTTGTTGTCTTCAAGGGTAAGTTCTCTATGGATGTATATCCACCCGTTGCTTGTATGTAGTAGTTAGATCTTGGCGTATAGTTCCCATCGTAGGAAATTTTTTGTTTTCTATGCTACGATACCAACAATTGTGTCCCCGAGCATGCTTGGAATCGGGTTTTGATGCACTGACACCTTGCAGATGTTATAGGTCAGAAGGATCCGGCGGTGCAAGGGTTTAACGCCGAGCAATGCGTGATGGCGGTGTTGAGGGTAGCCACAGGGTCTGCAATGTGCGTCTGTGCCATCCTCCAAGGAATCACCCCCACCGAGGTAATTCTTGGGGGATTTACGAAGGTGTGGAAGTACCTCGAAGAAGAGCTCGTGGTTATGGAGTGGATGATGTGCTCTGCATTTCGTCACGGGCTACTGCGGTGCTTAGCCTTGGGCTTGCCCACTTCCCGGAGGACTTTGAGCTTCACGATGTCATGATAGGGTTCCCTTAGGCGACGGGCAAGGTGGAGATTGCCGACATCCTTGTGCTTAATGCAAAGGCCGCTCCATACGCGAAGCTTGTGTTGGCAATGAGCTACCTCCTGCCGTACCAGGAGACCCGAGTGGTGCCGGGCAACATCGAGCTACCGAACTGTGACCTTCCGTTAGAGCTTTTGTTCGAATCCGTGATTGCAATGTTGCTGACAACCTATCCGACCAATCCATGGAAGCCCTTTGCGAGGGTCAGGGGCGCGTAGGGATTCTCTTCATCGAAGCCTACAGAATGAGAGATGTTGTTGTACTGTGAATTTATTGCTGACTGGCCTTTTGTAAACATACTTGGTATGAGTTGAATATATAAATTATTTTATAATTTTGTGAGTTAATTCTGATTGATTTGGTATCGATTGATTCGTTTGAGTAGTGTAGGTCAGTAATTCAGTGTGATATGTTTGGGTTTTTTAGTTTGAGTCCCTGAGCGTCTTTACTTGTAGTCGTGCGCGCGTGGTTAGTAGGGACGGTATGTTTGGAAGCTGTTCAAGTAGCTTCGGTAAACTTGTCGTGGCTCGTGGAGCTAGTTGTGTGGCGACTCCAAGGGGTCCTCTGTACTTGGTGTTTTCCCGAGTCGTGTGCGGGTTTCTGTTTGGTGAGTCCTAAGCGTGGTACTTAACCGTTCGAGTCGTATGCCCAAGATAGGGAAGGACGTGGTGTGTTGTTACTGTGTAGCGTGTCACTCCTCCTAGCTCTAGAAACCAGGCACTTATCGACTCCAAGGTACGCTCTCATACTTGGTGTTTTCCCAAAGGCCGTGAGGGTTCATCTTTGACAAGTCCCCGAGCGTGGTATTTAAAAGTTCGAGTCGCTATATCCAAGGGTGAGGAGGACACAGTGTTGTGGGAAGCATAAACAGTCATCTTGGCTTGGAGAGCTAGTCGAGCGAGGCGACCCCAATGGTTTCTCCTAGTTTGGCATTTTTAATGGATGTTTTAAGGCCCGAGTGGCCTCGGTGCCCTTGAACTGCACTAGTTGGCCGTACCGGGTCGCACTACCAAGGCTTGACGACTGGTGTTAGCGTGTTTGCTATTGTAACACCCCAGTTTTAGTTATTCTTACATTAGGGTTGATTGTGCATTCATGAGCATCATTGTTTTTGCGAGGAAAAAATAGTGCAAACAATAAGAAATAGCGAAACCCCTAAACCCTAGTTATTTCTCTCTCCCTTTGAAACTTATTCAAAAGATGATTCTGAAAATATTTTAAAAAGTACAATTGGTGTGGATCCCAATTGGTTATGAGGGCCCCACAATATTTTAAATGTTTACCAAAAGCCTCTAGTATTTAAAAAAATATTAAAAATAGATTTGAAATGATTATATAGAAGGGAAATTGAGAAAATAGAAAAGAAAAAGATTTTGGAAGAAAAAAAAAGCCAGAGTAGTTAGACTGGCCCATCTCTTCCCTCTCCCAGTCTATCGCCTCGTGCAGCTAGACCCACGCTAACGCCTCTCTCTCTCACCACCGTGCACCGTGATGCTCGCCGCTGCTCCGGAGAAGGAGATAAGACCCGCGCTAACGCCTCTCTCTCATCCCTATCCTCTCTCTCCCCCAGACAAGCTATCTCTCACGCGGATATCCTCTAGACCCAAAACCCAAGCCCACTGATCGACGTCCTCCCCTCCATCTCCGATCGACCTAGGGAAAACTGTAACACCCCTAGTTCTATTAACGTTAAGTAGGGTTTGTTTTGTGCATAGCATGAGCATCATCTTAATAGGCATGCAACAAATAATCACAAAACCCTATTGTTGTTCCCTTTTGTAAACCTTCAAAATGTTTTGTATTTTCGAAATTATCAAAATATGTGGATCCCAAATGGATTAAAAGGCCCCACAATATTTCTCTAGCTTTACCAAAGGCTCTGGTATTTTTTGAATGACTCAAAACAGAAATGAATATGAAATTACAAAAGGAAAAGGAAAAACAGAAAAAAAGTGTTTTGTTTAAAAAAATGAGCAAGGCCTCATCTCAGGCTGGCCCAACTCTTCTCGACTCCTTTATCTGCCACCCATCCACAACAAGCAGTAGCGGCCGCCACCTTCTCCCCGCGCACAGTAGCCCAATCCCCGCTCTTCTTATTCTTTGCTCGCGTGCAGTAGTTAGCAGCCAGCAGCAGCCCGTGTGGCAACCTTTTCCGCAGCCCAGCTCTAGCCCAAGTGTAGCCCACCTCAGCTCATCCGGCCCGTACCCTTAATGCGTCTTCCTCTTTTCTTCTTCCTCACTGGCAACCGAAGTAGATGGTTGCCCTTGTGTCGTCTACCGATCCTCGTTGCGTCACGATGCCCGCCGCCGACTGAGGATAAGAACGGCCTCGTCGCCCTCTCTCTCCCATCCCCATTGCCCCCTCTCACCTGCTCTATGTCGCTCGCGCGCAGAAGCCGAAACCCTAGCCGATTCAGGTGCTGCCCGTCTCCGTTGTTCCACGTCGTCTCGCGCCTCCTCAAGCATACCAGAGTGACCGCCTCGCCTTGCTGAGCATCCTCCTAGGAGGAATCGACCCCGCACGCCGGGAATCGACGCCACGGTCTTCATCCCCTCCGACCCTGGCCATCGTCGATTCTCCTCCGCCTGAGCTCCCCTCGCCTCGTCGACCCCTCCTCTACATTCGTGGTGAGCTTCTGCACCTCTTGGCGCCCTTCACCCTCTCTCTCTCGCACGTTCTAGCCGTCGCTCCTTGTTGACCTGCTGCCGCCACCACTGTCCGCTGTCGCACTACTTGCTCTAGTGGCCAATCCGCAGCGGCGCCGCCTAATTTTGGTCGCTCGTGTCGCCCTCTTTCCAATGCCCCCAACTGTGCCAGCCCGCATCGTCCCCTGCGCCGAATTCGACTCCCATCGGTGGGCATCTCCATTGCTGACATCATGATGACATCAGCATGATGCAATAATGCCTTTTCTATTTATTTAGATGTTTTGTAATTCTTTTCTGAAATATAAATACCCCTGTGGGCTCCATTTGTCAGGTTTTTATTATTTTCATAAATATTTTCTGAAAAGATTAAACTTATGACATGTGGGTCCAAGTGGTGAAATAATTTAATATAAACCAAAAATGTTTAATTGTTTCAATAATGATTTAAAATGAATTAAAATTGGGAAAATCATAACTAATTCATTTTAAATCAGAAAAATATGTATAATATATCAAAATGTTCAAAAAAATAAGATTTACACAATAGACTCATAATCATGCATTGTTAAGAAACTTAAATGACAAGTTTAATTAGAAGAACAAAATAACCCCTCTCATGTGCATCCGGGGTTTCTCCGAATTAGGGTTTGCACCCCTCGGACCCTGCTTAAATTGCCACGCATGCCTTAGGGTTACATTTCAACTTTATTTAACTTGTCATATCATCATCCTATTTGAGCATTACACAGATGCCATGTCTTGATTGTTGTTTTCCTTTCCGGTGTTTCTGCTTCTTCTCGGTAGGCATCGGAGTTGATGTGAGTAACGAGATTGAGTACAACATGGAAGACCGAGATCAACACCATCGAAGGTTATCGACGAACAATGCCAAGCAGATGAACTCGAAGTTTTATACCTTAGTATCAACAGACAAAGGCAAGCATAGACTCACACATGATAAAATCCTATGCTTTCAAAGTATTTCATTATTGTCATGTACATACGATTCCAAAGTCTTTTATCGATAGATAGATTAATCCTATCTGATGCATATTACCTTTGTAGCCTAGCATTACTAGGGTTTGGCTTACAAGCTTCGCTAGAGCCGTTTTATATCTATTGTGCTGCCCTGCTTAGCTATTACCGATGGTCCATCTGATTGATGAATCAAAGCTACGACTGAACCTAGTAGGATAGGATTACGTGGTGTGATTAGAGATGATAAACATGCTAAGGCTTGTATGGGAGGCCATGTCGGGTTGTGGTTTTTGCAGTCCCATACTTGCCACCATTCGGATCCGAGTTCTTGCCTCTTGAACCAAGACGAGCGTACAGCCACACGGGGGCCGGGAAACCCCCTCGACCAACTAACTTGCCTAGTAGATTCCATGAGTCACATAGTTCAGGCGTTCCATTTGACATATGCATTCTGGTCATTCTTGAAGGAGGTGAAGGAGGTGCATTCATACAGGTAGGTAAGCATGGCAGGGAATGGGAGAGGCAAGACCTCCGTAATCTCAAACCCTATTCACATCTCTAGGGACCGACTTCAAGACTTGAACCGTTACAGCGGCATCTCCTTAGGGCATGACTCATGGTCTCGACAAAAGCAAGGTAAAGGTATTGTCCAACCGCTCTCTGCCAGCCTTCCAAGGAAGAGGGCTAACAATATTTGGCATTAAGAGGAGGTTGGTACGTGTAGGTAAAGTTGTGCACCCCTGCAGGGTTAATAATCTTTTCGAAAAGTCGTGTCCCCGGTTATGGACGACTTGGGAACGGACGTGATGATCATAGAGAACTATAACCTAATCATAAAACTTGACAAGAGATGTGAGGTGTGCTTAAGGATGCTTCCTCAGGGATCGAGGGGGTGATCCTAGTTGGTAGGTTCAGCTGGTAAAGATTCGGTGGATATCAAAAGAAGACCAAGCTAGAGATATCGTTTTCTTATCCCTTTAAAAGGATTCTTTTAGTCGAGCTTCTTCTACCTCTCTTGTTTTCCAAACAAAGACAACTTTATGCAAAATAACTCCACCGGCCATAAGTCTTGCGGAGTACACCCTGTACTCAGCCTTGCTTTGTTGATACTTTTGCAACAGGTAAGTGTTACCATAGAAGATGAGTTCGTTATGGCATCGACATCGATGAGTAGTTTGGAGTTCCCGGTCGGCAGCCTAGAATCTATGGATTGGGATGTCATCTTTATGCTTCAAGCCTCTTAGGCTATTTTGTTAAGTTTGCTATATAGAATAATTTGCCTTCCTTTGTTTAATCTTTGTGGTCAGTGTCCTCTACTTGTAATATTTTGGTTCTCAGCTCAGTTATCAGCTTGTTGTAATAATTTTTGAGTCGTAGGGTCATTGTAATGTTATCGATTCTTTCTGCGTATGCTTTCGAGATTTAGGTTAGGCTTATATTATACAGAGGTCTGAGATTGGTCTAGCCCTAATCCCGGGGGTGTCATAGGTTTTGGTATCAGAGCAGACTGTCCATAGGAAAACCATTCTACTGGTCGATGTTGAGTCTAGTGTTTGTGAAAACTATTTGAAAGCTAAAAAGTACTTGCGAAAACTCTAGTATGCTTCTTTTCCTCCTTATCCAGTTTCGCTCTGACTCTGGGTCATCTTACCTTGTGTTTACTTTGAAAAAGTTTTGCTATCTCGTCTTGTCAAAGCTTAGGTGCCTTCTTGGGATGTCACTTCTTAACCAGTTGACCTAGTGTTGAGTTCTCTAGAGTTTTGTGTGCTGTGAATTCCTTGTTTCCCTTGCTCTGTTTTAGTTGAGAGATTCCTTTCCATCATGATCTCTCTATCTTATGGGCCACAATATTCTATTGATGGTTCCACATTGATCTGTTCTAGGCCTCGAAGTTTCCTTTCGCCTTGCGTTCCTCCTTTTAGTTTGTTTGGGTACTTCAGAAGTTGTATCTTCTTTTGGAAGCTACCTTGTGATTACTATCTTGTAATACCCTCTGTATTACTAAGATAGTAGTTACTCATTTCTCAGGTTTTAACCCTTGGACTTGAATCGAAGATCCCTGATTGTGTTGGATACTGGTGTTGAGAATCTTGTACATGAAGCTAACCTTTAACCCAAGATCCATTCCTTTTACCCATGTCATTAATGTTCACACATTACCTCAGGATGGCTGGTATTACAATTCTAGCCTTCAAGCTTGTGGTATTTATTGCGATTGAATCCGGATAATTAAGGACTTCTCCTACCACTAGCTATGGCAGATGTTCATTCATGGAACCAAATAGATCATGACAAGAGCTCCTTGAGAGTCTCACATCTATACTCGTGACTCTACCACACCTCACCGTCTCTGCATCGGTCCTCGGGAGATTGTTGACTTATGTATCCACATCTTGGGATTCAATCCTGAGCATGCTCCTTTTTTCTTGTTGGTTTCCGACCTTTGTCTACCAGTTGGTAGCCAAGTAGTAAATGTGCATCGATGTCTCCCGATGCAAGATACTCTTGTGGTCCGTCAAGACAAACCCTATCGGGATGTCCAGGAGAAACCAACTCCAGTACCTCGTCATATCCAGGACCAGGTCAAAGTGTTATAATCCACAGATCAATAAGCATTGATTAGCTTCTGATTGGTTCTACCTTAAATTATCACACTCCTTTATACTAAGAGGTCGTGCTGAGTTTCATGACCCTCTTTACGAAGTGATGCTCTTACACATATTTACCCACCCTTCCTCCGAGCTTCCATGCTCGTGAATGATGCGTGTGCGTAACAATGTGGCCATTTGAGATTCTTAGCAATCATTATTGATTTGGATCTCAACAAGGACATTTGTGTTATTCTTAGCTTGATGGTTAGCCTATCCCTAAGCTAAGTTTAACAGTTCTACTAAGTCCGTTATTCTAGTACACTCTCTACGGTCAAAGAGTTAGGCTTGTGCTGAAGTTCTAAGACTATGTCTTCTTCCTTACCAAGGAAGTTTCCTCTCGATCTAAGTGACATATCGGTGGTTCGTGATATTCTAGATGTCTGCTAGAAGTATTGCCATGTTGCCACATGATCGTGTAGTCAAGATCCCGAGCAAGCATGTCCTCTGAACTACTCCTTTCTCCATGAATCCGTACTGGATACCCTAGAACTAGTTGGTTGAGCTGAAACAACAACTTGGAGAGTTGTAAGACAGAAGTTTTATCAAACTTGTTCCTCCTAAAGGGATGTCTAGTTTTGTTCGCACTGAAGAAGGATAGTGTTTCCTTTGTGGAAATGTTATCGTCCCCACCTTTGGTTTGATTCGAGCTATCATCAAAACAAACTCAGTCCTAGGGGCTATCTTGATGGTGCATCTATTTGTGATGTTCCACCTGGGTACATCTTCATGTTCTTTGGTCTGACCAGTATTGTTGTTTTTTTCATACCACATGTGAGTTTATCCTCTTGGCGTATCATGATAAGTTTGTTATTGATCCCATCGATGACATCCTTATTCGTCCCAAGCTATACATGATTCATGTGGAACAATTGGCATTAATGTTGGCAACTTTTGGGAACCGTGTTCATGTCCTCGAAGTATGTGTTCTAGATGTTAGAAGTGACCTTCTCCTATTCACGTGCAATTGTCGAAAGATGTCGATGTGGATCCGGGAAGAGTTATCTTTATTTCCTCGGGAATCATTTCAAGTCAGTCAAGCATGTGCGAAGTATTCTTGATATGGTATGTTGATACCTTCCCATCTCAAGAACATTCTTTAAGCACGTTAAGCCACTGCCTGATTTATCATGGAAGAGAAGAAGTCCTACAAACTTCAGTATTTTCCTAAATGTTCCCAACAAGGATTGATTTGTATGTCGTTGAAAATAGTTCATGTAGGTGCAATTGTCTTTTGATAACTCACTAATACATCGGTTTTGCACCCCTTGCTCATTTTTTTGGAGCTCGATAATGCAATCCATGACTTGAGAATCTAGTAACTCCACCTTTGTGGTAAATGTTGCAAACTTTCTGTTCGGACATGCTGAATCTGAAGTACCTTTCCACTTAACCAATTCTAAATCTCAAGCAGATATGATGGTAAGTGTTTGATGCGCTCAAATTTCGACGTAGAGCTCGTTGGGAACCCCAAGAGGAAGGTATGATGAGCACAGCAGTAAGTTTTCCCTCAGTTATGAAACCAAGGTTTAATCGAACCAGTAGGAGCAAGGAAACACCCCAAAGGTATTACTAGCTGAGCTTTGGCAGGGCGCACTACCGATGCTAGTAGCAACGTGGAGACCTGCACAACACAACCAGAGAACTTTGTCCCCAACTTGCGATGAGGTTGTCAATCTCACCGTGTTTTGCGGAAAACAAAGGATTAAACGTATCGAATGGAAGGAAGTAAAAGTTTGCAGAAAGTAAACACAAAGTAGTAAACAGTTTATAGATTGTATGTAAAGAAAAAGGACCGGGATCCATAGTTCACTAGAGGTGGCTCTCCTTAAGATAGATAACTTGCTGGGTGAACAAATTACAGCGGGGCAATTGACAAACACCGAGAAAGCAATACATGCATATACTAATCATCTTAACTCCTCTAAGACTTGATTGGGCATTACAACATTATACATGGACCGCCATCCAACTGCATCTATGACTAATAATCCACCTTCAGGTTATCATCCGAACCCCCTCTAGTATTAAGTTGCAAGCAACAGATTATTGTTTTACGAACTGCGCGTAAAGTAAACAATACGATTGTTCTGTGAACAAAAGATTGTTGTTTTGTCCCTAGTAGCAACAACACATCTAGTACCTTAGAGATTTCTGTCACTTCCCCAGATTACCAGAGGCATGAACCCACTATCGAGCATTAATACTAACTCTTGGAGTTGCTAGCATCTACTTGGCCAAGATAGCTACTAACAATGGAAAGCATGCAAGATCTCAAATAACAAAGACATGATAGAATCAATAATCAATCTGAAATAGCATCTCAATATCCATCGGATCCCCGCAAACACAACATGTATGAATTACAAATAGATGATCTTGATAATGAACGGAGCTCACAAGATCTAAACATGAAAGCACAAAAGAGGAGAACCAGCCATCTACCTACTACATGGATCCGTAGTCCCAGGATGAACTACTCACGCATCACACCGGAGGCTTGCATGGTGATGAAGAAGGCATCCAGGGTGAATTCCCCTCTTTGGCAGGGTGCCGGGAAGAGCTTCAGATCCCTCCCGATCTAGGGATGGAGATGACGGCGGCTACAGACTCTTTCGTGGATTTTTGATCGGGTACTTAGGGTTTTTATCCCGAGAGCAATATATAGGCGGAAGGAGAGGCCGAGGGGGTGCCGGGAGCCACTACACCACCCCCTGGCGTGGGCCCAGCCTAGCCGCGCGGCCAGGTGGTGTGGCCGGCCCCTAGCCCTTCTCCGTCTCATATTCTGGCACTTGATCACTTCCGGAAAAATAGGCACTTTGGCTTTTGTCCCGTCCAATTCCGAGAATATTCATTTTCTGACTTTCCTGGAACCAAAACAGCAGAAAACAGGCAGCTCGCACTGTGGCTCTTGTTAATAGGTTAGCCCAAGAAATCATATGAAAAGTACTCCAAAGTTGGAACAAAACACAAGAAAGTGGATAAAACCAAGCATGGAACATTAAAAATTATAGATACATTTGCAATGTATCAACATCCCCATGCTTAACTCATGCTCGTCCTCGAGTAGGTAAGTGATAAAAAGAAAGAATAATTTTTGAGGTGACATGCACCATCAAAGACTTGATCAAAGTATTTGCAAAACATTCAAAGCTAGGATCATAGTACTTCAATCATAACATGAAAGACAAAGTTCTAGCAATAAGCAAAGAAATTACGATGCAACATGAAAATGCACAAACAAAAGATTCATGAATAGCAATGCTTTACAAGACGTTTGTTTGTTTCACATAAAGAAAACATAGCATAATAGTATTCATCTTGTCCCTCAATAGAGTAGCAAATATAAATGCATAGGACACCTTCAAAGTTCATAAGAGTGACTAGATACAATAGTTTAAAACAAGCAATAACAAGTTATGCATCAATCAACTAGTCTTGGGACAATGCACATAGAACTAAGAATGGCCACTATGCTCTCAAAGTAGGTGCATAAAGACAGAAGGTGGAGACTCAATATAATGGTGGAAGAAAGGCCTTTTGTAAAAGGAAGTAGGGATTCAAGTCTCATAAAGAGCTTCCAAAAATTATGGTACTTGTAGTTTTCAGCTCTCATTGCCCCTATCATAAGCATCTTGAAGGTGATTAAGGTTAAAGTGACACAACTAAGAGGATATGCTTAACAAGTTATAACCCGAAATCTCATGCCCCTTACTTACGAAGACCGATCCTCATGCTACTCAACTTCAGTCACGAGTAAGCTCTTGTCATTGTAAGTATATGTGTATCATTAAGAACCGCCACTGGGGTACCCCTTGCACATGATACGTGAGATTTCCCATAATCAAAATGACAAGGCAAGCAGACAATGAGCATCTCAGCGATATTTTTATTTCCTATTTGCATAGGTTTTTATTGAGGATGCTTCATAGAGTGCTCATTATGGTGATGCTGCAAGTTTCCACCATGATTAGGCATGGCTTAGGCTAGCGGCCCAGGCGTTTCTCTAACACACATACAAACTCCATGATCTTACAAGTTCCACTTTTATTTCACACCGCCGGGATCCGTAAGCAAAAGAACATGATATCAACGGGGTACAAAGTACAAGTGCAATGTTGAAAGCGTTCCCCATGGTACATGGTTCTGCTAATTTCAACTTATAAAGCGCAAGCATATACGCAACAAAGAAGGACCCAATGTTTCAAGTTTATTAGAGGCAAAAAGTAAAGTGTGCCATCAAGTTCGTGAGAGCTTTAATCACTAGTTTTCTCATAACAAGTGGAAGGTAAACAAAAGCATGAATATACTTGGAATAGCATAAGCTAGTAGGTAGGTATGGTGGACTCTTTGAAATAACTTGGTTTAGGGAGTTGGATGCATGAGTGGAACTCATACTTTGTTGTGGAGGCTAGCAAAAGACTGGGAGCGACAAACTAAGAGAGCAATAATGGCCATAATCATGCAGAGCAACAAAACATCATTGATCAAAGCATAAAGTGATACTACAAGTTGAAAACTAAAGGATCATAAAGTCTATGGTGACTTGGGATAGCCATAACATGGTGTGAGCATGCGCCAAGTCAACCCAAATAAAGCATCAAAGGAGAATACCATATACTATGCTTTAATATGCTAAAACAACGCATGATTCATCCAAGGCACATTAAGCAATCTCAATTGTTTATAACAAGTCATGCTACAGCAAAGAATACTAAGCATAAAGCCAAAACAATATCAAGCATGGCATGACAAAGCATAGGCCACAGTCAAAATGAGCTCTTTTTACCACATAAGCATGAACTTTCCTACTCTTTTCCAAACCAAACCAAACTATTTGCAAACCAATGTATGAAAGAGGGGGTCCAACCAATTTCTTCAGAAAACTAAGCAAACCAAGCAAACTAAAAACCAAAACAAAAACGAAAAAGAAGACGCTCCAAGAACAACACAACTGCGCATGAAACAATAAAAATGAAGCGTTTGGAAGAAAACCTGGGATTTTTATTGATGAAGAAGGGGATGCCTTGGGCATCCCCAAGCTTTGACGCTTGTACTTCTTGGATATTTCTTGGGGTGACATGCGTGGCATCCCCAAGCTCGAGCTTTACTCCATCGTTCATCTCATTACTCATTCCTTCCATACACCTGAAAATTTTCTTCATACAAAACTTCACACAATCTCATTAGCAACATTAGTGCACTTAAGATAAATAAGTCTTAAGGTTCAGTTCTAACACCAAATAAACTTCCATTAGAACACTAGCTATTGTAGCACTTCCTCAAAAAGCTCAATTCCCCAAAGGAACTCAAGAAGGAACTAACAAGAAGCAAATGCAGAAAATGGCAGAAATCTGTCAAAACAGACCAGCATGTAAAGACAAATTTTTTAGAAGACCTTCTGTTGCTCAAATCTAAAAGTGTTGAACTAAAGAAAGTTATATAACAACCTGGGGCAGAAGCACAAAACATTACAGCTCAATCCGACATACAGAGCTCTCTCACGAATGTTTACGGTGAAGCACAAAAATCTGTTTCGAGACAGCAACTTTCCCAATCATTACTTCTCTCTCATTAGAGGTTACTCTTGGCACAAAAAGCAAATAAAAAGGATAAGGAGCGGTTATTACGTAATAACTTCCAATACTCATCTAAAACTTTTGGGTTATCTCGCAATAAGTACTTTTCTTTAACGCCTTTAAGTTACGCATAAGTCGCAAAGAAAGAATCAAGTGTTCTCAAATGAAGAAGCATTAAGATCAATACCAGAAATATTTTCAACAAGGCAAGGTATATCATCCAAATAAGTTCTAGAGGATCCTCTCTCAATGCTCTTAGGTTCACTATTCTCATCAAAAGGGTTTGCAGGAACAATCCAATCAAGATTCTTTTCTATGGCATCATGTATTGCTACTAGTTTGAAGGGTATTGGTATCTTAGGTTCCTCCCCATTAGGTTCGGTTTTGTTCATCTTTTCTTTTGTACCAACAACATCTACACATGAGCCTAGCATATTGAAACGTTTAAAAACTTTTCTAGCTTCCTTGGCAACATCATAGAACTCCTTAAACAAAGTTTCTAGAATAAAATCCCTCTTTTCAGGATCCTCAATTTCTTTAAGCTTAAGAAACATCACTTGCATTAAGGGATTGAGGTTAACAAACCTAGATTCTAACATGTGAATTAAAGAAGCTGCAGCAATCTCATAATTTGGAGCAAGTTCTACAAGGGATCTATCCTCAGTATCTTCATGTTTGCTAACATGATTAAAGAATTCTTTAATGTTATCTTTCCCAATTATAGAACCACTACCAATTGGAAGGTCTTTCAGGGTGAATTTGGGGATCAACATGGTGAGCTAGGGAAGGGGTGACAACTAAAGGAGACTTAATTTTTCTGTGTTTTTCAGTAAGAAAGCAAACAAGTAAAACTATTTTTTTTGTGTTTTTGAAGAACAAAACAAGCAAACAAAGGAAAAAATAAAACTAAGCAAAACAAAAACAACAAAGTAAAGAGATTTGTTATGAGGGACTCCCCTTGTGAAGATGTCCTTGATTCCCCGGCAACGGCGCTAGAAAAGATCTTGATACGCTCGACTTTCAACGTAGAGCTTGTTGGGAACCCCAAGAGGATGGTATGATGAGCACAGTAGTAAGTTTTCCCTCAGTTATGAAACCAAGGTTTAATCGAACCAGTAGGAGCAAGGAAACACCCCAAAGGTGTTACTAGCTCAGCTTTGGCAGGGCGCACTACCAGTGCTAGTAGCAACGTGGATACCTGCACAACACAACCACAGAACTTTGTCCCCAACTTGCGATGAGGTTGTCAATCTCACCATGTTTTGCGGAAAACAAAGGATTAAACGTATCGAGTGGAAGGAGGTAAAAGTTTGCAGAAAGTAAACACAAAGCAGTAAGCAGTTTATAGATTGTATGTAACAAAAAAGGACCGGGATCCATAGTTCACTAGAGGTGGCTCTCCTTAAGATAGATAACATGCTGGGTGAACAAATTACAGCAGGGCAATTGATAAACACCGAGAAAGCAATACATGCATATAATAATCATCTTGACTCTCTGAGACTTGATTGGGCATTACAACATTATACATAGACCGCCATCCAACTGCATCTATGACTAATAATCCACCTTCAGGTTATCATCCTAACCCCCTCCAGTATTAAGTTGCAAGCAACAGATTATTGCTTTACGAACTACGTGTAAAGTAAACAATACGATTGTTCTATGAACAAAAGATTGTTGTTTTCTCCCTAGTAGCAACAGCACATCTAGTACCTTAGAGATTTCTATCACTTCCCCAGATTACCAGAGGCATGAACCCACTATCGAGCATAAATACTAACTCTTGGAGTTGCTAGCATCTACTTGGCCAAGATAGCTACTAATAACGGAAAGCATGCAAGATCTCAAATAACAAAGACATGATAGAATCAATAATTAATCTGAAATAGCATCTCAATATCCGTTGGATCCCCGCAAACACAACATGTATGAATTACAAATAGATGGTCTTGATCATGAATGGAGCTCACAAGATCTAAACATGAAAGCACAAAAGAGGAGAACCAGCCATCTAGCTACTACATGGATCCGTATTCCAAGGATGAACTACTCACGCATCACACTGGAGGCTTGCATGGTGATGAAGAAGGCCTCCAGGGTGAATTCCCCTCTCCGGCAGGGTGCTGGGAAGAGCTTTAGATCCCTCCTGATCTAGGGATGGAGATGATGGTGGCTACAGACTCTTTCGAGGATTTTTGATCGGGTACTTAGTGTTTTCGTCCCGAGAGCAATATATAGGCGGAAGGAGAGGCCGAGGGGGTGCCGGGAGCCACTACACCACCCCGCGCGGCCAGGTGGTGTGGCTGGCCCTTCTCCGTCTCGTGTTCTGGCACTTGATCACTTCTGGAAAAATAGGCACTTTGGCTTTTGTCCCGTCCAATTCCGAGAATATTCATTTTCTGACTTTCCTGGAACCAAAAACAGCAGAAAAAAGGCAGCTGGTACTGTGGCTTTTGTTAATAGGTTAGCCCAAGAAATCATATGAAAAGTACTCCAAAGTTGGAATAAAACACAAGAAAGTGGATAAAACCAAGCATGGAACATCAAAAATTATAGATACATTTGCAATGTATCAGTGTTCATCAAGGTTCTTGACGTAGGTCTCTTTGTAAAATCCGGCAAGATTGATGTAGTTGGTGACACAATTAGCCGGAAGACCTCTTGTCACATTATGTTGAATAAGCAATAACAACCACTCCTCATAAGACTTCTTCTATGACTTATTATAGGATTTGTGCATATGTTTTCCTTTGTAACCGAAGCCCGACCTTTTACTTGATGTTCACTGATGACCCACAAGTATAGGGAGTGTATCGCAGTATTTTCGAGGGAATTGAAACCCAATTTATTGATTCGACACAAGGGGAGCCAAATAATATTTATAAGCCTTAACAACTGAGTTATCAATTCAGCTGCACCAGGAAACAATCTTGCTCACAACAGTTTATCAGTAGCAATAGTTTTGTAGTAGGAATAGTAAAGTAACATCAGTAGTAAAAGTAAAGAGAGCAGTAACAATAGCAGTAAACAGTAGGATTCGAGTGCGGTAGGCGTAGGGATGGATGGACAGGCGTTTCATGGACAAGACAATTCACATAGCAATCAGAACATATGGCAATTGCAGATAAATAAGATAAAGCATCCAAGTACTAGATAATCATAGGCATGTGTTCCATATATAGTCATACATGCTCGCAATGAGAACTTGCACAACATCTTTTGTCCTGTCAGCCCGTTTGCAGCGGGGCCTCAAGGGAACTACTGGCAATTAAGGTGCTCCTTTTAATAGAGCACCAGAGCAAAGCATTAACACTCCGTGAACACATGTGATCCTCACGTCAAAGCCACACCCTCCGGTTATCCCGATTTCTGTCACTTCGGGCCATTGGTTCCGGACAACAACATGTGTATACAACTTGCAGGTAAGACCATAAACAATACTATCATAAGGAATCAATAACATGTTCAGATCTGAAATCATGGAACTCGGGCCCTAGTGACAAGCATTAAGCATAACAAGTCGCAACAAAGTCATAAAGCACTAATAGAAAATACTAGGCACCATGCCCTAACAATCTAATGCCATTACATGAATGATCTCATCCAATCCCTACCATCCCCATAGCCTACAGCGGGGGATTACTCACTCATAGATGGGGGAAACATGGATGGTCGATGGAGAAGCGATGGTGATGATGATGGCGATGATCTCCTCCAATTCCCTGTCCCGGCAGGGTGCCATAACGAAGTTTCTAGTGCTGTTTCGTGGAATCTGGTGGTGGCGGTGGAGCGGAACTCCTTCTGGAAAAACGTCGACCCCCCCTGAGTTTTTAGGTCAGAAGGCATCTTATAGGCAAAGAGGGAGACCGAGGGGGTGTCTAGGGCGGCCAGACCACCCCTGGCGCGGTCTGGGCTAGCCCGCGCGACCAGGTGGTGTGGCCTGGGCCCAGCCCTCCTCCGTCTCGTATTCTGGCTCCGGGAGTCTTCTGGTGAAATAGAAGTTTTGGCATATTTTCTGGAATTTTTCTTGATAGTTGATTTTCTGCACAAAAACTAGACACCAAGGTAATTCTGTTGAAAACAACGTCAGTCCGTGTTAGTTGCATCCAAATCACACAAGTTTAGAAGAGAAACAATAGCAAAAGTGTTCGGAAAAGTAGATACATTTTGGACGTATCAACTCCCCCCAAGCTTAGCTTATTGCTCGTCCTCAAGAAATTCAGTTGAAAACTGAGTGCGATAAAAGAACTTTCACGAACACATTTGCTTCATATAATGTATATATTCTCAGCAAGTGATCAACTACTTAGACAATTCATAACAAAGAGTATGCAACTAAGTTTACTTAATAGGCATTGCAAGCTATGAAGAGATCCAACTTAAAAATAATAAGTAGCATGAAGTATAAATATAAGCAACATTACAATGCTCATAACAAGGTATGATAGAGTGGTATCTCGCTTGCCTTTTATTGTGAATGCCAAGGCACCTCTGAAGTTCAGGTGAAGACTAGAAGTAAAGATGTCAAAGATACAAGCATCAAAGTCATAACACAAATAATCAAGTAACGAGACAGGCACAAAGAATGACAACTATGCTCTCAAGAAAGTGCTCAAAGATTATGTGGAGACTCAACAAAGAAATGAAAAGGTTTTGAATAGTTTGAAAGGCTTCCAAATGCTGAAAGTATGGTACTCATTAGCTTTGAGCTCTCATTGCCCCTATCATAAGCATCTTTAATGTGGTTAAGGTGAAAGTGAGGTCCAGTCTGATTTATATGCTTGACGGACTATAAACTGGAAATCCCATGTCCCTTGAGTACGAGGGCCGCTCCTCATGCTACTCAACTTTAGTTACCGGTAAGTTCTTGTCATCGTAAATATGTGCGTATCATAGAGAACCGCCAACGGGGTACCCCTTGCCCGATGATACGGAAGAATCCCCATATCCAAATGACAAGGAAAGCAGACAATGAGTATCTCAGCAATCTTCTTATTTACCATGGGAAATGGTGCTTTTTTATTTCTTTCCTCTTTTCACATACCTATTTTTTTTCTTTTTCACAATAGCTATCTCTCTTTTTTACAAGAATAATGCTTCATAGATATCATTATGGTTACACTGCAGGTTTCCACCATGACGGCATGGATTAGACTGGCGGCCCAGGCGTTTCTCTAACACACATACATAACTCCATGGACTTACACGCTCCCCTTTTATTTCACACCGACGACATCCGCAAACAAAAGAGCATCCTATCAACTGGGTATATATTTACAAGTGTTGAAAGTGTTCCCCGTGATAGCATGGTTCTGCTAATCCCTAGCCTATAATTTGCAAGCATATAACTTTCATGGGCAGTCACAATGGTTCAGGTTTATTAAGTGTAGGAAATAAAGTATGCCATCAATTTCATGAGAGCTTTACTAACTAACTTTCTCATAACAAGCAAACATTTATTTGGAAGAAAACAAGGCATATTGAATATGCACGGAAATAGCAAATGATGCTAATAGGTAGGTATGGTGGACTCTTTGGCAATATTTGGTTTTAGGGAGTTGGAAACATGAGTAAAACATACTTAGTGAAAGTGAAGGCTAGCAATAGTAAGGGAGCGACAAACGAGAGAGCAATAGCTGTCATAATCATGCTTGCAACAAAACATGACTAATCATGGCATGAAAGTGATTCAAGACCCTCAATGCAAAATAGTTCATCGAGGCTTAACTGATTATTTCAGCCATATGCATGCATGAGCATGTGCCAAGTCAATTCAAATGAAATATTCAGAGGAGGATACCACGGTGTCATACCAAGTTATGAATAGAGTAATGCAAGCAAACATTCCTAAGACATGCTACAAACTATTAGCAAGCTGGAACTAATCATATGAAAGCAAGAACTACTAAGCATCCATAAATAACATACACCCTATACAAACAGACTAAGCATGCCCACAATGATGAGTATATGTACGAAAATGAAAACAAATAGAGTTCGTTACCAGCCTCTTACCACACCTCAAGTTGTCATTAATCCTCATTATTGCTCTTCACTTGTGTGGCTTGAATAATAATATGAAACCAAATCCCACTGAGGACTGCTGAACCCTGCAACAAAACTCGCAAAACCAAAGAAGAAGAACAAATATTTTTGGTGTTTTCGATTTTTTAAAGCAAGAACCAAAAAGGAAGAACAAGCAAAGCAAAATCTTTTTGGGTTTTTCGAATAGTTCAAACAAAGCAAAAAGGGAAAAACAAACCAAGGAAAAAAGAAAAAGAAGCAAACCAAAGAGAAACAACAGAAATATTTTTGGTCTTTTTGTGTTTTAGAAAGCAAAAGCAAAGAAAGAACGAAAACTAAAAGGAGAACGAATCATGAATACACAAAGTACCGACGCAACATGATAAGGAGATGAGTGCGATATCGGCGTACCTCCCCCCAAGCTTAGGTTTTTGGCCTAAGTGGGTGCCAATCCAGATACAGGTAAGGGTTCCAAGCAGGAGGATCATGATAAGAATGATCGTAGTTGGGCCCTTGGGAGGAAGAAGAAGCTCCCCAATCATAAATAGGCTGCTGATATGAAGACTCCCCCTCATTCGAGGGCTGGACCGAATCATCTGTGACCTCCCTTCTAGTATCCTGCTCCTGTTGGGAGAGCTCTCCCAAGTACGTATCAAACTCCTCCTCTGTGAGGGACCATCCTACCCTATTATCAAGGTTAAATAAAACAGGTGCAGGCAAAATAACAACACGCTCGGACTTGCTCTTTCTCCAACCAGCTTTGAGAAAGATTATTTCATAAGACTACTCACTCAAACTAGCCCATGAGGAAACAAATTTATGTTGTATCATGGAATTAAGATCAATCCTTTCTATGGGAAACTGTAGGTCTAGATGATGAGGCACTAAACCATGCAATGCTAGTAAACGAGAAGCAATGAGGCCCCCACAAATTCCACCTTTCTCGTGGTTAGCAGCAAGACGGAAAGTTATCAAAGCACCCAAGTTGTAAGACCTGTCTCGTTTAAGAGCAGCAGAGATAAATGCTAGATCATATGAAGATAACTTACTGGCAGTTTTCCTAGCAAGAACACACTTGGCAATAAAGTAGGCAAAGTAGCAAATGGAGGGGAGATGAATGTTACGGATTTTTCCACTCTCCTTCGAGAAGCTGCTCCCTTGGCAAATTTCTGCGTATAAATCCATGAGTGGTGCAGGTCGCTCTTTAATCCTTCCACATGATCCCCACTGAGGTACCTTAATTGATGCAGCCCGTCCTACGGACGCTTCTACATCTACGCCAACAAGTCCCCCAAGTGAACCCATGACTCATGCCCGAGCCAAACTCCTACAAGCTAAGGTGAACTCACTCCTCTCCTCGTGCCAATTTGATACCTCCTTGGATGGTGTGCTACTTCATACCTCTACTCTGTGCATCATTAGGTACGAACAACCGCCGCGTCGACCCACGAGCCCTGAAGCTACACCTGAGCTGAAGCTGCCTGAGCCGGAGTGTCCGCCCGAATCCAGCCGGAGTGTCCGCGCGTGACTCAGCTGGAGTGTCCGGCCTGCCCCAGCCCGAACCTGGCGTGGACATTTAGAAGGTCAAATCGGACACTTCCCGGACACCAACCGGAGTGTCCAGCCACCCCGGACTGTCCGGCCCAAGTGATGGGCCTGCAAGCCTAGCTGGGCCCTATGGCCCATGTACCCCTCTAGTGCATCGTCGAGTTCCAAACATACAACAACATGGTTGAGCTTGTGCACATAGCAACAAAGGCTGAACGTCAAGTGCAAGAGGATATCAAGTACAACAAGCCCAAGACGTACTTCACCTACAAGCAAGCTTCAACCGCTACACCAACAACTTTCAATGGAAGCTCATCAAGTACCTCCAAGCCTTCCTTCAAGCCCACACTTCCTCAAGGAAAACTGCCCCCAAGTGGCAAGCAAGCAAAGAGTGATACACCTTTCAATGGTGAATGCTACAAGTGTGGAGGTAAAGGACACAAGTCGGCCGAATGTGGAAACAAGAAAGTCTTGTTCATCCATGACAATGGTGATGAAGAGTACTTGAGTGAAGATGAGTTCGATGCCCGTGTCAAGGAATCAATGGCAAGACAACGAGTGGAAGATGATCAAGAACTCGTCATGTGTGAGCATGACGCAAGTCCATCACTTGTCGTCACAAGGATCTTGACCACTCAAGCGCAAGAGCATGAAGACCAATGCTCCAATATCTTCCAAACACGAGCCGGCATCAATGGCAAATCTATCAAGGTGATCATTGACGGAGGGAGTTGTCACAACCTTGCTAGCACCAAGTTGTGTGAGAAGCTCAACCTCACCCTCCATCCACACAAGCACCCCTACCACGTGCAATGGCTAAGTGACCAAGGGTCCATGAAGAACAAACATACCGTATCGGTCTCCTTCGCCATTGGTCCTTACAAAGATGCGGTGGAGTGTGATGTGGTTCCTATGACAATTTGCCACATGTTTCTTGGTCGACCGTAGCAATTTGACAAGGCTGCTCAACATGATGGTCGCATCAATATATACACCTTCAAATGGCTCAACAAAACATGTGTTTTGCAACCGATGACTCCTAGCCAAATAATTGCAGACAATGCAAAGGCTTTAGCGAGGGCGCAAAGCACAACACCTACTTGTCAGAAGAGCGGTGAGAGAGAGAACCACCTCATAGTGAGTGAGAGCCACAAGCCAATTTCAAGTGGAAAAACTAAGAGTGTTCTCCTTGCCACCAAAAGTGAGATGAGAGATGTTCGGAACAACCCATCCATCTTGCACTATGTCCTCCTTTGCAAGGTCCTAGCGCAAGGAACTAACGAATTAACCAACGCTCCTCCATCTTTGATGAATGTTTTGCAGGAATTCAAGGATGTGTTCCCCGAAGAGCTTCCACATGGACTACATCCTCTTCGCTGCATTGAACATCGCATTGACCTCATCCCCGGTGCACCACTTCCCAACCGCGCCTCTTACCGCACGAACCCGGAGGAGACAAAGGAGATTGAACGTCAAATAAACCAACTCGTATCCAACGGTTTGATCCAAGTTAGCACTAGTCCAAGTGTCGTACCCATGATTCTTGTTCCAAAGACGGATCATATGTTATGGTTATCCATGGACTGCCGTCCAATCAATGCTATCACTGTGCGTTATCGACATCCCATACCACATCTCGATGACATGCTTGATGAGTTGTGTGGAGCCACTATTTTTTCGAAAATTGATCTTCGTAGTGGTTACCATCAAATACGCATGGCTGAAGGTGATGAGTGGAAAACCGCCTTCAAGACCAAACTTGCTCTCTATGAATGGTTGGTTATTCCCTTTGGTTTATTGAATGCCCCATCCACCTTCATGCGCCTTATGAATGACATCTTGCGTTCTCTCATTGGGAAAAGTGTTGTTGTCTATTTTGATGATATTCTTGTTTATAGCAAATCACTTGAGGACCATATAACACATGTCAAGGAATTTTTGCAAATTCTTCGACATGAAAAGCTTTATGCTAATCTTCCCAAGTGCACGTTTGCAAAAGACAAGTTGATTTTTCTTGGATTTGTTGTTTCTTCGAAGGGAATTGAAGTTGATGTTTCCAAGGTAAAGGACATACGAGATTGGCCCATCCCAACAAATGTGAGTGAACTCCGAAGTTTTCATGGGTTGGCCGGTTTCTATCGTCGCTTTGTGAAAGACTTTTCGACCATTGCTTGTCCTCACAATGAGTTGATGAAAAAGAATGTCACCTTCATGTGGGGCAAGGAACAACAAAAAGCTTTCGATGAACTCAAAAAGAGGCTCACTGAAGCACCTCTCCTTGCTTTATCGGATTTCACAAAAACTTTTGAGAGAGAGTGTGACGCTAGTGGTATTGGCATTGGAGGAGTCCTTATGCAAAACGGACGTCCTATAGCCTACCATAGCAAAAAACTTGATGGTGCTCGCCTTAACTATTCGATTTATGACAAAGAGATTTTTGCCTTAGTTCGTGTCCTTCAAGTTTGGCAACACTACCTTTGGCCCAAGGAATTTATCATACATTCTGACCACGAGTCATTGAAATATCTCAAAGGCCAAGCTAACTTGAGCAAGAGACACGCTAAGTGGGTTGAGTTCATGGAGTCTTTTCCGTACATTGTCAAGTATAAGAAGGGCAAAGATAATGTTGTTGCGGACGCATTGTCCCGCAAACATACAAGCCTTCTTCCGAGACTTGAAATCATCGTGTTGGGTCTTGAGGAAATAAAATCTTTGTATGCTTGCGACCCATTCTTCAATCCAATTTTCGCAAAGTTCTCCAATGACAAAGGAGTTGATGATTTCTATTTGCATAAGGGCGTCCTATTTAAACAAAACAAGCTATGCATTCCGAAGTCGTCGCTTCAACTTTTGCTCCTCCAAGAATCTCATGGTGGAGGCCTTATGGGTAACTTTGGTCGCGACAAGACATTGGACATGCTCTCCAATCACTACTTTCGTCCCAAGAGTAAGTGTGACGTGGAGCGCTACGTTCAACGATGCACGACATGTGTTCAAGCTATGTCGCAAGCTAATCCCTATGGTCTTTATATGCCATTGCCTATTCCTCATACACATTGGTCCGACATTAGCATGGATTTCGTGTTAGGATTGCCTAGATCTAAGCATGGTCATGATTCTATATTTGTTGTTGTGGATCGTTTTTCCAAAATGGCACACTTCATACCATGCCATAAGACCGACGATGCTTCACATGTTGCAAATCTGTTTTTAGGGAAATCGTCCATCTTCACGGTGTGCCAAGGACAATCGTCTCCGACCGCGACGTCAAATTCATGAGCTACTTGTGGAAGACCCTCATGGCCAAGATCGGCAACAAGCTCCTCTTTTCATCCGCATCACATCCTCAAACTGATGGACAAACCGAAGTTGTCAACCAAAGCCTCAGAACTCTACTTCGTGTGTTGATCAAGAAAAATCTGAAGGATTGGGAGGAATGCATTCCACACGCCGAGTTCGCCTACAATCGAGCCAAGCACTCAACAACCAAGATGATCCATTCATGATTGTCTATGGTTTCGAGCCCCTCACCGCGCTCGACATCCTACCACTACCTCTCCATGAGCGCACGAACATGGACGTCAAGGAGCACACACAAGCTATGAAGAAGCTTCATGAAGAAACAAGAGCTACTATCCAACAACAAGTCCTTTGCCAAGCTTCAAGGTTAAACAAGGACAAGAAGGAGATGATATTTTAAGAAGATGACCTTGTGTGGATACACCTAAGCAAGGACCGCTTCCCCAAGAAACGTGAATCCAAGCTCAAGCCAAGAGGAGATGGTCCCTTCAAGGTCCTCAAAAGAATCAACAACAACGCCTACATCATCGACATACCGACCTCCAAGTACCATGCAAGCAATACATTTAACGTCAAGGATCTCTCACCCTACCATGGAGATGTTCAAGATGATATCCATGAAGAGTCGAGGACGACTCTTTCCCAAGGGGGGGAGCTGATGCAGCCCGTCCTACGGACGCTTGTACATCTAGACCAACAAGTCCCCCAAGTGGACCCATGACTCGTGCCCGAGCCAAACTCCTACAAGTTAAGGTGAACTCACTCCTCTCCTCGTGCCAATTTGATACCTCATTGGATGGTGTGCTACTTCATACCTCTACTCTATGCATCATCAGGTACGAACCCCCACTGCATCGACCCACAAGCCCTGAAGCTGCACCTGAGCTGAAGCTGCCTGAGCCGGAGTGTCCGCCCGAATCCAGCCGGAGTGTTCGGCGCAGCTAGAGTGTCCGGCGCCATTCAGCCGGAGTGCTGGCCTGCCCCAGCCCGAACCCGGCGTGGACATTTAGAAGGTCAAATCGGACACTTCCCGGACACCACCCGAAGTGTCCGGCCACCCCGGACTGTCTGGGCGTGCCGACCCAGACTGTCCGGCCCAAGTGATGGGCCAGCGAGCCTAGTTGGGCCCTATGGCCCATGTACCCCTCTACTTCGCCCAGAACTCTACTCTAATGCCTGAATTACCCCTGAACTTTTGGTTGGCCTATATATAGTCCCCCACCTCCATTGTAAACCCTAGGCATGATATTGGAATTACTGGAAACCCCTTTGTGTATCTATCTAATTCTTTCCTCATGCTCCTTGACTAAGGAGCACCAATATCCCCAAACCTCGTTGGAGTTTGCATCGTGCCTCCGCATTGTACAAGGCCTAGGCATCGGTGTTCCTTTGCCTAGACGTCAAGATATCACCGAGTCTCCTATCTCGTTGTGCCGGTTCGAGAGAGAGTCGTCCGCCCGATGCCGATCCTAGGGATTGCGCCGGACTGGTCACTGCCGGCGTGAGCTATTGGTGTGTATCGTGGTTTTGTGTGTGTGTTCATCACGTTCTTCGTGTGTGCGTTCGTCGTGTTCATCCTCCCCTCCTCTCCCCGCACTCCATCCTCGATTTGAAAGGGAATCGTGAAAGATCGGGCCACCCTAGAGGTTTGCCCTCGACATTAATAGCTGCACAAAAGTCATCGAGAGAAAGGTCGACAACAATATTGTAAATTTTGTAGTGGACCATGGGGTTAGGCAAAGAGTAACTAAATTGAAAGTCCTGCACCATAGATATGGTTAGCTTCACAAATTGCTAAGGTTCATCTTCCCAAAAGTGCTCCAATCCTGCATTAGAAACCAAAGTGTGGAAATCCTGGAGAATTCCTACAGCTCTCATGAATTCAGAACATGGATAAATGGAAGGAAAAACTTCCTCCTCCCAGTGAACCTTCATAACCTCATGCACCCATAGTTCATCTTGGTTTAGTTGATGCTCATTCATCTTCTATTCCGAAATTTAAACACCTATTAAACAAGTGATTGCAAAGTGAATATATAATGAAGGGCACTACTCATAGGGACTTGTAAGAGGCCTAAACATGCATCAAAACTATATCTCTAAGCATCAAACAAGCTTATAAGCTCTCATAACCTGTCACCTACAGCAGCAAAATACTCAAGATATAAACCACTAAACACAAATCTACTTGGACAGGCGGAGGAGTCACATACCGGAGAACAAATGCTCCAAATTTCAGCAGCAAAGATGGGCTGAGCAAGGAGATCAAAAAATCGAGGGCAAGCACAGCAAGAACGTGATTTTGAGCAATGAACTGGAGTTCACTCGGGAGAGAGAAGAAAGTGGCATGTGAGAGAGTGAGTGGAGGGCCAGGGGTGGCCCACACCATAGGCAGGCGTGCCCCAGGGCTGGTCGCGCCACCGGGTGGTGTGCCTGCTTGGTGGGCCCCCGGTACCTTCCAGGAACTCCTCTGCCCCTTTTTTCACGTAAAAATTTAATATGAATTTTCTGGAATTTTTCGAGACACTTTATTTTTGGGCAATTTTCAGGCATAGATTAATGATTTTATGATAGAATGAGATATTTTTTGAAATGATGCAATGACAAAACAAGGATAGAACTACAGAAGTTCTAAGACACTCTAACCATGCAAGCAATTAACTACAAAGAGAACTAAACGAAAGCAAAACTAAAATGGATAGAATAAAAGTAAACGGAGATAATCACGGTGAAAACTTTGTTTTGTTCAATGAAATCCTTTTGTTAACAAGGTTGATCAGGTCTTGTTACCAAAACAATTCCATATGAGACAAAACTTTGTATTCCACTAATGATTATGTTACCTCAACCTTGATAGCAATGGTCTCAATCATAATAGTTTCAAAATTTTCTCTTGGTATGGAACAATATATCTCTCCAACTTGAATGCCCTCAACATGTTCAATTGAATTCAAACCATAAGTCCTTTCAATCTTCTTGGGGAAATAGACAGTATGTTCCTTGTCATTAACATTAAAGGTCACCTTTCTTGATTACAATTAATAACAACCCCTGCAGTATTAAGAAAAGGTCTCCCAATAATAATAGACATATTATCATCTTCAGGCATTTCAAGCACAATAAAATCAGTTAATATCAAGCAA
This sequence comes from Avena eriantha, assembly GCA_910589775.1. Classification (NCBI taxonomy): domain Eukaryota; kingdom Viridiplantae; phylum Streptophyta; class Magnoliopsida; order Poales; family Poaceae; genus Avena; species Avena eriantha. Next base: position 66,245,268 of record OU342746.1, on the reverse strand, counting down.
TTGTGAGCCACTTGAACAGGTACATCCTCACATATACCAACAGGAATATTAGTAGATTTATCAGCCATTTGCAAAGGTATATCAGTTGGTATTAATTTTTCTAGTTGAAGCCTCTTATAGAGAGAGAAAGGCATAACACTAACTCTAGCTCCCAAATCACACAAAGTAGTTCTAACGTAACTATTGTTAATAGATAAAGGGATAGTTGGAATCCCTGGGTCTCCAAGTTTCTTTGGAACCTTACCATTAAAGGAATAATTAGTAAGCAAAGTAGAAATTTCTTCATTAGGGATCTTCCTTTTATTCGAGACAATATCCTTCATATACTTTGAGTAAGGAGGCAATTTAATAGCATCAGTCAAAGGAATTTGCAGGAATAAAGGTTTCATCCACTCACAAAACTTATTATAGTGTTCATCTTCCTTTGACTTGTGTTTCTTATCAGGGAAAGGCATAGGTTTTTGAACCCAAGGTTCTCTTTCACTACCATGTTTCTTAGCAATAAAATCTTCTTTAGTGTATTTAGTATTCTTAGTGTGCTTTTCAGGTTCTTCTTCAACGTTTTCTTCATTTGGAGCTTCGTTTTCTTCATTACCACTTTCAGTTTCATCATCACAGACAGATATACTATTAGGATCTATAGCAGGTTCAGAGGGTTCTACAATATTTTTATGTTTCTTTTTTCCTTTTCTTATGAGTAGAGCCACTATTTTCAGCTTGTTGAGAATCCTGCTCAATTATTTTGGGATGCCCCTCGGGATATAGAGGATCCTGGGTAGCAACACCACTTCTAGTTCTAATTTCATAAGCATGCTTTTCTTTAGCAGCGTTAACTAGCAAGTATTTTTGCACTTTAATGAGTTGATCTATTTGAGTTTGAACCATTGGAAAGTGTTTAACAATCATTTTAACATCATTAGAGGTTCTTTCCACAATATCTTTTAACTCAACAATAGCTCTAGAGTTTTCCATTAGATGATTTTGCACCCTTTTATTAAAATTATCTTGCTTAACAATAAAAATATCAAATTCTTCTAAGCATTGATCAGGAGGTTTAGAGTAAGGGATATCACCTTCATCAAAGTGTTGGAGAGAGTGTACCTCAATAGTGGACGAGTAGGGAATAGGCTTACATAATTCTTCTATAGGAGGTAAATTCTTGACATCTACAGCTTTCATTCCCTTCTCCTTAAGACATTTCTTAGCTTCCTTCATCACTTCATAATTTAATTCAATAACCCCCCTCTTCTTTGATGTTGGAATAGGTACCGGTATAGTTGGTTCAGGTATAGCTGGTTCAGGAGGATTCTAATCCTCATAGTTCTTGCTTATTTTAGCAATTAATTCCTCAGCTTCCTTGGGAGTCCTATTCCTGAAAACACAATCAGCACAACTATCTAGGTATATCCTAGATTCTTCGGTTAGTCCAAATATATCAAGAAGCTCATTCTTAGGTAATGGACTTCCAGCCTATGCATGAATCAAAGCACAAAACCATGCCTAAGATTTGGGCAATATCTCTTTTTCTCCCTGTTTAAAATCAAAAAGTTCCTGCAAAATAGCATGTCTAGCACTAGGAGGAAAATATTTCTGCAGCAAAGTACTAATCAAGCAATCAGGGCTATCAATAGATCTAGGAGGTAAATTACTAAACCAAGTTTTAGCTTCTCCTTTTAGTGAAAAGGGGAAAATCTTAGCAACAAAGTAAGTACGCATCTTGATATCATCAGAAAACAAGCCACTCATGGTAGAAAGCTCATTATATGTGCTACCGCACTTTCACTCTTAGTCCCACAAAAAGGTTCTTTCTCAACAATAGCTATGTAAGATAGATCAAGAGAGAAATCATAATCTTTATCTTTAATGTTTATGGGAGAAGCAGCAAACTTAGCAATAGGTGACAATTTGGGTCTATAGTACGCCTCTCAAGGAGACTCTTAGCAGCGCTCCTATCATGGGTGTTTTTACACTCTTTAATAAATTCATCGGTCATCTCAACATAACCATCTTCAATATCATAACTCTCACTAGACTCAGGTGAACTAACAGGTGTAGTAGTGTCTTCATTAGGTGTTTCAGTATTTCCAGCTATAGTTCTAGCAATCGTAGCATCTAGGAAAGGACCTAATGAACCACTCTTTTCAAGCACGGTAGAAGCAGCATCATAAGTATCATAAGTTTCAGATTCAGCAGTAGTAGCAGTATACATAGCATGTGTGTGTGGTGGTGTAACGAGCTTACTCATAACAGATGGTGAATCAAGAGCTACAGAGGTGTTCAGAACATTACCACTTCTTGTTGTGGATGGTAAAATAGGAACCTTGCCATCACGAGACTTACCCATGATGGATGGATAACAGTGAACAATAGAAATCCAAGTGAACTTGATAAATAAAGCTATGCTCCCCGGCAACGGCACCAGAAAATAGTCTTGATGACCCACAAGTATAGAGGGTGTATCGCAGTATTTTCGAGGGAAGTGAAACCCAATTTATTGATTCGACACAAGGGGAGCCAAAGAATATCTATAAGCCTTAACAACTGAGTTGTCAATTCAGCTGCACCTGGAAACAATCTTGCTCACAGTAGTTTATCAGTAGCAACAGTTTTGTAGTAGGAATAGTAAAGTTACAGAAGTAGTAAAAGTAAAGACAACAGTAACAATAGTAGTAAACAGTAGGATTCGAGTGCGGTAGGCATAGGGATGGATGGACGGGCGTTGCATAGACAAGACAATTCAAATAGCAATCAGAACATAGGGAAATTGTAGATAAATAAGATAAAGCATCCAAGTACTAGATAATCATAGGCATGTGTTCCATATATAGTCATACGTGCTCGCAATGAGAACTTGCACAACATCTTTTGTCCCGCCAGCCCGTTTGCAGCGGGGCCTCAAGGGAACTACTGGCAATTAAGGTGCTCCTTTTAATAGAGCACCGGAGCAAAGCATTAACACTCTGTGAACACATGTGATCCTCACGTCAAAGCCATTCCCTCCGGTTATCCCGATTTCTGTCACTTTGGGGCCATTGATTCCGACAAAAACATGTGTATACAACTTGCAGATAAGACCATAAAGAATACTATCATAATGAATCAATAACATGTTCAGATCTGAAATCATGGCACTTGGGCCCTAGTGACAAGCATTAAGCATAACAAGTCGCAACAAAGTCATAAAACACTAATAGAAAATACTAGGCACCATGCCCTAACAATGTGATGCCATTACATGAACGATCTCATCCAATGCCTACCATCCCCATAGCCTACAGCGGGGGATTACTCACTCATAGATGGGGTAAACATGGAAGGTCGATGGAGAAGCGATGGTGATGATGATGGCGATGATCTCCTCCAATTCCCCATCCCAGCAGGGTGCTAGAATGGAGTTCTGGTGCTGTTTCGTGGAATCTGGTGGTGGCGGTGGAGCAGAACTCCTTCTGGAAAAACGTCGACCCCCCCTGAGTTTTTAGGTCAGAAGGGATCTTATAGGCGAAGAGGGAGACCGAGGGGTTGTCTAGGGTAGCCAGACCACCCCCTGGCATAGCCTGGGCTAGCCCGCACGGCCAGGTGGTGTGGCCTGGGCCCAGCGCTCCTCTGTCTCGTATTCTGGCTCCGGGAGTCTTCTGGTGAAATAGAATTTTGGCATATTTTCCGGGATTTTTCCTGATAGTTGATTTTCTGCACAAAAACTAGACACCAAGGCAATTCTGCTGAAAACAGCATCAGTCCATGTTAGTTGCATCCAAATCACACAAGTTTAGAGGAGAAACAATAGCAAAAGTGTTCGGGAAAGTAGATATGTTTTGGACGTATCATTCACCTTCTCGAACATCAAGGAGAACATTTAAGGAAGTGTTGCTAAATGTCTCTCGGTCGATCCTCCAGATCCTTTTATATTGGCAAGCGTCTTGTTGAGCCTGGTAAATTGAAGTCTGAGAATGAAGTTTCTTTTCCCTCGTGTCATCAGGAATCTTCCTATCTATTCATCCTAGTGGTGTAAAGTGATACCACGATCTTCGATAAATATTTTGGTAGTCCTGGATGAATAAAGAGTTTCCTTTTGTTTCCTGATCATGTTCGAAGAGTTACTATGGTTTTTATAATCAGAAATTCCTTTTGTTACAGGTTCCTTGTGGCTCTTACGAGTCCTCTCCACTAAAACAACCTCTCTGTCTTGACCTTCTGTTGAACAAAGAGTGATCCCTCTATATCAAAAAAGTTGTTGGTTATACGTATCTCTGTATCCCTGGAAGCTCTACTTAAGCCATCTAGTAGAGTTTCATCTCTCGAAGTCTGTGGTCATGTTATTTTCATTGTAAGCTCTCCTTTTCAGAAGCTCAAAACTTTTCTGAAGCTCCATGGTCTCAATCCTTATGAAGACTAGCTATCTAACACCTTGAAACCATCTTCTCGTGTTTCCTCTGTTACCTTGATGTGTTTCATGCTCATTGGCTCCAGAGATGTTATGAAACATCTATCCATGAGTTGACCATGAGATACTCTGTTCATGGTTTTGTATTTTTCCTCTCTTATTTAGTGAGTGCAGCTACCTCGAAGAAATGAAGCGCTTCATTCATTCAATGATGGTGGTCTGGATCAACCTCCTTGAGAAGATCGTCGAAGCTTAGTGTAACCCTGTTCCTTCTATCTTACTACCTAGGAATCTTGGGACGAGATTCTGTTAAGGGGATAGAACTGTAACACTCCTAGTTCTATTAATGTTAAGTAGGGTTTGTTTTGTGCATATCATGAGCATCATCTTAAAAGGCATGCAGTAAATAATCATAAAACCCTATCATTGTCCCCTTTTGTAAACCTTCAAAATGTTTTGTATTTTGGAAATTATCAAAATATGTGGATCCTAAATGGATTAAAAGGGCCCCACAATATTTCTATAGCTTTACAAAAGGCTCTGGTATTTTTTGGATGACTCAAAAAAGAAATGAATTTGAAATTACAAAAGGAAAAGGAAAAACAGAAAAAACAAAAGTGTGTTGTTTAAAAAAATTAGAAAGGCCTCATCTCATGCCGGCCTAACTCTTCTTGTCTCCTCTATCTGCCGCCCATCCGCAGCAAGCAGCAACCGCCGCCACCTTCTCCCCGCGCACAGCAGCCCACTCCCCTATCTTCTTATTCTTTGCCCGCGCGCAGCAGTTAGCAGCCAGCAGCAGCCCGTGTGGTAACCTTTTCCACAGTCCATCTCCAGCCCAAGCACGGCCCACCTCAGCCTAGTTGGCCCGTACCCTTCAGGCGTCTTCCTCTTTTCTTCTTCCTCGCCGGCGACCGAAGCAGCTGCGTGCCCTCGCGTCGTCCGCTGATCCTCGCTGCGTCACGATGCTCGCCGCCAACCGCCGAGCTGAGGATAAGAACAGCCTCATCGCCCTCCCTCTCCCCATCCCCATTTTTCCCTCTCTCTCGCTCGGTGTCGCTCGCGCGCAGAAGCCGAAACCCTAGCCGATGCAGGTGCCGCCCGTCACCATCGTTCCGCGTCATTCCACACCTCCTCGAGCACACCAGAGTGACCGCCTCGCCTTGCTCAGCATCCTCCTAGGAGGAATTGACCCCGCACACCGGGAATCGACCCCACGGTCTTCATCCTCCCCGACGCCGGTTGTCGTCGATTCTACTCTGCCTGAGCTCCCCTCGCCTCGCCGACCCCTCCTCTTCATTCGTGGTGAGCTTCTGCACCTCCTGGTGCCCTTAACCCTCTCTCTTGTGTGGTAGCCATCGCTCCTTGTTGACTGTGGTACCCCGGTAAAACCACTACTAGAAAATCTCTTGGAGTTTGTGCTTTGTGCACCATCATGTCATCCTCATGCATATCATGTTCGCATGTTTTGAACGCAAACTATTTTGCTAAGAACATATTTTTGTTTTACTAAAACATCTCCACGGTTTCATTAGAACCGTCCATCTTTTTGTTATTTAAAATTAAAACAAAATAATATTTTTGGTCCGCACGCGACCACAGGGTTTTCTTTTTTTATTAAAATAATAAAGTGACAAAATTTCTGTCCAAAGTTTTGTCCAAAACTAGTCCTATCTAGACTACTTTGGACTATATAAATACTCCAAAGCCCTAGTCTAAACCTGCCTAACCCTAAACCACACCCTCCCACCTGCCGCTTCCACACCCCACCAGCACCCACCGCCGCCACCCTGGCACCCCTCCACCTCACTCCATCCACTCCCATCGCGCCACCTCACCCCAACTCCCTCCCTCTCCCCACCTGCCGCCACACAACACACGCACACCACGCAACGCACGAGCTGCCACCATCCCGCCTGCCCTCCCGTGCACCACATCGCACCGCACCCTCCCGCTCCTCAACCTGGCCACCTGACCCGCCTGGCCCACCAGGCGTCACACGCTCCCTCGCCAGCCCCCATTCCCCATCTGTCCACCCGCCACCAACCACTCCACCTGCTCCCAACCTCACCGACCCGCTCATGTGCACGTCGCGTGCCCACCCGTGTGAGACGCACACAGAACGTGTCCCCAACCCGACACAACCACCCACCCCCTGGCTAATCCCCACCCCACCAGGTTCCTACCTGCCACCCCGACCGCCTCTGCTTCTTCCCTGGCCCCACCAGCTCTCTCCCTCCTCTCGCTCACCCGGCATCCCCACCTCCTCTCCGCTTATCGCGGACGCCACCGCCGCGCATCCCCCTTCCGCCGCTCCCCATGGCACCGCCTCCTTCCCCCAACCTCTGCTCCCTCCCGGAGCGTGACCCTCCTCCTCACCGCACGCGACGTCGGCCGCCGTCTGCGCGGGCCCATCTCTGCCTTGCCGACCTGCTCTTCCTCGCCGCCGAGCTCAGTCCGGCCTCCCCCGCTGCTGCCGCTCTGCCTCTGCTCTAGCGGAGCTTGCCGCCACCCGAGCGGCCCCTCCCCGTCGCCTTCCGGTCCTCCGTCCCCGCTGCCAGGCGTCCTCCACCCCGTCCCTCTTCGGCGGCCGCTTCTCCGGCCCGTCCTCCCCAGGACGCCGCCGCTCGACCTCCTCCCCGGCCCGCTCGAGCCCGAGCCCAAGCGCGCCCGCCGCTCACCACCTTCCTTCCCCGCGACCTCCTCCTCGCCAGGAGCCTCCTCTGGTCTCGCCCGCATCTGGCCTCGCCTGCCACCGCCTCTGCGTGCGACGCTGTCGCCCCGTCCTCCCTCTCCGTGCCTCCCTCGCTCCCAACCTCGTCGTCGGCCTCGCCTGCCACCGCCACCTGCGAAGCATGCCGCCGCCTCTCTCTAGGACCTCGACGTTGGGTTCCCTCTTCTGCGCCCTGCTCCTGCACGACAGGTGCCATCCTGTGCCTTGCTCGTCCCCAACCCGACCGCCGGGAGCCGCCTCCAGCTCCCCGCGCCGCATCTCTGCTCCCTCTCCCGTTCGGCCACACCGTGTCACTGCCAGCAGCGCCGACCCCTCCCCCGAGCTCCCTTTGCGGCACAGCGACGTCACTGGCCTTGTGTTGTCGCCTCTGTTCTGCCCCCGGTGGCAAGCCCCTTCGTCACGTTCTCCGTCGTCCCCGAGCTCTCCCTACGACCATGTTTGGCTACCACAGCACAACAATGTGTATCGATGACACAGGCTACGGACAAACTTGGACAAGAGCATCAGTGTTGCACAAACAACTACCTCTAGGATGAACATATGGCACGATCTTTGACAAGGTAGATACAAGATCTCCTACACGGATACGAAGACCGATCCCCGCCAAGGTCCCCGTCCCGAACACCAAGTTCGTCGAGATCTCGAAGACCCGAACCCGGAGATCGTCACCGACAATGAAAGCCAGAAAACCCAAGATCTTCCTCAAGGGCGGCAAGATCGTCAACGGGGAACCGAAGACCCAAAACGCCAAGTACGCCGATACGGAGCCGACAAGTTCTACATCATGAAATCGAAGGACGCCGAATGCCAAGGTCTTCTTCTCGGACCCGATGACCGCCAAGATCGCCACACGGAACGACAAGCACTTCACACCGGAACACCGAGTTTTCCGACACGGAATGCCAAGTCCTTCTTCCTGGAACGCCAAGATCTACCTCCCGTGTCCGAGATCGATCATCGTCATTCCCGTCAAACCCTGAGACCTAGACCCAAACCCCTGGAACCCAAGATCTTCCGAACCCAGATGTGTGACCCTAAGCCTCTATTTTTATAATATGACATTACCAACTATCGCATAATAAATTGTTCATGCATGCATACCTGTTTGTGGTTTGGGGGCATTATGCCGATTCACCTCATAATTAAATATGGAGTCTATATGCGGGATACTTTTGTCTCATTGTGGACTCCATTTAAATTGGTGTAGCGAACCGATGCTATGTTTTGCCCTGTTAATACAACATTTATTTTGCGGCGTAATTAAATAACATGAACCTGCTAATTAATTATCGGGACCCCGGTTTCGCTTAATATTGCCTAATTGCACCGCATTTGTGCCATGCCATGCATCATACCATAATCATGCCGGATCTTCTGCCCTAGTAAATATTGCATCCGGTGTTTCTTGTAGTGTTTGCTTCTTCGCGGATTAGGCCGATGAGTTGATGCGAGTATTGACAAGTTCTTCGGATATGCACCTTCGGCAGTGTTTTCCCAGGCGAGCATCTCTCCCCCTTTCTACCTATTTTGCATTTATAGTCTTTATTTCCTCATGTTGATCTAATGTTATCCGTGTCGCGATGCTTTAGTGTTTCGTACCAGATATATTCCCTGCAGCCTCCTATAACCTGTTGTTTGGTAGATAGATGGTCTTGCGAGTCGTAGTCGCTTGCTCAGGTGTGATCCCGTGTCGTGAAGTACCACCCAGTTGTTGGAATATTTTCATATGCCTTATGGTGGAGATGATCATGACTTTAAATACAACTATTAAATTGCTAGATATAACTAATGCAGAGGCATCGGTGGGCAATAGATGTTATTTGGTTCTTCCACGCTCACTTGTGTCCCGTAGGACCCGAGTACTTGATACCTGTTCCTTGATTTTTTGCACTATCCACATCCGGGAGGCCTTACGACCCCCCTGAGCTAGAGCTTGATTCATTTCTATTTCTTGGGGCCACAACTAGTTTGGGGTTTTATTACTATCCTGTACTCATGCCATGTTTACTGCTTTATTTAAGATTGTGCGTGGAGCACCTGTACTGTTTTGGATGCGGAGTGTTTTCGCCGTATCGATAAGCCCAGTCACACTTTCGGGTTCCCCGTCGTTTATAGCCATTGACGCAAACCCTGGGTTCGTTCCGGAGCCGGCCAACTTCGTTGCGGGTAGCTTAGTGGGGTGCCCCCCTGAAATATTTTATGAATCCTGTGATCGCTTTGTCGTGAATGCCTCGTTGGGTTTTGAGTTGGTTTTTCCGAGGTTGATCGAGTGTGTGTTGCTATTTGTGCACCCCTGCAGGGTAAAACTTTCTGAAAGCCGTGTCCGCGGTTATGGATGACTTGGAGCATAGTATCTCGATCATAGACAAGCATAACTAAAGTAGTGCTATAAATTTGACTTAATATATCTGACTAGTAATCAGCTTCACTATAACGGAATGGATATTAAAAAATGCCAACCCCTGGTGGACCTGGGTTGTTTCGTTATATCTGCCTAGTAAGTATTGCAACTCCAATGGAATGTGATAAAAGTGCCAACAACTGCTGGGTTTTGGGATTCCTCGGGACAATTATATCTGACTAGTAAATGCTCCAACTACAACGGAATGGTGATTAAAACTGCCCCCTACTTCTGCTATCAGGATGACTCATGCTATCTATATCTGATTAGTAAGTGCTGCAACTATAACGGAATGAGTAAAATTGACAACTACGTGAGTTCCTTGGTCCGACTTCCTCGTTTGGTCTCGAGGGGGAAATACCAGGATGGGTTCGTCTGGTGTTAGCTTCAGGTTGGATCCGGATAGGTCTTTTTGACCCCTCTCTAATAGCCGCCAGTGATACCGAGTCTCTATAGGTTGTTTAGTGCGGCTGCGCTGCCGCTTCAGTCCACCATACCTATGTAGGCGAGAGCCGCCGAATTCTAGCCTCGCTGTGTACTGGCCTCAGTACTGACACTCCTCTTCTTCCTTTGCCCTTTGTCGGCACCCCTTTTGTTTTAGTAGGTTTGAGATCGTCGTCGTTAGCAGGGTTACCCTTCTGGCTTGGCCTGGGCAGGGTTATGGACACCATTGGTTATTCTTCAGGGCTTAGCCCCATTTGCCTCTTGTCCGTAGTCGGACGCTCTATCGTTTTCTAGGTGATTTGAATCTTTGTATAGTATATCTGTATTCTTGACTCATGGAGTCGTTGTTGTATATATATGTTCTATGGGTTCCATCGTGGACTAATGCGTAATGGTATTACTTCGTTTTTCCACCCGCACGAAAGTGCCTGGTGCGCGTCCTTGAATCGTTTCTATGCGGGTTTGGCGGAAAGGGCTAAAACTTGCATAGGGCCGATTTGAGGGTGTTATAGAGTGGTATCAGAGCTCAGCAGTTGCGATACCGCACAAGTTCAGCCTGTAGGATAACCTAGCTAATGGCTGAAGTAGAGAGTCAAAACTATTTTTGCAAAATCGGTTGGATAAATCTGATTAGGTCTGTTTTACTCCTTAACCCTCTGCTATTCTCCTCTTACCTCTGCGTGTTTTGAATTCTACTCTCTTATCTTTTCTTCGAGTCCAGGATTTCTCGTGGTTGGCTTTCCGTCGTACCTTCAAGGTTTTCGCTTCCTCCTTTGGCAACAGTGTTTCTACCTCCGGACTTCATGTTATCTGAGGAATCCGTCTTCTGTTAGACTTATCTCTGTTCCTTCTTGTGCCTTTTGGTGTTTTCCGACGCGAGGACATTATCTACGCCAGATCTGATGAAGAGCCTGCATCATTCCTTTGTTCTCCGAACATCGCATGTAAAGATCTTCAGTCTGAATTCCGAGAGTTGGTTGCACGATTCTTTTGTTCATGTATAGAGCAATGCTTTGAGTGGGGGATGGAGTAGCTACCATACCACTACTCTTATCATTCGCTTTTATACATTGAATCGGTGGATGAAGCAATTTTACTCCTTCCACAGAAGTTAAAGGTGGCCTTACCTTTCGATACCTTTATCTACATCTTTGTTTCTCCGGAGTGTTCTCTCGACGGACGTGAGCACCGACCCTTGTTGGTGGTGTCGCCGATTTCAAGAGGGACCAAGAATCTTTGTTAGTGGTGTCGCGAGGATCTACACGAAGCGAGAAGATTCTGATCATCGTCCTTCTTCCCGTACCATGAGGCGGATCTCGAGGGCGAGATCCATTGTTAGTGGTGTCGAATTGTGGCACCCCGGTAAAACCACTACTAGAAAATCTCTTGGAGTTTGTGCTTTGTGCACCATCATATCATCCTCATGCATATCATGTTCGCATGTTTTGACCGCAAACTATTTTGCTAAGAACATATTTTTGTATTACTAAAACATCTCCACGGTTTCATTAAAACCGTCCCACTTTTTGTTATTTGAAATTAAAAAGTAATAATATTTTTGGTCCGTACACGACCATATGGTTTTCTTATTTTATTAAAATAATAAAGTGACAAAATTTCTGTCTAAAGTTTTGTCCAAAACTAGTCCTATCTAGACTACTTTGTACTATATAAATACTCCAAAGCCCTAGTCTAAACCTGCCTAACCCTAAACCACACCCTACCACCTGCCGCTTCCACACCCCACCAGCACCCACCGCAGCCACCCTAGCACCCCTCCACCTCACTCCATCCACTCCCATCGCGCCACCTCACCCCAACTCCCTCCCTCTCCCCACCTGCCGCCACACAACACACGCACACCACGCAACGCACGAGCTGCCACCATCCCGCCTGCCCTCCTGTGCACCACATCGCACCGCACCCTCCCGCTCCTCACCCTGGCCACCTGACCCGCTTGGCCCACCAGGCGTCACACGCTCCCTCGCCAGCCCCCATTCCCCATCTGTCCACCCGCCACCAACCACTCCACCTGTTCCCAACCTCACCGACCCGCTCATGTGCACGTCATGTGCCCACCCATGCGAGATGCACACAGAACGTGTCCCCAACCCGACAAAACCACCCAGCCCCTGGCCAATCCCCACCCCACCTGGTTCCTACCTGCCACCCCGACAGCCTCTGCTTCTTCCCTGGCCCCACCAGCTCTCTCTCGCCTCTCGCTCACCCTGCATCCCCACCTCCTCTCCGCTTATCGCGGACGCTGCCGTCGCGCATCCCCCTTCCGCTGCTCCCCGTGGCGCCGCCTCCTTCCCCCAACCTTCGCTCCCTCCCGGAGCGTGACCCTCCTCCTCACCGCACCCGACGTCGGCCGCCGTCTGCGCGGGCCCCTCTCTGCCTTGCCGACCTACTCTTCCTCGCCGCCGAGCTCAGTCCGGCCTCCCCCGCTGCTGCCGCTCTGCCTCTGCTCTAGCGGAGCTTGCCGCCACCCGAGCGGCCCCTCCCCGTCGCCTTCCGGTCCTCCGTCCCCGCTGCCAGGCGTCCTCCACCCCATCCCTCTTCGGCGGCCGCTTCTCCAGCCCGTCCTCCCCAGGACGCCGCCGCTCGACCTCCTCCCCGGCCGCTCGAGCCCGAGCCCAAGCGCGCCCGCCGCTCACCACCTTCCTTCCCCGCGACCTCCGCCTCGCCAGGAGACTCCTCTGGTCTCGCCCGCATCCGGCCTCGCCTGCCACCGCCTCTGCGTGCGACGCTGTCTCCCCGTCCTCCCTCTCCGTGCCTCCCTCGCTCCCAACCTCGTCGCTGGCCTCGCCTGCCACCGCCACCTGCCAAGCACGCCGCCGCCTCTCTCCAGGACCTCGCCGTCGGGCTCTCTCCTCTGCGCCCTGCTGCTGCACGACAGGTGCCGCCCTATGCCCCGCTCGTCCCCAACCCGAACGCTGGGAGCCGCCTCCAGGTCCCCACGCCGCATCTCTGCTCCATCTCCCGTTTGGCCGCACCGTGTCACTGCCAGCATCGCCGACCCCTCCCCCGAGCTCCCTCTGCAGAATAGCAACGTCACCGGCCTTGTGATGTCACCTCTGTTATGCCCCCGGTGGCGAGCCCCTTCGTCACGTTCTCCGTCGTCCCCGAGCACTCCCTGCGACCATGTTTGGGTACCGCAGGACAACAATGTGTATCGATGACACAGGCTACGGACAAAGTTGGACAAGAGCATCAGTGTTGCACAAACAACTATCTCCAGGATGAACATACGGCATGATCTTAGACAAGGTAGATACAAGATCTCCTACACGGATACAAAGAACGATCCCCGCCGAGGTCCCCGTCCCGAACACCAAGTTCGTCAAGATCTCGAAGACCCGAACCCGGAGATCGTCACCGACAATCAAAGCCGGAAAACCCAAGATCTTCCTCAAGGGCGGCAAGATTGTCAACAGGGAACCGAAGACCCGAAAAGCCAAGTACGCCGATACGGAGCCGACAAGTTCTACATCATGAAATCCAAGGACGCCGAACGCCAAGGTCTTCTTCTCGGAACCGATGACCGCCAAGATTGCCACACGGAACGACAAGCACTTCACCACGCAACACCGAGTTTGCCGACACGGAACGCCAAGTCCTTCTTCCCGGAACACCAAGAGCTACCTCCCGTGTCCGAGATCGATCCTCGTCATTCCCGTCAAACCCTAAGACCCAGACCCGAACCCCGGAACCCAAGATCTTCCGAACCCAGATGTGTGACCCTAAGCCTCTATTTTTATAATATGACATTTCCAACTGTCTCATAATAAATTGTTCATGCATGCATACCTGTTTGTGGTTTGGGGGCATTATGCCGATTCACCTCATAATTAAATATGGAGTCTATATGCGGGATACTTTTGTCTCATTCCAGACTCCATTTAAATTGGTGTAGCGAACCGATGCCATGTTTTGCCCTGTTAATACAACATTTATTTTGCGGGGTAGTTAAATAACATGAACCTGCTAATTAATTATCGGGACCCCGGTTTCGCTTAATATGCCTAATTGCACCACATTTATGCCATGCCATGCATCATACCATAATCATGCCGGATCTTCTGCCCTAGTATTAAATATTGCATCTGGTGTTTCTTCTAGTGTTTGCTTCTTCGCGGATTAGGCCGATGAGTTGATGCGAGTATCGACAAGTTCTCCGGATATGCACCTTCGGCAGTGTTTTCCTAGGTGAGCATCTCTCCCCCTTTCTACCTATTCTGCATTTATAGTCTTTATTTCCTCCTGTTGATCTAATGCTATCCGTGTCGCGATGCTTTAGTGTTCCGTACCAGATATATTCCCTGCAGCCTTTATATTGCCTTGGACACCTCCTATAACCTGTTGTTTGGTAGATAGATGGTCTTGCGAGTCGTAGTCGCTTGCTCAGGTGTGATCCCGTGTCGTGAAGTACCACACAGTTGTTGGAATGTTGTCATATGCCTTATGGTGGAGATGATCATGACTTTAAATACAACTATTAAATTGCTAGATATAACTAATGCAGAGGCATCGGTGGGTAATAGATGTTATTTGGTTCTTCCATGCTCTGTCCCGTAGGACCCGAGTACTTGATACCTGTTCCTTGATTTTTCGCACTATCCACATCCGGGAGGCCTTATGGACCCCCCTGAGCCAGAGCTTGATTCATTTCTATTTCTTGGGGCCACAACTAGTTTGGGGTTTTATTACTATCCTGTACTCATGCCATGTGTACTGCTTTATTTAAGATTGTGCGTGGAGCACCTGTACTATTTTGGATGCAGAGTGTTTTTGCGGTATCGACAAGCCCAGTCACACTTTCGGGTTCCCCGTTGTTTACAACCATTGACGCAAACCGTGGGTCCGTTCCGGAGCCGGCCAACTTTGTTGCGGGTAGCTTAGTGGGGTGCCCCCTGAAATATTTTATGAATCCTGTGATCGCTTTGTCGTGAATGCCTCGTTGGGTTTTGAGTTGGTTTTTCCGAGGTTGATCGAGTGTGTGTTGCTATTTGTGCACCCCTACAGGGTAAAACTTTCTGAAAGCCATGTCCACGGTTATGGATGACTTGGAGCACAGTATCTCGATCATAGACAAGCATAACTAAAGTAGTGCTATAAATTTGACTTAATATGTCTGACTAGTAATCAGCTTCACTATAACGGAATGGATATTAAAAAATGCCAACCCCTGGTGGACCTGGGTTGTTTCGTTATATCTGGCTAGAAAGTATTGCCACTCCAATGGAATGTGATAAAACTGCCAACAACTGCTGGGTTTTGGGATTCCTCAGGACAATTATATCTGACTAGTAAATGTTCTAACTACAACAGAATGGTGATTAAAACTGCCCACTACTTCTGCTATCAGGATGACTCATGCTATCTATATCTGATTAGTAAGTGCTGCAACTATAACGGAATGAGTAAAATTGTCAACTGCGTGAGTTCCTTGGTCCGACTTCCTCGTTTGGTCTCGAGGGGGAAATACCAGGATGGGTTTGTCTGGTGTTAGCTTCAGGTTGGATCCGGATAGGTCTTTCTGACCCCTCTCTAATAGCCGCTAGTGATACCGAGTCTCTATAGGTTGTTTAGTGCCGCTGCGCTGCCGCTTCAGTCCACCATACCTATGTAGGCGAGAGCCGCCGAATTCTAGCCTCGCCGTGTACTGGCCTCAGTACTGACGCTCCTCTTCTTCCTTTGCCCTTTGTCGGCACCCCTTTTGTTTTAGCAGGTTTGAGATCATCGTCGTTAGTAGGGTTACCCTTCTGGCTTGGCCTAGGCAGGGTTATGGACGCCATTGGTTATTCTTCAGGGCTCTTAGCCCCATTTCCCTCTTGTCTGTAGTCGGACGCTCTATCGTTTTCAAGGTGATTTGAATCTTTGTATAGTATATCTGTATTCTTGACTCATGGATTCGTTGTTGTATATATATGTTCTATGGGTTCCATCGTGGACTAATGTGTAATGGTATTACTTCGTTTTTCCACCCGCACGAAAGTGCCTGGTGGGCGTCCTTGAATCGTTTCTATGCGGGTTTGGCGGAAAGGGCTAAAACTTGCATAGGGCCGATTTGAGGGTGTTACATTGACCTGCCGCCGCTGTCCGCCGTCGCACTGCTTGCTCCGATGGCCAATCCGCAGCAGTGCCGCCCAATTCTGGTTGCCCGCGTCGCCCTCTTTCTAATGCCCCCAGCCGCGCCAGCCTGCATCGTCCCCAGCGCCGAATTCGACCCCCAGTAGTGGGCATCTCCATTGCTGACGTCGTGATGACGTCAGTATGACGCAATAATGCCTTTTCTTTTTATTTAAATGTTTGTAATTCTTTTCTGAAATACAAATACCCATGTGGGCCCCATTTGTCAGGTTTTTATTATTTTCATAAATATTTTCTGAAATGATTAAACTTATGACATGTGGGTCCAACTGGTGAAATATTTTAATATAATCCAAAAATGTTTAATTGTTTTAATAATGATTTAAAATGAATTAAAATTGAGAAAAATCATAACTAATTCATTTTAAATCAGAAAAATATGTATAATATATCAAAATATTCAAAAAAATAACATCTACACAATAGACTCATAATCATGCATTGTTAAGCAACTTAAATGACATGTTTAATTAGAAGAACAAAATAACCCCTCCCATGTGCATCCGGGGTTTCTCCGAATTAGGGTTTGCACCCCTCGGACCCCGCTTAAATTGCCACGCATGCCTTAGGGTTATATTTCCATTCTATTTAACTTGTCATATCATCATCTTGTTTGAACATTGCACAGATGCCATGTGTTGATTGTTGTTTTCCCTTCCGGTGTTTCTGCTTCTTCTCGGTAGACATCGGAGTTGATGTGAGTAACAAGATCGAGTACAACATTGAAGACCGAGATCAACACCATCGAAGGTTATCGACGAACAATGCCAAGTAGATGAACCCGGAGTTTTATACCTAAGTATCAATAGACAAAGGCAAGCATAGCCCCACACATGATAAAATCCTATGCTTTCAAAGTATTTCATTCTTGCCATGTGCGTACGATTCCAAAGTCTTTTATCGGTAGATAGATTAATCCTATCTCATGCATGTTACCTTTGTAGCCTATATTCCCTGATCCACTGCTCCTAGCATAACTAGGGTTTGGCTTACGAGCTTCACTAGAGTTGTTTTATATCTGTTGTGCTTAGCCCTACTTTGTTGTTACTGCTGGTCCATCCGGTTGATGAATCAGAGCTATGACTGAACCTAGTTGGATAGGATGACGTGGTGTGATCAGAGATGATAAACATGCTAAGGCTTGTATGGGAGGCCACGTTGGGTTGTGGTTTTTGCAGTCCCATACTTGCCACCACTAGGATCCGAGTTCCTGCCTCTTGAACCAAGATGAGCGTACAGCCAAACGGGGGCCTGGAAACCCCCTCGACCAACTAACTTGTCTAGTATATTCCATGAGTCACATAGTTTGGGTGTTCCATTCGACATATGCATTCATACAGGTAGGTAAGCGTGGTAGGGAATAGGAGAGGCACGGCCTCCGTAATCTCAAACCCTGTTCACATCTCTAGGGACCGACTTCGGGACTTCACCCGTTACAGCGGCATCTCCTTAGGGCGTGACTCATGGTCTCGGCGAAAGCAAGGTAAAGGTAATGCCCAACCACTCTCTATTGGCCTTGCAAGGAAGAGGGCTAACGATATCTGGCATTCAGAGGAGGTTGGTACGTGTGGGTAAAGTTGTGCACCCCTGCAGGGTTAATAATCTTTTCGAAAAGCCATGTCCCCAGTTATGGATGACTTGGGAACGGACATGATGATCATAGAGAACTATAACCTAATCATAAAACTTGACAAGAGATTTGAAGTGTGCTTAAGGATGCTTCCTCAGGGATCGAGGGGTTGATCCTAGTTGGTAGGTTCAGCTAGTAAAGATTTAGTGGATATCAAGCTAGAGATATCGTTTTCTTATCCCCTTTAAAATGTTTCTTTTAGTCGAGCTTCTTCTCCGCCTCTTGTTTTACAAACAAAGACAGCTTTATGCACAATAACTCCACCAGCCATAAGTCTTTTGGAGTACACCCTGTACTCCGCCTTGCTTTGTTGATACTTTTGCAGCAGGTAAGTGTTACCATAGAAGATGAGTTCGTTACGGCATCGACATCGACGAGTAGTTTGGGGTTCCTGGTCGGCAGCCTGGAATCTATGGATTGGGACGTCATCGTTATGCTTCAGGCCTCTTAGGCCATTTTGTTAAGTTTGCTATACTTAATAGCATAATTTTCCTTCCATTGTTTGATGTTTGTGGTCAGTGACCTCTGCTGTAATATTTTGGTTCTCTGCTCAGTTATGAGCTTGTTGTAATAATTTTTGAGTCGTAGGATCACTTTAATGTTATCGATTCTTTCTTTATATGCTTCTGACATTTAGGTTAGGCTTATATCAGACAGAGGTCTGGGATTTTTCTAGCCCTGTTCCCGGGGGTGTCACACAAACCGAGACCACCGCCAAGCCCCTCCCGTCCTCCCGGTGCTTCCTAGCTAGTTCATAGAAGTTGACGTCAATGGAATCTTCCTAATTGAACCCTCGTCCCTGTAGTCGGTCACCGACATCCTCCAACAATTTCAGCCATGCCAGCCCTTGCTGACCCCTTCTCTACACCCATGGTGAGCCACTGGCTCTCCTGGACCACCTCCCTATCTCCCTCGTGTCCTTTGTCGTGCCCGCACCGTGTGTCACTACTCACCACCATTGGTTGTCGTTACACCACCTGCTGCAGTGACCAATAGAGGATGGTGCTGCCATTTTCTAGTTCTCCTTGTCATGCTACGTCGAACGCGCTTGCTCTCGCATGCCTTCAAGGCCCCAATCGACGCCCCATCACCGATCTGTGGCTCACCGCCGTTCTGGCGTCATGCTGACGTCACCATGACGTCAGAAGTACACTGGTCAGGATAGTCAAATCGTTTCGGGTCCCACTCCACCCATGTGGATGCTGAGGTGGCCGCTCTGTCAGCCACTATGGCTAGTTCTAGCCTGGTGTAAAATGTATTAGACGTATGTGCTGACATCGGCCTTGTGCAATAAACTTTTTAAATTGGTTTATTAATTACAGAAAAAGTTTTAATATTGTAAAATCAATAACTAAATATTTATAACTCAGAAAAATATGAATAATATATCAAAATGTTCAAAAAATAAGATCTACACTTTAGCATCAAAATCATGCATTGTTCAACAACTACAATGACAAGTTTAGTTAGAAGAACAAAGTTAACCCTGTAGGTGATTCTGGGGTCTCTCCTATATTAGGGTTTGCACTCCTCAGATGCTGCTTATATTGCCAAGCATGTCATAGGGTTACATTTCAATGTTATTTAACTTGTCATATCATCATCCTTGTTTTAGTATTGCATCGATGACAAATGTTGATTGTTTCCCTTCCTTTCGGTGTTTGGTTCTTCCCAGCAGAGTGTGATATCGAGATCGAGATCGAAGACCGAGGTCAACACCATCGAAGCCGAGAAACACCATCAAAGAACAAGGATCAATACTTTGCCAACTATAACCAAGTAAAGTACAAGATATCTGAAGCTCTGCTTATTGGTTATCAACAGGCAAAGGAAAGCAAAGCCCCACCATTATACAATCCAATGCTTTTGAAAGTATTTCAATTCTTGCCATGATGCATACGATTCTACTGTGGTCTTTTATAGATAGATAGAGTAACCTATCTGTTGCATTACTCCCTTTGAGATTATAATACCTGATCCACTACTAGATTTGGCTAGGTTTGGCTCGTGTGATCTGCTGGATCTTTTATCTGTGTCTTGCTTAGCCATGCTTAATTTTTAGTGCTGGTTAATCCAGATGATGTATCAGATGCAAAGAATCTAGTATGATGGGAGAATGAGGTATACAGATAATGTGAGATCAGTGGTAAAGTATAAACTTGATAAGGCTTGTATAGGAGGCCACGGTAGGATGTGGTTTTTGTAGTCTCATGCTCGCCACCCCTAGGACCCAGGAGTTCTTTCCCTCGTAACCAAGAAGAGCGTACAACCACACTAGGACCTATGGGAACCCCCTCCACTCACTTACTTGCCTAGTCTGATCCATTAGTCCTTAGTTTGAGTATTGTCATTTACATATTTGGATGGGTTGAAGATGGTGCATCATATAAGGCATGTTCAGGGAGGAAGTAGGCTCCGGGAGTACTCCTGATTCTTGGACATAGAGATTGGGCCGAGAAAACCCTTTCTTGGTGTCTCATGGATTTAGGTGAAAGAAAGGTAAAGGTCATGGATAACCACCCTCTGTTGGCCTTCCAAGGAAGAGGGCTTAGGATCTGGCATTAAGAGTCGGTTAGTACATGTGGGTAAAGTTGTAAACCCTTGCAGGGATTAATCTTTTCAAAAAGTCATGTCCACAGTTAAGGACCACTTGGGGATGAACATGATATCATACAGAACTGTAACCTAATCGTAAAACTTGGCAACTAAGGTGTGTTAACGATGCTTCCTCATGGGTACGAGGGGGTGATCCTAGTTGAGAACTGATGGTGATGATTTGGTGGATATCGAAGATAATGATCAATACTTTGGAGATGTCACTCTCTTATCCCCATTTAAAATGTTCTGAATAGACGAGCTTCTTCTCCCTCTTGTTTTACAAACAAAAATGGCTTTATGCAAAATAACCCCACCAACCAAAAGTCTTGCGGAGTACACCTTGTACCCACCCTTTCTTTATTGATACTTTTGTAGAAGAGTAAGTGTTCCTTGAAGACGAGTTCTATATGACATTGACACCGACGGGTAGCTTGGGGTTCCTGGCCGGCGGCCTAGAATCTATGGGCTAGGACATCATCATTATGCTTCAGGTCTCTTAGGCCATTTGTTAAGTTTTCTATGCTTAATAGCAGAATTTGACTTCCGTTGTTGTATGTTTGTGGTCAGTGACCTCTGCTTGTATAATTTGGTTCTCTGCACAGTTATGAGCTTGTTGTAATGATTTTTGTGACGTAGGGTCACTGTCGTATTACTGATTCTTCACTGGATATCCTCAAGCTCTAGGTTAGGCTTATGTCAGACTAAGGTTTGGGATTTTTTAACCTGATCTCAGGGGTGTCACAACTAAGTTATGCGAGTGCGAGTGGCACAAGAGTTGGCGGGTAGACACGAACTATGGACACATATTTTTTATTCAGCAGTGGTACAGGGGTGTACAAGTTTTAGTTCTATGTATAGAACTTCCGTAGCAGGTTCACATTCCAAGGTCGCTCGACGTCGAGCTTGTCATCCTCGCGGAAGTCGATGAGGTAGTAGGCGTTGTTGCTAAGGACTCACCCTATGGCGAATGGTCCCTCCCAAGGAGGAAAGATCTTGTGCATGCCCTTCTTTTCCTGTATGATTCACAGGATGAGGTCGCCCTCCTGGAAGGTTCGAGTATGGATTCGGCGGCTATGGTAGCGGCGGAGACCTTGCTGGTAGATAGCGGTACGAGAGCAAGCCAGGTCACTTGCCTCGTCAAGTACATTGATCTCGTTTTGATGGGAGACTTCATTGTCTTCCTCCGCGTAGTGGATGACTCAAGGCGAGTCGTGCTCCAGGTTGGTTAGCATCACGGCTTCAGCACCATACACCATGAATAAGGGGGTGAACCCTATTGATAAGTTGACAGAGGTGTGGATGCCCCAGATCATGGAGGAGATCTCTTCGACCTAGCATCCTAGCGTTCGTTCGAGGGGGACTTGCAGTCACGGCTTGAGATCATGGAGTATGCTCTTATTGGAGTGTTCAGCTTGGCCGTTCGACTCCGAGTGGGCGACCGAGGCAAGGTCAAATCAAATTATGTCCTCCTCGGAGAAATCGGCCATGGGGCCTTTGGCGAAGTTGGTGTCGTTGTCGGTGATGATGCTATGCGGGTAGCCGTACTAGTAGATGAATTCGCGTAGGAACTTGGTGGCAGTCTTACCGTCACACTTCTTGATAGGCTTCGCCTCAACCCACTTCATGAATTTTTCGACTATGACCAGGAGGTAGGTGAAGCCGGATGCAGCAGTTTTGAATCGACTCGCCATGTCGATGTCCATACGGCGAATGGCCAAGTAATGGGGATGGTCTTCAGGGCCAAACCAGGGATGTGCGTCTGGTTGGCGTATTTCTTGCACCCAACGTAGCACTGGATGATGTTAATGGCATCGACGTGGGAGGTGAGCCAGTAAAAACTGTGGCGCATGGCCTTGGCGACTAGCGACCTTGCACCAGCGTGGTGGCCATAGCCCTCGGCGTGGATGTCATGCATGATCTTCCGACCCTCTACTGGCGAGACACTGTGCTGGTACACTCCTATCATACTACATTTGTGGAGCTCTCCATTGATGATGACGAAGGAATTGCAGCGTCGCACGATCATTCATGCTTCAGTCTCATTCGTTAGTAGGATTTGGTGCTCGAGGTAGGCGATGTAGGGCTCGGTCCAGTCACGTGGTTCGGTGATCATCGCGACCGGGGCTGAATCAGGCTGTAGTGGAATCTCAATAATGATCTCCTTTGGAGGAGAGACCGAGGGTTTGTCGATGATGTCGAGGAAGACGCCCGCGGTGGTGTTTGGTGAGTCGATCCGATGTGTGAGAGCATGTAAGCTTCCTCGTTCTTCTGTAGATCGATCCACTCGACAAAGTAGCTGGCAAAGTAGTCACCCAGCTGGTCCACTGCCTGGCGGTATGCTATCATGTTTGGGGCGACTTGGGTGGCGATGAGGTTGGAGTCACCGTAACACTTGAGGCGGTTGACGTTCATCTCCTTGGCAGCTTGCATGCCATGGCGGAGGGCCTCGTATTCGGCTATGTTGTTGGTGCATGGGTGAACTTTAATTGTAGCACGTATTGGAGCTTGTCGCCTTTCGGGGAAGTTTACTTCTTGGACCCGTCAAAGTGTAGGGATAGGTAGTGGAGGTAGGGCAACGTCTCAGGTTGTTGTGCTTTTTCCCAGTCAACGAGGAAGTCGGCTAGAGCTTGCGAGTTGATGGCCTTGCGTGGCTCGTACTTGATGTTGTGTGCGCCGATTTCGATGACCCACTTGGCGACTTGTCCTGTTGCATCGCGGTTGCAGATGATGTCCTGCAACGGGGCGGAGGAGACGACCATGATAGGATTTTCCTGGAAGTAGTAAGGGAGACGCCACTAGGCTCGAAAGACCGCGTAGACAAGTTTCTAGTACTATGGGTAGTGTTGCCTCGAGTCGGTGAGGACCTCGCTGAGTTAGTACATAGGGCGATGTACAGGACGCTCCTTGCCTTCTTTGGGTCGCTCGACGACCTTTACAACGCTGACGACTCGGTTGGTGGCTGCAACGTACACGAGCATTGGCTCCTTGTTGAGGGACGCGGCGAGTAGCACTTCTTTTAGCACGTCCAGCGTGCTATCAGCCTTGCTGTCCAACTTGAATGTGGGATTCTTGCGCATCAGGAGGTAGAGGGGCATTGCTTCTCACTGAGTTGCAGGATGAAGCAAATGAGAGTTGTGACTCGCCCTGCCAGCTTTTGAACGTCGTGCAGGCAGTCGGGTTTCCCGAGTCTCGTGATGGTGTTGATCTTGGAGGGGTGTTCTTCAATGCCTCGCTTGGAGACCACGTACCCTAGTTGTGGGCCGGTGGGTACACTGAACATGCACTTCTCCGGGTTGAGCTTGATGTTGTACTTCCACAGATTCATGAAAGTTTCGACCAGGTCAGCGACCAGGTGGCTCTGGCAAGTCGACTTCACCACCACGTTGCCGATCTAGACATGGATGTTGCGACCAGTTTGGCTTGCTAGGCACTCCTTCATGCACTGCTGGTAGGTTGCCCCGATGTTCTTGAGGTCGAACATCATTGCGGTGTAGCAGAAGGCTACAAACAGTGTGATGAAAGCCGTTTTCTTTTCGTCCCCGATGGCCATTTTTATCTGGTTGTATCCCGAGTATGCGTTGAGGAAGCACAACGACTCAGAACCCCCACTCGATTCGATGATTTGGTCGATTTGTGGGAGTACAAACTCCTCCTTTGGGCGGACATTGTTGAGGTTAGTGTAGTCGATACACATCCTCCTGGTGTTGTTTATCTTCAGTACTTGATGGGTCAGATGAACCCTGCGGCGAGTAGCCACTTTACCTCTTTGGCGATTGCGTGGCGCCGCTCTTCATTGAAGGGCCATAGTGGTTGCTTGACAGGTCGTGCCTCGGGGCCAGCATTGAGTTTGTGCTTAGCGAGTTTGATGCGGCCCGTCCTACGGACGCTCCTACATCTACACAAACAAGTCCCCCAAGTGGACCCATGACTCGTGCCCGAGCCAAACTCCTACAAGCTAAGGCGAACTTGCTCCTCTCCTCGTGCCAATTTGATACCTCTTTGGATGGTATGCTACTTCATGCAACTACCCTATGCATCATCAGGTACGAAGCTTCGACACATCACCAAGCACCCAAGGATGGAGAACAAGGAGCAGCGCATGAAGCAAGAGCCGCTGGAGCTGCTCAGACTAGAGTCTCCAGTCTGTGCACACCGGAGTCTCCGGTCCACCAAAGTCTCCGGTCTGAAGACACCAGAGTCTCTGGCCCCACCTCTAGGATGGCCCCTACACTGAGCCCTGGGACAATCTGAAGGTCCCTCCAGAGGCCGGTTCGGAGACTGACCGGAATCTCCGATCCAGACTGGAGTCTCGGTCCACCACACCGGAGTTCCAGTCTGACCACCACCAAGCATGAAAAGGCCTTTGGGCCTACGGCCCATGTACCCTTTAGTCTGTCCAAAACTTGTCTTTTATTCCTAAAGTACCCATGTTTAAGTGGTTGGCCTATATATAGTCCCCCACCTCCATTGTAAACCCTAGGCATGATACTGGAATTAGTGGAAACCCCTTTGTGGATCTATCTAATTCTTGCCTCATGATCCTTGACCAAGGAGCACCAATATCCCCAAACCTCGTTGGAGTTTGCATCGTGCCTCCGCATTGTACAAGGCCTAGGCATCGGTGTCCCTTTGCCTAGATGTCAAGATCTCACCGAGTCTCCCATCTCGCCGTGCCGGTTCGAGAGAGAGTCCTCCGCCCGACGCCGATCCTAGGGATTGCGCCGGACCGGTCACCGTCGGCGTGAGCTATTGGTGCGTATCGTGGTTTTGTGTGTGTGTTCTTCGCGTTCTTCGTGCGTGCGTTCGTCGTGTTCATCCTCCCCTCCTCTCTCCGCACTCCATCCTCGATTTTAAAGGGAATCGTGAAAGATCGGGCCACCCTCGATGTTTTCCCTCAACATATTGGTATCAAGAGCTTCGTTACTCACGATTTCCCCCATAAGTTTTTCTTCTATCCACCAAAAATTCGAAAATCCCCAAAAAACAGCCCATATTTGCCTTTGGATCGATCTCTTGATTTGGAGTGTTATTTGTGGTTTTGATCTGACCAAACGTTGTCTTAGGTGTTGGTCCAGCTTTATCCTGCGTTTTCCCAGCCCAATTTGGCCAATTTTTCGCGGATTTGAGGACCCAAGGCGTGGATTTCCGCTCAAGAACACGAGCAGTTCGCGATCTCACTCCAGACCGGAGTCTACGGCCTGCACACCGGTGTCTCCGGCCTACCCACACCGGAGTCTCCGGCCTGCACCGGAGTTTCCAGCCTGAAGCCCTAGAGTCTCCGGCCTGACGCCTGATTTTGACAGTTTTGCCTCTAATCTTGCATTGACTAATTTCTTCTTGTTTGTTTGTGCCCGTGTGCGTGTGACCAACTAACAACAAGCTTTCGCATCGACAACCCCCGCGCTCATCGATACCACAGCCCGCGAACATCATCACGCACCACCAATGGCAAGTTCATCATCAAAGAAGGTATAACTTGCGTCACCTTGTTAACCCCTATCTTCCTTAGTGTGTACCTATCCCATGAGAGTGGCGCATCTTGTGTTTGCTTGAGCATTGTGCATTTCTCCTTGGATAGTGAGTGTGCAAGAGCAATATCAAGTGTGACTAGGTAGCATCAAGGGAGAGCAAAAAAAATATACAAAGAAAAAGCAAAAGAAAAATAGTCTCACATTGCCAAAGAGAGTCTCAAAGCTTGTAAGCAAGAGAGAAAGAAGAGCGCCCAAGGCAAGTGCACAAATCTGTTGCTCACTTTTCTTCTTTGCAAACGAGCCACGGTCTCTCCTTGCATTGGCACCACAACGAGCTTAGTCTTTGTTAGGACATTTTGTTTGCTCATTTTCATAGTCGTGTCAATCCCAACTTTCTCCACGTGTGTGTATATAGTCGTAGGTTCCTGTCACCCTTTTGAGTTGTTGACCTTTGCCTTTGACTTGAGTTTTGTTGGATTTTACCCACTTTTGACTATCCCTTTTCTTTTGGTTGGTTCTTTGGCATTCCACAATCCTAACCTACCACCAACAAGCTTTTGAGAGTTAGTTCTTTCTTTAGTGTGAGTTTTCTTTGCATTTCGACTTTGCACGCTCATAGCTCTCACTTGTGGTTTCTAGTTTGGTGCAATCCCCAAGGTGAGGTACAAGGCTAACACCACAATATTCCACTTCCATATACAATACTTGTGTGTCTTGCATGATGGATAGGAACGGTGAGTCGAGCCAACCACCTCCCCAAGAAGAATATCAAGGTCCGTACATGACGTGCGCAAGTCACTTCATTGTTCGACAAGAGTTCCGTGAACGTTGCCAAGCCCTTGAGACGCGACAAGATGAACAATTAGGCGAGACGCAAGCCGAGTTCAAGAACATCGACAACCGCTTCGATGGCCTCGAAAGGAAAATGCAAGCAATGCATCACAACTTCGGCCACCAAAATGAGTCGCTTCAATGCTCCGTCGCCGAAACAAATGACAATCTTTGACGCCTCATCGACGGAATGGCAAGACCGCGTTCACGTGCTTCAAGCTGTTCAAGTTCTTCGCGTCGT
Organism: Avena eriantha; assembly: GCA_910589775.1. Taxonomy (NCBI): domain Eukaryota; kingdom Viridiplantae; phylum Streptophyta; class Magnoliopsida; order Poales; family Poaceae; genus Avena; species Avena eriantha. The sequence continues at coordinate 66,218,387 of OU342746.1, read as the reverse complement.
CATGCACCTCCGCAACAAGATCTACCTCCAAGTGCTCCAAGACGCAATGGCGCCCCCGTGGTTGAAGATGGAACCTCTTCGAACTATGTACCTTCCCCACGGCACGCCACGATGTCAAGCTATGATGGTCACCTCTCTTCAAGGCCACGAGCAAGACAAGAAGAACACCTTCATCACGCAAGGGCACTAGTGATCCAACCAGAGCAACCACAAGAGGAACCACAAGCGCAACCGCAAGTAACCACCATCGACCGCGACACATACTTGACATAACAGTGATGACTCAAATTTGGAGAATCAAGCTTGTAATCGACGTGAAGCTCTCCAAGATCCTCCTCCTCGTCATCAACGTCATGAACGTCCGCACCGACACCATGGTCATCACAAGTCGCCTCCTCCACCTCAACAAAACTTGGAGCGTCAAGTGATACAAGTTGAGCGACGCCCACCACGTCAAGAGGCTCATGACCATGTTCTTCGCCGTGAGGCCAATGTGCCTAACCAACATCACCAACCGAGGAACAAGCCTCCTCTTCATCATCAACCGCGTCAAGAGGCTCCACACCCTCGCCACCATGAGGCCCAAGCGCCTCAACCATGTCAACAACCGTGCCAAGAGCAAGAGAAAGCTCCTCAACAACAATATCAAGAGCAAGCTCCGCGACAAGGACACGAGAACAAAGTTCCACCTCCCCAACTACAAGATCATCAACAAGGTCACCAAGCTCGTCGCAATGACCGCAACAATGAAGAAACTTTTGGCAAGCTCAAGTTCACAATGCCCAAGTTCACCGGATCCAATGACCCCGAAGAATACCTCTCGTGGGCACTCAAAGTCGACAAGATCTTCCGCATGCACAACTATAGCAACGAGAAGATGGTCGCCATGGCTTCGCTTGAGTTTGATGATTACGCCAACCTTTGGTGGGAACAAGTTCAAGTTGCTTGTGATGCAAGACAAGAACCGCCAATCACAACTTGGCATGACGTGAAGGCTCACATGAGATCTCGGTTCGTCCCCGCGCACTACACGCGTGACCTCTTCAACAACCTTCAAGCGCTTCGTCAAGGGACAAAGACCGTGGAAGAGTACTTCAAGGAAATGGAACTAACCTTGATTCGCGCCAACATTGATGAGCGCATGGAGCAAACAATGGCACGCTTCCTTATTGGATTGAACCACCCAATCAAGCGCATCGTCGAGTTCCAAACATACAACGACATGGTTGAGCTTGTGCACATCGCAACAAAGGCTGAACGTCAGGTGCAACAGGATATCAAGTACAACAAGCCCAAGACGTACTTCACCTACAAGCAAGCTTCAAACAACTTACAATGGAAGCTCCTCAAGTACCTCCATGCCTTCCTTCAAGCCCACACTTCCTCAAGGAAAACTGCCCCCAAGTGGCAAACAAGCAAAGAGTGATACACCTTTCAATGGTGAATGCTACAAGTGTGGAGGTAAAGGACACAAGTCGGCCGAATGTGGAAACAAGAAAGTCTTGTTCATCCATGACAATGGTGATGAAGAGTACTTGAGTGAAGATGAGTTCGATGCCCGTGTCAAGGAAGCAATGGCAAGGAAACAAGTGGAAGAGGACCAAGAACTCCTCATGTGTGAACATGACGCAAGTCCATCGCTTGTCGTCACAAGGATCTTGACCACTCAAGCACAAGAGCATGAAGACCAACGCTCCAATATCTTCCAAACACGAGCCGGCATCAATGGAAAATCTATCAAGGTGATCATTGACGGAGGGAGTTGTCACAACCTTGCTAGCACCGAGTTGTGCGAGAAGCTCAACCTCATCCTCCATCCGCACAAACACCCCTACCACGTGCAATGGCTAAGTGACCAAGGGTCCGTAAAGATCAAGCATACCGTATCAGTCTCCTTCACCATTGGTCCTTACAAAGATACGGTGGAGTGTGATGTGGTTCCTATGACAGTTTGCCACATGCTTCTTGGTCGACCGTGGCAATTTGATAAGGCTGCTCAACATGATGGTCGCACCAATGTATACACCTTCAAATTGCTCAATAAAACATGTATTTTGCAACCGATGACTCCTAGCCAATTAATTGCGGACATTGCAAAGGCTTTAGTGATGGAGCAAAGAATAACACATACTTGTGAGAAGAGCGGTGAGAGAGAGAAAGACCTCATAGTGAGTGAGAGCCACAAGCCAAACTTGAGTGGAAAAACTAAGAGTGTTCTCCTTGCCACCAAAAGTGAGATGAGAGATGTTCGAAACAACCCATCCATCTTGCACTATGTCCTCCTTTGCAAGGGACTAACGCAAGGAACTAATGAATTAACCAATGTTCCTCCATCTTTGATGAGTGTTTTACAGGAATTCAAGGATGTGTTCCCCGAAGAGCCCCCACATGGACTACCTCCTCTTCGTGGCATCGAACATCGCATTGACCTCATCCCCAGTGCACCTCTTCCAAACCGCGCCGCCTACCGCACGAACCCGAAGGAGACGAAGGAGATCAAACGTCAAATCAACCAACTTGTCTCCAAAGGTTTGATCCAAGTTAGCACTAGTCCAAGTGCCGTACCCGTGATTCTTGTTCCAAAGAAGGATGATACGTTACAGTTATGCATGGACTGCCGTCCAATCAATGCTATCACCCTGCGTTATCGACATCCCATACCACGTCTCGATGACATGCTTGATGAGTTGTGTGGAGCCACTATTTTTTCGAAAATTGATCTTCGTAGTGGTTACCATCAAATACGCATGGCTGAAGGTGATGAGTGGAAAACTGCCTTCAAGACCAAACTTCGTCTCTATGAATGGTTGTTTATGCCCTTTCGTTTATCGAATGCCCCATCCACCTTCATGCGCCTTATGAATCACATCTTGGATTCTCTCATTGGAAAAAGTGTTGTTGTCTATTTCGATGATATTCTTGTTTATAGCAAATCACTTGAGGACCTTATAACACATGTCAAGGAAGTTTTGCAAATCCTTCGACATGAAAAGCTTTATGCTAATCTTCCCAAGTGCACTTTTGCTAAAGACAAGTTGATTTTTCTTGGATTTTTCGTTTCTTCGAAGGGAATTGAAGTTGATGTTTCCAACGTAAAGGACATACGAGATTGGCCCATCCCAACAAATGTGAGTGAACTCCAAAGTATTCATGGGTTGGCCAGTTTCTATCGTCGCTTTGTGAAATACTTTTCAACCATTGCTTGTCCCCTTAATGAATTGACCAAAAAGAATGCCACCTTCATGTGGGGCAAAGCACAACAAAAAGCTTTTGATGAACTTAAAAAGAGGCTCACCGAAGCACCTCTCCTTGCGTTACCGGATTTCACAAAAACTTTCGAGAGAGTGTGATGCTAGTGGTATTGGCATTGGAGGAGTCCTTATGCAAAACAGACGTCCTATAGCCTACCATAGCGAGAAACTCGATGGTGCTCGCCTTAATTATCCAATTTATGACAAAGAGCTTTTTGCCTTACTTCGTGTCCTTCAAGTTTGGCAACACTACCTATGGCCCAAGGAATTTATCATACATTCCGACCACGAGTCGTTGAAATATCTCAAAGGACAAGCTAACTTGAGCAAGAGACACACTAAGTGGGTTGAGTTCATGGAGTGTTTTCTGTACATTGTCAAGTATAAGAAGGGCAAAGATAATGTAGTTGCGGACGCATTGTCTCTCAAACATACAAGCCTTCTTACGAGACTTGAAATCAACGTGTTGGGTCTTGAGGAAATAAAATCTGTGTATGCTTCCGACCCGTTCTTTGAACCAATTTTCGCAAAGTGCTCCAATGACAAGGGAGTTGATGATTTCTATTTGCATAAGGGCTTTCTTTTTAAACAAAACAAGCTATGCATTCCGAAGTCGTCGCTTCAACTTTTGCTTCTCCAAGAATCTCATGGTGGAGGCCTCATGGGTCACTTTGGCCGTAACAAGACATTGGACATGCTCTCCACTCACTACTTTTGGCCCAAGATGAAGCGTGACGTGGAGAGCTAAGTTCAACGATGCACGACATGTGTTCAAGCTAAGTCGCAAGCTAATCCCTATGGTCCTTATATGCCGTTGCCTATTCCTCATACACCTTGGTCCGACATTAGCATGGATTCCGTGTTAGGATTACCTAGATCTAAGCATGTTCATGATTCTATATTCGTTGTTGTGGATTGCTTTTCCAAAATGGCACACTTCATACCATGCCATAAGACCGACGATGCTTCACATGTTGCAAATCTGTTTTTCAGGGAAATCGTCCGTCTACGTGGTGTGCCACGAACAATCGTCTCCGACCGTGACGTTAACTTCATGAGCTACTTATGGAAGACCCTCATGGCCAAGCTCGGCGTCAAGCTCCTCTTTTCATCCGCGTCGCATCCTCAAACCGATGGACAAACCGAGGTTGTCAACCGAAGCCTCGGAACTCTTCTACGTGTCTTGATCAAGAAAAACTTGAAGGATTGGGAGGAATGCATTCCCCACGCCGAGTTCACCTACAACCGAGCAAAGCACTCAACAACCAAGATGAGTCCATTCATGATCATCTATGGTTTCGAGCCCCTCACCGCGCTCGACATCCTACCACTACCTCTCCATGATCGCACGAACATAGACGTCGAGAAGCGAGCACAAGCTATGAAGACGCTTCATGAAGAAATAAGAGCTAATATCAAACAACAAGTCCTTCGCCAAGCTTCAAGGTTAAAGAAGGACAAGAAGGAGATGATCTTTGAAGAAGGTGACCGTGTGTGGATACACCTAAGCAAAGACCGCTTCCCCAAGGAACGTGACTCCAAGCTCAAGCCAAGAGGAGATGGTCCCTTCAAGGTCATCAAAAGAATCAACAACCACGCCTACATCATCGACATACCGACCTCCAAGTACCTTGCAAGCAATGCATTCAATGTCAAGGATCTCCCACCCTACCATGGAGATGTTCAAGATGACAACCATGAAGAGTCGAGGACGACTCTTTCCCAAGGGGGGGAGCTGATGCGGCCTGTCCTACAGACGCTCCTACAGCTACACCACCGAGTCCCCCAAGTGGACCCATGACTCGTGCTCGAGCCAAACTCCTACAAGCTAAGGTGAACTCGCTCCTCGCCTCGTGCCAATTTGATACATTCTTGGATGGTGTGCTACTTCATGCAACTACTCTATGCATCATCAGGTATGAAGCACCAACACATCACCAAGCACCCTAGGATGGAGAACAAGGAGCAGATCGTGAAGCAAAAGACGCTGGAGCTACTCAGACCAGAGTCTCCGGTCTGCGCATAGCAGAGTCTCCGGCCCACCAAAGTCTCCGGCCTGAAGACACCGGAGTCTCCGGCCCCACCTCCGGTTTAGCCCCTGCACCGAGCCTTGGGACAATCTGAAGGCCCCTCCGGAGGCTAGTCCAGAGACTGACTGAAATCTCCGGCCTAGACCGGAGTCTCCGGTCCGACCGTCGCTAGGCATGAAAAGGCCTTTGGGCCTGTGGCCCATGTACCCCTTAGTCCATCTAGAACTTGTCTTTTATTCCTAAAGTACCCCTTTTTAAGTGGCTGGCCTATATATAGTCCTCCACCTCCATTGTAAACCCTAGGCATGATACTGGAATTAGTGCAAACCCCTTTGTTGATCTATCTAATTCTTGCCTTATGCTCCTTGTCCAAAGAGCACCAATATCCCCAAACCTCGTTGGATTTGCATCGTGCCTCCGTGTTGTACAAGGCCTAGGCATCGGAGTCCCTTTGCCTAGACGTCAATATCTCACCGAGTCTCCCATCTCGTCGTGCCAGTTCGAGAGAGAGTCCTCCGCCCGACGCCGATCCTAGGGATTGCGCCGGACGGGTTACCACCAGCGTGAGCTATTGGTGTGTATCGTGGTTCTGTGTGTGTGTTCATCGCGTTCTTCTTGCGTGCGTTCATCGTGTTCATCCTCCCCTCATCTCCCCGCACTCCATCCTTGATTTGAAAGGGAATCGTGAAAGATCGGGCCACCCAAGAGGTTTGCCCTCAATAAGAACTATCTTGACTTTACTTAAAGATCAATTGAACTTGTTATTTAATTTTTTGACTTTAAACAACTAATGATAAAGGCAAAAATAGAGATTTATATATTTTAAATTTATTAAAATAGAAGAAAATGGTTTTAAAGACTTATTAAAAAATCATTTATTTCACTTCAAATGTGAAAGTTGTATTTTTAATGTGTAGATTTTATTTTCATGATCATTTTGGTATATTATATGTATTTTTATGATTTCTAAATAATAAGATAAGATTTTTTAAAGTTTTATAATTTTATAAAGACTTAATAAATAATAACATTTATTTAAGTGACACAAAAATATATAAACAAGTTTGTAAATGTAGATTTTGTTTTTCTAAGAATTTTGGTATATGATACTTATTTTTCTAAATGTTAAATAATAAAATATATTTATTTAAGATTTATCCCTCATAGGCTATTTGATAATTATAATGATTATCTTATTTAAGTTGGAATATAAAATATGATAATAGGTTTAGAATGTAGAATTTATTTTTCTAAATATTTTGATTTATAATATATATTTTTCTGAATTATAAAACAAAAGATATTGATTTAACAAGATTTAATCATTTTCTTAATTCCTAGAAAATATTTATATTTGAATTTATATTGTTTTATCCATTTTCTTAATAGGAAATACTTTTTATACCGAGAGTAATCCTAGACACAGTCACTAACTAGTGGGACCTATCCCACGTCATATCCAGAAACTATAAAACAGTAAATAAAATGGTATTATGACATCAGCATGATGTCATGCTGACATCACCCGTGGGTGATCTCCCCAGGTCGTTGATTGATCCGTTGATCGGCAGCGCAAGAGCAAGCGAGGTTGTTATGGTTCGATTCAGCGCGGCACACGGAGCCACATAGTGGTTGCGCCGCCCGGAAATGGTCATCGGAGCTACTCCCACGACAACGAACTGCGGCGGCCGATGGTGTATCACGGTGGCAAGGAAGACCACTGTGAGAGGAAACTGATTGAGGGGCCTAGGAGAAGCGTGAGCTCACCCAGATACTTGTACCATGGTCAACAGGGCTTGGAGTGGACTGGTGACGGCGAATCGACGATAATGGTTGCGATAGCCGGTCGGATGCAGAGCTCGAAATCGCGTCGCTCGTAGCGCGTCCGCTTGCGAGGCTGGTCGGAGACAAACAAGGAGATAGTGGCGAGCACGATGGTATAACACCCCAAGCCAACCAAGTACTTGGGATGTTACCACATACATTACACAAAGAGAGTAGGAAAGTCTTTTTAGGAAAATTTGGTAGAGTCTCCTCTATTTTGGGGACATCTACAACAAGTAATACAAATATAACGGTGAGATAAGGGTATAACCCAAGAAAAAGTAGGCACAACGTTCAAACATCTATAAAACTTCAGTACCACAAATATAAAACCACCATCCGCACACAATATCGATAACCATGGCTAATGGGTAAGTAACCAACATCATTTAAGTGACAAACTCCTATATACTCTATAACGATTTATAACAAAGTTGACTACTAGCTATCAAATGCATAATTTCAAGAAAGTTGGTGATAAAAGTGTGAATCCTGAGATGAAGGTGCTCCCAAAACTCCCCATACATGTCGTCCTCAAGGTTTAGCTAAAAACATTAAAGCAACAAGGGTGAGTACAAAGACTCAACAAATTCATGAACAAATAGCAAACTCTATATAAATCGGAACACTAAGACATCTTTAAACATCATTCATCCATTAGCACTTATTACGATGCTCTACATGTCTATATGCTCATCTCATCTCATCTTATTGCGAATACCGGTATCACTCGAGTGGACACCCGTCGCCATCCACTCGCTCCAACATGTGGAGGGTGCCTCCAAAGTGGGTCGCAACCCATCATTGGAAGTCACATTGTGTCCACCAAAGTAGGTCACATTGTCATCATGGTATGCAAAAATACGCGTAATATGCACATACCATTATCATCATATCATAAACATTAAATAAAATTTAGTGACACTACTCATCATGAACTTGCCTCAATCGAGGCACAAACTATGAATTGTAGGACTCTGAACTGGATAGACCAACACCTATTATAGAAACATATAGCCCACGCTCAATACACATCGTCACTTCAAAACATTACAAGGTAAATATATCATCGCTCATACACATAAGAATTTTTCGCTGGTCTTCATAAATATAAAACATGAGACGACGTCTAAATACTACAGAAGGTAAAACTGAACCACAAATAACTTTGTCGACTATGACCAGACCAAGAATAATTTAATTTGATTTACCGGTAAATTACTAGTGACACAACCAGTATATGGAATATTGCTATCCAGCTGACCCGTAGTCAACCAAAACCCATTATAACTCAGTACATACCAAGAAAGTGTCTCATCATATGCACCAAGCTAAGCGTCCAACTCGACTCGACCTAACATACAGAGAAGCATAACCACGGAACGTGTTTATCTCATGTTCAAAATGCCCAGCCCATTTACTTGTTCACACCAAAGGATAAAGGAATCGTGTACAGTTTGTTTTATCAAAGCTACAAAAGGACCAATTGGCTGCTACCACATGCATTCAAACTACAGGTCGTGAGTTCAAGCAATAATGTAGACTGGTTTTATTTCTTTTGTTCTTTTCATTATATTTGCTCTAACTGCTAATTCCAATTATTCTATTCATTATATATCTTCAAGCTCCTACATATTTTCTTAAATTGCCAAATGAAGTTACCTTAGAATTTGGGGTATTACATTCTTACCCTCTTAAATAGAATTCAACCCTGAATTGTTTCATGTTTTAATACTCACACAACTAAACAAAGGTAACACTAAATATTTCTCGTGCATGCGGGACTGAAAGCTCCCAAGTCATCTCACACTTGGTTTGCTGCGACCAAAGAATATTCACAAACTTTTGCGTCCTATACCTCATCACTCAGTCGGACTCTTCCAATGCCCTCACATGACGAACCTTGGAGGTTAAATCATTAAGTCATGCATAATCATAATAGGGCACATGGTCATATATTGTTCTAGATCATAAAAATGCTTCCGCGACATATGCATCCCTTTTATTGACTTAGGCAACTCAAGTCGATAGGATAGCTTTCCTACTCTTGCGAGTCTCATGAAAGGTCTGATGTACCACGTACTAAGATTTCCTTTTAGTAAATCTTATAACACCTTTGGTGGGTGACACTCTTAAGAGTACCTCCTCACCAACTTGAAATTCAACATTTGACCTCTTGTAATAAGCATAGCTCCATTGCCTTCTTTGCACTGCAAGCATATGTGCTCATTTGTTCGCTAAACCTAGTGTGCTCATAGCACTATCTTCCCACCCACAATAGTCCAACAAACGGGAGTCCATACACTTGCTTGTAGACATGCCTCGTAAGGTGTCATCCATATACTAGTCTGGTTGATGTTACTACAAGCAAACTCCTTAAGTCACAAGTCACCCTCTAGCTCCCTTGCCAAGATAGGACACAACACCTCACTATATCTTTAAGAGTTTGGATTGTATGCTACGATTGACCATTCTCCTATAGATGAAGCCATGTACTAAGTCTTTATTGCATACTAAAGGCACGTTGGAAGCTCTCCTAGGTTTTCGAACAAACTAAACATCTCTATCAGAAGTAGTGGCTTTAGGAATCCCTACAACCTTAATATCTCACACACAAATACTAGTGACAAGTGACTTGCCAAGTGTATGGTGTGGATCGGAAGAAAGTGAACAACTTTACTAAATCGGTCCATGACAACCCAAATGGTATTCTTCCCTCTCCACGCTATGAGGTAGGCCCACATTAAAAAAAATTGGCAAGGTAATCACAAGGCCATTACGGAACCTACAGGGATTGGAGTAGCCATGTTTGCCTCTTATACTGAGCCTTTACTCGCTGACAAAACATGAAAGGAGTATCAAATTTCCTTCTTTTCCACCAACATGTCTTCTTCAGGTCACGATATGTCGTTGTCTCTCTAGGATGAACGGTGTATGAGGTAAATTGTTCCTCTCCCTCAGAATGTCCTCCTCCTCCTTAGACATGTGGCACACAAATATGGTCGCAAATCTAAGCAAACCCGGTTTAGTCTAAAGTGGACTTTTCAGTGCTATCTTCTAGAATGTGCACTCGCACTTGCTATAACATTCAATAGCCTAGTCGTACCTCTTACTCTAGAGAATGGCTGACTCACGAATGATTTGTGTGTTCCATGTGCCACACCAGCAAAACAGAATGAGACAATGTACAATTGGTGTTCTAGAATGAGAAAATCTATAGTCGGACGAACTGACTTTCGACTAAGAGAGTATAAAAAATCATCGTGCCTAGGTTGTACTAGATAGAGGTTATAGACCTTCGCCAATTATAGCCACCATCTTTGCCTCGAGATCAACTCCTTTTTTGTGAAGAATATTTGAGACACTAATGATGAGTGAATACCACAAGATGCTTGAGTGCAAAGACCACAAATGCGATTTCTGGATCATGAATGGGAATGTAGGATATCGTGCTCCTATTTATTTTGAAATGCCTAAAATCATGTGCAATAACCTTTCAAACTTGCTTGACGACACATGACATAAAATAGCCTCTTGCTAAAGGCAAAACTTAAATTTCTATAGCTTTACAGAAACTTATTCTTCCTCATAGTATCAAGTATAAGCCTGAAAGGGCACTCATGCTCTTCATTTGTCTTGGAATATGCGATGATATCATCAATGAACACTACCACCAAGTTATCAAGAAACCTATGTAGCATGTTGTTCATTGTCTCTATAAAGATGCTAGGAGCATTGGTTAGTCCCAATACACAAAAAATTATATTCACCACGACCATACTTAGTGGAGAAGGAAATCTTCATCATGTTCATGCACATGAATTTGATAATAGACATGTTGGAGATTAATGTTTGAGGATACATTTGATCCATTCCAGTAATCAAACAAGTACTCGATGCGGCACAAATGATATTTATTCTTGATGGTTACCATGCTAATAGTATGATAATCTACAAACTTTTGTTGACTACCCAATACTCTCTAGGTGAGAAAATATTAATAACCCTTTGGATGACATATCGTCCACCTATGTCTTCAGTTCTTATTGAAATGGACAAAACAAATGGTAAGGAGACAAAAAGGTGGGTCTAGTACTAGGAATAAGATCAAAGCGAAACTACAAGCCCCTCTCTCAAAGAACATGGAAACAAGGATGGTATCTTGGACATACACAATTGTGTCTCTCGCTAGAACATGAAATCCTTATGAATAATGTAGATGTTACATGACCATTGAAGGCTCATTATTAAACTTCATAATACAACTAGAGAACACCATATGATCTATTAGAAATCTCGTGGTGGTCTCATAGGTTTTTTTGCTATGGTACCTTTAAAATAACGAGGGTTTAGCCTCAACACATCTCTACATTTGACACAGACTGCCTCTACTACATGTGGAATAGTATACCATTGTAAGGATTAGGCTACACAATGCCATCTCTCAACTAATTAAAAAACACAATGATTCATAGCAACATATAATAGCGAATAATAAGGGTAATTGGTATGGGAGCCAATGCATCCCGCACCCAAACTATTAACTCCGTCCGTTGACATGTGAATCACGCAACACTAACACTTAGGGCATTCTCACTTGCATCGGCACCAGATTACATGGGCACAAAAGAAGGTTAGAGGTCATCTCCCATCAATCGTGCTAGAAAAAATGGTAAAAAAATCTAATCTATCGATGATCTCTCAAGAATCCTCAGAGTTGCGTGTACAAACCACATTTTCATAAGAACAAAAAGTCACTTTTGGATAAATAGCTCCTTGACTTATAACACTAAAACTTTCAAGGGATAAAGTAAGGACACACTTCTCAATAATATTAGCAACCAAGGAAAAGGATTTTAGAAACAAAAAGATTGTTTTCTTAGAAAGAACTAGGTTTCCTCCAAGCAGAATAATGAGTTCACCATTTTTGATACTCAACAATAATGGGACACGGGATACCAACAAATGTGAAAGGATAAAATAGCATATGCATTCGGATAATGGGACTAATGGAAAATTAACTGTGTTAACTCTAGAACACTAAGAGTGAGTGATATTTGGAGTAAATGCTTGAAAATACTTCATAACCCTTGGATGATAAGCCAACATCGATAATTCCACTTCTAGATGATGGTGTAAAGCCAACCCAAGAGAAGGTGATGCACTACAAATGATAGGTGAATGATAGTAAGGAAGCCACGTGAAAAACTTGGTTTACAAGCCATCAATCGAGAAAACCACTTCTGTTATTGATTTGAATCTGGTAAGTCTTCATTACCTTCTTTTCTCTACTCCATTACTATACTGGCCAGGTTATCCAATCTAACTTTATTGAAAACTAATCACCTTATCCTCCTAATCATGAAGATTACCAAACTATTCTCCCAACTTTGGGATAACCAACACACATATTGAAACTTCAAGCAGCTCCTGGCAAACCAAACCTCAAGCTTCTACACTAACATTATGTTAAAATCAAACTTCAACGCCAAAACCAACCTATCCACCTACTAGTCATGAGTATAACAAGGAAACATAAATATCTAAATCTATCAATCCAATAATTTCATTTCATGTTTCTTGAAAAAACATAAATGATCAAATATATCGTTTTCAATGTTGAACTCATCAACCATTAAGATTCTTTCCCTCTCTTTCTAGTCAACTACTAAGAGGGGCAATGGTTCATGTAGAAAAGATAGCAAGCCGGTCACGCAATGGCCTTCCCACACACACAATAGCATATACGTATAAAAGAGATCAACGGTGAAAACGTAAATGCAATGGATGAGCCGAACCCATTCTATTGTGCACCAGTGTGTCAAGTTTTAAGTTGTTAAAATTTTCAATCAATTTTTTAGTTGTTTATGCTAAATAAATACAAGTTTTAGTTGTTCAATATCTTGGTTAACTATCCTATTACTACTAACTTACTCAAAAGACCTAAAGCCTTTGCTCAGATACCAACTATAACACCCCAAGCCAACCAAGGACTTGAGATGTTACCACATACATTACACAAAGAGAGTAGCCACGTCTTTTTAGGAAAATTCGGCAGAGTCTCCTCTATTTTTGGGACATCTACAACAAGTAATACAAATATAACGGTGAGATAAGGGTATAACCAAAGCAAAAGTAGGCACAACGTTCAAACATCTATAAAACATCAATACCACAAATATAAAACCACCATCCCACACAATATCGATAACCATGGCCAATGGGTAAGTAACCAACACCATTTAAGTGACAAACTCATATATACTCTATAACCATTAATAAAAAAGTTGACTCCTAGCGATCAAATGCATAGTTTCAAGAAAGTTGGTGATAAAAGTGTGAATCGTGAGATGAAGATGGTGAGGTGCTACTCCCAGAAATCCCCATGCATGTCGTCCTCAAGGTTTACCTAAAAACATCAAAGCAACAAGGGTGAGTACAAAGACTCAAAAAGTTTATGAACAAATAGCAAACTCTAGATAAATCGGAACACTAAGACATCTTTAAACATCATTCATCCATTAGCACTGATTAAGATGCCCTACATGTCTATATTACATGTCTACATGCTCATCTCATCTCATTGCGAATACCGGTATCGCTCGAGTCGACACCCGTCGGCATCCACTCGCTCCAACATATGGAGGGTGCCTCCAAAGTGGGTCGCAACCTATCATTGGAAGTCGCATTGTGTCCACCAAAGTAGGTCACATTGTCATCATGGTATGCAAAAATGCGTGTATATGCACATGCCATTATCATCATCGTCATACCATAAACATTAAATAAAATTTAGTGACACTATCCGCCATGAACTTTCCTCAACCGGGGCACAAACTATGAATTGTAGGACTCCGAACCGGATAGACCAACACCTGTTATAGAAACATATAGCCCACGCTCAATACACATCGTCACTTCAAAACATTATAAGGTAAATATATCATCGCTCATACACATAAGAATTTGTTGCTGGTCTTCATAAATATAAAACACGAGACGGCATCTAAATACTACAGAAGGTAAAACTGAACCACACATAACTCTGTCGACTATGACCAGACCAAGAATAATTTAATTTGATTTAGCTATAAATTACTAGCGACACAACCAGTATGGAATATTGCTATCTAGCTGACCCGTAATCAACCAAAACCCATTATATAGGTACATATCAAGAAAGTATCTCATCGTATGCACCAAGCTAAGCTACAAAGTATTGAATAACATTTTACTATGAGCTGAGATCTTTGGACCTGCCTATCATAGGTCATCAAAAATACAAAACTCAATGTGGAGGCTGGTAGAAGGTAATGGTATCACAACCAGAACCAGGGTTCTAATTAACAGATCCAAGAGTTGTTCACTGAACTTTTCTCCGAACACGTAGAGATTCAACAGAAAGATTTACTACAAAATACTAACTGCTACATGTATAGATAGACCCCCTAATACATATTAGAATCCCAAGAAATCTGAAATGAATCTGTCCCTCAAAAAAACTCGCACACAGACGCGATGCCTAATCTCTAATCCAAATTGCATAACGAATAAACGTTGGAGAATCTGTGTCATTTCAAATCTGGCCACGCACACTACTCCAGATATTGATATCAAGGAAAACATTTGGGACTAACCATATTGGGAGATGGAAATCGTACTAGCGACGACAGCGACGGAAAAGCATGACGGAGATGGTCGTCAAGAGCAGCGGCATAGCCTGGCAGCAGCAGCAGTGACAACCTCAAGGTGGTGACATCGCAAAACAGGAAAACACAGAGACGGCGGCGGCCGCGTGAGGGCAGTAGTGCTGGAAAAAAGTTTTAGGATAGACCAACGGTGGCGGTGTCCAACTCGACTCGACCAAACATACAGAGAAGCATAACCACAGAACGTGTTTATCTCATGTTCAAAATGAACAGCCCATTTACTTGTTCACACCAAAGGATAAAGGAATCGTGTACAGTTTGTTTTATCAAAGCTACAAAAGGACCAATTGGCTGCTACCACATGCATTCAAACTACAGGTCGTGAGTTCAAGCAATAATGTAGACTGGTTTTATTTCTTTTGTTCTTTTCATTTTATTTGCTCTAACTTCTAATTTCAATTATTCTTTTCATTATATATCTTCAAGCTCCTACATATTTTCTTAAGTTGCCAAATGAAGTAACCATAGATTTTGGGATATTACAGATGGTGCCCTTGGTTAGTTCGGAGGCGGTCTGAGGTGGCAAGGCTAGCGAACTCCGGCGAGCTAGGGTTTCGGCGAATCCCTTTTGTGAATAGGAAAAGAGAGAGTGGGAAAATGGGGATAAGGATGGAGTAGGGTGTCGCAGTGGCCTCCTTATCCTCGCAGATGACAGCGGCACGGATCTCCATGCCGGCGAGCGGCGGCGCTTACTCCACGCAGCTGCTTTGGGGCCTCGCGAGGTAGACGATGACGATTAGATCGACAAAACGGTACTTGGGCCTGGGCTGCTGCTGGGCTTTGGCCGAGTGAGCGGGTTGTGGCTGATGTTGCCCATTAGCGGCAGATAACGCGGAGGGTTACTAGGCCGTGGGCTAGGGCTGCTGTCTATTCTTCTTTTCTTTTTCTTATTCTATTTCCTGTTTTTGTAAAACCTTTTCAAATATGCATTTCCATAAGGATTTAAATATCCAGAAGTTTCATGGAACAAATAAAATACTGCAGGAATCTTGGAGACTAATTTGTGCTTATACTTTTCATGATTTTCATGAATTTAAACTATTAGGAAAATATTTTTTGGATGGCAACATTTATTCCTTTAGGGTTTAATATTTTGTTTATTATCCAGAAGCCTTATAAAAATTATCATGTTTTCACCGTGATAATAGTAAGGGTAATGATTTATGATGGTGAATGATATGCATGGAATATATTCATGCCTAACATCATTTAACATCACTTATATGTGGTAGTTTAAATTCTAGAGTTCTTAAAGTTTGGAACTTCCTTTATTCAATTTAAGTGACAAACTCACATATACTCTATAACCATTCTACATATTTTTAAAGTAGGCATGGATCACTTCATGAACCAGTTGTTCACTACTTTCTTAAGTGTGGTTAATGTTTTGATAGAAGTTTATTATATAATGGTGAACAACCATTATCATTCATGTGGCACAAGTGATATCAATGCCCAGCAACATTTACTTAGGGTTTCTAATACCACTATTACTATGGACCCTAGAGGATACACTACCCTCAAGTTCATTAGTGAATGTTGCTAGGGATAAAGGTTTAAGGATTGCTCCTGACTTTATAATCCTAGATGATATCTCAACTTAGAGTGAGCTATAAAGATGACTTCTTAATGTGTTCTTGATAATTCCATGAGACTAGGTTTCTAATAGGGTTTAAGATAATGGGGTAGACAAGGCTTTCATTAGTAAACATTCAAGTGGTATTCTAATTATCTCTTAGAAAGTTTATTTGACTAAAGAGACATTATTCAATGGTTACCTAGGAATAGGAATTACTTCCACTTCTAGCTTCATTCTAGGGTTATGAACAAAGAGGTAGACATGGCTTGATAAAACCTTGGTTAAAGGTTTCTCAAGAATTCCTACCCTCACACTTCACTAAGCTTGGGTCATATTTAAGGAACTCCTTTCCTAAATATACTCTATATGTAATGCCCCGGATTTTACTCCAACAATTTGGTGCTTATTATCTTCCACAAAATATTATGGAAAGTGATGTTAGTAATTTAATCTTTGATGAATAGGTATTTACGAAATAATTAAATGTTAGTCTTAGTTATTAGACTCTTGATCGGACGTTGGGTACATTAAATAGCTACTAGTTGTTTTTCCATGTTGTACGCAACCAGACTTGTAAGCAGGGCCAAGATCAGATGAGAGAAAGTAACGTGTTGGGCTGGGCTTTCTATTCGCGTTGGACTGTATCAGCCAGAGGTACTAGCAGTTTAGAGTCGAGAGCTGTCTTTGCCCTAAAGAATACCTAGAGCTAGTTCCCCACGCCGCCGCCGCTGCGCCCTCTCGATCTACTACGTCGCTGCTGCGGAATTGCTTAGCTGTTGTCCCGACTGTCTCCGGCAAGCCGTATCTGCAGCCGATCCGCCGCCGCCTAGGTTCCTCGGCCACATGAGCTGGTGCTCTCTTCGGGCTGTCACACCTGGTAGTCGTCGTCTACATATGTTGTTGCTGCCTTGGGAGTGATTGCAGACCTGCAATTGCAAGGTATGTGGTCGATGCATCTATATGTTTTTCAACAGTTGTTCATATAGGTCATGTTCAGCGTCGTCCCTGTAGAATGTGATCGCATCTTAGTGGAGGGGCTAGTTCGCAGGGCAGCAACATATTGATTTTTTTATTCTTCATGATTCCTTGCATGCGGATTCTCAAATGCTAATCTCGCTATGTTCTAAGTAGTATGATTAGAATTAGTGACTTGGTGTGTGTAATCGACCAGCCGGAAAGTCTCACTTACGGACAACATATTTAGTTTGGATCGTATTTTTGAAGCAAGCAATCTGAGTTGTGGTAGTTCTTTTAATACCAGTCTGCTATATAAAGTAGATTGACTATCATAGGATGCTTCAGGTGAATCTGTTAAATCATCGATTTTTTAGTGTTCCCCAACTATCCTTTATCTGCAACTATTTTGTTATCTAAGCTAAATTGTTTAATGATAGTTTCTTGACCCGTTTGAAACTGCTTGCAGTATGGAGGATGCCATAAGAGCCGTTGGTCTACTAGATGTAGCATATCAGGAGGTAGTTTTAATAACTAGTCTTTATCAGGTTACTAAGTTCATACCGTTTGCTATAATAGTCCCTGGGAGAATGTTTCACAAATGAATACACAATGATAGTGAGATGCATTGTCGATTTTAACGCAGAGGGATGTCGGGAGTTATGTATTCTGATGTATGTATCCATGATTGTAATTGAGTGTTATATATATGTTTGGATAACAGATATCGGAACTCTCAGTTAGGAATCCTTCAATTCACCGTCGTTGTCCAACGACTGAGGCAAGTCCATAACGAGATAATACTTTGCATGACTCTCTCACTTGACTTTTATTTTTTAGCACCTGTTATTTATTCAAGTGGCTGGTTATTGTTTATATGTGTGGATATTAAGTGATTACAGCAAAGGATACAGTTGCACGTGCATTTGAATAGCATGTTAAAGACAATGCATAGTGTTGTGACCTGTTGAGGTAGGCACCTTGAGACCGTCGATGTTGGGATGAGGCCCACAATGTCGGCAACCTCCACAAGTTGGAGTGAGTGGATACCGACGGATGTCCACTCAAGCGATACCGGTATACGCAATGAAAAGTGATAGCAAAGAGCATGTAGGCATATAGTAAGCATCATTGCGCTATGATAAGTGTTAAAAGATAATTGTTGGTGTTGTGTTTTATTCAATGCTTATTATTTCTTTATGTGCTTGTTGAGTACTTTGTACTCACCCTTGTGGATTCTATGTTTTTAGGTACCGCTAAGTATGACATGCATGGGACTGGGAGTAGCACCTCTACATTTTACACACACTACTTCCCACATTACTATTATTCATATATAGAGTTTTATAACCACCCTCAAGATTGCTCTTGACTTATTCTTTAACGTTAGGGTTGCCTTATATTACGTCACTACCGAGTTGGCCAATATGTGAAAATCTTGAATATGGGACATTAACTTGGTCCCATTGAGCCGTGTAGTTTTGTGTTTGGATAAATTTTCCTGCCAAGATTTATAATTCTACTGATAATATAAGGGTTTAAAGTTTGTGTAGCATTGCCAGATAGGGTGGATATCTGGGGTGTTACAGTTGGTATCAGAGCCTATGCTTTAGGTCTCTAGAGTAAATAAGGTAATTTCCAAGATTTTTAGCAACTAAATAAACTTGCTTTATATTTAGCTTACACAACTAACGAAAACTCCCTTTTAAATCTTAACAACTTAAACTTGACACATTGGTGCACAATAGGATGGGTTTGGGTCATGCATTAAAGCTTCTGCTATATTTTATTTTTGATATCTTTTATCTATGTTGTTGTGCTTGTGGCCAGGCCTTTGCCCAAAGCGGCATGCAGACCTTGCTTTAGGTACCATTGCCCTTTGTTTTTCGTAGTTGACTAGAGTGAGAGGGAGAGAATGTTGATGGTTCATCAATTCAACATTGGAAGGTGATACATGGCAAATGTATCTATAATTTTTGATGTTTCATGCTTGGTTTTATCCACTTTCTTGTATTTTGTCCATACTTTGGAGTACTTTTCATATGATTTCTTGGACCAACCAATTAACAAGTGCAATAGTGCCAACTGCCTATTTTCTGCTGTTTTTGGTTCCAGGAAAGTCAGAAAATGAATATTCTCGGAATTGGATGGGACAAAAGCCAAAGTGCCTATTTTTCCGGAAGTCATCAGATGCCAGAATACGAGACGGAGAGGGGCCAGGGGGCCACCACACCACCTGGCCGCGCGCCCAGCCTGGCCTGCGCTAGGGGTTGGTGAGGCCGCCTCCGGTACCCCCTCGGTCCCCCCTTCCGCCTATGAGTTGCCCTCGGGACGAAAATCCTAAGTGCCCGATCAAAATTCCACGAAAGAGTCTGTAGCCGCCGTCATCTCCATCCCTAGATCGGGAGTGATCTGAAGCTCTTCCAGGCACCCTGTCGGAGATGGGAATTCACCCTGGAGGCCTACTTCATCACCATGCAAGCCTCCGGTGTGATGCGTGAGTAGTTCATCCTTGGACTACGGATCCATGTAGTAGCTAGATGGCTGGTTCTCCTCCTTTTTTCTTTCATGTTTAGATCTTGTGTGTTCATGATCAAGATCATCTATTTGTAATTCTGCATGTTGTGTTTGCGGGGATCCGATGGATATTGAGATGCTATTTCAGATTGATTATTGATTATATCATGTCTTTGTTATTTGTGATCTTGCATGGTTTCCGTTGTTAGTAGCTATCTTGGCCAAGTAGATGCTAGCAACTCCAAGAGTTAGTATTTATGCTCGATAGTGGGTTCATGCCTCTGGTAATCTGGGGAAGTGGCAGAAATCTCTAAGGTACTAGATGTGCTGTTGCTACTAGGGAGAAAACAACAATCCTTTGTTCATAGAACAATTGTATTGTTTACTTTACACGCAGTTCGTAAAGCAATAATCTGTTGCTTGCAACTTAATACTGGAGGGGGTTCGCATGATAACCTGAAGGTGGATTATTAGTCATAGATGCAGTTGGATGGCGCTCTATGTATAATGTTGTAATGCCTAATCAAGTCTCAAAGGAGTCAAGATGATTAGTATATGCATGTATTGCTTTCTCGATGTTTGTCAATTGCCCCGCTGTAATTTGTTCACCCAGCATGTTATCTATCTTAAGAAGAGCCACCTCTAGTGAACTATGGATCCTGGTCCTTTTCTTTACATATAATCTACAATCTTTTACTTCTTTGTGTTTACTTTCTGCAAACTTTTACTTCTTTCCATTCGATACGTTTAATCCTTTGTTTCCCACAAAACACGGTGAGATTGACAACCTCATCACAAGTTCGGGACAAAGTTCTGTGGTTGGGTTGTGCAGGTCTCCACGTTGCTACTAGCACCAGTAGTGCGCCCTGCCAAGGCTCAGCTAGCAACACCTTTGGGGTGTTTCCTTGCTCCTACTGGTTCGATTAAACCTTGGTTTCATAACTGAGGGAAACTTTCTACTTTGCTCATCATACCTTCCTCTTGGGGTTCCCAACGAGCTCTACATCAACCACGCGCTAGCACTTTTCTATTGAGCCATCAGAAGGAAAATAGTTGATCTTCTATGCTAGTATTGTATATGCGATAATAACGTGATAAAGGTCTCGGATTGGTAAATTTATATACTTATATTACTTTGTTGGACCGGTGAGGAGATAGTTGTAGAGTTTGGTTTTTGCATCAAAGTTTGAGTAAACATAATGTTACCGTGGAAGATTGAGGTTTTGTTTGCCTAGATTTTTGAAGATTCGGTATCAAAGGAATTTGAGATAAAAGGATGCTCATCTTGAAGATGAAGTGGATAAGGTGATTGGTTTTGAATAGAATAAAGATAGTTTGGATAATCTTGTTGGTGTAGCGGTGGAGTAGATAATACTATGATATGAACACTTATCAAGATCCATATTAGAATGAGAAGTACTTTCCTCTACCAAAGTCTCCTAAACCACAAGTTTAATTTGTGTTGCATATTCGCTTTCATCTGTCCTTTCTAGTGCATCACATGCACATGTCTTTGTCTAAGGATCATCATCTATTACTAGAATATCAAGTATTGGTTTCTCGTCAAAGGATCATGAAGCATTGTCGATCATGTACTTCATATGTCCTTCTCTGGACATTAGTTTTCTTGAATTAACACCTTTTGTTTGTCCTAGTATCTTCTCGTTGTTTTCTTCTTTGACATTTTTTTGTGTCCCTTCTCCTTTTTGAAAACAAAGAATGGTGAATGCATTAAAGGAAACTTAGTTGTTCTTCTGAAAGCAAAGATTGCTTTGTTTCTAAAAGCCCTTTTACTTAGTAGTTATTCTGTGTGAGAAGCTTGTCCTTAAGTGTTTCTTTTCTGGATCATGTTGATAACCACCCACAAAGTGAATCTTTGTTTGTTTAAAATTGTGTTTTGTACGCGTAACCATGAGTGTTCTTGAGATATCGATAGGTTATATTTTTTCTGTAGTCTCTTAGAAAAATGATATATGGGAGTCGACCTCGAACCTTGTTCCATGCCCATGACATCTGCTTGCAATGTGAGTGAGGATTGATGCCCAAGTGTTAAAGTTGCGGGATTCATCGATTCACTTACGGAGTTAATAGTTTAGGTGCGTGATGGATTGCCCCCATACCAATTACCCTTATTATTATCTTTTGAAGTTGGAGTGGTGAATCATTGTGTGCACTTTCCTTTATTTAATCAAGAGATGAAGTTATGTAGCCTAAACCCTAGGATGGTATGGTGTTCTACTTTTAGTATAGGCAACTATAGCCAAGCGTAAGAGATGCAATGAGGCTAAACATTCATCATTTTATGGTACCATTCAATAAATATGCCTTGCTAGACCACTAGGGGATTTTTAGATGGGTTATGTGGTGGTCGCTAGTTGTCTTCCAAAGTTGAAGAATGTTGAGCATTCATTGGTCATGTTAAATCCTCAAGGAATTTATGCTTTACCAAGGACTTGGGCAATTTTTTATGACGTAGATACCATGCTTGTTTCCTAGTGTTCTTCAATAAAGGAGTGTGGAGTTTCGTGTTGATTTCATTCCTGGCACTCCACCTATCCCTACCTCCTTATTGATTGTCACGGCCATCTCAAGAAGAATGGAAGTAGATGTTGGACAAATGGTAACTGACGGTTTGGTTCAACATTCTATCTGACCTTAGGGAGGGCCCATTATGTTTAAAACTAAGAGGGATGGTAGTTGGCGAAAAGTGTATGGATTACCATGTTCTTAACATTGTAGCCATCAAGAGCAATATCCATCGCTCTGCATCATGGGCTTGTTTGATCGACTGATTATAGGTAATGTGTTTTACAAGACTGATTTCTATCTTAGCTATAATCAAACCCATGTGCGGGAACATGATTTTTAAAAGATTAACTTCCCCACGAGGTTAAAGATATAAAGTTTTCTAGTGGACTTACCAAGGGCCCTATCATCTTATGAGGAAAATAATATTATGCTTCATACGTTCTTTATAACTATTGTAGTTTTCATTACTGATATCCTCATGTATTAGAAGATAAAAGAAGAGTACGAAGCTCCATTTGAGGCTTGTGCTTGAGACTCAGAGAAAAATTAAGCTAGACAATTGTGAGTTTTGACTTTTAGAAGTGGCTTCTTGAGGTCACGTGTGTGCTCACACAAGATGGAGAGATTATTTCTTATGCTTCTAGGAAATTGAAAGTAAAGATGAGCAGAACTATTCTACTCATGATCTAGGACTTGCGCATGTGGTCTTTGAACTCAAGACTTACAGACGTTATCTTTATGAAAAATCTTCTCATAGTTTCACTCAACATAAATGTTGCCAATACCTCTTCACACAGAAGGAATTGAATTTGAGGCAAAGATGGTGACTAGTTGATATGGGGTGGCCCGATCTTCTCAGCAAGCACTTATCGATGGTGATGGTGGATGATAGATAACTAGCCTGTAGCTATGAACTCTCCCGCTCGATCCCTAATGCTAATGCAACAGCTCTCGAACCTTGTAGGATATTAACAACACCACGCTCTTGCGCATGCAGCCGTGACCACGAACGGTAGTATGCAATCTACTAATTCCCAATAGAACAACAAATCACACTCAATTATAGTTGTACAATTCGAACACAGGGTAATTTCAGAGGTTCTATGAAAGAATCAACTCCAAAATATTTTAATGTGGTCTAAAAACCTAAAAACCATGATTTACAGGCCAATGCTGGACGTCCAACATATAGTTGGGGTCAAAACCAAACATATCTCTAACTTTCTTAACATAAAAGGACTCTATTTGTAAACTGGCAGAAAACATCTGTCGACTTGTTTTGGTTGCTACGCACAGCTCGTAACGAACTGGGAACGTGCAAGTACCCATTGGAAAGATCTCGGAATTATCTTTCCAACAAGTACTTATTTGCTTAATTCCGAGTTGGTATGCGGAAACCACGTCCGTTTCAATTTCAGAACTTCTGTCTGTCCGAATTGAACCATCCTTCTTGGTCGCCTTCTAACTCTCGGTCGCCTTCGTTTTGATGATCTTCTCTTGCGCCTTCCTCCCGCTCCTCCCTCGCGCATCCTCGGGCGATCATCATGCTGGGCTCGTCTTGTAGCCCTTCTCCTCCTCGCGCCATGCTTGTCTCTCCAACGAACCTGATCATACATAAATACATAGACTTAGGTAGTATAAAATTCTCATTAAGTAAAACATCAGGTTCAATTAGGAATGAATTCACCTGATAGTCATTATTGATTTGACTCAATATTTCCTTCCAGTTCAGGCAGTCAGAATCATCATAATCCTTGTATATATCCTCATCACTAGTATTGATAAAGGGCAATGACTTCTCTATCTAGTACAACTGCGGCAAGGCAAGTTTTATTTTAGACACTCTTAGTTGTAAGCCTTTCCTCCCACCTTTGTATGTCATGTTGATTTTGTAGGGATGGGCATGTCATATTGTTTTTCTTGTGTAGCACATGCGGAGACACAATTCTTCCTATGGACAAAGAGGTTAAATAAGATGATGTATGTTATAGTAGTTGCGAGAGCGCATTTGCAAAGGTAGAACTAGAGAGTTCATTATAGATGGAACCCATTTTGTTTGGTTTAGTTCCTATCTTTGTGTGCCATAAATTCCACTAGTGAAGGATGACATTCCGATGGAGGCACATTGTACTTCATATACCGTTCAT
The DNA here is from genome assembly GCA_910589775.1 of Avena eriantha. Classification (NCBI taxonomy): domain Eukaryota; kingdom Viridiplantae; phylum Streptophyta; class Magnoliopsida; order Poales; family Poaceae; genus Avena; species Avena eriantha. The sequence continues at coordinate 66,193,847 of OU342746.1, read as the reverse complement.
CCTGGAGAGACAAAGATGTATTAGGACCTGAAAATATTGGTTGTGGAAAGGAAGGAAAGTTTTTATGGAAAATTATGTGTCCTCCTCGGGGGTTGAGAATAATAGGCCAACGGGCCTTTGCGATTCTTCAAGTTTCTAGAATGACCATAGGCTCGGATGACTTTAGCACGATTTTTTTGTTGGCCTTGCTCATACGGGAAGAAGGATGCAATTTAGGTAGTTATGGACCCACGTAGTAGAGTTGCTCGGTAAATTCTTATACATACCACATCATGTGAGTGATTTGGCACTGATATATGTGTGGGAGATAGTAAGATTGCATGGGATTTGTGGAACCATTACATCGGATCAGGATGCTAATATCATATCAAGGTTTTGGGAGAGCTTGCAGAGTTCCTTGGGCACATAGTTTGTACGTCATTTCATTCCCAAATATATGGCTTGTTAGAGCCTACAATCCAAATCACAAATGTCACTTTACCATCCTTTATATGGAAGATAGTATACATCCCCACTTTGTCGGACTGCCCTGGGCGGGAAGGTAGTGATGGTATCACATTGGATTTTACAAACTAAATGGGAATTAGATAAAAAGAGTTATGTCAGACCTTAGATGACGGATGTGTAATTTCAAGTAGATGAGGAGGTACTCTTAATTATGCCACCCATCAAATGTTATAAGATTTAATATCTAAGAAAAGTTTAGTCGGCGGAACATTTTGACCTTTCATGATTGTCAGATATTTCTGTGTCTACATCGCGGAAGACATTTGAGATCCAGAACGACGGATGACCATGACAATAATTAATTTTTAGCAAGATTCAGCCTTTGAGGTTTGTTCTAAAAGTCCAGGAGAGTGATGAGGCAAATGACGCTAAAATATGTGGAGTTCTTTGTTCGAAACAAACCGAGTGTGGGCGAGCTTAGGGTCTCACATGCATGATAAAGATTTGGAATTAAACATGGCTGGTATGAGATGTATACTTATGTTTTTACATATTTCTTCAGTTTCATGAATTCAAAGGAGAGGAAGAATTCGGAATGAATTATGTTTAAGGGGGTGATCCTGTAATGCCCCGGATTTTACTCCAACTATTTGGTGCTTATTATCTTCTACAAAGTATTATGGAAAGTGATGTTAGTAATTTAATCCTTGATGAATAGGTATTTACGAAATAAATAAATGTTAGTGTTAGTTATTAGACTCTTGATCGAACGTTGGGTACATTAGATAGCTACTAGTTGTCTTTCCATGTTGTATGCAACCAGACTTGTAAGCAGGGCCAAGATCAGATGAGAGAAAGTAACGTGTTGGGCTGGGCTTTCTATTTGCATCGGACTGTACCGGCCAGAGGTACTAGCAGTTTAGAGTCGAGAGCTACCTCTGCCCTAAAGAATACCTAGAGCTAGTTCCCCACGCCGCCGCCGCTATGCCCTCTCGATCTACTACGTCGCTGCTGCGGAATTGCTTAGCTGTTGTCCCGACTGTCTCCGGCAAGACGTATCTGCAGCCGATCCGCCGTCGCCTAGGTTCCTCGGCCACATGAGCTGGTGCTCTCTTCGTGCTGTCGCACCTGGTAGTCGTCGTCTACGTATGTTGTTGCTGCCTTGGGAGTGATTGCAGACATGCAATTGCAAGGTATGTGGTCTATGCATCTATATGTTTTTTGGCAGTTGTTCATCTAGGTCATGTTCAGCGTCGTCTCTGTAGGATGTCATCGCAGCTTAGTGGAGGGGCTAGTTCGCTGGGGCAGTAACATATTGATTTTTTTGTCTTCATGATTCCTTGCATGCGGATTCTCAAATGCTAATCTAGCTATGTTCTAAGTAGTATGATTACAATTAGTGACTTGGTGTGTGTAATCGACCGGCCGAAAAGTCTCACTTACGGACAAAATATTTAGTTTGAATCGTATTTTTGAAACAAGCAATCTGAGTTGTGGTAGTTCTTTTAATCCCAGTCTGATATATAAAGTAGATTGACTATCATAGGATGCTTCAGGTGAATCTGTTAAATCATCGATTTTTTAGTGTTCCCCAACTATCCTTTATCTGCAACTATTTTGTTATCTAAGCTAAAGTGTTTAATGGTAGTTTCTTGACCCGTTTGAAACTGCTTGCAGTTTGGAGGATACCTTAAGAGCCGTTGGTCTACTAGATGTAGCATATCAGGAGGTAGTTTTAATAGCTAGTCTTTATCAGGTTACTAAGTTCATACCATTTGCTATAAGAGTCCCTGGGAGAATGTTTCACAAATGAATACACAATGATAGTGAGATGGCTTGCCGATTTTAACGCAGAGGGATGTCACGAGTTATGTATACTGATGTATGTATCCATGATTGTAATTGAGTGTTATATATATGTTTGGATAACAGGTATCGGAACTCTCAGTTAGGAATCCTTCAAATCACCGTCGTTGTCCAACGGTTGAGGCAAGTCCATAACGAGATAATACTTTGCATGATTCTCTCACTTGACTTTTATTTTTTAGCACCTTTTATTTATTCAAGTGGCTGGTTATTGTTTATACGTGTGGATATTAAGTGATTACAGCAAAGGATACAGTTGCACGTGCATTTGCATAGCATGTATAGACAGTGCATAGTGTTGCTGCTGAGGTAGGCACCTTGAGACCGTCGATGTTGGGATGAGTCCCACATTGTCGGCAACCTCCACAAGTTGGAGTGAATGGATACCGACGGATGTCCACTCAAGCGATACCGGTAGACACAATGAAAAGTGATAGCAAAGAGCATGTAGGCATGTAGTAAGCATCATTGCGCTATGATAAGTGTTAAAAGATAATTGTTGGTGTGGTGTTTTATTCAATGCTTATTATTTCTTTATGTGCTTGTTGAGTACTTTGTACTCACCCTTGTGGATTCTATGTTTTTAGGTACCACTAAGTACGACATGCATGGGACTGGGAGTAGCACCTCTACATTTTACACACACTACTTCACACATTACTATTATTCATATATAGAGTTTTATAACCACCCTCAAGATTGCTCTTGACTTATTCTTTAACGTTAGGTTTGCCTTATATTATGTTACTACCGAGTTGGCCAATATCACAAAATCTTGAATATGGGACATTAACTTGGTCCCATTGAGCCGTGTACTTTTGTGTTTGGATAAATTTTGGTGGTGTATTATTATCGTGTTGTCATGGATGTCCTCATAAACAAATGAGACTCTACCAAGATTTATAGTTCTATACTGATAATATAAGGGTTTCAAGTTTGTGTAGCATTGCCAGATAGGGTGGATATTTGGGGTGTTACACTATATATCTCTCTTATCTTATTCACAAAGATCACATCTTCCTGAATAAGGCAATCAGCCGACTCCACCATATCCATCATCATATGATGACATGGTCATGCCACTTCAACCATATTCCTCCTTCATTCTTCTCCTAGTATATAACTTCCATTGCTAAACTTGTTGAGGGCAAACCTCCAGGGTGGCCCGATCTTTCACGAATCACACTCAAATCGAGGGTGGAGTGCGGGGGAAGGAGGGAAGGATGAACACGACGAATGCACGCATGAAGAACGCGATGAACACACACATGCGAAACCACGATAAACACCAATAGCTCACGCCGGCGGTGAACGGTCCAGCGCAATCCCTAGGATCTGCGTCGGGCGGAGGACTCTCTCTCTCGAACCGGCACGGCGAGATGGGAGACTCGGTGAGATCTTGACGTCTTGGCAAAGGGACACCGATGCCAAGGTCTTGTACAACGCGGAGGCACGATGCAAACTCCAACGAGGTTTGGGATATTTGGTGCTCCTTTGTCAAAGGAGCATGAGGCAAGAATTAGATAGATCCACAAGGGGTTTCCACTAATTCCAAATATCATGCCTAGGGTTTACAATAGGGGTGGGGGGCTATATATAGGCCAGCCACAAGTACAGGGGTAGTTTAGCCAACTAAAGTATCAAAAGGGGGCGTTACAAGGCCAAAGGGTCGAGCTGGAGCGCGCAGGCCCTCGGGTGTCCGGTAGTACTGGTCGCCTGAGCGGTAGTACCGGTCAGACGCGGTAGTACCGCTGAATGGATGCGGTAGTACCGTAGCAAGGAGAAGCCTTGGTGTGAGTCTTCAGGTGCGCGCGGTAGTACCGCGTGCTGAATGCGGTAGTCCCGGTGGGATCTGGGGCTTCAGGTCCATCTCTCTGTCCGAGGCGGTAGTACCGCTGTCCATGAGCGGTAGTACCACTTCCAGGGGCCGGTAGTACCGCGGTCTCCTGGCAGTTGTTGGCTGCTGCGTTGCTCCTCTGGCTCGTGTCTTCATACCTGATGATGCATAGTGTCAGGGCATGAAGTAGCAAGTCATCCAGGGGTGTATCGAAGTTACATGAGTACAAGAGCGAATTCACCTTAGCTTGGAGAAGCTTGGCTCGAGCACGAGTCATGGGTCCACTTGGGGGACTTGGGGGTGTAGATGTAGGAGCGTCCGTAGGACGGGCTGCATCAAAACTACCCTTGAGGAAGTCATTCATCTAGTTAGTTATAACTTCATTATTCCATTATCATAGCATTCTTCCTTCACTGCCTAACTTGCACTTCTTAACTACCCTTGATGAATCCATCAATGTAGTTGTTTCTAACTCCATCCATAAACTCCTTTATAATAACCTTGCATATACTTCTAAGGCTTGCAAGATTACACTTCTCTCTATATCACATGTGATATCAATCCTCTAGAATAGGTAGGGTACAACTCTCCATAATACAAGTTTGTTCTTGTATTAGCTTGGTGAAACTACTATGCCTCCAACTACTCCATACAACTCATATTATATACTTCATCAAACTCTAGCTTGAATTCTCATGATCAAGCTAGATGATTCAGCTTACTAGGGATTTACCTAATTTGGTATTCTCACATCACTTCTTCAATACCTAATCATCTATTCTCAAGTGATTTGAGAATGATGGCTTCCATACTTTGATCATAATAAGCTTAGGCTTCTAATTATTTGATCTACCACTAGATTTGTACTAGTCTCTCTATAGGATTAACACTAAGTACTAGATTTGTACTAGTCTCTCTATAGGATTATCTTGTTAAGGAAGCTTACTCCATATTTATATGTACTTGACTAAACAAGATTATTATTTGGTACTCTACTATACTAGCTTTCTCATAGCTTCATCATTACTATCTTAACTTTTAGGTTTAGATACCTCTTCTAGTTAACTCATGAGTGAGTTAACTCCTCCAACATCAGATGGTTTGATCTCCACTAAGGATCACATTCCATTGATGATGGCACACTCTACCATATCTAGTTCCTTCTTCTTACTAATTCACTTTGGGTATTTGGAAGGTCAATATAATAGGTCAAATCTAAGAATCAATAAGTGCTAGGTCAAGAATTGATCACTCAACATTGAAGATCAATAGACACTAGGACTTGGTTAAGTAGGAATGTCATCTAGCAATATGACATCAAAGATATGTGATGGATGGTCTTGGCTTGACTTCCTTTTCTACTATATTTGTGATAAGAGTTAATGTTTAAGAACTACCATGATACCCATGGTAGGAATAACTATGGCAAGCAAGTGTATCAAGATTTAGTTATGGGGTTTCTTTACTTAAGTTATATACTTAACTTGGTATTCATGGTTTGTTGTAGATAATACATTGATATAATCTTTAGAAGATTAAGTATTCATCTTTGAGTCATTGTATGGAATACCATGTCATGATCTCTTGAAGATCTAGTACTCCTTATTGAGTAGTGTGTTAGGGGTTTAGCTCTATTCTATTTGATCTACCCATAGACCAAATTAACCCAAAGATAAGGTTTTAACAAAGGTCATATTGAAACTTATCATAATCAACTTGATGATCTACTTCAGTTCCACCAAGTTAAGAGAAGCTTCAATATCTTTGACAAGTTTTATTTCAAAGCGCGAAAATTATCCAGATTTTCTATTCATGAATACAATGCACACACCTCCTCTCAGCTTATTTCTAAGCTCTAATGCTGGGATGTTATAGTCTCTCCCCCTTAAAATCAACTTTGTCCCCGAAGTTCATACTCTCTTGCGTTCCGGAATGAGGTATTGACTTGTATTGATCACGACATTTCTCAACTCCATTGTGATCACAATGGGAATAATTGTGGTATCCCGTATCCAGATCTTTTTCCTTGAATTCTCTTCATACTTGGCAACTTCCAACTGTCGTTTGCAATTTGTATAATAACTCGTTTTACTATAATCCCTTAGGTTATGTCTTTATAGTCCTACTTAGGATTGGTTGTGGACACATTTTGTCCTTTCCAATCCGGTTTTCCTATTACACTACACTGGTCTATTTTGGAATACTCTCTTTACCCTTAAGGACAACTTACGAGTTGTTTCCTTTTAAACTAGTCCACTAGGTTTAAGCTGTTATGTCTACTTCGATCATTCATCCGGGCATACTATTGGAAATACTTTATAATGATGACTTCTTATAACCTTATGAGAATAAGGCTTAATCTCATCATAACTTAGTACTTATTCTCCAACCTTTAGTTGGCAAATTAGTTAACAACACATCCGTGTTATTACTTACTCTCCCCCTTGGGGTTTCCTAATTGCCTTTAATCTCCGTATATAACCATCCTTGACTTATATTTAAGGATTTGGTTTCTGTCTAGCTTATTCTTTATCTCTATAAGGTCTCACGAAAGAATTTACGGTACACCCACACAGTTGTGGATCTCTGAAATGAATCTTTGATGTCTACGCACTTCTATTCTTGTAGACAGTTGTTGGGCCTTCAAGTGCAGAGGTTTGTAGAACAATAGCAAGTTTTCCCTTAAGTGGATTACCCAAGGTTTAACAAACTCAGGGAGGAAGTGGTCAAAGGTATTCCCTCTCAAGCAACCCTGCAATCAAGATACAAGAAGTATCTTGTGTCCCCAACACACCCAATACACTTGTCAGGTGTATAGGTGCACTAGTTCGGCAAAGAGATAGTGAAATACAAGTGGAATGGATAATTATAAGTGGTAACGGTGCCAGAAAATAGCTTGTTGGCGTGGAAGAGACTAAAGGCAAACTGAAATAAAGAAGGAAGCAAGCAAACATGTAACAGATCTAATTGCAAACGGTGTATAATGCTTAGAAACAAGGCCTAGGGATCATACTTTCACTAGTGAACACTCTCATATAAATATATTCTCTTTATGATACTACTCTTAACTACTCTCTGTTTGAACACTCTAATCGATGGTAGGGCTATAACAACACACCTCAAAGTAAGCCTTTCCCATCTAGATAACCCCACACTGTCACCTTGAGTACTAGATGGTTCCAACAAACACCACAATTTCATAAAGACATCCAACTCCAAATATAACTCATAACAAGTATTTGTAATCTCTAGCCTAAGTGCCACCATGGTGTGCACGCTGTCACTTTCACACACACGAGGAGAGCAGAGATCTAATAAATCACTTGAGTAGAAAGGTAGATCTACTTGATTACAAAGCTCATGATCACAATATGATCATGCATAGAGAGAGATGAACACATAGCTACCGGTAGAACCCTTAGCCTCGAGAGAGAACTACTCCCTCCTCATCATGGGAATCAACAACGGTGATGATGAGGACATCCCTACAATTACACCTACCCCAATGACTACTAATGATGCTACAACTGTCGCAAGACAGGATCAGTCCAATGAGATTAGAAATGGACCTATAAACAGAGCTCGTGCTAAGCTACTAGAACAACAGGTGAATTTACTCCTAAACGAATCTAGTACTTTGATTGATGAGAACTTTATACTGCCTAAGTCCATGCATTTATGTATGACCAGGTTCGTTGGAGAAACAAGCATGGCGCGAGGAGGAGAAGGGCTACAAGAGAAGCCCAACATGATGATCGCCCAAGGATGCGCGAGGGAGGAGCGGGAGGAAGGCACAAGGGAAGATCATCAAGACGGAGGCAAAACGATCTGCCACGACCGGAGTGTCCGGCCAGTTCCACCCGGACTGTCCGTCCTGGTCGAGAGGTAAACTGGTGTGGACATTCTGTCTGCCAGTTCGGATACTACCCGGACACCACACGGAAACTTCAAAGTTTCCGGCCAGACCGGACTGTCTGGCACACTTCACCCGGAGTTTCCGGCCTGACCAGACTGTCCGGCCGATTTCGACCGGAGTGTCCGCCCGCCGACCGAATCTGGTCCGAGTCGGTTTGTATCAGTTTGAGTCGTTTGCGTTTAGTTTCGGTTTCTGGCCGCCCTAGCCGCCCTGATAAGCTATGGGACGACCCCTAGTTAGGGTTTGAGACCACGTTAAAATATTTTGGAGTTGTTTCTTTCATAGAACCTCTGGAATTACCCTGTGTTCGAATCTACCAACTATAATTGAGTGTGATCTGTTGTTCCATTGGGAATTAGTAGATTGCATACTACTGTTCGTGGTCACGGCTGCGTGCGCAAGAGTGTGGTGTTGTGAATATCCTACAAGGTTCGAGATCTGTTACACTGGCATCAGGGATCGAGCGGGAGAGATCATAGCTACGCACTAGTTATCTACCATCCACCATCATCATTGCCATCCGCTTACTGAGAAGATCGGGCCACCCCATATCATCTTGGTATCAGATTTCCAGTGTTGCCTCGGTAAGCATCCACAAATCCATCCATAGATTAGAGAGTGTTTTTCGTCCTATACAGAAAAAGCCTTACAAAAAGATTTACCATAGACTAGATTGCATCGTTTTCAAGTTTTAGTTGCTGATTGTATCTTCTCGTAGATCCGACCTGCAGGTTTTCCTCGTAGGAGTCTAGTTTCCGTTTGTGTCTAGGTTTAGGGTTTGATCTTGTTTTCCGCCATTCCCACCGTTACCGTTTCCGCAAGTCTTTATCGTTTTTTCCGAGTCCACATAGCGTACTTTTGTTTGCATACCATAGACACAGCCTATCTACAGCATCTGTGCCTAGGAACGCACGCACGAGACTAGTTGCTTTGCTCCGACAGGCTGCTCATTAGGTTTTTGAAGTGCAGAAATTTTCAACAGGCGAAACCGGACTATCCGGCCGAATAACACCGGACTATCCGGCTCAACCAGAGTCTCTGGCGCATATCCACCAGACTATCCGTCCCAGTTCTGTTATACGTTGCTGTACTCGTTTGCATTGAGTAATATAGTTGAAAAATCAAAAAAAAGAGAAAAAGAAAAGAGAATCAGTATAAAAAAGGATATATGAGTGTGTAATATTGGAGGCCTTGTTGTGTATAGCACATGTAGATTGAGCAATCTTGTTCCTGTTCTATTTGAGCTATTATTAGCGTGTCTCTTGTGCATTGCAATATTCCTTTTCATAAGTTGCTTTGCCACATTTATCTCCACCGTGTGTGTTTCTTGGGTTTTTGTACGATCAGCACTAGGACTTGTTTGCGGTGTAGATAGGATACCATACCTATAGCTCCACCTCTACATAACCTGTGTGCCCTGCGATCGTTCTCTATACCTTTGATATTCACTTCATCTCATCAAGTGCATCAGTCTTTGATTTCGTTTGGTAGAGCATCTCTATTCACTTTGGAACGGTAAGATCTCCTTTCTTATTAGTTGTGAGTGAGTTGTGAGAGTTTCCACCACACAAATTCTGATTTTTGCACTAACCTACTAATCATGTCTACTAGTGATGATGATGTTGTGTTGCAGAAAAAGAAGGATGAGGAGCTCGTCAATTGGCATGAATATGAGGCTTTGAAATCCCACTTGACACGTGTGTTTACTAACACGACAGATGCCATTGACAAGAATCTCCAAGATATGAATATGAGATTGGATTAGCATGCTGGGACGGTTGATACTATCCAAACGCAAGTGGCTACGCTCAATGCCAATGTCACTGCTTTGCAGCAGTCCATTGAGGGTTTGACAGCCGCCTTACATACAAGGGAAGATCCTCAACATGATGATGCCTTTGATGATTTTGATGAGGATAGCGCTGTTGATGCTGCTCCACATGTTGGCAGGGGACGTGTTATTCCCCCTGTCCATGCACCTGCTCATGTGCGTGGGTTTGCCCATCTTGGGCGTGGTCAACGTGTGCCCAACATGGCTGCTGATGACGGTTTGGGCAAGCCAAAATTTTCAATTCCTAAGTTTGATGGTTCCATTGATCCTGAAGACTACCTCACATGGAAGTTGAAGATTGAGAAACTCTGGCGCTTATTTGACTATCCAGAAGATAAGAAGGTCAAGTTTGCAGAATCGGAATTTGATGGTTATGCTTTACGTTGTTGGGATGCTCTTGTGAACATAGGAGGGAGTAAAATGAACTTCCTGTGAGGGATTGGCGCGAGATGAAGCAAATCATGAAAGCTCGTTTTGTCCCAACCAACTACTTGCGATCAGTTTTTGATAAATTGACGCAACTGAAGCAAGGCACCATGGCAGTTGATGGTACTACATGGAGATGGAGATGCTTATGCAGCGTGCTAGAATTCGTGAGTCCATTGAGATGACCATGCAGCGATTCCTAAACAATTTGAAGTTACCGATCAAGAGCATTGTTCGTCATCACAAGTATGAGACCATGAATGAGTTGTTGCATCATGCTAGAGAGGCCGAATCCCATTTGGCAGAAGAGGTGAAGTCACGTGCTCGTTTTCCGTCCTCCAGCAGATTTTCGGCCAGGTCTACACCTTCTATAGCCGCGCCACCAACTGCTGTTCCGTTTACACCATCAGCCAAACCAGCAAGTACACCTTCGTTTGGTTCTAATGCTCGGAAACCCGCTGCTCCTGCTGCTAGCTCGGGTTCCAACATGTCTACTGCACGTACTCGTGATGTGGTGTGCCATACTTGTGGAGGTAGAGGTCACTACATAAAAGATTGTCCAAACAACAAGGTTGTGTTTTTTAATGAACAAGGTGAAGTAGAAAGTGGAGATAAAGCTTCTGATGATGATATTGATGACGGCGAGGTTGGTGCTGATGCATATGCTGAGCGTGCACCCACTATTGTCGTATCTTCACGTGTACTTAGTGTGCAACCGGTTGAGGAATCCCAGCGTTTCAACTTGTTCCAAACCAAAGCTCTCGTTGGACCAAACAAAGCTTGCAAGGTCATTATTGATGGATGTAGCTGCAGAAATCTTGCACGTAAGGAACTATGTGCCAAACTGAATTTGACATACTTACCTCATCCGAAGCCATACTACATACAATGGTTGAGCAACAATGGTGAGATGAAGGTAAATCATATGGTACGTGTGAATTTTCAAATAGGGCCATACAAAGATTCTATTGATTTTGATATGGTTCCTATGACTGTTTGTCACCTACTATTGGGTCGGCCTTGGCTCTATGATCGCCATGTGCAACACAATGGCCGAGCCAATACATATCACTTGGAATTCAAAGGAAAGAAGATTACTATGCAGCCAATGACACCACAAGAAATTGTGAATGATTCTCGCCAGAAGATAGAGGTGAACTTGAAGGAAGATACTACCACTCGGCGAGACTGTGTAACAGCTGTTCCTGATATAATTGAGCCTAAATGGAGTGATATAACGAAAAGTGAGAGAGTGCCTGGGTTATTGATACTAGCCACCAAGGAGGATATGAGAGAGTTTCGTGAGGATCCTACAGCCATGCCACTTGTGCTCATGTATAAGGGCGAGGTATTGGTTTCTAACGACATGACCCCTATTTCTCTTGGTGTCTCTTCTGTTTTGCAGGACTTTGGGGATGTGTTTCCAGAAGACATACCCGCAAGTTTGCCTCCATTGCATGGTATAGAACATCAAGTGGACCTGATTCCTGGCGCCACACTTCCCAACCGTGCACCTTACAGGACTAATCCCGAAGAAACTAAGGAAATTCAGAAGCAAGTACAAGCGTTGCTGGATAAAGGGTACATCCGTGTCTCTCTTAGCCCTTGTGCTGTTCCTGTTATTTTAGTTCCTAAGAAAGATGGTACTTGGCGCATGTGTGTTGATTGTAGAGCGATTAATAACATCACTATTCGATATCGTCATCCTATTCCACGCTTAGAGGATATGCTAGATGAATTGAGTGGTGCTGCTGTTTTCTCTAAAATTGACTTGCGTAGTGGTTATCATCAAATTAGGATGAAAGAAGGGGATGAATGGAAAACTGCTTTCAAAACTAAATTCGGATTGTATGAGTGGTTAGTGATGCCGTTTAGTCTTACTAATGCACCTAGTACTTTCATGCGTTTGATTAATCATGTTTTGAGAGAGTTTATTGGTCTTTTTGTGGTTGTTTACTTTGATGATATACTTATATACAGCCACACCGAATCTGAACATTGCACTCATATTAGACAAGTTTTGCAAGTGTTACGTGATAATAAATTGTATGCTAATCTTGAGAAGTGTATATTTGCAAAAGATAAGGTCATATCCTAGGATTTGTTGTTTCTAAGCATGGAGTAGAGGTAGATCAATCTAAAATTGAATCAATTTAGAATTGGCCTACTCCAATGAATGTTAGTCAAGTGCGTAGTTTCCACGGTCTCGCTGGTTTCTATAGGCGCTTTGTGAAATATTTTAGCACCATTGCTGCACCAATAAATGATTTGACAAAGAAAGGTGTTCCTTTTGTTTAGGGCGCGGCCCAAGACATTGCATTTGATACATTAAAACGTTTGCTTACTTCTGCACCATTACTTGCATTACCTGATTTTTCGAAGCAATTTGAAGTTGAATGTGATGCTAGTCGTATAGGCATAGGTGGCATTTTGATGCAAGAGGGTCGGCCTATAGCTTATTTTTCTAAGAAATTGACTGGTGCTCGTTTGAATTATTCTATCTATGATAAAGAATTGTATGCACTTGTTAGAGTACTTGAGGTTTGGCAACATTATTTGTGGCCAAAGGAATTCATCATACATTCTGATCATGAAGCATTGAAATACTTGAAAGCTCAATCAAACTTGCATAGAAGATTAGCTAAATGGGTTGAGTTCATTGAGTCTTTTCATTACATCATTAACTATAAGAAGGGAAAAGAGAACGTTGTTGCTGATGCTCTATCTAGGAAGAACATGCTATTAACCAATCTTGATGTTAAAATTCCTGGATTAGAAGCTATTTGTGCACTTTATGCAACTGACCATGATTTTGCTGAACCATATCGTTTGTGTGCTCTTAGAAACGCATGGGATAAGTATCATATACATGATGTATATTTGTTTCGAGCTAACAAACTATGTATTCCAGAATTGTCGTTGCGTTTGTTCATAGTGCAGGAATCACATGCTGGTGGTTTGATGGGTCACTTTGGGCATGAGAAGACGTTGCTCATGCTTGCTGATCACTTTTATTGGCCCAAGGTGAGGCATGATGTGTACAGATTTGTGAGCCGATGTATTACATGCCACAAGTCGAAATCTAAGCTGAAGCCTCACGGTTTGTATACACCTCTCTCTGCACCGACCACTCCATGGGAAGACATTAGTATGGATTTTGTGCTAGGTCTACCTAAAACTCAGAGAGGTCATGATTCTATATTTGTGGAGTGGATAGGTTCTCTAAGATGGCTCATTTTATTGCCTGCCACAAAAGCGACAATGCGTCGCATGTTGCTAACCTGTTTTTCAGGGACATCGTGAGATTAAATGGAGTACCAAAGACGATTGTTTCTGACCGTGATGTGAAGTTCATGAGCTACTTTTGGAAGACCTTATGGGGAAAGCTAGGAACGAAGCTGCTGTTCAGTACTACATGTCATCCCCAAACATATGGTCAAACGGAGGTGGTGAATCGAACATTGTCACAGCTGCTAAGGACCATGATTAAAAAGAATCTGCAGGAGTGGGAAGAGTGTTTGCCACATGTTGAGTTTGCTTACAACAGGGTTGTGCATTCAACTACTCAGCTTTGTCCTTTTGAGGTGGTGTATGGTTTCAAGCCATTGACGCCACTTGATATGTTGCCTCTGCCATTACATGAGAGAGTTGATATGGAGGCATCAAAACGTGCTGATTATGTGAAGAAAATACATGAGAAGACTCGAGAGGCTATTGAGAAGAAAGGCAAGAACATTGCTGCTGCAAGGAATCAAGCAAGGAAAGAAGTGTTGTTCGATCCTGGAGATATGGTTTGGGTGCATCTACGCAAGGATATGTTTCCACTACTTCGAAAGTCCAAATTGAAGCCACGTGGTGCTGGTCCTTACAAGGTGTTAGCCAAGATTAATGATAACGCCTACTCGGTTGATATACCTATTGAGGAGTTTGGTGGAGTTAGCAACCGCTTCAACGTTGCTGATTTGTCACCATATGCTGGAGAAAACCTTGGAGCGTCGAGGTCGACGCCTTTTGAAGGGGGGAGATGATGAGGACATCCCTACAATTACACCTACCCCAATGACTACTGAAGATGCTACAACTGTCGCAAGACAGGATCAGTCCAATGAGATTAGAATTGGACCTATTACAAGAGCTCGTGCTAAGCTACTAGAACAACAGATGAATTTACTCCTAAACAAATCTGGTACTTTGATTGATGAGAACTTTATATTGCCTAAGTCTATGCATTTATGTATGATCACGTTTGTTGGAGAAACAAGCATGGCGCGAGGAGGAGAAGGGCTACAAGAGAAGCCCAACATGATGATCGCCCAAGGATGCACGAGGGAGGAGCGGGAGGAAGGCGCAAGAGAAGATCATCCAGATGGAGGAAAAAAGATCTGCCACGATCGGAGTGTCTGGCCAGTTCCACCCGGACTTTCCGGCCTGGTCGAGAGGCAAACTGGCGTGGACATTTTGTCTGCCAGTTCGGATACTACCCGGACACCACCCGGAAACTTCAAAGTTTCCGGCTAGACCGGATTGTCCGGCACACTTCACCCGGAGTGTCTAGCCTGACCGGACTGTCCGGCCGATTTCGACCGGAGTGTCCGCCCGCCGACCGAAACTGGTTCGAGTCGGTTTGTATCAGTTTGAGTCGTTTGCGTTTAGTTTTAGGTTTCTGGCCGCCCCAGCCACCCTTATAAGCTATGGGACAACCCCTAGTTAGGGTTTGAGACCACGTTAAAATATTTTGGAGTTGTTTCTTTCATAGAACCTCTAGAATTACCCTGTGTTCGAATCTACCAACTATAATTGAGTGTGATCTGTTGTTCCATTGGGAATTAGTAGATTGCATACTACCATTCGTGGTCACGGCTGCGTGCGCAAGAGTGTGGTGTTGTGAATATCCTACAAGGTTCGAGATATGTTGCACTGGCATCAGGGATCGAGCGGGAGAGGTCATAGCTACGCACTAGTTATCTACCATCCACCATCATCATCGCCATCTGCTTATTGAGAAGATCGGGCCACTCCATATCAGGTGATGGAGATGGTGGTGGAGATCGATGGAGATTGCTCCGGGGGCACTTCCCCGTCCCGGCAGGGTGCCGGAACAGAGACTTTCTGTCCCCCGAATCTCCCCTTCAGTGGCGGCGGTGCTGCGAAACTTTTCGTGGCTGGAGGCTTGATGACTTAGGGTTTATGCACCGGGAGGCATCTTATAGGCGAAGAGGCAAGGTCGGTGGGCGGCCAGGGGGCCCACACCATGGCCTGGCGTGGCCTGGGTGGACCCGCGCCTAGGGGTGGTTTGGCCACCCTGTGGCCCCTCTCTGGCTCTCCTTCTGGCTCCGTGAATCTTCCGGGAAAATATCAACTTTGGCTTTTGTCTGGTCAAATTTCGAGAATATTCATTTTCTGACTTCCTGGAACTAAAAATAGTAGAAAACATGCAACTGGCACTCTGGCATCTTGTTAATAGGTTAGTCCAAGAAAGTGTATAGAAAGTACTCCAAAGTTGGAACAAAACACAAGAAAGTAGATAAAACCAAGCATGGAAAATCAAAAATTATAGATACATTTGCAATGTATCAATCTTCCATCATTATTTTTCTTTCTTTCAATCCTTTTGGACGTTCTCTCGTTGGTAAACCCATTTTCACGAAGCGTCTCGAAAGACGATCAGTTTAATTTTATAATCCTTTATATCTTACTTATCTTACGCCAAGTTTTATGCTCTTTAGGGCATAACAAGATGACCTGGTAGGCTAAACCAATAGGGTACCAGCTACAGATACCAGCTGTGGATCCTACTGGATGTATGAATTACCCTACGGGTTTTCGACTTACTATTGGCATTCTCTCCAAGTTGTCAGAGCTTGAATACCACTTTTGTTCCAAAACTTCTTCTTTGCTCCCTTTCATGTTACTTCCATGAACTTGGTACTACTGCTACTACTTTGTTAGCTTCCGAGAAACAACACCTACTTTGGCGTGAACTTAATTCATTCCTTCATGTTGCTCCAAACCTTTTTTGCACTAATATTCCTTCTTATTGCCAGCTCATAGTGAGTTGGGATTAATCCATCCTTCAAAATCATGTTGATACCCCTTATATTTGGCTTCCTTCTTCCTGCAAATCTTCATCTTGATCTTCGGAACTCGTCACTCCCTTACAAAAATTCCGTTATCTATCTATGTCTATAATATCAAGTAATAACTTGATGATGCAACATCCATTTGCACACCAAGTAAAACTTCATGCACATATCTAGTCAATCAAGAAGATCCAAGAGAAACCAAGAAATCCAAATGTGGTACATATAACACACATTATTCTAAGCCCATAATATAGTAGTTGAGTAAAACATCTCTAGAATTCAGGCTTAGTGTGTAGTATATGACACCTCCTAATATAGGTTTACATCGTGATACTTAGCACTTAGTGGTTAACTATTTTTTGTCTCAACATTTACCCAAACTACCCAATTGCAATTGGATGATTTTTAGCAAAGTGGTCTCACTTTGGTTCTGACTAACCTCTTACCTTTCTTTTGGGGCTACTAAAGACTACCAACTTTCTAGGGACCATTAATTATCCTCACAAGATCTCACAAAACTACCAACAAATTGTAGTTACTACCTTATTCCAAAAATTATCGTAATATTATGACACCTATGACTTCTATCATAAACCTACACTATTATTTACTTACTGTTGTACAAGATTATTTAATTTGTACTAGTCCTAATTACAAACTTAGCATGGTCTCGGAGCTAATCTCACCATGACGCCTCTTCTTTTTATCTTACTATTGTTGATTTTAAACCAAATCCTACTTCATCAAGTAGAATTCTCAAGTGAATCCCACATGATTTACTTCCCATTATATATATACATGTTCTAATCGTCTTCATCATGTAGCCTATCATTAATATCTAATGATAAGATTTTTCCACCTTACATGGATCCTATGGATAGACTACACCATTTAAACTACTCCCCAAGATATTCTAATCTTAGTCCTAACCTTCTTTGATATTTGATGTAGCCCGACCTTCGGTTGTTACCACATCATGGTTTCCAACTTATGCCAAGTCATCACAGACTCCAAAGGTGAATCCATTCCTCTATGCGAGCCCACTTCCTACCCTCTTGAATGGTATACTACTTCATACTCCGTCCCATATCCATGATAGGTTCATACCGACGAGTACGGAGGCAAGGGAGAAAGTCTGGAGCACCAAGCCCGACAAGACGGAAGCTTGGAAGAGAAGACGGAAGAAGTAGCAGCTCGAGCACCGGAGTCTCTGGCCTGCGCACACCGGAGTCTCCGGCCACACCGGAGTCTCCGGCCTGAAGACCCCGGAGTCTCTGGACCCATCTCCGCACCGACCCCCAGATCGAGCTTGAGGTCAGTCAGTCTGCCACTCTGGAGATGGACCAGAGACATAGCGGAGTCTCCGGACCCCACACCGGAGTCTCCGGCCTGAGCGTATGGGCCTATGTGCCGCTAGCTGGGCCTTTGGCCCATGTACCCCTTAGTCGGCCCAGACTTTCCCCTTTTATTCCTAAAGTACCCTTGAACTAGTGGCTGGCCTATATATAGTGCCCCCACCCCCTCATGTAACCCTAGGCATAGATGATAGACTAAAGAAAACCCCCTTTATGGAATCTCTAGTTTTGCCTCATCCCCTTCTACCAAACAGGATCGACTATCGTCACCACCTCATTGGAGTTTGCATCGCGCCTCCCTCGTTGTACAAGGCCTTGGCATCGGTGTCCCTTTGCCAAGACGTCAAGACCCTCTCCAAGGTGTTCTTCCCTCTCCGCGTGGGATCGAGGGAGCACGTTGACCGATCTTTCCTTGCGAGGATTCTATCAGATCGGTGGCCACCGGTGAGAGCAATCAGCCTTGTATCGTGTGTGTTTTGTGTTTGTTCATCGTGTTCTTCGCGAGGTGTGCGTCCACTTCCGCTACCTTCTTCCTTTCCCCTCGCTTTCCCATCGATTTGACCACGAGATCCGTGAAGATCGGGTCATCCACGGGGTTACCCCATAACATCAGGTATCAGCAGCTTTTGGTTGCCACGGATTTCTCCTCAATTTTGTCTTTTTCCCCATAAATTCGAAAATTCCACCAAAAACAGCCCCAATTCGTGTTTTGGATCGATCTGTGATTTGAGTGCGTTTGGGTAGGTTTTGATCCGTGGATTACTTGCTAAACTTATTGATCTACCTTCCCCTACGTTCTCATGGCCAAATTCCTTGATTTCCCCCAGCAATTTGGTGTTTTGGTTCGAGTTTTTCCGCTAAAATCACTTCTCAGACGAGTTCTGCACCTCCTGGAACCTCCGGACCGGAGATATCGGCCCCCGGACAGGAGACTCCGGCCCCCAGACCGGAGATTCCGGTCCAGACCGAAGTTTCTGGCAAATTCTCCGCCCCCACTGCTAACAACAAATCTGTTTCAACGTTTTAGGCATAACTTTTGCATACGAACTCAGATTTTGGTGTTCTTTAGCTTGTTTTGAAGAGGAGAAAGAGCTCTACATCATCATCTCTGTGGTTCATGCTATCTACGCCATCCAAATTCCATGAGCAAGTCGGAATCCACCAATAAAGGGTGAAGATCGGTGACAAAAGGTATAAAAATTCCGCGACTTCTCCCCACTTGCATCCCTTTGTGAGCCACACTATCTTTGCGTTCAACAAACACCTATTGAGACTAGTTCCTCTTATGATTTCTTGGGCTATGCACATTTGATACTTGTACAATACCGAGCAAAAGTTGTGAGCACGGTATCTCATATAGTTATCTTGTATAGTTGTTGGCACAAGAGGCAAGTGAAAAATAAAAGAAAAGTGAAAAAAATAGAAAAAGAAAAAGAAGAAAAAGAAAAAGAAAGTAAGAAACAAGTGCCTCATAGAATAGGAAGCGCAAGCCCCACCAAATTTATTGCAATCAAACTAGCGTCTCTCCTTGCACTTGTGTGACACGAACTTATAGTCTTCACTAGGTAATCATTTGGTTCTTAGCTCACTTTCTCTATCGCACAAGTCCCATTTATCCCACCGTGTGGGTTTCCTTGTATATATTCCTTCTTGTGGATTGACTCGTTTTGCTTTGTGATCATCGTGGTTCTTTACTTGCCATTTCAATATCTTGATTTTGGATTGTTCTTGGACACACCACCTTCCATACCTATCCTCCATAAGCTTTGTGTGTGTATGTGTTTTTTAGTGGTTAGTTGGTTTTGGTGTTCCATGTGAACTTCACTTTGCTTGGTTTTGATTGCTCAAGTGTTGCCACTTGCACGATACTATCTTCCAAGGTAAAGTAAGGTTTGACGTTGCATTCCTAACCCCCTACCACTTCCATATACACCACTTGGTCTTGTGAATCATTTGTAGGGACTCCAGAACCGAGGATGCTATCTATGAAGAATCCATGATGAGCCACCACGACTACGACTCCACATGTATAGAGGACATGATGGAGCACTACACCGACAATGGCTCTGCATGCTTTGAGGACCCAGAGCATTGCACCTATGACGGCTCCACATGCATGGAAGACACGGAGCACGTCATCAACTATGGTTCCTCAAGCATGGAGGACTTGGAGCTCTACATCGACAATGGATCCTCATGCATGGAGTACATGGAGCACTGCACTGACAATGGCTCCACATGCTTGGGTGACACAGAGTACTACATCAACAACGACTCCCCAAGCATGGATGACTTCGAGTGCTACAACGACGACGCCTCACCAAGCATGGAGGACATGGTGAGCTTCATCCACTTCGAGGGCTCTTCCACGAGCCATGAAGAATACCTCCACCGCTTGGAGATGGAGGACTACTACACCAAGCTAGTGGAGACGCATCATCAAGAAACCAAGACCTTCAAGGCCAAGCGTGCCACACCAAAGGGCACCACCTACTTCGATGATCCACCTCCAAGGCGTCAAGCGCCACTACCTACATGGCGTCATGCACCACCATCTCCAAGGCGACGAGCGCCATCACCTCCAAGACGTCAAGCGCCACCATCTCCAAGGCGCCAAGCACGACCATCTCCAAGGCGTCAAATGCATCTACCTCCAAGGCATCAAGTGCCATCTACTCCAAGAAGAGTGGCACCCAAACATCATCTTCCAAAAGAGGCGCCACAAAGTAAGAATCTTCATCGACAAACATCCTCTCGAGATCATCACCAACATCAAGAGGATACAAGACATCGTTCAAGGAATCTTCACCATGAAGACGGAGAATACATGTTGAGCACCATCCATAATGTTCAACTAAGCTCAATAAGGCACCACCATGAAAAGAAGAGTGCCAAGGACAAGGAGCATCATCACGAGTGTCATGTGGATGACCAAGTGCGCCATCTACCTCAACCTTTGGCACGACACGCCAATGACCTCCGTCGACACCATCATAAGGCACCTTCTATGACTCGTGCCACCACCAAAATGGCACCAAGAGCAAGCTCCCCTCCACGCCATCAAGCTTCAATGCCAAGACTTGACGTCCTAGATGATGCATACAACTTCATGGAGGAGGAAGATGAAGACCTCTACTTCGCCAAGTTGGACGAGTACGTCAAGAGGACTACACAAGCCAAGGTGCAAGATGGCAACGACAAGGTCAAGATTGGTGAGCATGGGATTTTCCCTTCACCTAAGGAGGCGCATGGAGTTGAGAGAACCGAGCCTATCCCCATATGCTTGAGTGATGATGTGGTACCAATCCCATGTGAGTATGAGATCCACTTAGCCCACTTGAGTGAGAACAAGAGTGAGATGAGTGACTCCACCATACGTGAGATTGAGTGCTTCCACTTGGAGGGCATGAGTGATACACCTAGTGAGTTGAGAGTGGTAGTTGATAGGTCATGTGAAACCACTTCGATTTCTAACGACTTACCCTCTACCTCTAGTGTGTTTTCTCATGATGTGCTAGGTTCCATGGATCAAGAAGTGCCAAGCATGGAGATGATGATGCCTCTAACCAATAAGATGTACATGGTGGATGAACATGATGCCATCCCCATATTGGATGAAGAAGTCGCCCACATGGAGGCCAACACTACCACAACACCCACTTCATATGAGAGGTATAAACAAGGTAAGAATACGGGTGTTGATGATGCCATGATCCCACTAGTGGACATGATGACTTGTGATGATTGGCATCCTATGGATGATGTTTGTGATATCACATATGCTTCATTGATATTTCCATGTGATACTTTGCCTTTGCATAATGTTGAGCATGTGAAATTATATGATTGCGATGATGTTGCCATAGACATGCCATGCTCTATATGCTACGTTGATGATATCATTGCTTGCACTTTGTTGAACAATTGCTCTTTACAATGTTTTGCTTGCAATGATGTTACCAATGGTACCCCTCGAACCATGCTTTGTCATGAATGTTTTACAATCTCTCCCGTTGATTGCAATAAGTTGAATAATTGCTCTTTCACTTGTTTTGCTTGCAACAATAATATATATGGTTTCTATTGAGATGGACCCCATAGCTTTCTCAAATTTTGGAGATTTTGATGATTGCCATGATAAGCATGTTCCCCACTTGCATACTCACCATGCATATTTTGCATACTTGATTGACACTAATGGTTATGTGCACAAGAAGAGATATGTCATGATGGATGATGTATTTCTCTACCATGTACACACGTTCTTCCTTTTGTGTTTGATGTGTGTAGGTACCCGCATGATCATGTCAACCTCGGTTGAGCACGAGTTGAAAAAAAGAGCTCTAGTGAGCATCCCTCGAGTGAGTTCAAGATCGAACCCAGCTCTGATACCTTTCGCATGCTTTGCATCTTTCATGTTGACAAATTGCTCTTTCCTATGGTTGGCTTGCAAGCATGTTGATGGTATTCTTTCACCTTGTGACAATAATGTTTCATTGCTATTGGATATTGATGCTTTGTGTGTTGCCACAAAAATGTTGAACAATTTCTCTTTCCGATGTTCTGTGTGCAACCATAATGCCATTATGAGCATGTATTTTCATGAGAGCTTCCAAGTCTCTCGTATTGTGTTGCAACAAATATAAGGACCACTTGCTCTTTCATATGGTTTCTTTGCAACCATGTTGATTTAACTTCCGCTTGTGATACTCCAATGCCCATGATCTTTGTTTTTGATGATATGTGTATGGCATCCAACATATGGAACAATTGTTGTTTCCAGTGGTTGGTTTGCACACATAATGATGTTACTTTGGATATTCTTCCGCATGTGGTTTTGCCGAATTCTTCTATCCTCGCATCAAAGATGTTGACCAATATTTTAGTCCATTGCTTTGAGTGCCACACTAAGACGTTATATGGAGTTTTCGAGTTCCCACATTTCGATGATGTTCAAATGATTTCCATACACTTTGACCTTGCATATGCATCTCGTTTGCTATACTTGAGTTGTGCTAAACAAACATGCCAGTGTTGTGAAGAAGAATGGACATGCCACAAATGACATGCTCCTCTATCACAAACAAACATATGTTGCTTGGTGTTTGTTGTGTGAAGGTACAATTGCTTACGCGTCAACCTCTACGGACCAAGAGTTGACAAGACGAACCGTAGAGAGTTACCTATGGCTGCCCTTCAACGAGCCATCTCTATGTAGCATCCCAATTGTCTAACAATGGTAATGCTACTAGGTCTAGTAATATAATGGCTACTTCCTATATATAATTGTTGCATCATAATTATATCATGCTCATGTCATCATGCCACCTTCCATTTGAGCATCATATAAAACCCTTTTTCTTTGGTTCGTCTCTCATATGTATTATTAATTGTATTTGCCTCTTGATATTGTTTTTGGCTATTGATATATTGTTTAATGCCCAAGTTGAGTTGGGGGCATATCTTTTATTCAACTCCATCACCTTTCTTCTCACCACCTTATAATTCCACCATTCCATTTACCCATGAGCTTGTATTTCTTTTTCTTTTGATATTTATTCTAGCTCATGTGGGTTGGGGTGGATCTAATTCTAATTCCTTTTGCTTGGCCTTTATTCCACATTTTGGGAATACATAAGAATAATGCCATGTTATTATTATTGTTTTCACAAGCATAAACATGGTCATTAATTATTATGCATGGGCCATGCAAGAGCATCAGCACCTTTAGCCCATTTGCTTTTCTCTTGGTTTAAGTGGTTCTTTCTTTGTGGGATCATCTCCATCTCTCTCCACCATCCCCATGTTCTCATCAACACCATTTTTTTCTTCATGCATGATCAAATGAGGCCTTTTCTATAAACCCCATTCCTCTCTCTTTTCTTGGGTTCACCTTCACCTCACCTTGTGCTAAATTTAAGCCCTCACATTTCATCTTGGTTTGATCTTATCAACATGTTTTAAAACCTAAACACCTAATCTAAACCCTAACCCTAACACCTCTCCTTTTTCTCTCTAACCCTAGTTCTAACCTAAACTCTAACCCCTTGATCTCCATGCAAGCTCTCACCTCTCTCTCTCTTTCTCCCTCTCTCTACCATGCTGGCCCCACACCCTAGCTACCCCATCTACCCCAGCCCTAACCCGAGCCTTCCCCTCTAACCTAACCCTAGCCGAGGCTAGCTACCCCGAGCCTCCCCTCTCCTTCTCCCTCTTCCTTTCTCCCTGCCTGCCAGCAGGTCTCACCGCCACGTCATCCCCACCTGCCAGGCACCCTACCTGCCCCTGCCCTGGCTGCTCACGTCGAGCACGTGAGCGAGGAGAAGGAAAAGTGGTCGAAGCCACTTTATCTCTACCCCGAGCCCCACGGCCTCTCCTTCCTCCCTCTCGCTTTTGCCTCTTTTCTCACGCTTCCTCGCCTCGCCTAGATCCACCCAGGGCCCTGCCTCTCCCCTCCTTCTTCTTCACTGACGCCATCTCCTCTCGCCGGTCACCGCCAGAACCATCGTCTTCTCCTCGTTCCAACCAGCAAGCGCGTCGTGGAGGTGGTCGAGGAGACCAAGGAGGTTCCCCTGCTTCACCCTGGTTGCGCCAGCGAGGAGGAGGAGCACCAGAACCGTCAGAACCACCGCCACCCTGACGCAAACCCTAGTTCCAGGAGCGTCTGCTTCCTCGCCGTTCCGACGAACCTCAGGCCGATCCACCTCCATCAACCTCCCCTCGGTGAGTTCCTCGTCCTAACGGACATCTCCGTTGTCGTTGTCGTGGGCTGTGCTCGCCGGAGATTTCACCGAACGGCCTCCGTTCACGGTAGCCGTTGCCGTCTGCGCATCGACGCGCCTCGTAGAGGCTTAGCTAGGTCCCGTCCGCTCTTCCGTCACCAGCCCACACCCAGTTGCACCGGTTACCGCCTCCGAACGCGAGCCCCAGGTCGTGGGATCGAGTCCCCGCCTTGCCGCGCCGCGCACCGCGCGCGCCAGACAGATCCGCCAGACCGTGGAGAAGATCCACAGTACGCGGCCCCCTTTTTGCATTTACCCCCTGTTTCTTTTGCCGCCTCAACCCGTAGTACGC
Source organism: Avena eriantha (assembly GCA_910589775.1). Classification (NCBI taxonomy): domain Eukaryota; kingdom Viridiplantae; phylum Streptophyta; class Magnoliopsida; order Poales; family Poaceae; genus Avena; species Avena eriantha. The sequence goes on along the minus strand of OU342746.1, from coordinate 66,169,012 downwards.
GCGAGCCCACCTGCCAGCCGCTGTGTAAATTTTACAAAAAGTCACCCCGGCTTTCGTAGCCCAACCCGCGCTCCAGCATGTCCCCACTGGTCAGCCTCTGCGTGCTTAGCCGCTGTCACGTGGGCCTCTAGTCGCTGGCCCACCTGTCTATCGCAGAGGCTAGGTCAGACCGCGGTGAGAAAAATCTTTTTCCTATGCACGTGTGGCCCAGTCAACAGCTGGCCCACCCGTTAGCGACTGGGGCTGGGTCTAACTGAGTATAAAATGTTTACGACTTTTCTGTTTCTAATTAAACTTTCCAGAAATTGTTAAATACAAATTCAAATCAGATTTTAAATAACTTTTAAATTATAAATCCAAATAATACAAATAATATATGTTTTTGAATCAGAAAAATGTGAGGAATTCATATATTACATTCAAAATATTATTTGAGCACTTTAAAATTTCGAGGTGATTAAAATTACAAATAAATGCCCTTTTCTTAATAAATTAATAACTTTAAATCTATAACTCCAAATTTGACAAATAATATGTCTAAATCGATCAGCGCGATGAGCCCGTTCTATCTATGCTCTCCTTGTTCTGAATTGAAGCATGCATCATGCCATTATTACAAATCAGAACTGTTTATGACAATAAAACTTGGCTAAGTAATTAATAAAATGCTTTATTCTTGGACCCCACACCTCACCCTTGCCATGCTACTTTAATGCCATGTAAATTGTGCATCATTCATCATGGCAAGCTCGTTTGCTTGTCGCATTTTAATTCCTATGTTTGTGCACTTTATTTATGTTGGCCCTTGTTTGTTTGGTTCTTCTTCAAATAGACGCCCAGCCGGAGAATTACTAGGAATCACAGGAGTACTACCCAGATCCATCTCATGCTTCAACTAGGCTGCCAGGCATGCACTACCACATGCTTGCATACATATAGTACCTATTGCCTCTATCTTTTTCTTCCATCATTGAGTCGCGATTGCATTAAATTGAATCCCAAGTACTGCATAGCCTTTACTTTTAAACCCCACCGAAGCTCGTTCCTCCATCCCATGAGCCATTACTACAGGAGTTGTTTGAGCCATGCGAGTCGTAGAAAAGCATGTGTAGGGTATGTGAGTGTCTGATGGATAACGAGGTACCTAAACAACTTAACTTGAGTAGTAATGGGATAACTAATGAAAGAGGCACCGGTGAGCAATATCTGCTATTTGATTTTTCATGCTCACTTGTGTCCCGTAGGACCCCGAGTACTTGATTCCTGTTCCTTGACTATTCGCACTATCCACATCCAGGAGGCCTTATGGACCCCCCTGAGCCAGAGCTTGATTCATTTCTATTTCTTGGGGCCACAATTAGTTTGGGGCTTTATTACTATTTTGTACTTATACCATGCTTACTGTTTTATTAAGATTGTGCGTGGAGCACCTGTACTGTTTTGGATCGCGCCACGTTTTCGCGGTATCGACAAGCCCAGTCACACTTTCAGGTACCCAATCATTTACAGCCGTCGTCGCAAACCCTGGGTCCGTCTCGGAGCCGGCCAACTTTGTTGCGGGTAGCTTATTGGGGTGGCCCCCTCAAATATTTCTGAATCCTGTGATCGCTTTGTCGTGAATGCCTCGTTGGGTTTTGAGTTGGTTTTTCCGAGGTTGATCGAGTGTGTGTTGCTATACGTGCACCCCTGCAGGGTAAATCTTTCTGAAAGCCGTGTCCGCGGTTATGGACGACTTGGAGCACAGTTTCTCGATCATAGACAAGTATAACTAAAGTACCGATTTTAATTTGACTAAGTACTTGACTAGTAAATAGTGCAATACTCATGGAATGGTTAATAAAACTGCCAACGGATGGGGGTTGTTCGTCCGCTTCCTCGCTGGTAAGCGAGGAGGAGGATGGATCTGTTAATTATACTGTTAAAACTGTTGTCGAAATTCACGGACATCCGTCTATCATTTGTTAGGCGGATGCTTAGCGAGTATCTATAGATTTGTTAGCTATTATCTTTTGCTGCAATTGCGTCACCCTAGGTTGTGTCCCCTTTAGAGGCATAAAGACTTGCTGAGTACCCCTAGGGTCTCACACGATAAATTGTTTGATTCAGATGAACAGGTGTACCCGCAAGATGGATATTGGGTGGAGGAGACAGATGATATTGGCAACGATCACTCGGTGTAGAGATTTCGGGAACGGGGATCCGTGAGATCTGTGGACGGGATGTGTTTATTTATGTGGCATCTTATGCTGATTTGCTTCTTATCCATACCTGGATCTTGTTTTCCGCTTCCGCCTGATACTCTGATGTTTGATGTATGAGGAGCTATCCTAAAATATTATGTCTATCTAGGATATTTGAATCTTGCCGTATGGCGTTGCAATATTTCTATTTCTTTTAGATGGAGTGGCTCTGAGAACTGTTGTATGTGGCTTGCATACATACTCACTTGTGTATGTAGTTGATCCCTTCGCCTGCCGATTACGCCGCTCTATCTTGTCCCGTTGTTCTGAAAGTGGTTAGGACGGCCGAAAGGTCTACCGTGAGTGGCCCTGGGCCCTACCGTACTATTTTAACCACTTTCGCTCATCCAGGCATGTAACTAAGAGCGTAATTCACCGAGGTAGTTACAATTGGTATCAGAGCCATCCCGCCCTTCAGGGTCTCAGCCAAAATGGTCGTTGTCAGTCTAGCAAATATTTTTGGTAGTTATGTATACTAGAGAAAAACAAAACGTGAGAGTAGGACTGCTTCCATTTTTCTTCTTACCCACCCACCCACCTTTTTTCTGGTAAGGAAGTGTAACGTTTTCAACCCTCTTCTAAAAATTCAAACTAGGATTCACGTGTTCTGGGTTCCGTAGTACCATAGGTTGTGTGTGTGTGTGTGAATTCCTTGTCTATCTGTTGCATCCAAATGTTATTACTATCTGCCTTTTGGTTATCAACTGTTGGTACATTCCATACCGACAGGCCTTTGTAAACTGACGTGATCTATTCTGATTCGTTGTATACCGATGCGATCTATCTTACTCTTTGTATCTGACGTTATCTTGTTGGGGTGTTCTTTTTCGTAGTTACCAATCTTTAGGTTCATCTTAAGAAAAAGGTATTGGGATATGTGTTTTACTTATTCATGTGCGGAGTAATGATTTCAGTGCGGGATGGAGTCGCGACCATACCACTACTTTTATCATTCGCTCTTGTATATTGAATTAGTAGAGTTACTAATCTTCATTCGTTAAGTGGTTTTGCGCATATAGTGGTATTTTAATGCCGAAATTTGCGGAAATTTTTTCTTTGTTAGTTGTGTACCACACTCCTTGTTCAGTCGTGTGCGTTATGCTTAATATCTTCTAGTTGCCTTGAACTTTGTTGATATTTTAATATCATCTTAGTGAATCGTATCCTTTAATCTTGGTTAATTCCATTTTGGTACTATTTTGGATTATTATCATTCTCCATTATAGTACTGACTTGTGTTTTATATCAATCACAGGATGGCACCACCACGCCGTTCTGAGGAGGACATACCACTTGAACTTGGAGCTGCTTTGGCAAGTATTGCAAATGCCTTGGGCACTATGCAGCAGAACCAGCAGCGCTTCGAGGAAAGCGTGAGAAGGAATGAGTTTGTTCCGCTACCTCCACCTCCCAAGTGAGGAGACATCAAGAGTTTTCTCAAGTTCAACCCACGTCAATTTTAGGTGTCTGATCAGCCACTTGATGCGGATGATTGGCTGCGTGAAGTGTCAAGGTTGCTGATGACTGCGGATGTTCCCGAGCAAGAATGGGTCAAATGTGCCACTTACCTTCTGAAGGGAGATGCAGCTCTGTGGTGGGAAAATTACCTCAAGGCAGACCTCTCTGGTTTTCAGCCTACTTGGGAGCAATTCACTGGGGCTTTCAAAGAGCAATATCTGTCAGAAATTGTCATGGAAAGGATGAAGGAAGTGTTTCTCAACCTCAAGCAGGGCACTGACAATGTTAATACCTACATCAGAAACTTCATGAACCTTTCTCGTTATGGTGGCGATGAGATCTCTGATGAAAAGAAGAAGCAAAAGAGGTTTAGGCAAGGCCTCAATGCATCCATCAAATATGCAATCACTCATGCAAGGCCGGCGTCTTTTCTGAAACTCCAACACACATCTCTGCAGGAAGAAGCAAGTAGGCAAGTGTTCGAGGAGTCAAAGAAACACAGCCGTGATGCAACAAGCTCTTCTGCTATGACAGCTCCTTCTAAGTGTCGTGTCTGGGTTCCTAACACCCCACCGTCACTCCCTGCTCCACCAAGACCGTCAAGCTACGCGGCAAGGCCACCAAACTCCTTCACTGCGGCTCCCAGGGGCTACAACCACAACTACCCTGGAGCGCCTGGCGGAGTCCCTGGCTACGTTGCTCCACGTCCACCTGGTGCTTGCTATACTTGTGAAAACACTGGGCATCAGCACTGGAACTGTCCAATGAACAACAAAGCTCTTCCACCACCACCTCCAAGATCTGCGACAAGCTCTTCTATGGTTCGTGCACCTCCACCTCGGGCTCTCAACATCAACATCAACACCAAGCCCGGGTCGACGGTTGCTCGTGCCAACTGTGTCAACGTCGCTCAAGCTGAGCATGCACCTGGAGTTGTCATGGGTATGCTTCTTGTTAACTCAGTTCCTGCACGAGTTTTATTTGATTCTGGTGCTTCACATTCTTTCGTGTCATACAAGTTTGCGGAGAGTAATGGGTTACCTTCTGATGCTTTACCAACTCGCCTCATGGTGCAATCTCCTGGATCAAACATGAGGGCTTCTAAAATCAGCCATGGCAATCAAATTGAGATTGGTGGCTCTTCGTTTCTGGCTTCCTTAATTATTCTGGGCAATTCTGATATTGATGTTATCTTGGGCATGGATTGGTTAACAGCAAATGCAGCTGTGATTGATTGTGCTGAACGTTCGGTTTCTCTGAAAATTCCTGAAGGCCATATAGTCTATTCTCCAAGTCTGACTCCTGCAATTCAGCTTTACTCTTTAGCGGCTCTGAATGATGATGCTATGGAAGGTATTCAGAGTGTTCCGGTGGTCTGTGAGTTTCTAGATGTTTTTCCTGAAGAGTTGCCAGGTATGCCTCCGGACCGTGAGGTCGAGTTTGTCATTGAACTGGAACCTGGTACCGCTCCTATTTCCAAGCGGCCTTATAAAATGGTTCCTGCTGAGTTGGCTGAACTCAAACGTCAGTTGGATGAACAAGAGAAGTTGGGTTTCATTCAGCACAGTACTTCTTCTTGGGGTAGTCCAACCATCTTTGTGAAGAAACGAGACAAGACTGATAGACTTTGTGTTGACTATCGGGCACTCAATGCTAAAACCATCAATAATAAATATCCCCTTCCACGGATTAATGATCTCTTCGATCAGCTAGCTGGAGCTGTGGTATTCTCTAAGCTTGATTTGAGAAGTGGATATCATCAAATCAAGATTCACAAGGAAGATGTTCCTAAAATAGCTTTCACCACCCGTTATGGCTTGTATGAGTACACGGTCATGTCTTTCGGTCTCACCAACGCACCTGCCACCTTCTCGAGGCTTATGAACTCGGTTTTCATGGAGTATCTTGATAAGTTCGTTGTGGTCTATCTGGATGACATTCTAGTCTATTCTAAGTCAAAGGAAGAACATGAAGAACACCTTCGGTGTGTCCTAAACAAACTTCATGAGAACCGCATGTATGCAAAGTTCTCCAAGTGTGAGTTTTGGCTGCCTCAAGTCACATACCTTGGTCACATCATCTCTGCCAAGGGCATTGCCGTTAACCCAGAAACTATTAAGACAATTATGGACTGGCTTCCACCCATAAATGTCAAAGAAGTCTGGAGTTTCCTTGGTTTGGCCAGTTACTGCCGTCGCTTCGTTCAAAACTTCTCGAAGATTGCGAAGCCTCTTACCGATCTCCTCAAGAAAGGCAAGAAATACCTTTGGACTCCTGCATGTCAAGCAAGCTTTGAAACACTCAAAGAGAAGCTCACTTCCACACCAGTCTTGGTTCCTCCAGATACATCAAAGCCTTTCCAGATATTCTGTGACGCATCATTACAAGGATTGGGTGCGGTCCTTATGCAAGAAAAACAAGTTGTTTCTTATGCATCTCGTCAGTTAAAGACGCATGAGATCAACTATCCTACACATGACCTCGAACTCGCAGCAGTTGTCTTTGCTTTGAAAGTATGGAGGCATTACTTGCTTGGCAACCGTTGTGAGATCTTTTCTGATCACAAGAGTCTGAAGTATATCTTCACACAGCCCGATCTCAACCTTCGTTAGAGGAGGTGGATTGAAACAATCAATGATTTCGATTTGACCATGAACTACACTCCGGGCAAAGCTAATGTCGTGGCCGATGCTCTCAGCCGAAAAGCTTATGTCAACAACCTCATGGTGGAAGAACAACAGCCTCTCTTGTGCGAGGAATTCCGCAAGCTCAACCTTGAAATTGTGGATCAAGGGTACCTTCTGAACCTTTTGGCAACAACTCTCTTGGAAGAAAAAGTTCGCTCTATTCAAAAAGATCATCTCCAACATTCAACTTCCGAAGTATGAGTCCTTCCACGTTAACGACCAAGGCACTCTTTTCTTTGAACACCGGATGTTTGTTCCGAACTACCCGGGTTTAAGAGACCAAGTTCTCAAGGAGGCGCATGATTCTGTTCTTTCTATCCACCCTGGCAGCACTAAGATGTACATGGACTTGAAAACACAATATTGGTGGCCTGGGTTGAAACGATATTGTGCCAAGTATGTCTCGGAGTGTGATGTCTGTCGCAGAGTTAAAGCTGTCCATCAGAAACCTTCCGGTCTTCTACAGCCATTGAAGCCTCCGGAATGGAAATGGGAGACAGTAGAGATGGACTTCATCACTGGTTTTCCAAGGTCACAGAAGGGCAACAATGCAATATTTGTTGTCATCGACAGGCTTTCTAAAGTAGCTCACTTCTTTCCAGTCAAGGAAACAATTTCTGCAATTCAGTTGGCTGAGCTCTATATCAATAGAATTGTCTCTCTATATGGAGTTCCTCTTGAGATCAGTTCAGACCGTGGAAGCATCTTCACTTCCAAGTTCTGGGGAAGTTTCCAAAATGCTTTGGGAACAAAATTGAACTTCAGCACCGCTTACCACCCTCAGTCGCAAGGACAAGTTGAAAGGATCAATCAGATTCTGGAAGATATGCTCCGTGCTTGCGTTATCTCTTTTGGCATGAAGTGGGAAGAATGTCTTCCTTATGCTGAATTCTCTTACAACAACAGTTTCCAGAAAAGTCTAAGGATGGCACCATTTGAGGCTCTCTATGGTCGCAAATGCAGAACTCCGATTGGATGGTTGGGCGCAGGTGAAAGAATATTGTTTGGCCCCGACATTGTAACCCAAGCGGAGGAGAAGGTTCACATCATTCTTGAAAATCTGAAGATTGCTCAAAGTCGCCAGAAGAGCAATTATGACAGAAAGCACACGGACATGGAGTATGTCCCTGGTGATCTCGTTTACCTTCGTGTCACTCCCATGAGAGGCACACACCATTTTGGTATCAAAGGAAGCTGGCTCCTAGATACATCGGTCCTTTCAAAATTCGTGGAAGAAGAGGAGAAGTTGCTTATGCTCTTGAGCTTCCTGAAAAACTCAAGGTACATGATGTTTTCCATATCTCTCAACTCAAGAAGTGCTTCAAGGATCCCGGCAGGACCGTGGACCATGAACTCATCAATCTCCAAGAAGATCAATCTTATCAAGAACACCCCATAAAAATTCTAGAAGTCGCAGAAAGAAGGACTCGCAACAAGTCCATCAAGTTCTGCAAGGTGTAGTGGTCGCACCATTCCGTTGATGAAGCCACTTGGGAACGTGAAGATGAGCTCCGTGCCAAGCATCCTACCCTCTTTGAGGCTTCTTCTTCTTCCTAGAATCTCGGGGCGAGATTCCTGTTTAGTGGGGGAGAGTTGTAGCATCCCAATTGTCTAACAAGGGTAATGCTACTTGGTCTAGTAATATAATGGCTACTTCCTATATATAATTGTTGCATCATAATTATATCATGCTCATGTCATCATGCCACCTTGCATTTGAGCATCATATAAAACCCTTTTTCTTTGGTTCTTCTCTCATATGCATTATTAATTGTATTTGCCTCTTGATATTGTTTTTGGCTATTGATATATTGTTTAATGCCCAAGTTGAGTTGGGGGCATATCTTTTATTCAACTTTATCACCTTTCTTTTAACCACCTTATAATTCCACCATTCCATTTACCCATGAGCTTGTATTTCTTTTTCTTTTGATATTTATTCTAGCTCATGTGGGTTGGGGTGGATCTAATTCTAATTCCTTTTGCTTGGCCTTTATTCCACATTTTGGGAATGCATAAGAATAATGCCATGTTATTATTATTGTTTTCACAAGCATAAAGATGGCCATTAATTATTATGCATGGGCCATGCAAGAGCACCACCACCTTTAGCCCATTTGCTTTTCTCTTGGTTTAAGTGGTTCTTTATTTGTGGGATCATCTCCATCTCTCTCCACCATCCCCATGTTCTCATCAACACCATTTTTTTCTTCATGCATGATCAAATGAGGCCTTTTCTATAAATCCCATTCCTCTCTCTTTTCTTGGGTTCACCTTCACCTCACCTTGTGCTAAATTTAAGCCCTCACCTTTCATCTTGGTTTAATCTTATCAACATGTTTTAAAACCTAAACACCTAATCTAAACCCTAACCCTAACACCTCTCCTTTTTCTCTCTAACCCTAGTTCTAACCTAAACTCTAACCCCTTGATCTCCATGCAAGCACTCACCTCTCTCTCTCTTTCTCCCTCTCTCTACCATGCTGGCCCCACACCCTAGCTACCCCATCTACCCTAGCCCTAACCCGAGCCTTCCCCTCTAACCTAACCCTAGCCGAGGCTAGCTACCCCGAGCCTCCCCTCTCCTTCTCCCTCTTCCTTTCTCCCTCCCTGCCAGCGGGTCCCATCGCCACGCTGTCCCCATCTGCCAGGCACCCTACCTGCCCCTGCCCTGGCTGCTCACGTCGATCACGTGAGCGAGGAGGAGGAAAAGTGGCCGAAGCCACTTTATCTCTACCCCGAGCCCCACGACATCTCCTTCCTCCCTCTCGCTTTTGCCTCTTTTCTCACGCTTCCTGGCCTCGCCCAGATCCACCCCAGGGCCCTGCCTCTCCCCTCCTTCTTCACCGACGCCATCTCCTCTCGCGGGTCACCGCCAGAACCACTGTCTTGTCCTCGTTCCAACCAGCAAGCGTGTCGTGGAGGTGGTCGAGGAGACCAAGGAGGTTCCCCTGCTTCACCTTGGACGCGCCAGCGAGGAGGAGGAGCACTAGAACCGCCAGAACCACCGCTGCCCTGATGCAAACCCTAGTTCCAGGAGCATCTTCTTCCTCGCCGTTCCGACGAACCTCAGGCGGATCCACCTCCATCAACCTCCCCTCGCTGAGTTCCTCGTCCTAACGGACATCTCCATTGTCGCTGTCGCGGGCTGTGCTCGCCGGAGATTTCACCGAACGGCCTCCGTGCACGGCAGCCGTTGCCGTCTGCGCGTCGACGCGCCTCACAGAGGCTTAGCTAGGCCCCGTCCGCTCTTCCGTCACCAGCCCACACCCAGTCGCACCGGTTACCGCCTCCGAACGTGAGCCCTAGGTCGTGGGATCGAGTCCCCGCCTCGCCGCGCCGCGCACCGCGCGCGCTAGACAGATCCGCCAGACTGTGGAGAAGATCCACAGTACGCGGCCACCTTTTTGCATTTACCCCCTGCTTCTTTAGCCGCCTCAACCCGCAGTACGCGCGAGCCCACCTGCCAGCCGCTGTGTAAATTTTATAAAAAGGCACCCCCCTTTCGTAGCCTCAACCCGCACTCCAGCACGTCCCCACCAGTCAGCCTCTGCATGCTTAGCCGCTGTCACGTGGGCCTCTAGTCGCTGGCCCACCTGTCTATCGCAGAGGCTAGGTCAGACCGGGGTGAGAAAAGCCTTTTTCCTGTGCGCGTGTGGCCCAGTCAGCAGCTGGCCCACCTGTCAGCGACTGGGGCTGGGTCTGACAGAGTATAAAATGTTTTCGTCTTTTCTGTTTTTAATTAAACTTTCCAGAAATTGTTAAATACAAATTCAAATCAGATTTTAAATAACTTTTAAATTATAAATCCAAATAATACAAATAATATATGTTTTTGAATCAAAAAAATGTGAGGAATTCATATATGCCATTCAAAATATTATTTGAGCACTTTAAAATTTCGAGGTGATTAAAATTACAAATAAATGCCCTTTTCTTAATAAATTAATAACTTTAAATCTATAACTCCAAATTTGACAAATAATATGTCTAAATCAATCAGCGCGACGAGCCCATTCTATCTATGCACTCCTTGTTCTGAATTGAAGCATGCATCCTGTCATTATTACAAATCAGAACTGTTTATGACAATAAAACTTGGCTAAGTAATTAATAAAATGCTTTATTCTTGGACCCCACACCTCACCCTTGCCATGCTACTTTAATGCCATGTAAACTGTGCATCATTCATCATGGCATGCTCGTATGCTTGTCGCATTTTAATTCCTATGTTTGTGCACTTTATTTATGTTGGCCCTTGTTTGTTTGGTTCTTCTTCGAATAGACGCCCAGCAGGAGAATTACCAGGAATCACAGGAGTACTACCCAGATCCATCTCACGCTTCAACTGGGCTACCAGGCAAGCACTACCACATGCTTGCATACATATAGTACCTATTGCCTATATCTTTTTCTTGCATCATTGAGTCGCGATTGCATTAAATTGAATCACAAGTACTGCATAGCCTTTACTTTTAAACCCCACCGAAGCTCGTTCCTCCATCCCATTAGCCATTACTACAGGTGTTTTTGAGCCATGCGAGTCGTAGAAAAGCATGTGTAGGGTATGTGAGTGTCTGATGGATAACGAGGTACCTAAACAACTTAACCTGAGTAGTAATGGGATAACTAAAGAAAGAGGCACCGGTGAGCAATATCTGCTATTTGGTTTTTCATGCTCACTTGTGTCCCATAGGACCCCGAGTACTTGATTCCTGTTCCTTGACTATTCACACTATCCACATCCGGGAGGCCTTATGGACCCCCTTGAGCCAGAGCTTGATTCATTTCTATTTCTTGGGGCCACAATTAGTTTGGGGCTTTGTTACTATTCTGTACATATACCATGCTTACTGTTTTATTAAGATTGTGCGTGGAGCACCTGTACTGTTTTGGATCGCGCCATGTTTTCGCGGTATCGACAAGCCGAGTCACACTTTCAGGTTCCCAGTCGTTTACACCCGTCGTCGCAAACCTTGGGTCCGTCTCGGAGCCGGCCAACTTCGTTGCGGGTAGCTTATTGGGGTGGCCCCCTCAAATATTTCTGAATCCTGTGATCAATTTGTCGTGAATGCCTCGTTGGGTTTTGAGTTGGTTTTTCCGAGGTTGATCTAGTGTGTGTTGCTATTCGTGCACCCCTGCAGGGTAAATCTTTCTGAAAGCCGTGTCCGCGGTTATGAACGACTTGGAGCACAGTTTCTCGATCATAGACAAGTATAACTAAAGTACCGCTTTTAATTTGACTAAGTACTTGACTAGTAAATAGTGCAATACTCATGGTATGGTTAATAAAACTGCCAACGGATGGGGGTTGTTCGTCCGCTTCCTCGTTGGTAAGCGAGGAGGAGGATGGATCTGTTAATTATACTGTTAAAACTGTTGTCAAAATTAACGGACATCCGTCTATCATTGGTTAGGCGGATGGTTAGCGAGTATCTATAGATTTGTTAGTTATTATCTTTTGCTGCAATTGCGTCACCCCAGGTTGTGTCCCCTTTAGAGGCATAAAGACTTGCTGAGTACCCCTAGGGTCTCACACGATAAATTGTTTGATTCAGATAAACAGGTGTACCCGCAAGATGGATACTGGGTGGAGGAGACAGATGATGTTGGCAACGATCACTCGGTGTAGAGATTCCGGGAACGGGGATCCGTGAGATCTGTGGGCGGGATGTGTTTATTTATGTGGAATCTTATGTCGATTTGCTTCTTATCCATACTCGGATCTTGTTTTCCGCTTCCGCCTGATACTCTGATGTTTGATGTATGAGGAGCTATCCTAAAATATTATGTCTATCTAGGATATTTGAATCTTGCCGTAGGGTGTTGCAATATTTCTATTTCTTTTAGATGGAGTGGCTCTAAGAACTGTTGTATGTGGCTTGCATACATACTCACTTGTGTATGTAGTTGATCCCTTCGCCTGCCGATTACGCCGCTCATTCTTGTCCCATTGTTCTGAAAGTGGTTAGGACGGCCGAAAGGTCTACCGTGAGTGGCCCTGGGCCCCACCGTACTATTTTAACCACTTTCGCTCATCCAGGCATGTAACTAAGAGCGTAATTCACCGAGGTAGTTACACTCTACATCCTAAGGTGACTTCACTCTACTTGAGGACTCATAATATAATCTTCATGAATTGGCTATTCTTTGAGTGTTGCTTCGCTTTTGTGGTGAGCTTTGTAGGCTTCATTGAAGGTGAAGGAACATTGAGGTGTTGTCAATTCAATCTTCCCGAGGACGACTATATGGTGAACCCTAGGATCAAGATGGTCTCTCGACATCTTCTACTTTGTGATGAGCGTGTAGAGGCAAGGACGACTCTTTTTGAAGGGAGGGGAGATGATGTAGCCCGACCTTCGGTTGTTACCACACCATGGTCTCCAACTTATGCCAAGTCATCACGGACTCCAAAGGTGAATCCGTTCCTCTATGCGAGCCCACTTCCTACCCTCTTGAATGGTATACTACTTCATACTCCGTCCCATATCCATGATAGGTTCATACCGACGAGTACGGAGGCAAGGGAGGAAGCCTGAAGCACCAAGCCCGACAAGACAGAAGCTTGGAAGAGACGGAAGAAGCAGCAGCTCGAGCACCAGAGTCTCCGGCCTGAAGACACCGGAGTTTTCGGCCTGAAGACACCAGAGTCTCCGGCCTGCAGACCCCAGAGTCTCTGGCCTGCATACCCTGGAGTATCTAGACCCATCTCCGGACCGATCCCCAGATCGAGCTTGAGGACAGTCTGTCTGCCACTCTAGCGACGGACCGGAGACAGACCAGAGTCTCCGACCCACACCGGAGTCTCCGGACTAAGCGTATGGGCCTGTGCGCCGCCAGCTGGGCCTTGGCCCATGTACCCCTTAGTCTGCCCAGACTTTCCCCTTTTATTCCTAAAGTACCCTTGAACTAGTGGATGGCCTATATATAGTGCCCCCACCCCCTCATGTAACCCTAGGCATAGATGATAGACTAAAGCCCCCTTTGTGGAATCTTTAGTTTTGCCTCATCCCCTTCTACCAAAGGGGATCGACTATCATCACCACCTCGTTGGAGTTTGCATCGCGCTTCACTCATTGTACAAGGCCTTGGCATCGGTGTCCCTTTGCCAAGACGTCAAGACCCTCTCCAAGGTGTTCTTACCTCTCCACGTGGGATCAAGGGAGCACGTCGACCGATCTTTCCTTTCGAGGATTCTATCGGACCGGTGGCCACCGGTGAGAGCAATCGACCTTGTATCGTGTGTGTTTTGCGTGTGTTCATTGTGTTCTTCGTGAGGTGTGCGTCCGCTTCTGCTACCTTCTCCCTTTCCCCTCGCTTTCCCATCGATTTGACCATGAGATCCGTGAAGATCGGGTCACCCACAGGGTTACCCCATAACAATATTTCAACTTACTTAAGATATCGTAGGGGTGTTATAACTATTTAGAGCTACACTAGGATGACATTTCTCTAGGGAAGATAGAGAACTACTCTTTAAGAAAGATGATTAAAATATCTTACTTAAGCATGACAAGATTATCCTCAAGTGGATACCCATCACAATTCTTGGTTTAGATAAGATGGCTCCTGTAGTCACTATCCAATCTACAAATCTCCTAAAAGGGTTTTAATCCTAAGGTCAAAGCATATGCTCTGATACCAGCTGCGGTGACCCAACATACCACTTCATGATGTAGTACACTATATTCATTGACATGACACCCATGAAACACCATTCACTAGTATTACATCCCTTAGAGTGGTACAACAGAAACACAGCAGGTCCAAGACATGACTATAGATTACAACTCGATTCTTTACAAAAGATCCAGATGACACCCTAGGTTAAAGAGGAAGAAAACAACTTCTTACAAATAAGAACCAGAAATAACATCTCAGAACTATCTGATGACTAAGACTAGTATGTAAACTAATTGACTTGCAATTGCTGCTAATGCAATGCTCTACAGAAGAAGGTTTTAAGGCTAGAGTATCTACTCCTATCTAATAAGGAACTTCGTCTTCACTTCGGTTGATGTATATGTTGACTTATTGAATTTATTGAAGAACTTGAGTTGTCGATGATGGTTTCTTGAGCACCAAGTTGATGTTGACAACATATTCCATGACTTAGAACCTAGCAAGGGTTAAGAAGGTATGGTTGAGTATGAGCGTACTCAGCAAGTTCACTAAAAAAGAGTGTATGATGCACTATCTCTATAGCCACATACCAAAGGTCGTAGGAAATACATGTTTTTTAAACATTTCTTCAAAGGTTGCTTTTATTCTGAAAACTATGTCCATCAGCCTTCACGGGATTACAAGAACTTTCGTGGAGTTCCTTTCCTACCGTGTTCATATCTCCTTCCCGAAACAGGGAGTAACCTGTCATAGTTCTTACACTCTGCAGAGGTGCGTTACTTTACCCATGAGAGACCAAATCCTTGTTGCGCAACCGGGTAGCTTATTCCCATCCATAATTCCTTAATGTGGGGCCTAGTAGATGATCCAAGCCAATCACTGCCCTTATCCACGGCCCCGCATGAAGACATGATCCCCCAAGAAGGTTTACCACGAGTACAGTCTGTGTAGCCACTCGAATACTCTATAAGCAGCTCTGCTTAGCAGCCACCATCAGCTATGGTGAACCTCCACCAAGACAGCTATGCACAGATAATCTAGACACCAATATCGTGGGGCACTGAAGGGTCCCACCCATGTGTTGGATTCTCCACAAGAAATTTGCATCTTCACGATAAGGTCATCCGTCCATGCGAAAGGAAGAAGATCCAACCGACTTCTCTGTCCCATTCTAGATCTCGTGGTTAATGCATAATATATGGCGCTAGAATCACTGGCGACATTGGTTGTTAAGTCCTAGATATTATTTTCCTTTACCAGTGGAACTATATCAGTAGATTATTACCATTTGGTAAATAATCCACAATCATATTATTATGAAAATAGTGTTTTCAGACCTTTCTGAAATGCAGGTGATGACAACATTTGAATTACAAGCATTCAATAGAAAATAACCAAAGGACATGAGCAAGTTTGAACTTGCCTTTTGTGATTGCAAGATTATGCACTCACGGTCTTCGAGACAATAGAAGATCCAAATTCTATAAACAACATCATTGGTCCGATAAGGATGAATGTTTAAAGAAGCAAGATGCAATTATGCATAAGTAATGTAATGCAGTTTCATAAACACGAATCCTCAGACTAATCGTATTAGATCTAGGGTTTGAAGCTTGTGATGAGTTCTTTGGAATGTGTTGCACTTTTATACCAATTTCATACTTGTGCTTCTTATTAAGGCTTGTGAGAGTGTGTGTGAAACAATATGTAAATACAACAAGTAGCATGCAATAATAAATCACTCAAATGGGTCATGGTATATAAAAGATTTTGTAAGCAAGATTATTAATCAATTAGAGACTTTATAGAAATGCTTAAGGATTACTTTTAATGTTTCTTGAAAGAATAACTTTTGAGGGAAATGTTACTTTACAAAGGAAAGTATTTAAATTTGAAGTTAATACCTTTTTTGGGTTCCTTATTAACTATAAGAATTCAAGAACAAATTAATTTAGCATTTTTTAATAGCTATTCAACTAGTAAGTGGAGACTTATATTTTTAAATATGGCATTATCCTATAGGTGGTTTACTTCATACAAAACTTCACACAATCTTTATTAACAACATTAGTGTACTCAAGATAATAAGTCTTTGGGTTCGGTTTCAACACCAATAAAACTTCCATTAAAACACAAGCTACTGTAGCACTTCCCTCAATAAGCTCAGTTCCCCAAAAAGAACTCAAAAAGGAATCATCAAGAAGCAAATGCAAATAATGGCAGAAATCTGTCAAAACAGACCAGCAGGTAAAAACCAATTTTTTCGAAGACCTTCTGTTGCTCAAATCGAAAAGTGTTGAGCTAAAGAAAGTTAGATAACAACCTGGGGCAGAAGCACAAAAAATCCCAGCTCAAACCGACGTATAGAGATTTTACATGAATTTTTACAGTGAAGAACAAAAATCTGTTTCGAGACAGCAATTTACCCAAGCATTACTTCTCTCTCATTAGAGGTTACTCTTGGCACAAAAAGCAAATAAAAAGGATAAGCAGCGGTTATTAAAGAGGTAATAACTTTCAAGACTCATCTAAAACTTTTGGTTATCTCCCAATAAGTAATTTTCTTTAGCGCCTTTAAGTTAGGCATGATAGTTTGAGAAGATGCTCACATAAGAAATATGAATTGAAGTAAAAGAGAGCATCAAGAAACAAATTCAGAGCACATTTAAGTCTAACCCACTTCCTATGCATAGGAATCTTGTAAATAAACAAGTCATGAAAGCACAAAGCAACAAGTATAGGAAAACAAAACAAGTGCAACTTCAAGACTTTCAACATAAAGAGGGGAAACTTAATATTATTGAGATGCATAAAACCATGTTTCCCTCTCTCATAATAACTTTCAGTAGCATCATGAATAAAATTAACAATATAACTATCACATAAAACATTCTTATCATGAGCCACATGCATAAAAGAATTAATACTCCCCACATAAACATAGTCATTCTTATTAATTATAGTGGGAGCAAATTCAACAAAATAGCTATCATTATTATTCTCATCACCATAATCATCAAATATAGGAGGCATATTGTAATCATAATTAATTTTCTCCTAAATAGTAGGTGTACTGAAAATATCATATTCTTGATTGCAATCATCATATATTGGAGGTGTAGTATCATCATAAGCAATAGAGTAATTATCTTCCAAAGTGTGTTCAGTTGTAAACATATCATCATCGGAAGGAACATGGATAGCACTAATAGTACAACAATTATTATTATCATCATTTTCAAAATTGGTACCGAAGAGATTTTCAATATCAAAAGAAGTGTGCTTTTCCCAATCATGATCACTACTATAGGTAACAGTCATAGGAACATCATCGAGTTCAGACTCATCAAAAACTATAATAGGAGCAACATGCTTAGGGGAAAATACCGTTTCCTCTCTCCTTTTACTCCTCCTTTTATTCTTTTCCTTCTTCTCTTTAGGAGGGAGAGGCTTGAAAGGAAGCTTTTCCATATACCCTAGTTTATTGTTAGAGACAATAGAAGAAACTTTGGAGGATTCCTTCTTTTCATTAATAAGATCAAAACACATATTAGTCTTGTCATATTTTGGTAAAATCTCATCTTCTATAATATTTTTTATGTAAGTATTTGTGTGATAATTATCAACACATTAAATATGACAACCATGCAGGACACTATTCATATCAAAAGCACCCATATCTACCAAAGAGGTTTTTCTTGATATCTCTTCACACCCCAAAAATAATGTAAGTTCATCATGCTGATTAGGAGTGATCATGTCATCACAATACAAACTTGCAGTACTCATTGGATTAGAAGGGATATTATTATGGCCTGAGCATTGAAAATTGAAATGACCCACATCAAAGCAAAGTTCAAAATAAAAGTATAGAGGGCACAACTTTTTTACCAAGATCATTTAAAGCCCTATATCACATTCTAGTTTTTTCATTCATGTGGGTGATAAAATATTCTTCTTCAATTTGATTCTTCTCACAAGGTCTAGGTATTCCACAAAAATTTACATGCTTATAAGAAGTAGTACTTTCAGAGGTTTGAGCATGTTTATTGCTATCATTAATAACAATTTCATTTTCCATGCAAGTGTCTTTAAAAGGCTCATGATACATGTCCCCTTTTTGTTTAGGAGCAATAATATGAGAAGCAAAGGTTCTAAAGCAATCAACAAGAATTTGAGGATCAAGACCATATTTAGCACTAAGCTCTTGAAAATCAGCAGTTTCAGCAAAAGAATTAATGCAATCATACTCATAGTTTATACCCGGTTCTTTACCTTTGTTCTTATACCAATATTTGGTATTGCTTTGAATTCTTTCAAGAAGATCCTACTTAGCTTTGACCTCCTTACTTGTGAAGGATCCCTCTAAACAAGTATCTAGATAGTCCTTGTAATGTCCTGAAAGCCTTGCATAGAAATTATTAATAACAATATTACTGGGGAGCTCATGAATGGGACATTTGAGCATTAGTGACTTCAATCTTCCCCAATCTTGGGCAATACTTTCTCCATCATGTGGATGGAAATTATAAATGTAATTCCTATCTTTATGAATTTCATGAGGAGGATAAAATTTAGAGTAGAAGAGAGATTCAAGTTCCTTCCACTCCAAATGATGAGGATCATCTAGTAGATCATACCACTCCCTTTCTTTGCCCTTAAGTGAAAAAGGGAATAGCTTCCTCTTAACTTGGTTCATTGAAATACCTCCACACTTGAACAACTCGCATAATTCGTGTATAAAGTGTAAATGATCACCAGGATGGACAATTCCATCTCCAAAATAACAGTTATTCATAACACGTTCAACAATCTTTATAGGTATTTTAAAAGGGATGCTTTCAGTATGTGGATTTAAAATATTACAAGTATCATTAGAATTACCACATATGGGAGATAAAGTATCATCAGAGCAATTTTTATTCTTTAAAGCTGGGGAACTAAAAGACCATTTTCATAAAAACTAACTTCCCCAAGCTTAGACGTTTCCATATCATTAGTAACAAAGGTGTTCAAAAGATTCATACTAATAACATTGCTATTAGCATGCAAAGAAAGTTCCATGGGTTTTTCAATTTTCTTTTCAGACAATTCATGTTTTACCTTAGGAAAAATACTAAAAAGCTCTCTATTTTTGTTGTTGTTTTCCATTAAGGCTAACTAGTGAAAACAAGAAACAAAAAGAAAAAATTGCGGAATATAAAGGAAATAACTTCTAGCACTCACACCGGAGGATGTGAGTACGTTTTATCTTACCTCCCCGGCAACGACGCCAGAAAATAGCTTGATGTCTATGCACTTCTATTCTTGTAGACAGTTGTTGGGCCTCCAAGTGCAGAGGTTTGTAGAACAACAGCAAGTTTTCCCTCAAGTGGATCACCCAAGGTTTATCGAACTTAGGGAGGATGTGGTCAAAGGTATTCCCTCTCAAGCAATCCTGCAATCAAGATACAAGAAGTCTCTTCTGTCCCCAACACACCCAATACACTTGTTAGGTGTATAGGCGCACTTGTTCGGCGAAGATATGGTGAAATACAAGTGCTATGGATATAAGACAACGGTGCCAAAAAATAGCTTGATGGCGTGGAAGAGACTAAAGGCTGAAATAAAGATGGAAGCTAGCAAACATGTAACAAATCTAGTTACAAACGGTGTTTCAATACTTGGAAACAAGGCCTAGGGATCATACTTTCACTAGTGAAGACTCTCATATAAATAAATTATCTTTGTGATACTACTCTGAACTACTCTCCAGTTGGACACTCTAATCAATGGTAGGACTATAATAGCACACCTTAAAGTAAGCCTTTCCCATCTAGATAACCCCACACTGTCACCTTGAGCACTAGATGGTTCCAACAAACACCACAATTTCATAAAGACACCCAACTCCAAATATAACTCATAACAAGTATTTACAATCTCTAGCCTAAGTGCCACCATGGTGTGCACGCTGTCACTTTCACACTCATGGGGAGAGCAAAGATCTAATAAAGCACTTGAGTAGCAAGGTAGATCTACTGGATTACAAAGCTCATGATGATGAGGACATCCCTAGTCCTTTACCATTTTCTCCCAATGATGAGGATAATGTTGCTGCACAAGACAAGTCCAATGAAGTCATTGGACCAATTACAAGAGCACGTGCAAAGCTACTTGGCCAACAGGTGAACTCAATCTTAATTGAATTTAATATTTTATTTGATGAGAATTTTATACTGCCTAAGTCTATGCACCTTTGTATGGTCAGGTTTGTTGACAACACAAGCGTTGCACGTGGAGAAGAAGGAGGGTTCAGCGAGAAGAACAAGAACTGATTTCCAATATCAGCAAGTGCGCGAGGGAGGAGAGGGAGGCAGGCGCACTAGGAGACAATGAGGAAATCATGTATGATCAAGAGAGGGATGTGGCGCACCAAGAAATACACGATTGAGGTGTTCCATGATGTTTGGCCTGCGCGCCAATTATGCCGAACCCATCTATATGTCGGTATGTATCAGTTTGAGTCGAACCGGGTCAGTTTGGGCCAAACTAAGGCTGGTTTTAGGCATGGTTTCTGGGGAGCTCGCCCCAACCTCTTTAAGTATCCCTACAGCCGCCGCAATTAGGGTTAGACCATGTTTAGATTAAACCAATACTTGTTTCATTGAACTGCTGCAAGCATTCATCTGAAATTATATGTTCCTCTTTGATTCGATCAGGAATATCTACCATACCTCCACTTTGATTCGATCTGGAGTTTTCTACTGAAAGTTTTCGTGTTTTCTGCTGTTCTATTTGGAATTGGTAGATTGCAAACCGCTTCGTGGTCGACGGCTACGTGCGCAAGTGTGTGAAGTTGTGAATACCATATGGGTTGAGATCTGTTGCATTGGCAATGGGGGAACAGCCGGTGATTCACAGCATCCCACAAGTTATCTCCATTACATCCACCATCATCTACGACGTGCTCAACGAGAAGATCGGGCCACCCCTTATCATCTTGGTATCAGATTCTCAGGTTTACTCGGTGAGCAATTCATCCCATAGATTAGTTGTTTTGTCCTATACAGAAAAAGCCAGCCAAAAAGATAAGGGTTCATAGTTCTTTGGCATAGCCTAGATAACACTGTTTGTGAGTTCTAGTTGCTGATCGTCGTCCTTTTGTGTAGCCTTTCTTCTAAATCTGAGTCGTAGTATTTGTCTAGTTTTCGTCTGTTTTTCTTGCGTCGTCGGATTCCCTAGACTGTTTCTAGACTAGTTCTCGTGTTTTTGCGACTGCTCATTACGTTCTTGAGTTTTAGATCTACTAGATATGTGCTCCTGATAAGTTGGAGTTATAGATCCGTTTTAGAGTAAAAAAGAGAGAGGACCTCCTAATCAGATGCATACGTGAGTTTCCTTCACGAGAAAGAAAGAAAAGAAATCCCAATCGGAACTCATTGTACGTGTGCGTACGTTTGAAAAAAAAAGAAACAACTGTTGTGGCTAAACCACAGCTAGGTCCATACGTGAAGCGTTCGGAGAAAAAAAAACGGACTCACGCAAGACCACAAACCAGTCTATGCTAGTACAAGAAAAAAAATTCTGCCACCATCCTGTCGCGGCAGGATTTTAGGCCGTTTTTCTACCGTGGCTGAGACTAATTCTCAGGTCAATTTTTTCTTTTCTGTTTATTTTTTTACTGAGTCCACATAGCGTACCTATCCTTGTGAGCCTTAGTAAGCCTTTCTTGATGTCTAAAACTATCCTACGAGACTAGCGTGCTTAGTGCTCTGCGGGCTGCTCAGTTTAGCAATCTTGTGCCCGTTTCGTTGAGACATTGCTAGCGTCTCTTCTTGTGCATTGCAACACGAGCATTACTCCGACATATATCAATTTTTGAGCTCTTTTTTATAGTTGCAATTGCCCTATTTATCTCCACCGTGTGTGTTCCCGTGGGTCTGTGTCATACGATCAGCACTAGGATTTCTGAATTGGTGTTGTTAGGTATCCATACCAAGCTCCACCTTATACCCCTGGTTGTCGTGTGATAGTTTTTTCCCTTGGTATTTGCTTCGTCACATCCATGCACGTGTTGTTCATACAAGTTGGTAAGCTATCCTAATTCACTTTGGAACGGTAAGATACATTGTCTTCTTTCAGTTTTGAGTGAGTTGGGGGAGTTCCACCATACACCATTTTTATTTGCACTAACATACTAATCATGTCTGAGAGTGTTAATGTGCAGATGAAAAAGGATCTTACTTCTGTGGTGCATTGGAATGAGTATGAAGCATTGCGTGATCACTTGACACGTCAAATAGATGTTGCTGTTACTAATATACAAGAAGATGTGCGTGCTGTAGATTTGGAACTTAAGGGGCAAAAGAAGCAGCAGCCACAACTCAGGACACCATGACTGCAATTCAGCGTTCTATCGCCGATTTAACACAAGTTCTGACTACATTGCAAGCATATGTTGATCGTCAGCGCAACCAGCAACAATTTGCTGAGGAAGAAGAGGGTGATGCAAGTGCACTTGGGGACAATCATGGACATGTTGATGATGGTAATGCAGCTGCTAATGCTGCATATCTTGGAGGCCGTGGAAATGGAGGTTGAGGTGCTGGTATACCTCATGGCCATGGTTTTGTGCCTGTCGGTGCACGGCGTAATTTTGAAAATCCTGAGGTCCAGCAAGAGGATGGGCTAGGAAAACCAAAATTTTCTCTTCCCAAGTTGGAGCGCTCGAATGATGTTGAAGAGTATCTTATATGGGAGCTAAAGATAGAGAAACTATGGCATTTGCATGACTACACCGAGGACAGAAAAATCAAGTTAGCATCTTTTGAATTTGATGGGTATGCTTTCCTTTGGTGGGATAATCTGGTGCAAACAAGGCAAGAAGAAGGTGATCCTCCAATTATTACATGGAGAACTATGAAGAAAGTGATGCGTGACAGATTTATTCCGCGCAACTACATTCGTTCTCTCTATGAGAAACTGCAGAATTTGAAGCAAGGCACAAAGAGTGTTGATGATTATTATCAGGAGATGAAGTTGATTATGCAGCGTGCTAGAGTTCGTGAACAACCCAAACAAACATTGCAGCGCTTCCTCTAAGTTTTGACGTATAATATCAAGCGCACTGTTTGGCATCACCAATATCATGATATGAATGATCTCCTACATCATGCACGTGAAGCTGAAGCTCAGCTGGGTGAAGAAGCCAAATATAAAGCTCGTTCTTCTACAACTAGTGGTCGTTTCACACCAAGACCAGCTAGTAGCGTACCACCACAAAGTACCAATTCAGGTTTTTGTGCTTCATCATCAAACATGCCAGATACTATTGTTTCTAATGCAAAGAAAATAGCAAACCCTGCAGCTAGTGGTACTGGTTCATCTACATCTACAGCAAGAAACCAGGACATGGCTTGTCACCCATGTGGTGGCTTGGGTCACCTCAAGAGAGATTGTCCTAATAAGAAAGTGATGTTGATTAATGAGGACAATGAGTATGAAACCAGTGATGATGCTGACCCTGAGTCTGAACTTTTGGATGATGAGGGTTATTCAAGTGATGGTCCTATAGATTCATATGCGACTCACTATCTGACCATTGTTTGTTTGTAGAAAGTTCTGGATGTTACGCCTAGCTCTGAAAATCAGCGATGCAATTTGTTCCAAACAAAGGCTGTTGTTGGTCCTGGCAAGGCATGCGAAGTGATAGTTGATGGTGGTAGCTGTCGCAATTTGGCTAGCAAAGAGCTTTGTGCAAAGCTGAAACTGAAGTATTTACCGCACCCCAATCCATATTATATTCAGTGGCTAAGTGATAATGGAGAGATGAAGGTTAGCTACATGGTGCGTGTGGAATTTCAGATTGGACCATATAAAGATACCATTGAATTTGATGTTCCTATGACCGTGTGTCATTTGTTGTTGGGCCGCCCATGGCAATATGATCAACACAATGGGAGAGCCAACACATATCATTTGAATTGGCATGGTAGAGACATTACTTTGAGGCCCATGACACCACAACATATTGTAAATGAATCTCATCAAAAAATTGAAGTGAATCTTGAGAAAGAAACTGAGAGAGTAGATAGACGAGAGACTACTCCTTCGTTGAGTGAGAGCCCACAACCAAAATTGAGTGGTAAAAAGAAAAGTGAGGGAGTGCATTCCTTAATAGTGTTAGCCACCAAGTCTGATCTGAGAGAGTTTCGTGAGGATCCTAGTGTTGTACCACTTGTGCTTATGTACAAGGGTGAAATTTTAGTTTCTAACAACATGACCCCTCTCTCTCTTGGTGTTTCTAATGTATTACATGAATTCAGTGACGTGTTTCCAAGTGAGGTACCTACAGGTTTGCCACCATTGCGAGGTATTGACCATCAAATAGATTTGATACCAGGAGCGTCGTTGCCTAATCGAGCCCCTACCACACCAGCCCCGAAGAAACGAAGGAAATTCAGAAGCAAGTGCAAGAACTTCTCGACAAAGGGTATATTCGTGTGAGCCTAAGTCCTTGTGTTGTTCCTATTATTTTAGTTCCTAAGAAAGATGCAACATGGCGCATGTGTGTAGATTGTAGAGCTACTAATAACATTACTATTCGATATCGTCATCCTATTCCGCGCTTAGAGGATATGCCCGACGAATTGAGTGGTGCTGCTATTTTCTCTAAAATTGATTTGCGTAGTGGTTATCATCAAATTAGGATGAAAGAAGGGGATGAGTGGAAAACAACCTTTAAAACTAAGTTCGGTTTGTATGAGTGGTTAGTAATGCCTTTTGGGTTAACTAATGCACCTAGTACTTTCATGAGATTAATGAACCATGTTTTAAGGCATTTCATTGGAAATTTTGTGGTTGTGTACTTTGATGATATATTAATTTACTGCCGCAATGAATCTGAACATAGTGATCATATTCGACAGGTTTTGCAAGTGTTGCGTGATAATAAGCTTTATGGCAATCTTGATAAGTGCACATTTTGCAAAGATAAGGTCATTTTCTATGATATGTTGTTTCTAAAAATGGACTCGAGGTAGATGCATCTAAAATTGAAGCTATACAAAATTGGCCTACTCCTATGAATGTTAGTCAAGTACGAACCTTTCACAGTCTTGCTGGTTTCTATAGATGTTTTGTGAAAGATATTAGTACTATTGTTGCACCTTTGAATGAACTTACTAAGAAAGATGTTGAATTTGTTTGGGGCCTAGCCCAAGATCATGCTTTTGATGAACTAAAACGTTTGTTAACTACTGCACCATTACTTGCACTTCCTGATTTTACTAAACAATTTGAGATTGAATGTGATGCTAGTGGAATTGGTATTGGAGGTGTGTTGATGCAAGAGGGTAAACGAATTGCATATTTTTCAGAGAAATTGAGTGGTGCACGGTTAAACTATCCTGTTTATGACAAAGAATTGTGTGCGCTTGTTAGAGTTCTTGAGGTTTGGCAACATTATTTGTGGCCAAAGGAATTTATCATACATTCTGATCATGAGGCTTTGAAATATTTAAAAGCTCAATCCAACTTGCATAGACGTCTTGCTAAGTGGGTTGAATTCATTGAGTCTTTCCCATACATCATTAAGCATAAGAAGGGTAAGATAATGCGGTTGATGATGCTCTATCTAGGAAAAATATGTTGTTGACACACTTGGACGTAAAGGTTCCTGGTTTAGAGAGTTTGCGTGATTTATATGCTACTGATCATGATTTTGCAGCACCATATGGTTTGTGTACTAATGGGAAAGCATGGGAAAAAATCCATATACATGATGGCTTTTTGTTTAGAGCTAACAAACTATATGTTCCAGAATCGTCCGTGCATTTGCTATTGTTGCAGGAATCACATACCGGCAGTTTAATGGGTCATTTTGGATGATAGAAGACTTTGCTTATGCTCGCTGATCACTTTTATTGGCCTAAGATGAGGCGTGACATGGACAGGTTTGGGAAGCCATGCATTACTTGCAACAAGTCAAAATCAAAACTTAAGACACACGGTTTGTATACTCCGCTTCATGCTCCTACTACACCATGGGAAGATATAAGCATGGATTTTGTGTTAGGATTACCTAGAACTAGGAGAGGACATGATTCAGTTTTTGTGGTAGTTTATCGATTTTCTAAGATGGCACATTTTATTGCCTGCCACAAAAGCGACGATGCGTCACATGTTGCTAATCTGTTTTTCAGGGACATCGTCCACTTACATGTAGCACCAAAGACGATTATTTTTGACCGTGACGTGAAGTTTATGAGCTATTTCTGGAAGACACTTTGGGGAAAGCTAGGGACAAAGTTACTTTTCAGCACCACTTGTCATCCACAAACTGATGGTCAAACGGAGGTTGTAAATTGCACACTTTCAACATTGCTGCGATCAATGATCAAGAAGAACCTGCGTGTATGGGAGGATTGTTTGCCGCATGTGGAGTTTGCATATAACAGGGCAGTACACTCAACAACACAAATTTGTCCGTTTGAGGTGGTATATGGTTTTAAACCAATTACACCACTTGATTTGCTGCCCCTTCCACTTCAAGAGAGAGTTAACATGGAGGCATCCAAGAGGGCAGATTTGTGAAGAAAATACATGATAAGACAAAGGAAGCAATAGAGAAGAAGGGCAAGTACACCGCTGATCGTGTTAATCAGAAGTGAAAGGAGGTGTTGTTCTAGCCAGGTGACATGGTATGGGTGCATTTCCGCAAAGACAGATTTCCACAACATCGCAAGTCCAAGTTATAGCCAAGGGGTGCTGGTCCATATAAAGTGCTTGCCAAGATAAATGATAATGCATACAAGATTGATCTTCCTACTGATGAGTTTGGCGTGAGTAATTCGTTCAATGTTTCTGATTTGACGCCATATGATGAACAAGACCTTGGAGCGTCGAGGTCGACGCCTTTTGAAGGGGGGAGGATGATGAGGACATCCCTAGTCCTTTACCATTTTCTCCCAATGATGAGGATAATGTTGCTGCACAAGAAAAGTCCAATGAAGTTAGAATTGGACCAATTACAAGAGCACGTGCAAAGCTACTTGGCCAACAGGTGAACTCAATCTTAATTGAATCTGATATTTTATTTGATGAGAATTTTATACTGCCTAAGTCTATCCACCTTTGTATGATCAGGTTTGTTGACAACACAAGCGTTGCACGTGGAGGAGAAGGAGAGTTGCAGCGAGAAGAACAAGAACTGATTTCCAATATCAGCAAGTGCACGAGGGAGGAGAGGGAGGCAGGCGCACTAGGAGACAATGAGGAAATCATGTATGATCAAGAGAGGGATTGATGCGGCCTATCCTACGGACGCTCCTACATCTACACCACCGAGTCCCCCAAGTGGACCCATGACTCGTGCTCGAGCCAAACTCCTACAAGCTAAGGTGAACTCGCTCCTCGCCTCGTGCCAATTTGATACATCCTTGGATGGTGTGCTACTTCATGCAACTACTCTATGCATCATCAGGTACGAAGCACCAACACATCACCAAGCACCCCATGATGGAGAACAAGGAGCAGATCGTGAAGCAGAAGACACTGGAGCTGCTCGGACAGGAGTCTCCGGTCTGTGCACACCAGAGTCTCCGGACCACCAAAGTCTCCGGCCTGAAGACACCAGAGTCTCCAGCCCCACCTCCGGTCTGGCACCTGCACCAAGCCCTAGGACAATCTGAAGGCCCCTCCGGAGGCTAGTCCGGAGACTGACCGGAGTCTTCGGTCCACCACACCGGAGTCTCTGGTCCGACCGTCGCCAGGCATGAAAAGGCCTTTGGGCCTGCGGCCCATGTACCCCTTAGTCCGTCCAGAACTTGTCTTTTATTCCTAAAGTACCCCTGTTTAAGTGGTTGGCCTATATAGTCCCCCACCTCCATTTTAAACCCTAGGCATGATATTGGAATTAGTGGAAACCCCTTTGTGGATCTATATAATTCTTGCCTCATGCTCCTTGACCAAGGAGCAGCAATATCCCCAAACCTCGTTGGAGTTTGCATCGTGCCTCCGCGTTGTACAAGGCCTTGGCATCGCTGTCCCTTTGCCAAGACGTCAAGATCTCACCGAGTCTTCCATCTCGCCGTGCCGGTTCGAGAGAGAGTCCTCTGCCCGATGCTGATCCTAGGGATTGTGTCGGACCGGTCACCGCCGGCGTGAGCTATTGGAGTGTATCGTGGTTTTGTGTGTGTGTTCATCGCGTTCTTCGTGCATGAGCTCGTCATGTTCATCCTCCCCTCCTCTCCCCGCACTCCATCCTTGATTTGAAAGGGAATCGTGGAAGATCGGGCCACCCTAGAGGTTTGCCCTCAACATATTGGTATCAAGAGCTTCGTTGCTCACGATTTCCCCCACAAATTTTTCTTCTATCCACCAAAAATTCAAAAATCCCCAAAAAAACAGCCCATATTTGCCTTTGGATCGATCTCTTGATGTGGAGTGTTATTTGTGGTTTTGATCCGACCAAACCTTGTCTTAGGTGTTGGTCCAAATTTATCCTGCGTTTTCCTAGCCCAATTTGGCCAATTTTTCGCGGATTTGAGGACCCAAGGCGTAGATTTCTACTCAAGAACACGAGTAGTTCGCGATCTGACTCCAGACCGGAGTCTCCGGCCTGCGCACCGGAGTCTCCGGCCTACACCGGAGTCTCTGGCCTACCCACACCAGAGTCTCCGGCCTGCACCGGAGTTTTCGGCCTGAAACCCTAGAGTCTCTGGCCTGACGCCTGATTTTGATAGTTTTGCCTCTAATCTTGCATTGGCTAATTTGTTCTTGTTTGTTTGTACTCGTGTGCGTGTCGTCAACTAACAACAAGCTTCCGCATCGACAACCCCCCCGCTCATCGACACCACGGCCCACGAACATCTTCCCGCACCACCGACACCAAGTTCAACATCACCAACGAAGGTATAACTTGCGTCACCTTGTTAACCCCTATCTTTCTTTGTGTGTACCTATCCTATGAGAGTGGCTCATCTTGTGTTTGCTTGAGCATTGTGCATTTGTCCTTGGATAGTGAGAGTGCAAGAGCAATATCAAGTGTGACTAGGTAGCACCATGGAGAGCAAAAAAAATACAAAAGAAAGAAAAAGATACAAAGAAAAAGCAAAAGAAAAAATAGTCTCCCATTGCCAAAGAGAGTCTCAAAGCTTGTAAGCAAGAGAGAAAGAAGAGTGCCCAAGGCAAGTGCACAAATCCGTTGCTCACTTTTCTTTATTTCAAACGAGCCACGGTCTCTCCTTGCATTGGCACGACAACGAGCTTAGTCTTTGTTAGGACATTTTGTTTGCTCATTTTCATAGTCGTGTCAATCCCAACTTTCTCCACGTGTGTGTACATAGTCGTAGGTTCCCATCACCCTTTTGAGTTGTTGACCTTCGCCTTTGACTTGAGTTTTGTTGGATTTTACCCACATTTGACTATCCCTTTTCTTTTGGTTGGTTCTTTGGCTTTCCACAACCTTAACCTACCACCAACAAGCTTTTGTGAGTTAGTTCTTTCTTTAGTGTGAGTTTTCTTTGCAATTCCACTTTGCATGCTTATAGCTCTCACTTGTGGTTTCTAGTTGGGTGCAATCCCCAAGGTGAGGTACAAGGCTAACACCACCATATTCCACTCCCATATACAATACTTGTGTGTCTTGCATGATGGATAGGCACGGTGAGCCGAGCCAACCACCTCCCCAAGAAGAAGATCAAGGACCGTAGATGACGCGTGCAAGTCACTACATCGTCCGCCAAGAGTTTCATGAACGTTGCCAAGCCCTTGAGACGCGACAAGATGAACAATTTGGCGAGACACAAGCCGAGTTCAAGAACATCGACAACCGCTTCGATGGCCTCGAATGGAAAATGCAAGCAATGCATCACAACTTCGGCCACCAAAATGAGTCGCTTCAACGCTCCGTCGCCGAAACAAAAGACAATCTTCGACGCCTCATTGACGGAATGGCAAGACCGCGTTCACGTGCTTCAAGCTCTTCAAGTTCTTCGCGTCGTCATGCACCTCCGCAACAAGATCTACCTCCAAGTGCTCCAAGACGCAATAGCGCCCCCGTGGTTGAAGATGGAACCTCTTCGAACTATGTACCCTCCCCACAGCACGCCGCAACGTCAAGCTATGATGGTGACCTCTCTTCAAGGCCACGAGCAAGGCAAGAAGCACACCGTCATCACGCAAGGGCACTAGTGATCCAACAAGAACAACCACAAGAGGAACCACAAGCGCAACCGCAAGTTCAACCGCAAGTCTACCACCATCGACCGCGACACATACTTGACACAACAAGTGATGACTCCAATTTGTAGAATCAAGCTCGTCATCGATGCGAAGCTCTTTAAGATCCTCCTCCTCGTCATCGATGTCATGAACGTCCGCACCGACACCATGGTCATCACGAGGCGCCTCCTCCACCTCAACAAAACCTGGAGCGTCAAGTGATACAAGTTGAGCGACGCCCACCATGTCAAGAGGCTCATGACCATGTTCTTCGCCGTGAGGCCAATGTGCCTAACCAACATCACCAACCAAGGAACGAGCCTCCTCTTTGTCATCAACCGCGTCAACAGGCTCCACACCCTCGCCACCTTGAGGCCCAAGCGCCTCAAACACGTCAACAACCGCGCCAAGAGCAAGAGCAAGCTCCTCAACAACAATATCAAGAGCAAGCTCCACAACAAGGACGCGATAACCAAGATCCACCTCCCCAACTACATGATCATCAACAAGGTCACCAAGCTCGTCGCAATGACCGCAATGATGAAGAAACTTTTGGCAAGATCAAGTTCATAATGCCCAATGTCACCGGATCCAATGACCCCGAAGAATACCTCTCGTGGGCACTCAAAGCCGACAAGATCTTCCGCATGCACAACTACAGCAACGAGAAGATGGTCGCCATGGCTTCGCTTGAGTTTGATGATTAAGCCAACCTTTGGTGGGAACAAGTTCAAGTTGCTCGTGATGCAAGACAAGAACCGCCAATGACAACTTGGCATGACATGAAGGCTCACATGAGATCCCGGTTCGTCCCCGCGCACTACACGCGTGACCTCTTCAACAACCTTCAAGCGCTTCGTCAAGGGACAAAGACCGTGGAAGAGTAGTTCAAGGAAATGGAACTCAACTTGATTCGCGCCAACATTGACGAGCGCATGGAGCAAACTATGGCACGCTTCCTAATTGGATTGAACCACCCAATCAAGCGCATCGTCGAGTTCCAAACATACAACACCATGGTTGAGCTTGTGCACATCGCAACAAAGGCAGAACGTCAAGTGCAAGAGGATATCAAGTACAACAAGCCCAAGACGTACTTCACCTACTAGCAAGCTTCAACCGCTACACCAAAACGTTCAATGGAAGCTCCTCAAGTACCTCCAAGCCTTCCTTCAAGCCCACACTTCCTCAAGGAAAACTGCCCCCAAGTGGAAAGCAAGCAAAGAGTGATACACCTTTCAACGGTGAATGCTACAAGTGTGGAGGTAAAGGACACAAGTCGGCCGAATGTGGAAACAAGAAAGTCTTGTTCATCCATGAGAATGGTGATGAAGAGTACTTGAGTGAAGATGAGTTTGATGCCCGTGTCAAGGAAGCAATGGCAAGGCAACGAGTGGAAGATGACAAAGAAATCCTCATGTGTGAACTTGACGCAAGTCCATCGCTTGTAGTCACAAGGATGTTGACCACTCAAGCACAAGAGCATGAAGACCAACACTCTAATATCTTCCAAACACGAGCCGGCATCAATGGCAAATCTATCAAGGTGATCATTGACGGAGGGAGTTGTCACAACCTTTCTAGCACCGAGTTGTGCGAGAAGCTCAACCTCACCCTCCATCCACACAAGCACCCCTACCACGTGCAATGGCTATGTGACCAAGGGTCCGTGAAGATCAAGCATACCGTATCGGTCTCCTTCGCCATTGGTCCTTACAAAGATACGGTGGAGTGTGATGTGGTTCCTATGACAGTTTGCCACATGCTTCTTGGTCGACCGTGGCAATTTGACAAGGCTGCTCAACATGATGGTCGCACCAATGTAATTTGACAAGGCTGCTCAACATGATGCTCAACATGTATTCTGCAACCGATGACTCCTAGCCAAATAATTGCGGACAATCCAAAGGCTTTAGCGAGGGCGCAAAGCACAACACATACTTGTGAGAAGAGCGGTGAGAGAGAGAACCACCTCATAGTGAGTGAGAGCCATAAGCCAAACTCGAGTGGAAAAACTAAGAGTGTTCTCCTTGCCACCAAAAGTGAGATGAGAGATGTTCGGAACAACCCATCCATCTTGTACTATGTCCTCCTTTGCAAGGGACTAGCGCAAGGAACTAACGAATTAAACAATGTTCCTCCATCTTTGATGAGTGTTTTGTAGGAATTCAAGGATGTGTTCCCCGAAGAGCTTCCACATGGACTACCTCCTCTTCACGGCATCGAACATCGCATTGACCTCATCCCCGGCGCACCACTTCCCAACCGCGCCGCCTACCGCACGAACCCGGAGGAGACGAAGGAGATCGAACGTCAAATCAACCAACTCGTCTCCAAAGGTTTGATCCAAGTTAGCACTAGTCTAAGTGTCGTACCCGTGATTCTTGTTCCAAAGACGGATGATACATTACGGGTATGCATGGACTGGCGTCCAATCAATACTGTCACCGTGCGTTATCGACATCCCATACCACGTCTCGATGACATGCTTGATGAGTTGTGTGGAGCCACTATTTTTTCGAATATTGATCTTCGTAGTGGTTACCATCAACTATGCATGGCTGAAGGTGATGAGTGGAAAACCGCCTTCAAGACCAAACTTGGTCTCTATGAATGGTTGGTTATGCCCTTTGGTTTATAGAATGCCCCATCCACCTTCATGCGCCTTATGAATCACATCTTGCGATCTCTCATTGGAAAAAGTGTTGTTGTCTATTTCGATGATATTCTTGTTTATAGCAAATCACTTGAGGACCATATAACACATGTCAAGGAAGTTTTGGAAATCCTTCGACATGAAAAGCTTTATGCTAATCTTTCCAAGTGCACTTTTGCTAAAGACAAGTTTATTTTTCTTGGATTTGTCGTTTCTTCGAAGGGCATTGAAGTTGATGTTTCCAAGGTAAAGGACATACGAGATTGGCCCATCCCAACAAATGTGAGTGAACTCCGAAGTTTTCATGGGTTGGCCGGTTTCTATCGTCGCTTTGTGAAAGACTTTTCAACCATTGCTTGTTCCCTTAATGAATTGACCAAAAAGAATGTCACCTTCGTGTGGGGCAAAGCACAACAAAAAGCTTTTGATGAACTTAAAAAGAGGCTCACCGAAGCACCTCTCCTTGCGTTACCAGATTTCACAAAAACTTTTGAGATAGAGTGTGATGCTAGTGGTATTGGCATTGGAGGAGTCCTTATGCAAAACGGATGTCCTATAGCCTACGATAGCAAGAAACTCGATGGTGCTCGCCGTAATTATCCAATTTATGACAAAGATCTTTTTCCTTAGTTCGTGTCCTTCAAATGGCAACACTACCTTTGGCCCAAGGAATTTATCATACATTCCGACCACGAGTCGTTGAAATATCTCAAAGGCCAAGCTAACTTGAGCAAGAGACACACCAAGTGCATTGAATTTATGGAGTCTTTTCCGTACATTGTCAAGTATAAGAAGGGCAAAGATAATGTAGTTGCAGACGCTTTGCCTCGCAAACATACAAGCCTTCTTACGAGACTTGAAATCAACGGGTTGGGTCTTGAGGAAATAAAATTGTTGTATGCTTCCGATCTGTTCTTTGAACCAATTTTCGCAAAGTGCTCCAACGACAAAGGAGTTGATGATTTCTATTTGCATGAGGGCTTTCTATTTAAACAAAACAAGCTATGCATTCCGAAGTTGTCGCTTCAACTTTTGCTTCTCCAGGAATCTCATGGTGGAGGCCTCATGGGTCACTTTGGTCGTAACAAGACCTTGGACATGCTCTCCACTCACTACTTTTGGCCGAAGATGAAGCGCGGCATGGAGCGCTACATTCAACGATGCACGACATGTGTTCAAGCTAATACCTATGGTCTTTATATGCCATTGCCTATTCCTCATACACCTTGGTCCGACATTAGCATGGATTTTGTGTTAGGATTACCTAGATCTAAGCATGGTCATGATTCTATATTTGTTGTTGTGGACCGCTTTTCCAAAATGGCACACTTCATACCGTGCCATAAGACCGACGATGCTTCACATGTTGCAAATCTGTTTTTAGGGAAATCGTCTGTCTACATGGTGTGCCATGAACAATCGTCTCCAACCGCAACGTCAAATTCATGAGCTACTTATGGAAGACCCTCATGGCCAAGCTCGGCGTCAAGCTCCTCTTTTCATCCGCGTCGCATCCTCAAACCGATGGACAAACTGAGGTTGTCAACCAAAGCCTCGGAACTCTCCTACGTGTGTTGATCAAGAAAAACTTGAAGGATTGGGAGGAATGCATTCCCCATGCCGAGTTCGCGTACAACCAAGCAAAGCACTCAACAACCAAGATGAGTCCATTCATGATCGTCTATGGTTTCGAGCCCCTCATCGCGCTCGACATCCTACCACTACCTCTCCATGAGCGCACGAACATGGACGTCGAGAAGCGTGCACAAGCTATGAAGACGCTTCATGAAGAAACAAGAGCTACTATCGAACAACAAGTCCTTCACCAAGCTTCAAGGTTAAACAAGGACAAGAAGGAGATGATCTTTGAAGACGGTGACCTTGTGTGGATACACCTAAGCAAAGACCGCTTCCCCAAAGAACGTGACTCCAAGCTCAAGCCAAGAGGAGATGGTCCATTCAAGGTCATCAAAAGAATGAACAACAACGCCTACATCATCGACATACCAACCTCCAAGTACCTTGCAAGCAATACATTCAATGTCAAGGACCTTTCACCCTACCATGGAGATGTTCAAGATGATAACCATGAAGAGTCGAGGATGACTCTTTCCCAAGGGGGGGAGCTGATGCAGCCCGTCCTACGGACGCTCCTACATCTACACCACCAAGTCCCCCAAATGGACTCATGACTTGTGCTCGAGCCAAACTCCTACAAGCTAAGGTGACCTCGCTCCTCGCCTCGTGCCAATTTGATACATCCTTGGATGGTGTGCTACTTCATGCAACTACTCTATGCATCATCAAGTACGAAGCACCAACACATCACCAAGCACCCCAGGATGGAGAACAAGGAGCAGATCGTGAAGCAGAAGATGCTGGAGCTGCTCAGATCGGAGTCTCCGGTCTGCGCACACCGGAGTCTCCGGACCACCAAAGTCTCCGGCCTAAAGACACCGGAGTCTCCGGCCCCACCTCCGGTCTGGCACCTGCACCGGGCCCTAGGACAATCTGAAGGCCCCTCCGGAGGCTAGTCTAGAGACCGACCGGAGTCTCTAGTCCACCACACTAGTGTCTCCGGTCCGACTGTTGCGAGGCATGAAAAGGCCTTTGGGCCTGCGTCCCATGTACCCCTTAGTCCGTCCAGAACTTGTCTTTTATTCCTAAAGTACCCTTGTTTAAGTGGCTGGCCTATATATAGCCCCCACCTCCATTGTAAACCCTAGGCATGATATTGGAATTAGTGGAAACCCCTTTATGGATCTATCTAATTCTTGCATCATGCTCCTTGACCAAGGAGCACCAATATCCCCAAACCTCGTTGGAGTTTGCATCGTGCCTCCACGTTGTACAAGGCCTTGGCATCGGTGTCCCTTTGCCAATACGTCAAGATCTCACCGAGTCTCCCATCTCGCCGTGCCGGTTCGAGAGAGAGTCCTCCGGCCGACGCCGATCCTAGGGATTGCGCTGGACCAGTCACCGCCGGCGTGAGATATTGGTGTGTATCGTGGTTTTGTGTGTGTGTATTCATCGTGTTCTTTGTGTGTGAGTTTGTCGTGTTCATCCTCGCACCAACCTCAACAGGGATGTGGCGCACCAAGAAATACATGTTTGAGGTGTTCCACGATGTTTGGCATGCGCACCAATTAGGCCGAACCCATCTATGGGTCGGTATGTATTAGTTTGAGTCGAACCAGGTCAGTTTGGGCCAAACTAAGGCTGGTTTTAGGCCTGGTTTCTAGGGAGCTCGCCCCAACCTCTTTAAGTATCCCTACAGCCGCCGCAATTAGGGTTAGACCATGTTTAGATTAAAGCAATACTTGTTTCGTTGAACTCCTGCAAGCATTCATCTGAAATTATATGTTCCTCTTTGATTCGATCAGGAATATCTACCATACCTCCACTTTGATTCGATCTGGAGTTTTCTACTGAAAGTTTTCGTGTTTTCTGTTGTTCCATTGGGAATTGGTAGATTGCAAACCGCTTCGTGGTCGGCGGCTACGTGCGCAAGTGTGTGAAGTTGCGAATACCATCTGGGTTGAGATCTATTGCATTGGCAACAGGAGAACAACCCGTGATTCACAGCATCCCACAAGTTATCTCCATTACATCCACCATCATCTACGACGTGCTCAACGAGAAGACCGGGCCACCCCTTATCACATGATCACAATATGATCGTGCATAGAGAGAGAGATGAACACATAGCTACCAGTAGAACCCTTAGCCTCGAGGAAGAACTACTCCCTCATCATCATGGGAATCAGCAACGGTGATGGAGATGGTGGTGGAGATGGCTCCGGGGGCACTTCCCCGTCCCGATAGGGTGCCGAAACAGAGAGTTTCTGTCACCCGAATCTCCCCTTCGGTGGCGGCTGCGCTGCGGAACTTTTCGTGGATTTCTGATTGGGTACTTAGGGTTTCAGTATCGGAGGCATCTTATAGTCGGAAGGGGAGGCCGAGGGGGTGCCTAGGTCGACCATACCACCCCCTGGCGCCAGCCAGGCTAGGCCGTGCGTCCAAGTGGTGTGGCGGCCCCCTGGCCCCTCTCCGTCTCGTATTCTGGCTCCGTGTCCTCCTCGATGAAAAACTGACTTTGGCTTTTGTCCCGTCCAATTCCGAGAATATTCATTTCCTGACTTCCTGGAACCAAAACAGCAGAAAACAGGCAGCTGGCACTGTGGCATCTTGTTAATAGGTTAGTCCAAGAAAGTGTATGAAAAGTACTCCAAAGTTGGAACAAAACATAAGAAAGTAGATAAAACCAAGCATGGAACATCAAAAATTATGGATACATTAGCAACATATCTGTCTTGCAAAAAGGCATGAGGACGCGCAAATTGGGTGTTGGTGGAATATGGACACATATACACGACGTGTCTCAATGAATACTGTTTGGGAGGACTACAAAAAAATTACATGCTAAATTTTTGGCACCACCACAGATAGAGGACAAGGTGATTGTTACGGATGAGGTTGTACAATTGAGTGGGCTGAATTTGCAACTCAAGAAAGTACAAGGCGATGCTTGCATGACAATTGGCAAGGGCCAGTGTTGGAATTTATTTCAGGCGCAGTGTATGATCAAAGGCAAAGCATGCAAGTTGATTGTGGATGAAGCTGTACTAATGGCATTAGCAAGGCAATGGTGTTAGAGTTGGGGTTTGTCCACATGGCGTATTCCCGAACCTAAGCATCTACAGTGGTTAAATAGTTGCGGTATGGTGAAGGTAACTCATAAGGTGCGTGTGCCATTTATAGTTGGTGATTATGTTGATGAGATTGAGTGCGATGTGTTGCCTTTGGAGGTATGTGGGTTGTTACTTGGTCATCCATGGCAGTATGATCGCAATGTTACACATGCTGGAAGCGCAAATACATATTCTTTTGTGCATGGTGGCAAACAACAGACTTTGAAGCCTATGTAGGATGATCACATAAAGTCTGATGTAGATCTGGTGGTACATAAGGAGAAGTGCGCAAGGCTAAGCCAAAATCTGGGCTAGCTAAGGTGCATGATGGATAGCATGATGCACACTGCGACAATGTTGATATTGCTTCAGCTATGCCTGTAGCTGACAAGCCGGTGGAACTTGTTAGTGACAAGCCAATTGAAGTGCATCCTCTTATTGCTGAGAGGAAGGATGTTGCAGCATGTGTTCATAAGGTTGTTTGTGTTGACACGGGTGTTTAGACGGATGATAGTTGTGCTCCTGATGTTCCAGTGCATGTGTTGTAGCGGGGTAACAAGAGCAGTTTTGTTAGCACACCTGTGAGGCATTTTGTTGGGACAGTTGTGCGGATGCATAAAGGCAAGGATGGACATGTTCGTCAGTTGTGTGGTCCAGGCATTACTCATCCTTCTGCCAGGTCGTGCAAAGAAGGTCCATGTTCAACAACCACGGGTTCCAACAAGAGTTGAGAAGAAGAAGACGGTGGCACCTAGGTCCAAGCTCATATGGAGATGCAAGGAGGTGCAGGCGCCATGGGCTGTTTCAAGGCAAGCAAGCCGAGAGGGAGGATCCAGAGTGGAAGGCAAGCAAGACTTGAAGTTGGCAAAGACGCGTGAAGTGCTTTTTCATATCACGCCACCTTTCCAACCCGCCCCACAAGTGTTGGGGACAACGCTTCTTGAAGAGGGATGATGATATGGGCATGAAGGAGGAGGTGAAGCCTAATTTTAGGACTCCACCAAGCTAGGTGATGCGGGCGCATCCCATTGATGATTGGCACACCAGGACGACCTACGATATGTAATAATAAGTCTAAGGTTGTGTCAAATATTGTTCCTCTATTATTGAGTCCGAGTCTAGGTTAAGTTCGAGTCCGCTGTGTGTTCTGATATGGGGTGGCCCGATCTTCTCAGCAAACTATTGTCGATGATATGGTGGATGATAGATAACTAGTGCGTAGCTATGATCTCTCCCGCTCGATCCTTGATGCCAGTGCAACAGATCTCGAACCTTGTAGGATATTCACAACACCACACTCTTGCGCACGTAGCCGTGACCACGAACGGTAGTATGCAATCTACTAATTCGCAATGGAACAACATATCACACTCAATTATAGTTGGTAGATTCGAACACAGGGTAATTCTAGAGGTTTTATGAAAGAAACAACTCCAAAATATTTTAACATGGTCTAAAACCTAAAAACCATGATTTACAGGCCTATATAAAGGCTGCTGGATGTCCAACATAGAGTTGGGGTCAAAACAAAACATATCTCTAGCTTTCCTAACTTAAAAGGACTCTATTTGTAAACTGACAGAAAACGTCTATTGACTTGTTTTGGTTGCTGCGCACAACTCGTAACAAACTAGGAGACGTGCAAGTACCCGTTGGAAAGATCTCGGAATTATCTTTCCAACAAGTACTTATTTGCTTAATTCCGAGTTGGTATGCGGAAACCACGTCCGTTTCAATTTCCGAACTTCTGTTTGTCCGAAATGAACCTTCCTTCTTGGTCGCCTTCTAACTCTCGGTCGCCTTCGTTTTGATGATCTTCTCTTGCACCTTCCTCCCGCTCCTCCCTCGCGCATCCTCGGTCGATCATCATGACGGGCTCCTCTTGTAGCCCTTCTCCTCCTCGCGTCATGCTTGTTTCTCCAACGAACCTGATCATACATAAATGCATAGACTTAGGTAGTATAAAGTTCTTATAAATGAAAGCATCATGATCAATTAGGAATGAATTCACCTGATAGTCATTATTGATTTGACTCAATATTTCCTTCCAGTTCAAGTAGTCACAATAATCATAATCCCTGTATATATCCTCATCATGTTCGGTTTGGGTCTATCCAACCGACTAGTTGTAGGCCTCCTATATATAGGAGCCAGCCACCTAGGGTTTAGGGGAGTTCAGTTGTTTAGTCTAAAAACTATATTGTGCTCCACCATGTATCATCCCTCTGTGGACGGCGATACCGTTTATCAGATTATTGATGCGGAGGTTCTTGTGTTTATCAAGGATTGTCGTGCTCAGGTTTGAGGCGTGGTGATCTTCATCACGTTACTTGTTGGATTGATTCCTCTTCTTCGGGTGATGTTCATCGGTGTTATTGGAAGGATTACCATCTGGGTTGGCTCGCTGTGAAAGATCGGGACAAAACTATAGGATCACCGGCTTGATCCGTATTGATATGGGGTGGCCCGATCTTCTCAGTAAGCGGATGGCGGTGATGATGGTGGATGATAGATAACTAGCCTGTAGCTATGAACTCTCCCGCTCGATCCCTGATGCCAATGCAACAACTCTCGAACCTTTTAGGATATTCACAACACCACGCTCTTGCGCATGTAGCCATGACCACGAACGGTAGTATGCAATCTACTAATTCCCAGTGGAACAACAGATCACACTCAACTATAGTTGGTAGATTCGAACATAGGGTAATTCTAGAGGTTCTATGAAAGAAACAACTCCAAAATAGTTTTAACGTGGTCTAACCTAAACTAGAGGGCGTTCCCAGGCTTATATGGCCGCCGGAACGTCCGAAAAACGCGAAACGAAAACATGTCTGATATAGTCAGATCCGTCCGGATCTAATGGGAACTTTTTGGGCCAGATTATCCGGTCTAAGAGGGCCGTATTATCCGGGGGTCGGATTTTCTGGGGGAAAATTCCGGTCAAATATCCGCCTCGGTACTGAACGTCATGCACGAAGTCCTTTGCAGAATCTCCAAAGCAGGGCTGGATTATCCGGGGTGTGGGGTCCGGATTATGTGGGGTCTTTTAGACGAGGAAGTACTCATTGGAAACTTGTTGGAATTATCTATCCAACAAGTGCTTATTTGCTTGATTTGGAGTTCGTATGAGGAATCCACGTCCGTTTGAATTTAAGGACTTCTGTCTGTCCGAATTGAACGTTCCTTCTCTTCGATGATCTCCCTTGCTTGTATTGCGCCTTCCTCCCGCTCCTCCCTCGCGCATCCTTGGGCGATCATCATGTTGGGCTTCTCTTATAGCCCTTCTCCTCCTCGCGCCATGCTTGTTTCTCCAACGAACCTGATCATACATAAATGCATAGACTTAGGCAGTATAAAGTTCTCATCAATCAAAGTATCAGATTTGTTTAGGAGTAAATTCACCTGTTGTTCAAGTAGCTTAGCACGAGCTCTTGTAATAGGTCCAATTCTAATCTCATTGGACTGATCCTTTCTTGCAACAGTTGTAGCATCTTCAGTAGTCACTGGGGTAGGTGTAATTGTAGGGATGTCCTCATCATCTCCCCCCCTTCAAAAGGCGTCGACCTCAATGCTCCAAGGTCTTCTCCAGCATATGGTGACAAATCAGCAATGTTGAAGCTGTTGCTAACTCCACCAAACTCCTCAATAGGTATATCAATCGAGTAGGCGTTATCACTAATCTTGGCTAACACCTTGTAAGGACCAGCACCACGTGGCTTCAATTTTGACTTTCGAAGTAGTGGGAACCTATCCTTGCGTAGATGCACCCAAACCATATCTCTAGACTCGAACAACACTTCTTTCCTTGCTTGATTCCTTGCAGCAGCAATGTTCTTACCTTTCTTCTCAATAGTCTCTCGAGTCTTCTCATGTATTTTCTTCACATAATCAGCACGTTTTGATGCCTCCATATCAACTCTTTCATGTAATGGAAGAGGCAACATATCAAGTGGCGTCAATGGCTTGAAACCATACACCACCTCAAAAGGACAAAGCTGAGTAGTTGAATGCACCGCCCTGTTGTAAGAAAACTCAACATGTGGCAAACACTCTTCCCACTCCCGCAGATTCTTTTTAATCATGGTCCTTAGCAGCTGTGACAATGTTCGATTCACCACCTCCATTTGACCATCTGTTTGGGATGACATGTAGTACTGAACATTAGCTTCGTTCCTAGCTTCCCCCATAAGGTCTGCCAAAAGTAGCTCATGAACTTCACATGACGGTCAGAAATAATTGTCTTCGGTACTCCATGTAATCTCACGATGTCCCTGAAAAATAGGTTAGCAACATGCGACGCATCGTCGCTTTTGTGGCAGGCAATAAAATTAGCCATCTTAGAGAACCTATCCACTACCACAAATATAGAATCATGACCTCTCTGAGTTTTAGGTAGACCTAGCACAAAATCCATACTAATGTCTTCCCATGGAGTAGTCGTTGCAGAGAGAGGTGTATACAAACCGTGAGGCTTCAATTTAGATTTGGACTTGTGGCATGTAATACATCGGCTCACAAATCTGTACACATCACGCCTAATCTCAGGCCAATAAAAGTGATCATCAAGCATGAGCAACGTCTTCTCACGCCCAAACTGACCCATCAAACCACCAGCATGTGATTCCTGCACTAAGAACAAACGCAACGACGATTCTGGAATACATAGTTTGTTAGCTCGAAACAAATATCCATCATGTATATGATACTTATCCCATGCATTTCTAAGAGCACACAAACGATATGGTTCAGCAAAATCATGGTCAGTTGCATAAAGTGCACAAATAGCTTCTAATCCAGGAATTTTAATATCAAGATTGGTTAATAGCATGTTCTTCCTAGATAGAGCATCAGCAACAACATTCTCTTTTCCCTTCTTATAATTAATGATGGAAGGAAAAGACTCAATGAACTCAACCCATTTAGCTAATCTTATATGCAAGTTTGATTGAGCTTTCAAGTATTTCAATGCTGCATGATCAGAATGTATGATGAATTCCTTTGGCCACAAATAATGTTGCCAAACCTCAGGTACTCTAATAAGTGCATACAATTCTTTATCATAGATAGAATAATTCAAACGAGCACTAGTCAATTTCTTAGAAAAATAAGCTATAGGCCGACCCTCTTGCATCAAAACGCCACCTATGCCTATACCACTAGCATCACATTCAACTTCAAATTGCTTCGAAAAATCAGGTAATGCAAGTAATGGTGCAGAAGTAAGTAAACATTTCAATGTATCAAATGCAATGTCTTGGGCCACGCCCCATACAAAAGGAACACCTTTCTTTGTCAAATCATTCAAAGGTGCAGCAATGGTGCTAAAATCTTTCACAAAGCGCCTATAGAAACCAGCGAGGCCGTGGAAACTACGCACTTGACTAACATTCATTGGAGTAGGCCAATTCTGAATTGATTCAATTTTAGATTGATCTACCTCTACTCCATGCTTAGATACAACAAATCCTAGGAATATGACCTTATCTTTTGCAAATGTGCACTTCTCAAGATTAGCATACAATTTATTACCACGCAACACTTGCAAAACTTGTCGAATATGAGTGCAACGTTCAGTTTCATTGTGGCTGTATATAAGTATATCATCAAAGTAAACAACCACAAAACGACTAATAAAATCTCTCAAAACATGATTCATTAATCGCATAAATGTACCAGGTGCATTAGTAAGACCAAACAGCATGGCTAACCACTCATACAACCCAAATTTTGTTTTGAAAGAAGTTTTCCACTCATCCCCTTCTTTCATCCTAATTTGATGATAACCACTACGCAAGTCTATCTTAGAGAAAACAGCAGCACCACTCAATTCATCTAACATATCCTCTAAGCGTGGAATAGGATGACGATATCGAATAGTGATGTTATTAATCGCTCTATAATCTACACACATGCGCCATGTACCATATTTCTTAGGAACTAAAATAACAGGAACAACACAAGGGCTAAGAGAGACACGAATGTACCATTTATCCAGCAACGCTTGTACTTGCTTCTAAATTTCCTTAGTCTCTTCGGGATTAGTCCTGTAAGGTGCACGGTTGGGAAGTGTGGCGCTAGGAATCAGGTCCACTTGATGTTCTATACCACGAAATGGAGGTAAACCTGCGGGTAAGTCTTCTGGAAACACATCCCCAAAGTCCTGCAAAATAGAAGAGACACCAAGAGAAATAGGGGTCATGTCGTTAGAAACCAATACCTCGCCCTTATACATGAGCACAAGTGGCATGGCTGTAGGATCCTCACGAAACTCTCTCATATCCTCCTTGGTGGCTAGTATCAATAACCCAGGCACTCTCTCACTTTTCGTTATATCACTCAATTTGGGCTCAGTTACATCAGGAACAACTGTCACACAGTCTCGCCGAGTGGTAGTATCTTCCTTCAAGTTCACCTCTATCTTCTGGCGAGAATCAGTCACAATTTCTTGTGGTGTCATTGGCTGCATAGTAATCTTCTTTCCTTTGAATTCCAAGCGATATGTATTGGCTCGGCCATTGTGTTGCACATGGAGATCATAGAGCCAAGGCCGACCCAATAGTAGGTGACAAACATTCATAGGAACCACATCAAAATCAATAGAATCTTTGTATGGCCCTATTTGAAAATTCACACGTACCATATGATTTACCTTCATCTCACCATTCTTGCTCAACCATTGTATGTAGTATGGCTTGGGACAAGGTAAGTATGTCAAATCCAGTTTGGCACATAGTTCCTTACTTGCAAGATTTCTGCAGCTACATCCATCAATAATTACCTTGCAAGCTTTGTT
Organism: Avena eriantha; assembly: GCA_910589775.1. Taxonomy (NCBI): domain Eukaryota; kingdom Viridiplantae; phylum Streptophyta; class Magnoliopsida; order Poales; family Poaceae; genus Avena; species Avena eriantha. The sequence continues at coordinate 66,124,655 of OU342746.1, read as the reverse complement.
TGGTCCAACTAGAGCTTTTGTTTGGAACAAGTTGCAACGCTGGGATTCCTCAACCGGTTGCACACTAAGTACATGTGAAGATACGACAATAGTGGGTGCACGCTCAGCATATGCATCAGCACCATCCTCGCCGTCATCAATATCATCATCAGAAGCCTCATCTCCACTTTCTACTTCACCTTGTTCATTAACAAACATAACCTTGTTGTTTGGACAATCTTTCTTGTAGTGACCTCTACCTCCACAAGTATGGCACACCACATCACGAGTACGTGTCGTAGACATGTTGGAACCCGAGCTAGCAGCAGGAGCAACGGGTTTCCGAGCATTAAAACCAAACGAATGTGTACTTGCTGGTTTGGCCGATGGTGTTAAAGGAGCAGCAGCTGGTGGCATGACTATAGGAGGTGTAGACCTAGCCGAAAATCTGCTGGAGGACGGAAAATGAGCACATGACTTCGCCTCTTCTGCCAACTGGGATTCGGCCTCTCTAGCATGATGCAACAACTCATTCATGGTCTCATACTTGTGATGACGAACAATGCTCTTTATCGGTAACTTCAAATTGTTTAGAAATCGCTGCATGGTCATCTCAATGGACTCACGAATTCTAGCACGCTGCATAAGCATCTTCATCTCCATGTAGTACTCATCAACTGTCATGGCGCCTTGCTTCAATTGCGTCAATTTATCAAAAACTGATCGCAAGTAGTTGGTTGGTACGAAACGAGCTTTCATGATTTGCTTCATCTCGCGCCAATCCATCATAGGAAGTTCATTGTCTTCCCTTCTATGCTGCGCAAGAGCATCCCACCAACGCAAAGCATAACCATCAAATTCAGATGCTGCAAGCTTGACCTTCTTGTCTTTTGGATAGTCAAATAAGCGCCAAAGTTTCTCAACCTTCAACTCCCATGTGAGGTAATCTTCAGGATCAATGGAACCATCAAACTTGGGAATCGAGAATTTTGGCTTGCCCAAACCATCATCAGCAGCTTGGTTGGGCACACGTGGAGCACGCCCAAGAGGGGCAAACCCACGGCCATGAGCAGGTGCATGGACAGGGGGAATAGCACGTCCCCTGCCAACATGTGGAGCAACATCAACAGCGCTACCCTCATCAAAGTCATCAAAGGAATCATCATGTTGAGGATCTTCCCTTCTATGTAAGGCGGCTGTCTAACCCTCAATGGAACGCTGCAAAGTGGTGACATTGTCATTGAGCGTAGCCACTTGCGTTTGGATAGTATCAACCGTCCCAACATGCTGATCCAATCTCATATTCATATCTTGGAGATTCTTGTCAATGACATCTGTCGTGTTAGTAAACACACGTGTCAAGTGGGACTTCAAAGCCTCATATTCACGCCAATTAACAAGCTCCTCATCCTTCTTTTTCGGCATCACAACATCATCATCACTAGAAGACATGATTAGTAGGTTAGTGCAAAAATCAAAATCTGTATGGTGGAAACTCTCACAACTCACTCACAACTAATAAGAAGGGAGATCTTACCGTTCCAAAGTGAATAGAGATGCTCTACCAAACGAAATCAAAGACTGATGCACTTGATGTGATGAAGTGAATATCAAAGGTATAGAGAACGATCGCAGGGCACACGGGTTATGTAAGGTGGAGCTATAGGTATGGTACCCTATCTACACCACAAACAAGTCCTAGTGCTGATCGTACAAATACCCAAGAAACAGACACGGTGGAGATAAACGTGGCAAAGCAAGTTATGAAAAGGAATATTGCAATGCAGAAGAGAGATGCTAGTAATAGCTCAAATAGAACAGGCACAAGATTGCTCAATCTACTAGTGCTATTATAAAACTAGTCCTCCAATCAACCTTGATATCTCCCTTTTGTTGTTTACTTTTGTATCTCTTTTCTTTTCTCTTTTTTTGTTTAACAACTTTTTTTTCAACTATCTGACACAATGCAATACGTGATGCAACAATTCTGAGCAATTAGGGGCCGGATATTCCGGTTTTGTCGGGGGCCGGATAATCCGGTCTACCTGGACGAAAAAATTTGCACTTCAAACCCTAATGAGCAGCCTGTCAGAGCAAAGCAACTAGTCTCGTGGGTACGTTCCTAAGCACGGATGCTGTAGATAGGTTGTGTCTAGTTATGCAAACAAAGGTATGCTATGTGGACTCAGACAAACGAGGAAAACTTGCGGAACACGGTGATGGTTGACACGACGGAAAACAAGATCAAACCCTAAACCTAGACACAAACGAAAAAACTAGACTCCTACGAGGAAAAACCTGCAGATCGGATCTACGAGAAGATACAATCAGCAATTAAAACTCGAAAACGATGCAATCTAGTCTATGGCAAATCTTTTTGTAAGGCTTTTTCTGTATAGGACAAAAACACTCTCTAATCTATGGATGGATTTGTGGATGCTTACCGAGGCAACATTGGAAATCTGATACCAAGATGATATGGGGTGGCCCGATCTTCTCAGTAAGCGGATGGCGATGATGATGGTGGATGATAGATAACTTGCATGTAGCTATGAACTCTCCCGCTCGATTCATGATGCCAATGCAATAGCTCTCGAACCTTGTAGGATATTCACAACACCACGCTCTTGCACACGCAGCCGTGACCACGAATGGTAGTATGCAATCTACTAATTCCCAATGGAACAACAGATCACACTCAATTATAGTTGGGAGATTCGAACACAGGATAATTCCAGAGGTTCTATGAAAGAAACAACTCCAAAATAGTTTTAACGTGGTCTAACCTAAACTAGAGGGCGTTCCTAGGCTTATATGGCCGCCAGAACGTCCGAAAAACGCGAAACAAAAACGTGTCTGATACAGTCAGATCCGTCCGGATCTGATGGGAACTTTTTTGGACGGATTTTCTGGGGGAAAAGTCCGGTCAAATATACGCCCCAGTACTGAACGTCGCGCACGAAGTCCTTTGTAGAATCTCCAAAGCAGGGCCGGATTATACGGGGTGTGGGGCCGGATTATCCAGGGTGTGGGGGCCGGATTATCCGGGGTCTTTTAGACGTGGAAGTACTCATTGGAAAGATCTTGGAATTATCTATCCAACAAGTGCTTATTTTCTTGATTTGGAGTTCGTATGAGGAATCCACATCCGTTTGAATTTCAGGACTTCTGTCTGTCCGAATTGAATGTTCCTTCTCTTCGATGATCTCCCTTGCTTGTATTGCGCCTTCCTCCCGCTCCTCCCTCACGCATCCTTGGGCAATCATCATGTTAGGCTTCTCTTGTAGCCCTTCTCCTCCTCGCGCCATGCTTGTTTCTCCAACGAACCTGATCATACATAAATGCATAGACTTAGGCAGTATAAAGTTCTCATCAATCAAAGTATCAGATTTGTTTAGGAGTAAATTCACCTGTTGTTCAAGTAGCTTAGCACGAGCTCTTGTAATAGGTCCAATTCTAATCTCATTGGACTGGTCCTTTCTTGCAACAATTGTAGCATCATCAGTAGTCATTGGGGTAGGTGTAATTGTAGGGATGTCCTTATCACGTATCATGGCTAGTTTTGACATGGTAGAGAAGCTTGTTCTCCCAACAAGGCAACTCACACATTCATATTACATCCAATGGTTTGAGAATTCTCGTAAGATCAAGGTAACAAGAATGGTATGCGTGCATTTTACTATTGGTACATATTCAGATTTTGTTGATTGTGATGGTGTGCCCATGCAAGCTTGTTCTTTGTTACTTGGTAGACCTTGGCAATTTGAGAGAGAATCTGTTCATAATGGTAAACTAATCACTATTCTCTTATGCATGATGGGAAGGAAATTGGTCTCAAACCTATGACTCCAAAACAAATTTTAAAAGATGATCTTGCTAGAGCTAGTAGAGCTAAAACTGAGGAGAAACACAAAAGTGAGAATCAGATTGTTGCTGAAGATTTTGTACCACCAAAGACCACTAAATCTGATTCTAAACATGCTACTGAAATTTGTTTGAAGGGTCCATGTATGCTTGCAAATAAATTTGATATTGTTGAACTAGATGTGAACAATACTCAATGTTATGCAATTATCTGCAATTAGGTTTTGTTTTCATTTGAGGATATGCCTCCTTCTTTGCCACCTGTTGTTGCTAACCTTCTGCAGGAATATGAGGATGTTTTTCCAGCTGAGATGCCACCATGATTACCTCCTATTAGAGGAATTGAGCACCAAATTGATTTAATTCCCGATGCCACGTTGCCCAACCGTGCGCCTTATAGAACCAATCCCGAGGAGACAAAGGAGATACAATGCCAAATTCAGGAACTACTTGATAGAGATCACATTCGTGAGTCCCTTAGCCCTTTTGTTGTTCCTATTATTTTGGTACCTAAGAAAGATGGTTCTTCGCGCATGTGTACTGATTGTAGAGCTATCAATAATATTACTATTCGTTACCGCCATCCTATTCCACATTTAGATGATATGCTTGATGAATTGAGTGGCTCTACCATGTTTTCTAAAGATGATTTGCATAGTGGTTACCACCAGATTTGTAAGAATTTGGGAGATGAATGGAAAATAGCATTTCAAACTAAGTTTGGTTTATATGAGTGGTTAGTAATACCATTTGGTTTAACTAATGCACCCATCACATTCATGAGATTAATGAACGAACTTTTAGGTGCTTTCATTGGACGTTTTGTGGTAGTCTACTTTGATGATATTCTGATTTATAGCAAATCTTCAGAGGATCATTTGGAACATTTGCGTGCTGTGTTTCAATGCTTTATGCGATGCATGTTTGTTTGGTAATCTTGAGAAGTGCACCTTTTGCACCGATCGAGTTGCGTTTCTTGGCTATGTTGTTACATCACAAGGTATTAAAGTGAATCCAGCCAAGATTGAAGCAATTGAGAATTGGCCGCATCCCAAGACGGTCACACAAGTGAGGAGTTTTCTTGGCCTCACTGGTTTTTATAGGCGTTTTGTCAAAGATTTTGGATCAATTGCTGTGTCGCTGAATGAGCTTACAAAGATGGATGTGCCATTTGTTTGGGGCGATGCACAACAACAAGCCTTCATGATATTGAAAGATAAGTTTACACATGCTCCATTACTCCAACTTCCTGATTTTAGTAAGGCTTTTGAGCTTGAATATGATGCTAGTGGAATTGGTTTGGGAGGTGTATTATTACAAGATGGCAAACATGTTGCATATTTTAGTGAGAAATTGAGTGGGGCTAGTCTGAACTATTCTACTTATGATAAAGAATTATATGCGCTGGTTCGGACATTAGAAACTTGGCAACATTATTTTTGGCCTAAAGAATTTGTTATACATTCTGATCATGAATCTTTGAAGCATATTCATAGTCAAGCTAAGGTGAATCGTCGCCATGCAAAGTGGGTTGAATTTATTGAGTCTTCTCCTTATATTATCAAACACAAAATGGGTAAAGATAATGTTATTGCTGATGCTTTGTTGCGCCGTTATACTTTGTTATCTCAACTTGACTTCAAAATATTTGGATTGGAAACTACTAAGGAACAATATGTGCATGATGCTGAATTTAAAGATGCGTTGCAGAATTGCAGAGATGGTAGAACATGGAACAAATTCGTCCTCAATGATGGATTTGTGTTCCGCGCTAACAAACTATGCATCCTAGATAGTTCCGTTCGTGTTTTGTTGCTACAGGAGGCGCATGGAGGAGGACTGATGGGTCACTTTGGTGTAAAGAAGACGGAGGATGCTCTTGCTGCACACTTCTTTTGGCCACGCATGTGGCGAGATGTTGAGAGATTCATGGCACGCTGCACTACTTGTCAAAAAGCTAAGTCTTGCCTTAATCCACACGGTTTATATATGCCTCTTCCTGTTCCTAGTGTCCCTTGGGAGGATATTTCTATGGACTTTATTTTGGGATTGCCTTGTACACAGAAGGGGAGGGATAGCATTTTTGTTGTTGTTGATCAGTTTTCTAAGATGGCACACTTTATTCCTTGTCACAAGACTGATGATGCTTCACATATTGCTGATTTGTTCTTTCGTGAAATTGTTCATTTACATGGTGTGCCAAATACTATTGTTTCTGATCGTAATACTAAATCTGTTAGCCACTTTTGGAGATGTTTATGGGCTAAGTTGGGGACAAAATTGCTTTTTAGTACTACATGTCATCCCAAAACTCATAGACAAACTGAAGTAGTCAATAGAACTTTGTCTACTATGTTGCGGGCTATTTTAAAGAAGAACTTAAAATTGTGGGAAGAGCGTTTACCTCATATTGAATTTTCTTATAATCGTTCGCTGCATTCTACCACAAAGATGTGCCCATTTGAGATTGTGTATGGTTTTGTTCCTCGTGCACCTATTGATTTATTGCCATTACCCTCTTCGGTGCAAAATAATTTGGATGCTACACAACATGCCAAAATGATATTAAAATGACATGAGACTACTAAATACAACATAGAACTCATGAATGCTAAGTATAAACTTGCCGGGAGTAGAGGGAGAAAGCATGTTGTGTTTGATGTTGGTGATCTTATTTGGTTGCATTTGCGCAAAGATCATTTCCCTAATTTGCGCAAGTCTAAGTTAATGCCACGTGCTGCTGGTCCTTTTATGGTGTTAGAGAAAATAAATGATAATGCATATAAACTTGAGCTACCTACAGATTTTGGTACGGTTAGTCCTACATTTAACATTGCAGATTTGAAGCCTTACTTTGGTGAGGAAGATGAGATTGCGTCGAGGACGACTTAAATTCAAGAAGGGGAGCATGATAAGGACATCCCATCTATTGATACAACCGCTGATATGGGTATGTAGGAGGAGGTGAAGACTAATTTTAGGACTCCACCAAGCTAGGTGATGCGGGCGCATCCCATTGATGATTGGCACGCTAGGATGACCTACGAATGTAATGATAAGTCTAAGGTTGTGTCAAATATTATTGCTATGTTATTGAGTCTGAGTCCAGGTTAGGTTCAAGTTCGTTTGTGTGTTCGGTTTGGGTCTATCCAACCGACTAGTTGCAGGCCTCCTATGTAAAGGAGCCAGCCGCCTAGGGTTTAGGGGAGTTCAGTTGTTTAGTCTAAAAATTATATTGTGCTCCACCGTGTATCATATTATTGCTATGGAGGTTCTTGTGTTCATCAAGGATTGTCGTGCTCCGGTTTGAGGCGTGGTAATCTTCATCACGTTACTTGCTGGATTGATTCCTCTTCTTCAGGTTGCGTTCATCGCGTGATTGGGAGATTACCATCCGCGTTGAATCGCTGTGAAAGATCGGGACAAAACTATAGGATCATCGGCTTGATCCGTAGCATGTGGTATCAGAGCTCTTGTTGATCACAACGTGTTTTTGGATCATCTGCGGACTATTTTTCTACAAGCAGTTTACATATCAGTTGTGGAGACGAGATTGGAAGTTGAAAGTTTTCAAAATTGATAGATTGGCAGCCAAGTCAAATTTGTTATGGCTCGTCATTGAAGTTTCGTCGGCGTCTAGTTCATCCAGATCGAGTTCCGTCGGCAGTCTTTTTGTCTTAGATTCGATCGATTTGAAGTTTTGCCAGATCCGATCGGTTCCAGTTAAAAAAAAAGCACCCATCCACGTCTTACAAGGAGTCTCCATGCACATGGCAATCGAGGCGAGTCACCCTGCGCGTGCCTAACTATCGATCGCCTGGGAGTCGTTTCCCGCGTGGACTCTGGACTAAGGAAGGAAAGGAATCGTGGGACTCTAGGAAAAAAAGGGAAGGAGGCCAGCCGCCGTACGCTCACAAGACCGACTCTCCTGGGCGATCGTGCCTCTGTTCCTTGCCCTGATCAGTTTTCTGTTTAAATCCAGTACGCGAGCAGCTCACGTTCCAAAAAAAAAGTGCAACCGATTGGATCCTAGGAGTTCCACCTGCCTACGTGACTTAAAAAAACAGAAACAGATACGTGCAAATGCACGCACTTGATCATCGATCGCCTGCAGCGTGCAGCGCATCGGCCGCCCGTCCGTGCAGTGCCTCGCCCACGTGTGATCTAGTGATCTTGCTCGTATCAGCTGGGCCAGCCCATTCTTTCACTCGACGTGGCATCGTTCGACTAGGCCTGCGATCACACGCACTCGCTGTCCTTTGCCTGCTCCGAGGCATAAAGATTTTAGTGTTGCAGCTACGTGTTGCGTCAGTTTGGCTGGATCTTGGGCAGATTTTTGTGTGACAGAATAAGATAGAACATGATGGATTCTTTTTCAGGAGATACTTTGGGCTTGAGGTGTACACGTGCAAAAAGTCTAGTGTTATTTTCAATGACTACCTCGAAATATTGAATGGAGTGGCACGTGATGCATCCAAGCTTAGTTGGTGCCTACATAAACTTGCGACAGCTGAGGAGTACCAAGATTGGGAAAGGCACATGGAACGGGGTTTCCATCGATGTCGCAAATACAATGGCAAGTTTAGTGGGTCTGATGGGTATGTTCTTGCTCACCGGCGTGTGGACAAGGAGTTAGAAAGTTGGTGGTCCGACGCGGTTAACCTTGATGGTTTTTCTCTTACTTGGGAGAACTACAAAAAAATTATGCGTGATGGTTTCATATTACCGTATATGGAGGAAATCAAGCAGCCGCCCAAGGTTGTGAATGGGATAGTGGATCTTGGCAAGAGTATAGGTCTTATACCAAAGGTTGCGACGGCTTTGACTACTCATGAGAAGTTGACGGTTGTTCCATTGCCAACAGTTAGCAAGGTGGCAGCCACGATTTCTGAAGCATTAGCATTTGATTTTGTTAAGGCTGATGTTCTTAAGGATGTCATGGAGGATGTTGTACCATTGAGTGGGCTGAATTTGCAACTCAACAAGGTACAAGGCGATGCTTGCATGACAGTTGACAAGGGCCAGCGTTGGAATTTATTTTAGGCGCAGTGTATGATCAAAGGCAAAGCATGCAAGTTGATTATTGATGGAGGAAGTTGTACTAATGGCATTAGCAAGGCAATGGTGGCAGCGTTGGGTTGTCCACATGCCGTATTCCTGAACCTAAGCATCTACATTGGTTAAATAGTTGCGGTATGGTGATTGTAACTCATAAGGTGAGTGTGCCATTTACAGTTGGTGATTATCTTGATGAGATTGAGTGCGATGTGTTGCCATTGGAGGTATGTGGGCTATTACTTGGTCGTCCATGGAAGTATGATCGCAACGTTACACATGCTGGAAGAGAAAATACATATTCTTTTGTGCATGGTAGCAAACAGCAGACTTTGAAGCCTATGCAGTATGATCACATGCAGTCTAATATAGATCTGGTGGTACATAAGGATAAGGTGCGCAGGGCTAAGACAAAATCTGGGCTAGCTAAGGTGCAGGATGGATGCGCATGATGCACAGTGCGACAATGTTGATATTGCTTCAGCTATGCCTGTAGATGAAAAACCCGTGGAATTTGTTAGTGACAAGCCAGTTGAAATGCGTCCTCTTATTGCTGAGAGGAAGGAAGTTGCGGCATGTGTTTAGAAGGTTGTTTGTGTTGACACAGGTGTTCAGACGGATGGTATTTATGCTCCTAATGTTCCAGTGCATGTGGTGCAGCAGGGTAACAAGAGCAGTTTTGTTAGCACACCTGTGAGGCGTTTTGTTGGGAAAGTTGTGCGGATACATAGATGAAAGGATGGACATGTTCGTCAGTTGTGTGGTTCAGGCATTACTCATATTATGCCAAGTCGTGCAAAGAAGGTCCATGTTCAGCAACCACGGGTTCCAACAAGAAGTGAGAAGAAGAAGACGGTGGCGCCTAGGTCCAAGCTCGTATGGAGACGCAAGGAGGTGCAGGCGCCAACGGATGTGTCAAGTCAAGCAAGCCGAGAGGGAGGATGTGGAGTGGAAGGCAAGCAAGACTTGAAGATGGCAAAGACGCGTGAAGCTATTGTTCATATCACGCCACCTTTCCGACCTGACCCGCAAGCGTTGGGGACAACGCTTCTTGAAGGGGGGATGATGATATGGGTATGAAGGAGGAGGTGAAGCCTAATTTTAGGACTCCACCAAGGTAGGTGATGCGGGCACATCCCATTGATGATTGGCACGCCAGGACGACCTACGATATGTAATGATAAGTCTAAGGCTGTGTCAAATATTGTTGCTATGTTATTGAGTCTGAGTCCAGGTTAGGTTCGAGTCCGTTTGTGTGTTCGGTTTGGGTCTATCCAACCGACTAGTTGCAGGCCTCCTATATAAAGGGGCCAGCCTCCTAGGGTTTAGGGGAGTTCAGTTGTTTAGTCTAAAATCTATATTGTGCTCCACCGTGTATCATCCCTCTGGGGACGGTGATACCACTTATCATATTATTGCTACGGAGGTTCTTGTGTTCATCAAGGACTGTCGTGCTCACGTTTGAGGCATGGTGATTGTCATCATGTTACTTGCTGGATTGATTCCTCTCCTTCAGGTTGCGTTCATGGAGCAATTGGGAGATTACCATCCGGGTTGACTCGCTGTGAAAGATCGGGAAAAAACTATAGGACCATCGGCTTGATCCGTATCAACCGATGTACCTACAGCTACCCAAATACAAGGACCCATCACTCCAGCTCGTGCCAAGCAACTTAACTATCAGGAACTTTCATTTCTTGGTACTATTCCTCATATACATGAGAATATGATGCTGCCTAAATCAGATGTGTTTGTTACTCTTAGGAATGATGGACCTAGCATGGACGAGAGGGACAAGCATTGGAGCATGATCATGCATGGAGATGGTAGCAAGCATATGAGGATTGAAGAGGACGCCACAAGTGGAGATTTCAGAACTTTGAAGCCACCATAATGAAGATTGATGGCTTGGACGAAATATTCAAGAATATTACTTCGTAGATTCGTCCATAGTTTAATTTGGTGCTCTGTCACCTTTATTTTGGGTCAGGCCCATGTTATTTTCGTAGGATTTTTAATAGCCACTTTTTAGAGTCCGTATTTAAGGGCAAATGGCATTTTAGATTTGGATTCGGACACCATACCTATGGCTGGACGAAACCCCACCTTTTCCTCCTTAAATACCCACTATAGCCATCACTTTAGACTCGGATTTGTTTAGACTAAAAGTTGTCCATCACTACAACTTCGACAAGGCCTTAGTGTCGCAGAGACCTCCTGTACTTTGCACCTATTCAGGATCCCATGATTTCAATAGAGCTTTCATCTTTATTCGTAATATCATGATTGCAATATTAGTTCTTACTTGTTCTCGATTTCAGGTAGGAATTAAGACCCTCGCTGGTCAGGCTGATCGTGATTCTACAAGATTGGTAACCTCTAGGATATTGGCCTAGCGACTGCATTGGCACTCGTGCTCGCACGTGTAGTCAGATCGTCAAGATCGAACTCCATCCAAATCGACTATAACCATCTCATCGAAAGATCGAACACATTTTCCCTATCATCCTCGCTCCGTGCTACGCCTTCTTCTCCCATGTACCTGATCATACAATAGCACAATGATTTACATAGTATAAATCATTAGTTAAAACACCAGGTTCATTAAGAAACAAGCTCATCTGTTGTTCTAGTAGCTTAGCACGAGCTCTTGTAATGGGTCCAATTCTAATCTCATTGGACTGAATCTTCTTAGAAGTAACTTGAACATCTTCAGTAGTAGTTGGGAAAGGTATAAGTGTAGGGATGTCCTCATCATAATCCTTGTGTGTTTGCATGATGGATAGGCATGGTGAGTCGAACCAACCACCTACCCAAGAAGAAGAACAAGGCCCGTACATGACGTGCGCAAGCAACTACATCATCCACCATGAGCTCCATGAACATTGAAATGCTCTCGAGTCGCGACAAGATGAACAATTAGGTGAAACTCAAGATGAGTTCAAGAGCATCGACAACCACTTCGATGGCCTACAGCATCAAATGAATGTATGCGGCAAGACTTCTCCAACCTTCATCAACAGACGAGGGCCATGCACATCAACTTCGCCAACCAAAATGAAGCACTACAAAGGTCGATGGCCGAGCTCGTGCGTAACACAAGACTGTGTGCACGCGCATCAAGTTCTTCACGACACCATTCAAGTGCTTCAAGCTTGTCGCGCCACCGTTCTACTCTTTGCCAAGATCATCATCCAAGTGCTCCAAGATGCAATGACACCCGCGTGGTTCAAGATGGAAGCTCTTCGAACTATGTACCTTTCCCACGGCACGCCGCAACGTCAAGCTACGATGGTGATTTATCCTCAAGGCCCCAAGCAAGGCGAGAAGGACACCATCATCACGCAAGGGCACTAGTGATCCAACAAGCATAACGACATGAAGAACCACGAGTGGAACCTAGAGTACAACCTTGAGTCCACCACCATTGTCCGCGACACATACTTGCACAACAAGTGATGACTGCAATTTGCAGGAACAAGCTTGTCATTGACATCAAGCTCTCCAAGATCCTCCTCTTCATCATCGCCATCATGAACATCCACGTCGACACCATGGTCCTCACGAGGCGCCTCCTCCACCACATGTTGAGGGAAAACCTCTAGGGTGGCCCGATCTTTCACGATTCCCTTTCAGATCGAGGATGGAGTGCGGGGAGAGGAGGGGAGGATGAACACAATGAACACACGCATGAAGAACGCGAAGAACACACACACACACACAAAACCACGATACATACCAATAGCTCACACCGGCGGTAACCGGTCTGGCGCAATCCCTAGGATCAGCGTCGGGCGGAGGACTCTCTCTTGAACCGACACGGCGAGATGGGACACTTGGTGAGATCTTAACGTCTAGGCAAAGGGACACCGATGCCTAGGCCTTGTACAACGTGGAGGCACGATGCAAACTCCAACGAGGTTTGGGGATATTGGTGCTCCTTAGTCAAGGAGCATGAGGCAAGAATTAGATAGATCCATAAAGGGGTTTCCACTAATTCCAATATCATGCCTAGGGTTTACAATGGAGGTGGGGGACTATATATAGGCCAGCCACTTAAACATGGGTACTTTAGGAATAAAAGACAAGTTCTGGACGGACTAAGGGGTACATGGGCCGCAGGCCCAAAGGCCTTTTCATGCCTGGCGATGGTCGGACCAGAGACTCTGGTGTGGTGGACCGAAGACTCCGGTCTGGACCAGAGATTCCTGTGTAGCCTCCGGACCAGCCTCCGGAGGGCCCTTCAGACTATCCTAGGGCCTGGTGTAGGGGGTCAGACCGGAGAGAGGGTCGGAGTCTCCGGTGTCTTCAGGCCGGAGACTTTGGCAGGCCGGAGACTCCGGTCTGCGCAGACCGGAGACTCCGGTCTGTGCAGCTCTAGAGGCATTTGCTTCACGTTTGGCTCCTTGTTCTCCACCCTTGGGTGCTTGGTGATGTGTCGAAGCTTCGTACCTGATGATGCATAGGGTAGTTGCATGAAGTAGCATACCATCCAGGGAGGTGTCAAATTGGCACGAGGAGAGGAGCGAGTTCACGTTAGCTTGTAGGAGTTTGGCTCGGGCACAAGTCATGGGTCCACTTGGTGGACTTGTTGGTGTAGATGTAGGAGGGTCCGTAGGATAGGCTGCATCAGCTCCCCCCCTTGGGAAAGAGTCGTCCTCGACTCTTCATGGTTGTTATCTTGAACATCTCCATGGTAGGGTGAGAGATCCTTGACATTGAATGTATTGCTTGCAAGGTACTTGGAGGTCGGTATGTCAATGATGTAGGCGTTGTTGTTAATTCTTTTGATGACCTTGAAGGGACCATCTCCTCTTGGCTTGAGCTTGGAGTCACGTTCTTTGGGGAAGCGGTCTTTGCGTAGGTGTATCCACAGAAGGTCACCTTCTTCAAAGATCATCTCCTTCTTGTCCTTGTTTAACCGTGAAGCTTGGCGAAGGACTTGATGTTTGATAGTAGCTCTTGTTTCTTCCTGAAGCATCTTCATAGCTTGTGCACGCTTCTCGACATCCATGTTCGTGCACTCATGGAGAGGTAGTGGTAGGATGTCGAGCGCGGTGAGGGGCTCGAAACCATAGACGATCATGAATGGACTCATCTTGGTTGTTGAGTGTTTGGCTCGATTGTAGGCAAACTCGGCGTGTGGAATGCATTCCTCCCAATCCTTCAGGTTTTTCTTGATCAACACACGAAGGAGAGTTCCAAGGCTTCGGTTGACAACTTCGGTTCGGCCATTAGTTTGAGGATGTGATGCGGATGAGAAGAGGAGCTTGACGCCGAGCTTGGCCATGAGGGTCTTCCACAAGTAGCTCATGAATTTGACATCGCGGTTGGAGACGATTGTCCTTGGCACACCTTGAAGACGGACGATTTCCCTGGAAAACAGATTTGCAACATGTGAAGCATCGTCGGTCTTATGGCACGGTATGGAGTGTGCCATTTTGGAAAAAGATCCACAACAACAAATATAGAATCATGACCATGCTTAGATCTAGGCAATCCTAACACGAAATCCATGCTAATGTCGGACAAAGGTGTATGAGGAATAGGCGATGGCTTATAAAGACCATAGGGATTATCTTGCGACTTAGCTTGAACGCATGGCGTGCATCATTGAACGTAGCGCTCCACGTCGCGCTTCATCTTGGGCCAAAAGTAGTGAGTGGAGAGCATGTCCAATGTCTTGTCGTGACCAAAGTGACCCATAAGGCCTCCACCATGAGATTCTTGGAGAAGAAAAAGTTGAAGCGATGACTTCGGAATGCATAGCTTGTTTTGTTTAAAAAGAAAACCCTTATGCAAATAGAAATAATCGTCTCCTTTGCCATTGGAGCACTTTGCGAAAATTGGTTCGAAGAACGGGGCGGAAGCATACACAGATTTTATTTCCTCAAGACCCAACACATTGATTTCAAGTCTCGTAAGAAGGCTTGTATGTTTGCGAGACAATGCGTCCGCAACTACATTATCTTTGCCCTTCTTATACTTGACAATGTACGGAAAAGACTCCATGAACTCAACCCACTTAGAATGTCTCTTGCTCAAGTTGGGTTGTACTTTGAGATATTTCAACGACGCGTGGTCAGAATGTATGATAAATTCCTTGGGCCAAATGTAGTGTTGCCAAACTTGAAGGACACGAACTAAGGCAAAAAGCTCTTTGTCATAAATCGGATAGTTGAGGTGAGCGCCATCAAGTTTCTCACTATGGTAGGCTATAGGACATCCATTTTGCATAAGGACTCCTCCAATGCCAATACCACTAGCATCACACTCTATCTCAAAAGGTTCTGTGAAATCCGGTAAAGCAAGAAGAGGTGCTTCGGTGAGCTTCTTTTTAAGTTCGTCAAAAGCTTTTTGTTGTGCTTTGCCCCACACGAAGGTGACATTCTTTTTGGTCAATTCATTAAGGGGGCAAGCAATGGTTGAAAAGTCTTTCACAAAGCGACGATAGAAACCGGCCAACCCATGAAAACTTCGGAGTTCACTCACATTTGTTGGGATGGGCCAATCTCGTATGTCCTTTACCTTGGAAACATCAACTTCAATTCCCTTCGAAGAAGCGACAAATCCAAGAAAAATCAACTTGTCTTTAGCAAAAGTGCACTTGGGAAGATTAGCATAAAGCTTTTCATGTCGAAGGATTTGCAAAACTTCCTTGACATGTGTTATATGGTCCTCAAGTGATTTGCTATAAACAAGAATATCATCGAAATAGACAACAACACTTTTTCCAATGAGAGAACGCAAGATGTGATTCATAAGGCGCATGAAGGTGGATGGGGCATTTGATAAACCAAAGGGCATAACCAACCATTCATAGAGACCAAGTTTGATACTTATCCCATGCATTTCTAAGAGCACACAAACGATATGGTTCAGCAAAATCATGGTCAGTTGCATAAAGTGCACAAATAGCTTCTAATCCAGGAATTTTAATATCAAGATTGGTTAATAGCATGTTCTTCCTAGATAGAGCATCAGCAACAACATTCTCTTTTCCCTTCTTATAATTAATGATGGAAGGAAAAGACTCAATGACCTCAACCCATTTAGCTAATCTTATATGCAAGTTTGATTGAGCTTTCAAGTATTTCAATGCTGCATGATCAGAATGTATGATGAATTCCTTTGGCCACAAATAATGTTGCCAAACCTCAGGTACTCTAATAAGTGCATACAATTCTTTATCATAGATAGAATAATTCAAACGAGCACTAGTCAATTTCTTAGAAAAATAAGCTATAGGCCGACCCTCTTGCATCAAAACGCCACCTATGCCTATACCACTAGCATCACATTCAACTTCAAATTGCTTCGAAAAATCAGGTAATGCAAGTAATGGTGCAGAAGTAAGTAAACATTTCAATGTATCAAATGCAATGTCTTGGGCCACGCCCCATACAAAAGGAACACCTTTCTTTGTCAAATCATTCAAAGGTGCAGCAATGGTGCTAAAATCTTTCACAAAGCGCCTATAGAAACCAGCGAGACCGTGGAAACTACGCACTTGACTAACATTCATTGGAGTAGGCCAATTCTGAATTGATTCAATTTTAGATTGATCTACCTCTACTCCATGCTTAGATACAACAAATCCTAGGAATATGACCTTATCTTTTGCAAATGTGCACTTCTCAAGATTAGCATACAATTTATTACCACGCAACACTTGCAAAACTTGTCGAATATGAGTGCAACGTTCAGTTTCGTTGTGGCTGTATATAAGTATATCATCAAAGTAAACAACCACAAAACGACTAATAAAATCTCTCAAAACATGATTCATTAATCGCATAAATGTACCAGGTGCATTAGTAAGACCAAACAGCATGGCTAACCACTCATACAACCCAAATTTTGTTTTGAAAGAAGTTTTCCACTCATCCCCTTCTTTCATCCTAATTTGATGATAACCACTACGCAAGTCTATCTTAGAGAAAACAGCAGCACCACTCAATTCATCTAACATATCCTCTAAGCGTGGAATAGGATGACGATATCGAATAGTGATGTTATTAATCGCTCTATAATCTACACACATGCGCCATGTACCATATTTCTTAGGAACTAAAATAACAGGAACAACACAAGGGCTAAGAGAGACACGAATGTACCATTTATCCAGCAACGCTTGTACTTGCTTCTAAATTTCCTTAGTCTCTTCGGGATTAGTCCTGTAAGGTGCACGGTTGGGAAGTGTGGCGCTAGGAATCAGGTCCACTTGATGTTCTATACCACGAAATGGAGGTAAACCTGCGGGTAAGTCTTCTGGAAACACATCCCCAAAGTCCTGCAAAATAGAAGAGACACCAAGAGAAATAGGGGTCATGTCGTTAGAAACCAATACCTCGCCCTTATACATGAGCACAAGTGGCATGGCTGTAGGATCCTCACGAAACTCTCTCATATCCTCCTTGGTGGCTAGTATCAATAACCCAGGCACTCTCTCACTTTTCGTTATATCACTCAATTTGGGCTCAGTTACATCAGGAACAACTGTCACACAGTCTCGCCGAGTGGTAGTATCTTCCTTCAAGTTCACCTCTATCTTCTGGCGAGAATCAGTCACAATTTCTTGTGGTGTCATTGGCTGCATAGTAATCTTCTTTCCTTTGAATTCCAAGCGATATGTATTGGCTCGGCCATTGTGTTGCACATGGAGATCATAGAGCCAAGGCCGACCCAATAGTAGGTGACAAACATTCATAGGAACCACATCAAAATCAATAGAATCTTTGTATGGCCCTATTTGAAAATTCACACGTACCATATGATTTACCTTCATCTCACCATTCTTGCTCAACCATTGTATGTAGTATGGCTTGGGACAAGGTAAGTATGTCAAATCCAGTTTGGCACATAGTTCCTTACTTGCAAGATTTCTGCAGCTACATCCATCAATAATTACCTTGCAAGCTTTGTTTGGTCCAACTAGAGCTTTTGTTTGGAACAAGTTGCAACGCTGGGATTCCTCAACCGGTTGCACACTAAGTACATGTGAAGATACGACAATAGTGGGTGCACGCTCAGCATATGCATCAGCACCATCCTCGCCGTCATCAATATCATCATCAGAAGCCTCATCTCCACTTTCTACTTCACCTTGTTCATTAACAAACATAACCTTGTTGTTTGGACAATCTTTCTTGTAGTGACCTCTACCTCCACAAGTATGGCACACCACATCACGAGTACGTGTCGTAGACATGTTGGAACCCGAGCTAGCAGCAGGAGCAACGGGTTTCCGAGCATTAAAACCAAACGAATGTGTACTTGCTGGTTTGGCCGATGGTGTTAAAGGAGCAGCAGCTGGTGGCATGACTATAGGAGGTGTAGACCTAGCCGAAAATCTGCTGGAGGACGGAAAATGAGCACATGACTTCGCCTCTTCTGCCAACTGGGATTCGGCCTCTCTAGCATGATGCAACAACTCATTCATGGTCTCATACTTGTGATGACGAACAATGCTCTTTATCGGTAACTTCAAATTGTTTAGAAATCACTGCATGGTCATCTCAATGGACTCACGAATTCTAGCACGCTGCATAAGCATCTTCATCTCCATGTAGTACTCATCAACTGTCATGGCGCCTTGCTTCAATTGCGTCAATTTATCAAAAACTGATCGCAAGTAGTTGGTTGGTACGAAACGAGCTTTCATGATTTGCTTCATCTCGCGCCAATCCATCATAGGAAGTTCATTGTCTTCCCTTCTATGCTGCGCAAGAGCATCCCACCAACGCAAAGCATAACCATCAAATTCAGATGCTGCAAGCTTGACCTTCTTGTCTTTTGGATAGTCAAATAAGCGCCAAAGTTTCTCAACCTTCAACTCCCATGTGAGGTAATCTTCAGGATCAATGGAACCATCAAACTTGGGAATCGAGAATTTTGGCTTGCCCAAACCATCATCAGCAGCTTGGTTGGGCACACGTGGAGCACGCCCAAGAGGGGCAAACCCACGGCCATGAGCAGGTGCATGGACAGGGGGAATAGCACGTCCCCTGCCAACATGTGGAGCAACATCAACAGCGCTACCCTCATCAAAGTCATCAAAGGAATCATCATGTTGAGGATCTTCCCTTCTATGTAAGGCGGCTGTCTAACCCTCAATGGAACGCTGCAAAGTGGTGACATTGTCATTGAGCGTAGCCACTTGCGTTTGGATAGTATCAACCGTCCCAACATGCTGATCCAATCTCATATTCATATCTTGGAGATTCTTGTCAATGACATCTGTCGTGTTAGTAAACACACGTGTCAAGTGGGACTTCAAAGCCTCATATTCACGCCAATTAACAAGCTCCTCATCCTTCTTTTTCGGCATCACAACATCATCATCACTAGCAGACATGATTAGTAGGTTAGTGCAAAAATCAAAATCTGTATGGTGGAAACTCTCACAACTCACTCACAACTAATAAGAAGGGAGATCTTACCGTTCAAAGTGAATAGAGATGCTCTACCAAACGAAATCAAAGACTGCTGCACTTGATGTGATGAAGTGAATATCAAAGGTATAGAGAACGATCGCAGGGCACACGGGTTATGTAAGGTGGAGCTATAGGTATGGTACCCTATCTACACCACAAACAAGTCCTAGTGCTGATCGTACAAATACCCAAGAAACAGACACGGTGGAGATAAACGTGGCAAAGCAAGTTATGAAAAGGAATATTGCAATGCAGAAGAGAGATGCTAGTAATAGCTCAAATAGAACAGGCACAAGATTGCTCAATCTACTAGTGCTATTATAAAACTAGTCCTCCAATCAACCTTGATATCTCCCTTTTGTTGTTTACTTTTGTATCTCTTTTCTTTTCTCTTTTTTTGTTTAACAACTTTTTTTTCAACTATCTGACACAATGCAATACGTGATGCAACAATTCTGAGCAATTAGGGGCCGGATATTCCGGTTTTGTCGGGGGCCGGATAATCCGGTCTACCTGGACGAAAAAATTTGCACTTCAAACCCTAATGAGCAGCCTGTCAGAGCAAAGCAACTAGTCTCGTGGGTACGTTCCTAAGCACGGATGCTGTAGATAGGTTGTGTCTAGTTATGCAAACAAAGGTATGCTATGTGGACTCAGACAAACGAGGAAAACTTGCGGAACACGGTGATGGTTGACACGACGGAAAACAAGATCAAACCCTAAACCTAGACACAAACGAAAAAACTAGACTCCTACGAGGAAAAACCTGCAGATCGGATCTACGAGAAGATACAATCAGCAATTAAAACTCGAAAACGATGCAATCTAGTCTATGGCAAATCTTTTTGTAAGGCTTTTTCTGTATAGGACAAAAACACTCTCTAATCTATGGATGGATTTGTGGATGCTTACCGAGGCAACATTGGAAATCTGATACCAAGATGATATGGGGTGGCCCGATCTTCTCAGTAAGCGGATGGCGATGATGATGGTGGATGATAGATAACTTGCATGTAGCTATGAACTCTCCCGCTCGATTCATGATGCCAATGCAATAGCTCTCGAACCTTGTAGGATATTCACAACACCACGCTCTTGCACACGCAGCCGTGACCACGAATGGTAGTATGCAATCTACTAATTCCCAATGGAACAACAGATCACACTCAATTATAGTTGGGAGATTCGAACACAGGATAATTCCAGAGGTTCTATGAAAGAAACAACTCCAAAATAGTTTTAACGTGGTCTAACCTAAACTAGAGGGCGTTCCTAGGCTTATATGGCCTCCAGAACGTCCGAAAAACGCGAAACAAAAACGTGTCTGATACAGTCAGATCCGTCCGGATCTGATGGGAACTTTTTTGGACGGATTTTCCGGGGGAAAAGTCCGGTCAAATATACGCCCCAGTACTGAACGTCGCGCACGAAGTCCTTTGTAGAATCTCCAAAGCAGGGCCGGATTATACGGGGTGTGGGGCCGGATTATCCAGGGTGTGGGGGCCGGATTATCGGGGGTCTTTTAGACGTGGAAGTACTCATTGGAAAGATCTTGGAATTATCTATCCAACAAGTGCTTATTTTCTTGATTTGGAGTTCGTATGAGGAATCCACATCCGTTTGAATTTCAGGACTTCTGTCTGTCCGAATTGAACGTTCCTTCTCTTCGATGATCTCCCTTGCTTGTATTGCGCCTTCCTCCCGCTCCTCCCTCACGCATCCTTGGGCAATCATCATGTTAGGCTTCTCTTGTAGCCCTTCTCCTCCTCGCGCCATGCTTGTTTCTCCAACGAACCTGATCATACATAAATGCATAGACTTAGGCAGTATAAAGTTCTCATCAATCAAAGTATCAGATTCGTTTAGGAGTAAATTCACCTGTTGTTCAAGTAGCTTAGCACGAGCTCTTGTAATAGGTCCAATTCTAATCTCATTGGACTGGTCCTTTCTTGCAACAATTGTAGCATCATCAGTAGTCATTGGGGTAGGTGTAATTGTAGGGATGTCCTTATCACGTATCATGGCTAGTTTTGACATGGTAGAGAAGCTTGTTCTCCCAACAAGGCAACTCACACATTCATATTACATCCAATGGTTTGAGAATTCTCGTAAGATCAAGGTAACAAGAATGGTATGCGTGCATTTTACTATTGGTACATATTCAGATTTTGTTGATTGTGATGGTGTGCCCATGCAAGCTTGTTCTTTGTTACTTGGTAGACCTTGGCAATTTGAGAGAGAATCTGTTCATAATGGTAAACTAATCACTATTCTCTTATGCATGATGGGAAGGAAATTGGTCTCAAACCTATGACTCCAAAACAAATTTTAAAAGATGATCTTGCTAGAGCTAGTAGAGCTAAAACTGAGGAGAAACACAAAAGTGAGAATCAGATTGTTGCTGAAGATTTTGTACCACCAAAGACCACTAAATCTGATTCTAAACATGCTACTGAAATTTGTTTGAAGGGTCCATGTATGCTTGCAAATAAATTTGATATTGTTGAACTAGATGTGAACAATACTCAATGTTATGCAATTATCTGCAATTAGGTTTTGTTTTCATTTGAGGATATGCCTCCTTCTTTGCCACCTGTTGTTGCTAACCTTCTGCAGGAATATGAGGATGTTTTTCCAGCTGAGATGCCACCATGATTACCTCCTATTAGAGGAATTGAGCACCAAATTGATTTAATTCCCGATGCCACATTGCCCAACCGTGCGCCTTATAGAACCAATCCCGAGGAGACAAAGGAGATACAATGCCAAATTCAGGAACTACTTGATAGAGATCACATTCGTGAGTCCCTTAGCCCTTTTGTTGTTCCTATTATTTTGGTACCTAAGAAAGATGGTTCTTCGCGCATGTGTACTGATTGTAGAGCTATCAATAATATTACTATTCGTTACCGCCATCCTATTCCACATTTAGATGATATGCTTGATGAATTGAGTGGCTCTACCATGTTTTCTAAAGATGATTTGCATAGTGGTTACCACCAGATTTGTAAGAATTTGGGAGATGAATGGAAAATAGCATTTCAAACTAAGTTTGGTTTATATGAGTGGTTAGTAATACCATTTGGTTTAACTAATGCACCCATCACATTCATGAGATTAATGAACGAACTTTTAGGTGCTTTCATTGGACGTTTTGTGGTAGTCTACTTTGATGATATTCTGATTTATAGCAAATTTTCAGAGGATCATTTGGAACATTTGCGTGCTGTGTTTCAATGCTTTATGCGATGCATGTTTGTTTGGTAATCTTGAGAAGTGCACCTTTTGCACCGATCGAGTTGCGTTTCTTGGCTATGTTGTTACATCACAAGGTATTAAAGTGAATCCAGCCAAGATTGAAGCAATTGAGAATTGGCCGCATCCCAAGACGGTCACACAAGTGAGGAGTTTTCTTGGCCTCACTGGTTTTTATAGGCGTTTTGTCAAAGATTTTGGATCAATTGCTGTGTCGCTGAATGAGCTTACAAAGATGGATGTGCCATTTGTTTGGGGCGATGCACAACAACAAGCCTTCATGATATTGAAAGATAAGTTTACACATGCTCCATTACTCCAACTTCCTGATTTTAGTAAGGCTTTTGAGCTTGAATATGATGCTAGTGGAATTGGTTTGGGAGGTGTATTATTACAAGATGGCAAACATGTTGCATATTTTAGTGAGAAATTGAGTGGGGCTAGTCTGAACTATTCTACTTATGATAAAGAATTATATGCGCTGGTTCGGACATTAGAAACTTGGCAACATTATTTTTGGCCTAAAGAATTTGTTATACATTCTGATCATGAATCTTTGAAGCATATTCATAGTCAAGCTAAGGTGAATCGTCGCCATGCAAAGTGGGTTGAATTTATTGAGTCTTCTCCTTATATTATCAAACACAAAATGGGTAAAGATAATGTTATTGCTGATGCTTTGTTGCGCCGTTATACTTTGTTATCTCAACTTGACTTCAAAATATTTGGATTGGAAACTACTAAGGAACAATATGTGCATGATGCTGAATTTAAAGATGCGTTGCAGAATTGCAGAGATGGTAGAACATGGAACAAATTCGTCCTCAATGATGGATTTGTGTTCCGCGCTAACAAACTATGCATCCTAGATAGTTCCGTTCGTGTTTTGTTGCTACAGGAGGCGCATGGAGGAGGACTGATGGGTCACTTTGGTGTAAATAAGACGGAGGATGCTCTTGCTGCACACTTCTTTTGGCCACGCATGTGGCGAGATGTTGAGAGATTCATGGCACGCTGCACTACTTGTCAAAAAGCTAAGTCTTGCCTTAATCCACACGGTTTATATATGCCTCTTCCTATTCCTAGTGTCCCTTGGGAGGATATTTCTATGGACTTTATTTTGGGATTGCCTTGTACACAGAAGGGGAGGGATAGCATTTTTGTTGTTGTTGATCAGTTTTCTAAGATGGCACACTTTATTCCTTGTCACAAGACTGATGATGCTTCACATATTGCTGATTTGTTCTTTCGTGAAATTGTTCATTTACATGGTGTGCCAAATACTATTGTTTCTGATCGTAATACTAAATCTGTTAGCCACTTTTGGAGATGTTTATGGGCTAAGTTGGGGACAAAATTGCTTTTTAGTACTACATGTCATCCCAAAACTCATAGACAAACTGAAGTAGTCAATAGAACTTTGTCTACTATGTTGCGGGCTATTTTAAAGAAGAACTTAAAATTGTGGGAAGAGCGTTTACCTCATATTGAATTTTCTTATAATCGTTCGCTGCATTCTACCACAAAGATGTGCCCATTTGAGATTGTGTATGGTTTTGTTCCTCGTGCACCTATTGATTTATTGCCATTACCCTCTTCGGTGCAAAATAATTTGGATGCTACACAACATGCCAAAATGATATTAAAATGACATGAGACTACTAAATACAACATAGAACTCATGAATGCTAAGTATAAACTTGCCGGGAGTAGAGGGAGAAAGCATGTTGTGTTTGATGTTGGTGATCTTATTTGGTTGCATTTGCGCAAAGATCATTTCCCTAATTTGCGCAAGTCTAAGTTAATGCCACGTGCTGCTGGTCCTTTTATGGTGTTAGAGAAAATAAATGATAATGCATATAAACTTGAGCTACCTACAGATTTTGGTACGGTTAGTCCTACATTTAACATTGCAGATTTGAAGCCTTACTTTGGTGAGGAAGATGAGATTGCGTCGAGGACGACTTAAATTCAAGAAGGGGAGCATGATAAGGACATCCCATCTATTGATACAACCGCTGATATGGGTATGTAGGAGGAGGTGAAGACTAATTTTAGGACTCCACCAAGCTAGGTGATGCGGGCGCATCCCATTGATGATTGGCACGCTAGGATGACCTACGAATGTAATGATAAGTCTAAGGTTGTGTCAAATATTATTGCTATGTTATTGAGTCTGAGTCCAGGTTAGGTTCAAGTTTGTTTGTGTGTTCGGTTTGGGTCTATCCAACCGACTAGTTGCAGGCCTCCTATGTAAAGGAGCCAGCCGCCTAGGGTTTAGGGGAGTTCAGTTGTTTAGTCTAAAAATTATATTGTGCTCCACCGTGTATCATATTATTGCTATGGAGGTTCTTGTGTTCATCAAGGATTGTCGTGCTCCGGTTTGAGGCGTGGTAATCTTCATCACGTTACTTGCTGGATTGATTCCTCTTCTTCAGGTTGCGTTCATCGCGTGATTGGGAGATTACCATCCGCGTTGAATCGCTGTGAAAGATCGGGACAAAACTATAGGATCATCGGCTTGATCCGTAGCATGTGGTATCAGAGCTCTTGTTGATCACAACGTGTTTTTGGATCATCTGCGGACTATTTTTCTACAAGCAGTTTACATATCAGTTGTGGAGACGAGATTGGAAGTTGAAAGTTTTCAAAATTGATAGATTGGCAGCCAAGTCAAATTTGTTATGGCTCGTCATTGAAGTTTCGTCGGCGTCTAGTTCATCCAGATCGAGTTCCGTCGGCAGTCTTTTTGTCTTAGATTCGATCGATTTGAAGTTTTGCCAGATCCGATCGGTTCCAGTTAAAAAAAAAGCACCCATCCACGTCTTACAAGGAGTCTCCATGCACATGGCAATCGAGGCGAGTCACCCTGCGCGTGCCTAACTATCGATCGCCTGGGAGTCGTTTCCCGCGTGGACTCTGGACTAAGGAAGGAAAGGAATCGTGGGACTCTAGGAAAAAAAAGGGAAGGAGGCCAGCCGCCGTACGCTCACAAGACCGACTCTCCTGGGCGATCGTGCCTCTGTTCCTTGCCCTGATCAGTTTTCTGTTTAAATCCAGTACGCGAGCAGCTCACGTTCCAAAAAAAAAGTGCAACCGATTGGATCCTAGGAGTTCCACCTGCCTATGTGACTTAAAAAAACAGAAACAGATACGTGCAAATGCACGCACTTGATCATCGATCGCCTGCAGCGTGCAGCGCATCGGCCGCCCGTCCGTGCAGTGCCTCGCCCACGTGTGATCTAGTGATCTTGCTCGTATCAGCTAGGCCAGCCCATTCTTTCACTCGACGTGGCATCGTTCGACTAGGCCTGCGATCACACGCACTCGCTGTCCTTTGCCTGCTCCGAGGCATAAAGATTTTAGTGTTGCAGCTACGTGTTGCGTCAGTTTGGCTGGATCTTGGGCAGATTTTTGTGTGACAGAATAAGATAGAACATGATGGATTCTTTTTCAGGAGATACTTTGGGCTTGAGGTGTACACGTGCAAAAAGTCTAGTGTTATTTTCAATGACTACCTCGAAATATTGAATGGAGTGGCACGTGATGCATCCAAGCTTAGTTGGTGCCTACATAAACTTGCGACAGCTGAGGAGTACCAAGATTGGGAAAGGCACATGGAACGGGGTTTCCATCGATGTCGCAAATACAATGGCAAGTTTAGTGGGTCTGATGGGTATGTTCTTGCTCACCGGCGTGTGGACAAGGAGTTAGAAAGTTGGTGGTCCGACGCGGTTGACCTTGATGGTTTTTCTCTTACTTGGGAGAACTACAAAAAAATTATGCGTGATGGTTTCATATTACCGTATATGGAGGAAATCAAGCAGCCGCCCAAGGTTGTGAATGGGATAGTGGATCTTGGCAAGAGTATAGGTCTTATACCAAAGGTTGCGACGGCTTTGACTACTCATGAGAAGTTGACGGTTGTTCCATTGCCAACAGTTAGCAAGGTGGCAGCCACGATTTCTGAAGCATTAGCATTTGATTTTGTTAAGGCTGATGTTCTTAAGGATGTCATGGAGGATGTTGTACCATTGAGTGGGCTGAATTTGCAACTCAACAAGGTACAAGGCGATGCTTGCATGACAGTTGACAAGGGCCAGCGTTGGAATTTATTTTAGGCGCAGTGTATGATCAAAGGCAAAGCATGCAAGTTGATTATTGATGGAGGAAGTTGTACTAATGGCATTAGCAAGGCAATGGTGGCAGCGTTGGGTTGTCCACATGCCGTATTCCTGAACCTAAGCATCTACATTGGTTAAATAGTTGCGGTATGGTGATTGTAACTCATAAGGTGAGTGTGCCATTTACAGTTGGTGATTATCTTGATGAGATTGAGTGCGATGTGTTGCCATTGGAGGTATGTGGGCTATTACTTGGTCGTCCATGGAAGTATGATCGCAACGTTACACATGCTGGAAGAGAAAATACATATTCTTTTGTGCATGGTAGCAAACAGCAGACTTTGAAGCCTATGCAGTATGATCACATGCAGTCTAATATAGATCTGGTGGTACATAAGGATAAGGTGCGCAGGGCTAAGACAAAATCTGGGCTAGCTAAGGTGCAGGATGGATGCGCATGATGCACAGTGCGACAATGTTGATATTGCTTCAGCTATGCCTGTAGATGAAAAACCCGTGGAATTTGTTAGTGACAAGCCAGTTGAAATGCGTCCTCTTATTGCTGAGAGGAAGGAAGTTGCGGCATGTGTTTAGAAGGTTGTTTGTGTTGACACAGGTGTTCAGACGGATGGTATTTATGCTCCTAATGTTCCAGTGCATGTGGTGCAGCAGGGTAACAAGAGCAGTTTTGTTAGCACACCTGTGAGGCGTTTTGTTGGGAAAGTTGTGCGGATACATAGATGAAAGGATGGACATGTTCGTCAGTTGTGTGGTTCAGGCATTACTCATATTATGCCAAGTCGTGCAAAGAAGGTCCATGTTCAGCAACCACGGGTTCCAACAAGAAGTGAGAAGAAGAAGACGGTGGCGCCTAGGTCCAAGCTCGTATGGAGACGCAAGGAGGTGCAGGCGCCAACGGATGTGTCAAGTCAAGCAAGCCGAGAGGGAGGATGTGGAGTGGAAGGCAAGCAAGACTTGAAGATGGCAAAGACGCGTGAAGCTATTGTTCATATCACGCCACCTTTCCGACCTGACCCGCAAGCGTTGGGGACAACGCTTCTTGAAGGGGGGATGATGATATGGGTATGAAGGAGGAGGTGAAGCCTAATTTTAGGACTCCACCAAGGTAGGTGATGCGGGCACATCCCATTGATGATTGGCACGCCAGGACGACCTACGATATGTAATGATAAGTCTAAGGCTGTGTCAAATATTGTTGCTATGTTATTGAGTCTGAGTCCAGGTTAGGTTCGAGTCCGTTTGTGTGTTCGGTTTGGGTCTATCCAACCGACTAGTTGCAGGCCTCCTATATAAAGGGGCCAGCCTCCTAGGGTTTAGGGGAGTTCAGTTGTTTAGTCTAAAATCTATATTGTGCTCCACCGTGTATCATCCCTCTAGGGACGGTGATACCACTTATCATATTATTGCTACGGAGGTTCTTGTGTTCATCAAGGACTGTCGTGCTCACGTTTGAGGCATGGTGATTGTCATCATGTTACTTGCTGGATTGATTCCTCTCCTTCAGGTTGCGTTCATGGAGCAATTGGGAGATTACCATCCGGGTTGACTCGCTGTGAAAGATCGGGAAAAAACTATAGGACCATCGGCTTGATCCGTATCAACCGATGTACCTACAGCTACCCAAATACAAGGACCCATCACTCCAGCTCGTGCCAAGCAACTTAACTATCAGGAACTTTCATTTCTTGGTACTATTCCTCATATACATGAGAATATGATGCTGCCTAAATCAGATGTGTTTGTTACTCTTAGGAATGATGGACCTAGCATGGACGAGAGGGACAAGCATTGGAGCATGATCATGCATGGAGATGGTAGCAAGCATATGAGGATTGAAGAGGACGCCACAAGTGGAGATTTCAGAACTTTGAAGCCACCATAATGAAGATTGATGGCTTGGACGAAATATTCAAGAATATTACTTCGTAGATTCGTCCATAGTTTAATTTGGTGCTCCGTCACCTTTATTTTGGGTCAGGCCCATGTTATTTTCGTAGGATTTTTAATAGCCACTTTTTAGAGTCCGTATTTAAGGGCAAATGGCATTTTAGATTTGGATTCGGACACCATACCTATGGCTGGACGAAACCCCACCTTTTCCTCCTTAAATACCCACTATAGCCATCACTTTAGACTCGGATTTGTTTAGACTAAAAGTTGTCCATCACTGCAACTTCGACAAGGCCTTAGTGTCGCAGAGACCTCCTGTACTTTGCACCTATTCAGGATCCCATGATTTCAATAAAGCTTTCATCTTTATCCGTAATATCATGATTGCAATATTAGTTCTTACTTGTTCTCGATTTCAGGTAGGAATTAAGACCCTCGCTGGTCAGGCTGATCGTGATTCTACAAGATTGGTAACCTCTAGGATATTGGCCTAGCGACTGCATTGGCACTCGTGCTCGCACGTGTAGTCAGATCATCAAGATCGAACTCCATCCAAATCGACTATAACCATCTCATCGAAAGATCGAACACATTTTCCCTATCATCCTCGCTCCGTGCTACGCCTTCTTCTCCCATGTACCTGATCATACAATAGCACAATGATTTACATAGTATAAATCATTAGTTAAAACACCAGGTTCATTAAGAAACAAGCTCATCTGTTGTTCTAGTAGCTTAGCACGAGCTCTTGTAATGGGTCCAATTCTAATCTCATTGGACTGAATCTTCTTAGAAGTAACTTGAACATCTTCAGTAGTAGTTGGGAAAGGTATAAGTGTAGGGATGTCCTCATCATAATCCTTGTGTGTTTGCATGATGGATAGGCATGGTGAGTCGAACCAACCACCTACCCAAGAAGAAGAACAAGGCCCGTACATGACGTGCGCAAGCAACTACATCATCCACCATGAGCTCCATGAACATTGAAATGCTCTCGAGTCGCGACAAGATGAACAATTAGGTGAAACTCAAGATGAGTTCAAGAGCATCGACAACCACTTCGATGGCCTACAGCATCAAATGAATGTATGCGGCAAGACTTCTCCAACCTTCATCAACAGACGAGGGCCATGCACATCAACTTCGCCAACCAAAATGAAGCACTACAAAGGTCGATGGCCGAGCTCGTGCGTAACACAAGACTGTGTGCACGCGCATCAAGTTCTTCACGACACCATTCAAGTGCTTCAAGCTTGTCGCGCCACCGTTCTACTCTTTGCCAAGATCATCATCCAAGTGCTCCAAGATGCAATGACACCCGCGTGGTTCAAGATGGAAGCTCTTCGAACTATGTACCTTTCCCACGGCACGCCGCAACGTCAAGCTACGATGGTGATTTATCCTCAAGGCCCCAAGCAAGGCGAGAAGGACACCATCATCACGCAAGGGCACTAGTGATCCAACAAGCATAACGACATGAAGAACCACGAGTGGAACCTAGAGTACAACCTTGAGTCCACCACCATTGTCCGCGACACATACTTGCACAACAAGTGATGACTGCAATTTGCAGGAACAAGCTTGTCATTGACATCAAGCTCTCCAAGATCCTCCTCTTCATCATCGCCATCATGAACATCCACGTCGACACCATGGTCCTCACGAGGCGCCTCCTCCACCACATGTTGAGGGAAAACCTCTAGGGTGGCCCGATCTTTCACGATTCCCTTTCAAATCGAGGATGGAGTGCGGGGAGAGGAGGGGAGGATGAACACAATGAACACACGCATGAAGAACGCGAAGAACACACACACACACACAAAACCACGATACATACCAATAGCTCACACCGGCGGTAACCGGTCCGGCGCAATCCCTAGGATCAGCGTCGGGCGGAGGACTCTCTCTTGAACCGGCACGGCGAGATGGGACACTTGGTGAGATCTTAACGTCTAGGCAAAGGGACACCGATGCCTAGGCCTTGTACAACGTGGAGGCACGATGCAAACTCCAACGAGGTTTGGGGATATTGGTGCTCCTTAGTCAAGGAGCATGAGGCAAGAATTAGATAGATCCATAAAGGGGTTTCCACTAATTCCAATATCATGCCTAGGGTTTACAATGGAGGTGGGGGACTATATATAGGCCAGCCACTTAAACATGGGTACTTTAGGAATAAAAGACAAGTTCTGGACGGACTAAGGGGTACATGGGCCGCAGGCCCAAAGGCCTTTTCATGCCTGGCGATGGTCGGACCAGAGACTCTGGTGTGGTGGACCGAAGACTCCGGTCTGGACCAGAGATTCCTGTGTAGCCTCCGGACCAGCCTCCGGAGGGCCCTTCAGACTATCCCAGGGCCTGGTGTAGGGGGTCAGACCGGAGAGAGGGTCGGAGTCTCCGGTGTCTTCAGGCCGGAGACTTTGGCAGGCCGGAGACTCCGGTCTGCGCAGACCGGAGACTCCGGTCTGTGCAGCTCTAGAGGCATTTGCTTCACGTTTGGCTCCTTGTTCTCCACCCTTGGGTGCTTGGTGATGTGTCGAAGCTTCGTACCTGATGATGCATAGGGTAGTTGCATGAAGTAGCATACCATCCAGGGAGGTGTCAAATTGGCACGAGGAGAGGAGCGAGTTCACGTTAGCTTGTAGGAGTTTGGCTCGGGCACAAGTCATGGGTCCACTTGGTGGACTTGTTGGTGTAGATGTAGGAGGGTCCGTAGGATAGGCTGCATCAGCTCCCCCCCTTGGGAAAGAGTCGTCCTCGACTCTTCATGGTTGTTATCTTGAACATCTCCATGGTAGGGTGAGAGATTCTTGACATTGAATGTATTGCTTGCAAGGTACTTGGAGGTCGGTATGTCAATGATGTAGGCGTTGTTGTTAATTCTTTTGATGACCTTGAAGGGACCATCTCCTCTTGGCTTGAGCTTGGAGTCACGTTCTTTGGGGAAGCGGTCTTTGCTTAGGTGTATCCACAGAAGGTCACCTTCTTCAAAGATCATCTCCTTCTTGTCCTTGTTTAACCGTGAAGCTTGGCGAAGGACTTGATGTTTGATAGTAGCTCTTGTTTCTTCCTGAAGCATCTTCATAGCTTGTGCACGCTTCTCGACATCCATGTTCGTGCACTCATGGAGAGGTAGTGGTAGGATGTCGAGCGCGGTGAGGGGCTCGAAACCATAGACGATCATGAATGGACTCATCTTGGTTGTTGAGTGTTTGGCTCGATTGTAGGCAAACTCGGCGTGTGGAATGCATTCCTCCCAATCCTTCAGGTTTTTCTTGATCAACACACGAAGGAGAGTTCCAAGGCTTCGGTTGACAACTTCGGTTCGGCCATTAGTTTGAGGATGTGATGCGGATGAGAAGAGGAGCTTGACGCCGAGCTTGGCCATGAGGGTCTTCCACAAGTAGCTCATGAATTTGACATCGCGGTTGGAGACGATTGTCCTTGGCACACCTTGAAGACGGACGATTTCCCTGGAAAACAGATTTGCAACATGTGAAGCATCGTCGGTCTTATGGCACGGTATGGAGTGTGCCATTTTGGAAAAAGATCCACAACAACAAATATAGAATCATGACCATGCTTAGATCTAGGCAATCCTAACACGAAATCCATGCTAATGTCGGACAAAGGTGTATGAGGAATAGGCGATGGCTTATAAAGACCATAGGGATTATCTTGCGACTTAGCTTGAACGCATGGCGTGCATCATTGAACGTAGCGCTCCACGTCGCGCTTCATCTTGGGCCAAAAGTAGTGAGTGGAGAGCATGTCCAATGTCTTGTCGTGACCAAAGTGACCCATAAGGCCTCCACCATGAGATTCTTGGAGAAGAAAAAGTTGAAGCGATGACTTCGGAATGCATAGCTTGTTTTGTTTAAAAAGAAAACCCTTATGCAAATAGAAATAATCGTCTCCTTTGCCATTGGAGCACTTTGCGAAAATTGGTTCGAAGAACGGGGCGGAAGCATACACAGATTTTATTTCCTCAAGACCCAACACATTGATTTCAAGTCTCGTAAGAAGGCTTGTATGTTTGCGAGACAATGCGTCCGCAACTACATTATCTTTGCCCTTCTTATACTTGACAATGTACGGAAAAGACTCCATGAACTCAACCCACTTAGAATGTCTCTTGCTCAAGTTGGGTTGTCCTTTGAGATATTTCAACGACGCGTGGTCAGAATGTATGATAAATTCCTTGGGCCAAATGTAGTGTTGCCAAACTTGAAGGACACGAACTAAGGCAAAAAGCTCTTTGTCATAAATCGGATAGTTGAGGTGAGCGCCATCAAGTTTCTCACTATGGTAGGCTATAGGACATCCATTTTGCATAAGGACTCCTCCAATGCCAATACCACTAGCATCACACTCTATCTCAAAAGGTTCTGTGAAATCCGGTAAAGCAAGAAGAGGTGCTTCGGTGAGCTTCTTTTTAAGTTCGTCAAAAGCTTTTTGTTGTGCTTTGCCCCACACGAAGGTGACATTCTTTTTGGTCAATTCATTAAGGGGGCAAGCAATGGTTGAAAAGTCTTTCACAAAGCGACGATAGAAACCGGCCAACCCATGAAAACTTCGGAGTTCACTCACATTTGTTGGGATGGGCCAATCTCGTATGTCCTTTACCTTGGAAACATCAACTTCAATTCCCTTCAAAGAAGCGACAAATCCAAGAAAAATCAACTTGTCTTTAGCAAAAGTGCACTTGGGAAGATTAGCATAAAGCTTTTCATGTCGAAGGATTTGCAAAACTTCCTTGACATGTGTTATATGGTCCTCAAGTGATTTGCTATAAACAAGAATATCATCGAAATAGACAACAACACTTTTTCCAATGAGAGAACGCAAGATGTGATTCATAAGGCGCATGAAGGTGGATGGGGCATTTGATAAACCAAAGGGCATAACCAACCATTCATAGAGACCAAGTTTGGTCTTGAAGGCGGTTTTCCACTCATCACCTTCAGCCATGCGTATTTGATGGTAACCACTACAAAGATCAATTTTCGAAAAAATAGTGGCTCCACACAACTCATCAAGCATGTCATCGAGACGTGTTATGGGATGTCGATAACACACGGTGATAGCATTGATTGGACGGCAGTCCATGCATAACCGTAACGTATCATCCGTCTTTGGAACAAGAATCACGGGTACGGCACTTGGACTAGTGCTAACTTGGATCAAACCTTTGGAGACGAGTTGGTTGATTTGACGTTCAATCTCCTTTGTCTCCTCCGGGTTCGTGCGGTAAGCGGCGCGGTTGGGAAGTGGTGCACCGGGGATGAGGTCAATTCGATGTTCTATGCCGCGAAGAGGAGGTAGTCCATGTGGGAGCTCCTCGGGGAACACATCCTTAAATTCCTGCAAAACACTCATCAAAGATGGAGGAACATTGGTTAATTCGTTAGTTCCTTGCGCTAGTCCCTTGCAAAGGAGGACATAGTGCAAGATGGATGGGTTGTTCCGAACATCTCTCATCTCACTTTTGGTGGCAAGGAGAACACTCTTTGTTTTTTCCACTCGAATTTGGCTTGTGGCTCTCACTCACTATGAGGTGGTTCTCTCTCTCACCGCTCTTCTCACAAGTAGGTGTTGTGCTTTGCGTCCTCGCTAAAGCCTTTGCTTTGTCCGCAATTATTTGGCTAGGAGTCATCGGTTGCAAAACACATGTTTTGTTGAGCCATTTGAAGGTGTATATATTGGTGCAACCATTATGTTGAGCAGCCTTGTCAAATTGCCATGGTCGACCAAGAAGCATGTCGCAAACTGTCATAGGAACCACATCACACTCCACCGTATCTTTGTAAGGACCAATGGCGAAGGAGACCAGTACGGTATGCTTGATCTTCACGGACCCTTGGTCACTTAGCCATTGCACGTGGTAGGGGTGCTTGTGTGGATGGAGGTTGAGGTTGAGCTTCTCACACAACTCGGTGCTAGCAAGGTTGTGACAACTCCCTCCATCAATGATGACCTTGATAGATTTGCCATTGATGCCGGCTCATGTTTGGAAGATATTGGAGCGTTGGTCTTCATGCTCTTGTGCTTGAGTGGTCAAGATTCTTGTGACGACAAGCGATGGACTTGCGTCATGTTCACACATGAGGAGTTCTTGATCATCTTCCACTCGTTGTCTTGCCATTGCTTCCTTGACACGGGCATCAAACTCATCTTCACTCAAGTACTCTTCATCACCATTGTCATGGATGAACAAGACTTTCTTGTTTCCACATTCGGCCGACTTGGGTCCTTTTCCTCCACACTTGTAGCACTCACCGTTGAAAGGTGTGTCACGTTTTGCTTGCTTGCCATTTGGTGGCAGTTTTCCTTGAGGAAGTGTGGGCTTGAAGGAAGGCTTGGAGGTACTTGAGGAGCTACCATTGAAAGTTGTTGGTGTAGGGGTTGAAGCTTGCTTGTAGGTGAAGTACGTCTTGGGCTTGTTGTACTTGATATCCTCTTGCACTTGACGTTCAGCCTTTGTTGCAATGTGCACAAGCTCAACCATGGTGTTGTATGTTTGGAACTCGACTATGCGCTTGATTGGGTGATTCAAGTCAATAAGGAAACGTGCCATTGTTTGTTCCATGCGCTCATCAATGTTGGCGCGAATCAAGTTGAGTTCCATTTCCTTGAAGTAATCTTCCACGGTCTTTGTCCCTTGACGAAGCGCTTGAAGGTTGTTGAAGAGGTCACGCGTGTAGTGTGCGGGGACGAACCGGGATCTCATGTGAGCCTTCATGTCATGCCAAGTTGTGATTGGCGGCCCTTGTCTTGCATCACGAGCAACTTGAACTTGTTCCCACCAAAGGTTGGCGTAATCATCAGACTCTAGCGAAGGCGTGGCGACCATCTTCTCGTTGCTATAGTTGTGCATGCGGAAGATCTTGTCGATTTTGAGTGCCCACGAGAGGTATTCTTCGGGGTCATTGGATCCGGTGAACTTGGGCATGGTGAACTTGAGCTTGCCAAAAGTTTCTTCATCGTTGCGGTCATTGCAACGAGCTTGGGGACCATGTTGATGATCTTGTAGTTGGGGAGGTGGAACTTGGTTCTCGCGTCCTTGTTGTGGAGCTTGCTCCTGGTATTGTTGTTGAGGAGCTTGCTCTTTATCTTGGCGCTGTTGTTGACGTGGTTGAGGCACTTGGGCCTCATGGTGGCGAGGGTATGGAGCCTCTTGACGCGGTTGATGACGAAGAGGAGGCTCGTTCCTCGGTTGGTGGTGTTGGTTAGGCATATTGGCCTCACGGCGAAAAACATGGTCATGAGCCTCTTGACGTGGTGGGCGTTGCTCAACTTGTATCACTTGACGCTCCAAGTTTTGTTGATGTGGAGGAGGCGCCTCGTGATCACCATGGTGTCGGTGTTGACGTTCATGACGTTGATGACGAGGAGGAGGATCCTGGAGAGCTTCACGTCGATGACGAGCTTGATTCTCCAAATTGGAGTCATCACTTGTTGTGTCAAGTATGTGTCGCGGTCGATGGTGGTATACTTGCGGTTGCGCTTGCGGTTCCGCTTGTGGTTGCTCTTGTTGTATCACTAGTGCCCTTGCGTGATGATGGTGTGCTTCTTGCCTTGCTTGTGGCCTTGAAGAGAGGTCACCATCATAACTTGACGTTGCGGCGTGGCGTGGGGAAGGTACATAGTTCAAAGAGGTTCCATCTTCAACCACGGGGGCATCATTGCGTCTTGGAGCACTTGGATGTAGATATTGTTGAAGGGGTGCAAGACGACGTGAAGAACTTGACGAGCTTGAAGCATGTGAATGCGGTCTTGCCATTCCGTGGATGAGGCGTCGAAGATTGTCATTTGTTTCGGCGACGGAGCGTTGAAGCGCTTCATTTTGGTGGCCGAAGTTGTGACGCATTGCTTGCATTTTCCTTTCGAGGCCATCGAAGCGGTTGTCGATGTTCTTGAACTCAGCTTGCGTCTCGCCAAATTGTTCATCTTGTCGCGTCTCAAGGGCTTGGCAACGTTCGCGGAACTCTTGTCGAACGATGAAGTGACTTGCGCGCGTCATGTACGGTCCTTGATCTTCTTCTTGGGGAGGTGGTTGGCTCGGCTCACCGTGCCTATCCATCATGCAAGACACACAAGTATTGTATATGGAAGTGTAATATGTTGGTGTTAGCCTTGTACCTCACCTTTGGGGATTGCACCAAACTAGAAACCACAAGTGAGAGCTATAAGCGTGCAAATTGGAATTGCAAAGAAAACTCACACTAAAGAAAGAACTAACTCTCAAAAGCTTGTTGGTGGTAGGTTAGGATTGTGGAATGCCAAAGAACCAACCAAACGAAAAGGGATAGTCAAAAGTGGGTAAAATCCAACAAAACTCAAGTCAAAGGCGAAGGTCAACAACTCAAAAGGGTGACGGGAACCTCCGACTATATACACACACGTGGAGAAAGTTGGGATTGACACGACTATGAAATTGAGCAAACAAAATGTCCTAACGAAGATTAAGCTCGTTGTCATGCCAATGCAAGGAGAGACCGTGGCTCGTTTACAAAGAGGAAACATGAGCAACGGATTTGTGCACTTGTCTTGGGCGCTCTTCTTTCTCTCTTGCTTACAAGCTTTGAGACTCTCTTTGGCATATTTTTCTTTTGCTTTTTCTTTGTATCTTTTTCTTTCTTTTGTATTTTTTTTGCTCTCCCTTCATGCTACCTAGACACACTTGATGTTGCTCTTGCACAGTCACTATCCAAGGACAAATGCACAATGCTCAAGCAAACAAAAGATGAGCCACTCTCATGGGATAGGTACACACAAAGGAAGATAGGGGTTAACAAGGTGACACAAGTTATACCTTCTTTGGTGATGATGAACTTGGCGTCGGTGGTGCGGAATGATGTTCGTGGACCGTGGTGTTGATGAGCACGGGGGTTGTCGATGCGAAGGCTTGTTGTTAGTTGACGACACACACACGGGCACAAACAAACAAGAAGAAATTAGCCAATGCAAGATTAGAGGCAAAACTGTCAAAATCAGGCGTCAGGGCCAGAGACTCCGGGGTCTCAGGGCGGAAACTCCAGTACAGGCCGAAGACTCCGGTGTGGGTAGGCCGGATACTCCGGTGTGCAGGCCGGAGACTCCTATCTGGAGTCAGCTCGCGAACTGCTCATGTTCTTGAGAAGAAATCCATGCCTTGGGTCCTCAAATCCGCGAAAAATTGGCCAAATTGGGCTGGGGAAACGCGGGATAAAGCTGGACCAACACCTAAGACAAGGTTTGGTCGGATCAAAACCACAAATAACACTCCAAATCAAGAGATCGATCCAAAGGCAAATATAGGCTGTTTTTTGGGGATTTTCGAATTTTTGGTGGATAGAAGAAAATTTTGTGGGGGAAATCGTGAGCAAAGAAGCTCTTGATACTAATATGTTGAGGGCAAACCTCTAGGGTGGACCGATCTTTCACGATTCCCTTTCAAATCGAGGATG
Source organism: Avena eriantha (assembly GCA_910589775.1). NCBI lineage: Eukaryota > Viridiplantae > Streptophyta > Magnoliopsida > Poales > Poaceae > Avena > Avena eriantha. The sequence continues at coordinate 66,086,582 of OU342746.1, read as the reverse complement.
GAGTGAGGGGAGAGGAGGGGAGGATGAACACAACGAACACACGCACGAAGAACGCGAAGAACACACACACAAAACCACGATACATACCAATAGCTCACGTCGACGGTAACCATTCCGGCGCAATCCCTAGAATCGGCGTCGGGCGGAGGACTTTCTCTCGAACCGGCACGACGAGATGGGAGACTCGGTGAGATCTTGACGTCTAGGCAAAGGGACACCAATGCCTAGGCCTTGTACAACGCGGAGGCACGATGCAAACTCCAATGAGGTTTAGGGATATTGGTGCTCCTTAGTCAAGGAGCATGAGGCAAGAATTAGATAGATCCACAAAGGGGTTTCCACTAATTCCAATATCATGCCTAGGGTTTACAATGGAGGTGGGGGACTATATATAGGCCAACCACTTAAACATGGGTACTTTAGGAATAAAAGACAAGTTCTGGACGGACTAAGGGGTACATGGGCTGCAGGCCCAAAGGCCTTTTCATGCCTGGCGACGGTCAGACCGGAGACTCCGATGTGGTGGACCGGAGATTCTGGTGTAGCCTCCGGACCAGCCTCTGGAGGGGCCTTCAGACTGTCCCAGGGACTGGTGCAGGGGGTCAGACCGGAGAGAGGGCCGGAGTCTCCGGTGTCTTCCGGCCGGAGACTCCGGTGTGCGCAGACCGGAGACTCCGGTTTGAGCATCTCCAGCGGCGTTTGCTTCACGTTCTGCTCCTTGTTCTCCACCCTTGGGTGCTTGGTGATGTGTCGAAGCTTCGTACCTGATGATGCATAGGGTAGTTGCATGAAGTAGCATACCATCCAAGGAGGTGTGAAATTGGCACGAGGAGAGGAGCGAGTTCACCTTAGCTTGTAGGAGTTTGGCTCGGGCACGAGTCATGGGTCCACTTGGGGGACTTGTTGGTGTAGATGTAGGAGCGTCTATAGGACGGGCCGCATCACCACATCAAGACATGGAGCGTCAAATTGTACATGTTGAGCGATGCCCACCACGTCATGAGGCTCAAGACCATGATCTTCATCGTGAGGCCCAAGTTCTTAACCCGCAACACCAACCGAGGAACGAGCCTCCTCTTCGTCATTAACCGTGTCAAGAGGCTCCACATCCTCAACACCCTCATGAGGCCCAAGCGCCTCAACCGCGTCATCAACTACGCCAAGAGCAAGAGCAAGATCCTCAACAACGTCAGCAGAACCACGTTCCACCTCCCCATAGTGAGGCTCCTCAACCGCAAGCACATCAACAAGCTCACCAAGATCATCGCAATAATTGCATGGAAGATGAAGGCCGTCACTATCATCGCAACCGCAACCACCGTGACCGCAATGAGGAAGAGACCTTTGGCAAGCTCAACTTCACAGTGCGCAAGTTCACCAGTTCAAATGATCCCGAAGAATACTGATGAGGATATATTCTATGAATATGATGATTCTAGTTGTCTCAGCTGGAAGGAAATATTAAGCCTCGTTGAAAATATCACAATGTGAATTTGTTTCTAGTTGGACATGATACTTTGGTTTATAAGAACTATATACTACCTAAATCATGGTGTTATTGTTTACTAGATTTAATACCATCGGACCAGCGCCAGTGGGAGGAGAGGGAGGAAGGCGACCGAGAGATGGAAGGCGACCAAGAAGGAAGGTTTATTCAGACAGACAGAAGCTTTGAAATTGAAACAGACGTGGTTTCCACATACCAACTCCGAATTAAGCAAATAAGTACTTGATGAAAAGATAATTCCGAGATCTTTCCAACGGGTACTCGCAAGTCTCCAGGTTCATTACGAGCTGGGCGCAGAATCCGAAACAAACCGACGGTTGTTTTTTGTCAGTTTACAAGCGTCCTTTTAAGTTAGGAAAGTCAGAGATATGTTTGGTTTTGACCCCAACTCTATGTTGGACGTCCAGCAGCCTTTATATAGTCTTGTAATTTATGGTTTTTAGGTTTAGACCACGTTAAAATATTTTAGAGTTGATTCTTATTAGAACCGAGTTGATTCTTATTAGAACCTCTGGAATTACTTGTGATCGAAATACTTGCTGCAATTGAGTGTGATCTGTTGTTCCACTAGGAATCAGTAGATTGCAAACAACCATTCGTGGTCGACGGCTGCGTGCGCAAGAGCGTGGTGTTGTGAATATCCCACAGGGTTCGAGAGCTGTTGCATTGGCATCAGACTTCAATGCGAGAGTTCATAGCTACATGCTAGTTATCTATCCACCATTATTATCATCGACAAGTGCTTGCTGAGAAGATCAGGCGACCCCATATCAAATACCTCTCATGGGTGCTCAAAGTCGACAAGATCTTTCGTATGCACAACTATAGTGATGAGAAGATGGTCGCATGGCCTCGTTTGAGTTTAATGATTACGCCAACCTTTGGTGGGAACAAGTCCAAGTTGCTCGTGACGTAAGAGAAAAGCCCTCAATCACAACTTGGCATGACATGAAGGGTCATATGAGATCCCGCTTTGTTCCTTCGCACTACATGTGTGACCTCTTCAACAAGCTACAATCGCTTAGTCAAGGGACAAAGACCATAGAAGAGTACTTCAAGCAAATGGAGGTCAACATGATCGGCGCCAACATTGAAGAGCGCAAGGAGGAAACAATGGCATGTTTCCACATCGGCTTGATCCACCCAATCAACCGCATTATCGAGTTTCAAACATACAACGACATGGTTGAGCTTGTTCACATCCCCATAAACCCTGAGCGTCAAGTACAAGAGGACATCAAGTACAACAAGCCCAAGACATACTTCACCTACAAGCAAGCTTCAGCCACTACACCAACAACCTTCACTGGAAGCTCCTCGAGTACCTCCAAGCTGTCCTTCAAGCCCACACTTCCACAAGGAAAACCACCCCCAACTGGCATGTATACAACGGATGCCACGCCATTCAACGACAAATGCTACACCTGTGGAGGCAAAGGACACAAGTCAGCCGAGTGTGGAAACAAGAAAGTATTGTTCATCCATGACAATGGCGACAAAGAGTACTTGAGTGAAGATGAGTTTGATGCCCGAGTCAAGGAAGCAATCACAAGGCAACGTGTGGAAGATGACCAATAAATGCAAACATGACGCAAGTCCATCACTTGTCGTCACAAGGATATTGACCACTCAAGCACAAGAGCATGAAGATCAACGATCAAATATCTTCCAAACACATGCCAACATCAATGGGAAATCTATCAAGGTGATCATCGATGTAGGGAATTGCCACAACCTTGCAGGCACCAAATTGTGTGAGAAGCTCAACCTCACCCTCTATCCTCACAAGCACCCCTACCATGTCCAATGGCTAAGTGACCAAGGGTCCGTGAAGATCAAGCACACCATCTTGGTAACATTCTCTATTGGCCCCTAACAAAGACACGGTAGAGTGTGATGTAGTCCCAATGACAGTTCTCCACATGTTGCTTGGTAGACCATGGAAATTCGAAAAAGGTTCTCTACATGATGGTCACACCAGTGTATACACCTTCAAATGGCTTAACAAGACATGTGTTTTGCAACCGATGACTCCTAGCTAAATAATTGCGGACAATGCAAAGGCTTTAGCGAGGGAGCAAACCATAATAGAAACTTGTGAGAAGAGTGGTGAGCGAGAGAACCACCTCATAGTGAGTGAGTGCCACAAGCCTAACTCAAGTGGAAAAACTAAGAGTGTTCTTGTTGCCACCAAAAGTGATATGAGAGATGTGACGAATAACCCATCCATCTTGCACTATGTCCTCGTTTGCAAGGGACTAGCACAAGGAACTAATGACTTGACAAATATTCCGCCCTCTTTGATGGCTATTTTGTTGGAATTCAAGGATGTGTTTCTAGAAGATCTACCTCATGGACTTCCTCCTCTTCACGGAATTAAGCATCGCATTGACCTCATACCCAGCACACCGCTTCCAAACCGCACCGCCTACCGCACGAACCCAGAGGAGATGAAGGAGATCAAATGTCAAATCAACCAACTCATCTCCAAAGGTTTGATCCAAGTAAGCACTAGCCCAGGTGCGGTACTCGTGATTCTTGTTCCAAAAACATATGATACGTTGCGGTTATGCATGGACTACCGTCCAATCAATGATATACCATGTGTTATCGACATCCCATACCATGTCTCGATGATATGCTTGATGAGTTGTGTGGAGCCACTACTTTCTCAAAAAATGATCTTCGTAGTTGATGAGGACATCCCTATAATTACACCTTCCCCAATTGCTATTGATAATGTTCCAGATTCTGCTAATAAGGATCAGGCCAATGAGATTAGAATTGGACCTATTACAAGAGCTCCTGGTAAGCTACTAGAACAACAGTTGAATTTGTTTCTTAATGAACGTGATGTTTTGATTAATGAGAATTTTATACTACCTAAGTTTTTGTGCTATTGTATGATCAGGTACATGGGTAAAGAAGGTGTAGCACGAAGTGAGGACCTGAAGCATATGGAGCATGGCGTGTTGATCAATGGAGAATGTGCGAGGGAGGAGAGGGAGGAAGCGCAATGAGCTACAAATGAGATCAACACATGGTCACGGGATCTATGCCGCGGTAGAGAAACGATGCAATTTCCTGCCATGGCAGGCTGCCGCGGCATAAAACAGAGCCTTTCTTTGCCATGGCAGGCTGCCACGGCACAGAAACAGGCCCCAACTCTGCCATGGCAGAGCAGGCCTGTGCGACTTAGGCTGAACCCACCTTGGGTCGGTTGTATCCAAGTTTAGGTTGAACCATACATGTTTCCTAGTCTTGTCCGCCGCCCCCTACTCCTTAAACAGATGGGGCGCCACTTTCCTTAGGGTTAGACCACGTTAAAATTAGTTTGGAGTTGTTTCTCTTTAGAACCTCTAGAATTACTTATGATCGAATTACCAACTACAATTGAGTGTGTTGGGGATATGCTAAATGGGTATCACCATAGCATGTCCTTATTCCAGCTAACCCGGGTGGCCCATAGTTGGTAGAAAGGCCTATGGCCTGCTGGGCGGCCCAGTTAGATGGATCCAGAAGGGAGGCCCATGCCGGACAAAGGAAGGCTACGCAAGAGTCACAAACGTACTCGGAGCCTTGGAGTGCAAGACATGAAATACTAGTTTGTATTAGTGTAGGACTATTTATCTTGTCCGACACAGACCTTTCCCTGTAAACCCTAAGCTCTGGAGCCTTTATAAGCCAGACCTGTGGGAGCCTTTAGGGCACAACCTAGATTGCTACGTGCAACGTGCAACACCTCGCAAAACGAACCTATCTCTGTAACTCGGCGTATTGCCGTTATAGTGATTTATAGCAGGAGTAGAGTTCCGCCACCGTTGTGGGACTTGAACCTGGGTAAGCTATGATACCTGATACCCGTCAAATCTCCGCCTTACCCCACGTCTCTAAACACGCACTGTGAGGACCCCTCCATGGCGTACTCGTCGGCAATACCACGACAGTTGGTGCCCACCGTGGGGTAAGATGCGTGATGGGGATATGCCAAATGGGGTATGCCCAGCAGGAAGTTTCGACTGGCCCAAGGACCTTGCGAGTGGGCCTGCATGACGGCGACTAGAATTTGACTAAGGAGCAAGCCTGGCGACTGGAAGCTGGAGGCCCAGAAGCATAGCTGAAGCCCAGTCGGATTAGGTCAAACCCTCTGAATCCTTGACTAGTTTGGTTGTAAATAATGTAAACCCTAGTGAGGTACCCCCTATGTAAACCTCCCTAGGGTTCCCTTTGTATTGATGTTCCATCATACACCCATTCAAGAGACTCGCTGCTTAGACGCCGAGCTCGCCACTCCTGTAACTCGCTCGCCGCTAATACAATCTAGCAGGAGTAGGTCTTTACCCTCTGGGGGCCGAACTTGGGTAAACTCTTGTGTCTCTGCCCCCATCTCGCTCCGCAGATGGACACCATCTCTTGCCCTCAATCCTATCTTTCGCTACCCCTGGTAGCGGCTGCGTGGTCGCTCCCACGACAGTGGCACCCACTGTGGGGCATGGCCGGTCCGGCCTGATTTCTGCGGTGAGACCTGACACACTAATTGATCGGCCGATTTCTAGCGGCGGGATCCTGCAGATCTTGCCTAGAAGCTACATCCTGGTGTCGCGTCCGATCACGCACAACGCGGTGATGCCGGTCGGCACCATCAACCTGTTCGTCGGCTTCACCGACGCAGTCGACCTGGCGGGAACGGTGATCGTCGGCGGGTTGCCAACACGCTGTGATGTGCTCTCGAAGGACCATATCTGCTCCATCGGTCGTCTCGCCACCGAGTACGTCCCGGGCACCAGCAACACGGCCGGGATTGACGCCGCAGCAGACGACGCGGCTCTCCACGATGACGCAAACTCGGTGACCCCTGCTTCGGTCGCCGGATCCATCACCGCCGCATCACGGGAGGACTCCATCACGCGGGTCTCCAATCCTAAGGACTTCGAGGACCCCTCCATCCCCGGGATCTTCGACTCTGACTCCATATCGGAGTCCCCTGAGGACATCCGCGCCAGATCCAATCGATTTAATAGGATCTACATGGCGGGAAGCACAAGTGCCCCGCCAGATCCATTCTCCACGCCGATCCCGCTGACCGCAACAGCGGCGGAGGTGGAAGAAGCCCGCCTGGGACTAGAGGAGGCATCGCACAGGGAGCTAGTTGAGAGCGAGAAATTCCGCCTCGAGTAGGAAATGGCGCAGGAGCTATCGCCTTGAAGTTAGCTCTACTAAGGGGCTTGCTCAGCCGAGTCGGGCCCCAGTGCTTCAGACCAATGATCTGAGCCGAGAAGTACCCTGCCAACTTCAAGGCGCCCAAGGAGATCAAAAAATACGATCCAACGTACGACCCAACGGTGTGGCTAGATACGTACCTGATGGCCATGGGACTCGCTGTCCACACCGACCTGCTCGCCGCTCGCTACCTCCCCCTGATGATGGAGGGAGCGACCAGGCAATGGATCAACACCCTCCCCGTGGACAGCATCGACTCGTGGGAGGAGATGCGTGACACCTTCGTCAGGCACTTCGAGGGCTCCTACACCCGCGCCACCACCATCGAGGACCTAGAGTGATGCATCCAGGGGCAGCACAAGTCGACCCGTCACTAGATCCAGAGGTGGCAGGAACTGTGGATAAATGCCTCCAGCATCCACCCGGACATAACGATCCACTACTTCAAGAACGCGTGCCGGTACGAGCCTCTGGTTGCTTAGATCAAGAAGGTCTACCGGACGCTCGACAACATCCCCGACCTCCTCAAGATCACAAAGCGATATGAGGAGGAGGATATCAACCAAGACTCTGACGGCGAGTCGGGAGGAAGACGCCGCACCAGCAGCCACGACAACGGGCGACAACGCGACATGCGCTACAGCAACACTGGCCTCACCGGCAAGTGCCACGGTGATGGGCGAGTCGACTTCGTCGCTAATGCTAGCTACAAACAACGCGACGCGAAGAACTTCCGTCGCGATGGAGGAAACTACCCTGATAGCGGAAATTACCGTGCTAACAACGCGGCGAGGCAAAAATTCAACCTCGCTACCCTGCTCAACTAGCCCTACGTCTACCATAGCAAGGTGGGGAAACCCGCCACCCACACCACCGCAGAATGCCACTCTCTAAAGGAGATTGAAAAGGCAAGGCGAGCAAGGGTGTTGAGGGCAAACCTCTAGGGTGGCCCGATCTTTCACGAATCCCACTCAAATCGAGGGTAGAGTGCGGGGGAAGGAGGGAAGGATGAACACGACGGACACACGCACGAAAAACGCGATGAACACACACATGCAAAACCATGATAAACACCAATAGCTCACGCCGGCGGTGACCGGTCCACCGCAATCCCTAGGATCAGCGTCGGGCGGAGGACTCTCTCGAACCGGCACGGCGAGATGGGAGACTCGGTGAGATCTTGACGTCTTGGCAAAGGGACACCAATGCCAAGGCCTTGTACAACTCAGAGGCACGATGTAAACCCCAACAAGGTTTGGGATATTTGGTGCTCCTTTGTCAAAGGAGCTTGAGGCAAGAATTAGATAGATCCACAAGGGGTTTCCACTAATTCCAAATATCATGCCTAGGGTTTACAATATAGGTGGGGGCTATATATAGGCCAGCCACAAGTTCAGGGGTAGTTTAGGCAACTAAAGTATCAAAAGGGGGCGTTACAAAGCCAAAGGGCAGAGCTGGAGCGCGCAGGCCCTGGGGTGTCCGGTAGTACCTCTCGGATGAGCGGTAGTACAGGTCAAACGCTGTAGTACCGCTTGAATGGTGCGCTAGTACCGGGGTGGGCAGAAGCTGTGGCGTGAGTCTTCAGGTGCGCGCGGTAGTACCGCTTGCTCAGTGCGGTAGTACCGGTTGGATCTGGGGCTTCGGGTCCATCTCTCTGCCTAGGACGGTAGTACCATTGTCCATGAGCGGTAGTACCGCTTGCAGGGGCCGGTAGTACCGCGGTCTCCTGGCAGCTGTTGGCTGCTGCATCGCTCCTCTAGCTCGTGTCTTCATACCTGATGATGCATAGTTTCGGGGCATGAAGTAGCAAGCCATACATGGGTGTATCGAAGTCACATTAGTACAAGAGCGAATTCACCTTAGCTTCGAGAAGCTTGGCTCGAGCATGAGTCATGGGTCCACTTGGGGGACTTGGTGGTGTAGATGTAGGAGCGTCCGTAGGACGGGCTGCATCAGCTCCCCCCTCTTGGGAAAGAGTCGTCCTCGACTCTTTATGGTTATCATCTTCAGCATCTCCATGGTAGGGTGAAAGGTCCTTGACATTGAATGTATTGCTTGCAAGGTACTTGGAGGTCGGTATGTCGATGATGTAGGCGTTGTTGTTGATTCTCTTGAGGACCTTGAAGGGGCCATCTCCTCTTGGTTTGAGTTTGGAATCTCGTTCCTTGGGAAAGCGGTCCTTGCTCAAGTGTATCCACACAAGATCACCTTCTTGGAAGATCATCTCCTTCTTGTCCTTGTTTAACCTTGAAGCTTGGCGAAGGACTTGTTGCTCGATAGTAGCTCTCGTTTCTTCATGAAGCTTCTTCATAGCCTGTGCGCGCTTCTCGACGTCCATGTTGGTGCGCTCATGGAGGGGTAGTGGTAGGATGTCGAGCGTGTTGAGGGGCTCGAAACCATAGATGATCATGAATGGACTCATCTTGGTTGTTGAGTTCTTGGCACGGTTGTAGGTGAACTCGGCGTGTGGAGTGCATTCCTCCCAATCCCTGAGGTTTTTCTTGATCAACACATGAAGGAGAGTTTCGAGGCTTCGGTTGACAACTTCGTTTTGGCCATCGGTTTGAGGGTGCGATGCGGATGAAAAGAGTAGCTTGACGCCGATCTTGGCCATGAGGGTCTTCCATAAGTAGCTCATGAATTTGACATCACGGTCGGAGATGATTGTTCGTGGCATACCGTGAAGACGGACGATTTCCCTGAAAACAGATTTGCAACATGTGAAGCATCATCGGTCTTATGGCACGGTATGAAATGTGCCATTTTGGAAAAGCGATCCACGACCACAAATATAGTCATGACCATGCTTAGATCTAGGCAATCCTAACACGAAATCCATGGTAATGTCAGACCAAGGTGTATGAGAAATAGGCAATGGTATATAAAGACCATAGGGGTTAGCTTGCGACTTAGCTTGAACACATGTCGTGCATCGTTGAACGTAGTGCTCCACGTCACTCTTCATCTTGGGCCAAAAGTAGTGATTGGAGAGCATGTCGAATGTCTTGTCGCGGCCAAAGTGACCCATGAGGCCTCCACCATGAGATTCTTGGAGAAGCAGAAGTTGAAGCGACAACATCGGAATGCATAGCTTGTTTTTTTTAAATAGAAAGCCCTGATGCAAATAGAAATCATCAACTCCTTTGTCAATGGAGCACTTCGCAAAAATTGGTTCAAAGAACGGGTCAGAAGCATACAAAGATTTTATTTCCTCAAGACCCAACCCATTGATTTCAAGTCTCGTAAGAAGGCTTGTATGTTTGCGAGACAAAGTGTCCGCAACTATATTATCTTTGCCCTTCTTATACTTGACAATGTACGGAAAATACTCCATAAATTCATCCCACTTAGCGTGTCTCTTACTCAAGTTGGCTTGGCCTTTGAGATATTTCAAGGACTCATGGTCGGAATGTATGATAAATTCCTTGGGCCATAGGTAGTGTTGCCAAACTTGAAGGACATGAACAAAGGCAAAAAGCTCTTTGTCATAAATTGGATAGTTAAGGCGAGCACCATCAAGTTTCTCGCTATGGTAGGCTATAGGACGTCCGTTTTGCAAAAGGACTCCTCCAATGCCAATACCACTAGCATCACACTCTATCTCAAAAGTTTTAGCGAAATCCGGTAACGCAAGAAGAGGTGCTTCGGTGAGCCTCTTTTTAAGTTCATCAAAAGCTTTTTGTTGCGCTTTGCCCCACACGAAGGTGACATTCTTTTTGGTCAATTCATTGAGGCTACAAGCAATGGTCGAAAAGTCTTTCACAAAGCGACGATAGAAACCGGCCAACCCATGAAAACTTCGGAGTTCACTCACATTTGTTGGGATGGGCCAATCTGTATGTCCTTTACCTTGGAAACATCAACTTCAATTCCCTTCGAAGAAATGACAAATCCAAGAAAAATCAACTTGTCTTTAGCAAAAGTGCACTTGGGAAGATTAGCATAAAGCTTTTCATGTCGAAGGATTTGCAAAACTTCCTTGACATGTGTTATATGGTCCTCAAGTGATTTGCTATAAACAAGAATATCATCAAAATAGACAACAACACTTTTTCCAATGATAGAACGCAAGATGTGATTCATAAGACGCATGAAGGTGGATGGGGCATTAGACAAACCAAAGGGAATAACCAACCATTCATAGAGACCAAGTTTGGTCTTGAAGGCGGTTTTCCACTCATCACCTTCAGCCATGCGTATTTGATGGTAAGCACTACGAAGATCAATTTTCGAAAAAATAGTGGCTCCACACAACTCATCAAGCATGTCATCGAGACATGGTATGGGATGCTGATAACGCACGATGATAGCATTAATTGGATGGCAGTCCATGCATAACCGTAACGTATCATCTGTCTTTGGAACAAGAATCACGGGTACGACACTTGGACTAGTGCTAACTTGGATCAAACCTTTGGAGACGCGTTGGTTGATTTGACGTTCGATCTCCTTCGTCTCCTCCGGGTTCGTGCGGTAAGCGGGGCGGTTGGGAAGTGGTGCGCCGGGGATGAGGTCAATGCGATGTTTGATGCCGCGAAGAGGAGGTAGTCCATGAGGAAGTTCTTCGAGGAACACATCCTTGAATTCCTGCAAAACAATCATCAAAGATGGAGGAACATTGATTAATTCATTAGTTCCTTGCGCTAGTCCCTTGCAAAGGAGGACATAGTGCAAGATGGATGGGTTGTTCTGAACATCTCTCATCTCGCTTTTGGTGGCAAGGAGAACACTCTTAGTTTTTCCACTCAAGTTTCGCTTGTGGCTCTCACCCACTATGAGGTCATTCTCTGTCTCACCGCTCTTCTCACAAGTAGGTGTTGTGCTTTACGCCCTCGCTAAAGCCTTTGCATTGTCCACAATTATTTGGCTAGGAGCCATTGGTTGCAGAACACATGTTTTGTTGAGCCATTTGAAGGTGTATACATTGGTGCGACCATCATGTTGAGCAGCCTTGTCAAATTGCCATGGTCAACCAAGAAGCATGTGGCAAACTGTCATAGGAACCACATCACACTCCACTGTGTCTTTGTCAGGACCAATGGCAAAGGAAACCGATACGGTATGCTTGATCTTTACGGACCCTTGGTCACTTAGCCATTGCACGCGATAGGGGTGCTTGTGCGGATGGAGGATGTGGTTGAGCTTCTCACACAATTCGGTGCTAGCAAGGTTGTGGCAACTCCCTCCGTCAATGATCTTGATAGATTTGCCATTGATGCCAGCTCGTGTTTGGAACATATTGGAGCATTGGTCTTCATGCTCTTGTGCTTGAGTGGTCAAGATCTTTGTGACGACAAGCGATGGACTTGCGTCATGTTCACACATGAGTAGTTCTTGGTCATCTTGATATGGGGTGGCCCGATTTTCTCAACAAGCTCTTGTCGATGGTAATGGTGGAGGATAGATAACTAGTGCGTAGCTATGATCTCTCCCGCTCGATCCCTGATGCCAATGCAGCAGCTCTCGAACCTTGTAGGATATTCACAAGACCACACTCTTGCGCACGCAGCCGTGACCATGAACGGTAGTATGCAATCTACTAATTCCCAATGGAACAACAGATCACACTCAATTATAGTTGGTAGATTCGAACACCGGGTAATTCTAGAGGTTCTATGAAAGAAACAACTCCAAAATATTTTAATGTGGTCTAAACCTAAAAACCATGATTTACAGGCCTATATAAAGGCCGCTGGACGTCCAACATAGAGTTGGGGTCAAAACCAAATATATCTCTCACTTTCCTAACTTAAAAGGACTCTATTTGTAAACTGACAGAAAACGTATGTCAACTTGTTTTGGTTGTTGCGCATAGCTCGTAAGGAACTGGGAGACGGTCAAGTACCCGTTGGAAAGACCTCGGAATTATCTTTCCAACAAATACTTATTTGCTTAATTCCGAGTTGGTATGTGGAAACCACGTCTGTTTCAAGTTCAGAACTTCTGTCTGTCCGAATTGAACCTTCCTTCTTGGTCGCCTTCTAACTCTTGGTCGCCTTTGTTTTGATGATCTTCTCTTGCGCCTTCCTCCCGCTCCTCCCTCACGCATCCTCGGACAATCATCATGTTGGGCTCCTCTTGTAGCCCTTCTCCTCCGCGCGCCATGCTTGTCTCTCCAACGAACCTGATAGTCATTATTGATTTGACTCAATATTTCCTCCCAGTTCAGGCAGTCAGAATCATCATAATCCCTGTATATATCCTCATCATCCTCCCTTTCTTCATGAAAAGCCGTCCTCGACTTTAGGTGAGCTGAAAGTGGGATAAACAAGAAGAACAACGTGAAATATATAATATGTTGTATTATGGTTGTTCACATGAAAAGTATGTCTAGTATACATCAAGCAATTTAAATTACAGGTATAAGTGAAGTACAAAGAATCATTATCATCACCACTACTATTAAACAAGCAAACATTAGTTTTCTTAGAGACACCCCGCTTATTGTACACAGACCAATCAACACCACATGCTAATCTCAATCTAACCGCCAGTATAAATCCAATTAAATGTGGTGTGCACATAGCAATTTAGGTTGACTGACTATAATCCACCGACAGAGGAATATTCCGCCTAACAAATGCTCCTGCACCAAATTAGTGGAGCAATTTTTGTTGCCGCTTACACTGCATGTGAGGAAAGAATTAAAATGCACATGCAAGAAAAGAAATTAAAGCTCCAGTCGTCATTCCCAAATTCAACCGCTGTCGGCAAGGAAAGAAATTAAAGCTCCAGCCGTTACAAAGCTACTCCCTCCGTCCCGGTTTAAAGGGCCTACGCGTATACGTAGGTCGTTTATTTGACTAATAAAATATAAATTATTTAACACAAATGTTATATCATTACAAAGTATAATATCTAAATTTTCTAATGATATAATTTTTGTTTTAAATAATTAATATTTTATTGGTTAAATTAATAATCTAGGTACATGAGTTGACCCTTTAATCCGGAACAGAGGGAGTATATGCATGCAGCAGCCATTATACATCTAAAAATCATGCAGCTTATATTTTCGTTCACACGATGACACAACGGAGTTCTCACTCGAGTAGGAAATCGTCGGCTCACAAGTAGTTGTCGGCGTCCACGCCGTGGACTTGAATACCAATGACATGCACGCGCAAGACATGACCATGACGATAGCAGCCACGTCAGCCAACATCACTTCTTTGTCCGTCGCATAGTGCATGTCGTCCGTCAAAGATATGCATGACGTGCGTGGCGCCTAAGGATGGCGCCCACGTAGGCGACCATGTGGACGGTGTGCGGTTCATTGCCCTCGACATGTGCGTAGCTTGGTCGTCCTCGGAGTGCACGACATCGCTCTTGACTGCATGCGCTTCAGTGCCCTCGACGTGTTCGTCCGTCCTGCACATGCATAGCGGGTGTCTTCCAGGCTGCAGTGCATGCATAATGGTGGCCTGCATGGGCGTGCGTGGAGTGGTCCTCTCCTCCCAGGCGTGCATACCGGAGTCATGTGACCATGTCGCCGGCCGATTAAGCCCCCAGGTGCAGGCTTTTATATTTAGTTCTTTGCGGCTGACAGAAACATTCATATTAACCTCGGTACCACACATCTTTGGATTGATCAAGGCACCATTGTTGATCATGAATCCATGATATATAGTTGTTTTATTGGTATCTCACCCCAAAGACCAATACTTTCATCTAGGTTGCATTTCTAAATGACTATTTCTTTATGTTACAATTTTTAAACACGAGCTGAATTTTTTTTATGGATCAAGTCTGACGAGAGTTTATGAGAACTTATTGGCAATTCACCCAACTCTAACCTATATTCTGCCGAGTCTTTGAACTTGGGATCATTGCAATCAGATGTCTCTATACTGTTAAGTCAGATTTCTTTTATCGAAAGTTGTGTCAAGTGCCTATTAAATTAGCTATTCCTTGCCTCACAGGTTTTTGGTTTACGCAATTTTATCACAGCGAGTTCAGTATAGCTTGGGGAGGTTTAATTTTCTTGTTTCCATCTTCTGAGGTGTGAAGAATTGCTCCCACTAAATTAATATAATGCGCATTGTCTTTCTCCACCTAAAACTGTGAATTTACTTTATGTTTTGCCAATCTAAGTGATATGTGTCACATTGGCAGAATGTCTCTTTGGTCTCTTCATGCTCGGTGCTTATAATAAGGAAATGCAAAGTAAACTCTTTTTTTTGGCTATTTATCATGGATTGCCACTGATTTTATACCATTCTTAAGACTGTACATAATTATATACATTAAGTCTTAGACTGTAATATACTATCCTTCCAAAAATAATAGGCATTTTTATCTTAAGATATGACCGCAGTTAAGTTTGCTAGGTCAATGAGTATTCACCCACAGGTTTACTCTGTAGAAATCAATCTGCCATTTGAGCGTGTACAAACCGTATTTGAGGCTCGACATCCCGCCCAATACGGAGATACAATTTTTTTGCTAATAAAGTACATAGTGCGATGCTAGAGAATTCAAGATTAGTGAATTGATCAATAAAACATACTAGTTATTTAGAAATGATCATGCGGACAGGCAAGGTTAATGTACCTGAGGAAATACTTGATGTGGGTTTATTTACAAATCTTAATTGTTTTACCCATGTATGATAAGCATGTCTTGCGAATCAAAATCGTAATAATGTTATTTTTGTAATCCTCCGTCTAAACTATAATGTGATTCATGGAAAAAAATCTACCAAAAAATATAATCTATCATGTTCGGAAGAGTTTTCAGACTACTACCCTTTGATAGAACGATCTTCAGATATGTATTGGTGCATCAATGATTTGCAGTGTGTTTTTCTGGAAGTTTTGCCTCTTGATAGTAGACGCGCAATGCGCGTGCAAATTTACTAGTGGTAAAAAATAACTAAATAGATAGTCATGTTCTTCAATATTAAATTCAGTTTTCTCAAAAAAGATCTATGATCAAATTTGTGAACAAGATCAAACAAATTTAATATGTCTGAAAACCAAATTGAATCATGCCATGCTACAACTGCGCTACTTTGATTATTATGAACATGATCATGTTGTCCAGTATGTAAAATGTAACTCAATTTGCAAATATAAGTGAAGTATAAAGCATTAACACAACTAGGCAATGAATTTTGGGACAAACACAACAAATATGAAAACTTGGATTCTATTCTAGCAAGATTACAATGATCCAACATAGGTAAAATTACTTGTGTTGGCTGCATTATATCAACTAGACCTGACTTTAGTTTCATATTATCGCAAATTTTAGCATATATCCCACAACACAAAATCGTCGACACACAACATGTATGGCTGAAAACAGCATGTTTCAGTTCAGCGATTCGATCACAAGTAATGCATATGTGATCCACAAGAAAATTTTCATGCATGCTAAATTCACCAATCAGATTGAAAGTAAAACAAGGAGAATATGTGCTAAAATTCAGAAATGAAATTTCAGAAATCTTATCCACAACACTACTCATATTCATAGGTTCATTTAGCATGATGGAATACACAATATCAGTAGGAGGTATTCGAGCAAGTATTTTCTTATGTGTAATCTGTACCACATGATCAAAATTCGAATTTGGTAAACTATCACATGGTGCTGTAACATTAGTGCAAGGCAAGTCACAAGGAGGCTTCAGTAAAGGAATAAACTCACAATATGTCGCACATGTTGGCTGAATCTCCAAAACAGTACCAATGTCATCAACAATCTTCTCAGTTTTAGTAGGTACTACGACATCCTCCTCAAGTAACAATATCAGATCGTGTGATTCAGGTTGTAAAATAGGCAGCTCCCTTTCTTCAAAAGTAACCTGCACATCACAAGATACAACATTAGGAGTAGACATGATTACGTTAGTAGACAACTCACATGTCTCATTAGTGTCCACTCTCAAAATTTCTGGAATAGGCCATTTGTAGTTGTTCAAAAACATAGCACGTAGAAATTGCTCGAAATCTTTCCAAAGGATTTTTTTACCCATGACACCATACACAATCCTTGCGTCCTTCCACCAACGAGCTACCTCTTCATCCACACGTCGGTGAGCAAGAATGTATTCTATATGGCCATTAAACTTGCTATCGAAAGTACGACATCTCGCAAAACCAAATCCCATATCAATTTCCCAAATCTGATATTCTGCGGGTGTGGCGGAACTTTTCAATCGCCACTTGATTGTAGTTGGGTCATATGCCACGCCAACCACAATAGCTAAATAGTCATGGTAAACATCATCTGATTTCTGCATCAGATCAACACTAGTAGAAGTCATGATTAGTATATTAGTGCAAAAACACAAAATTGTTTTGGTGGCACACTCACAACTCACTCAAAAACTGACAAGAAAGCATATCTTACCGTTCCAAAGTGAATAGTGATGCTTACCAATTTGAATTCAAAGACTGATGCACTGATGTGATGAAGTGAATACCAAAGGTATAGAGAACGATCGTAGGACACACGGGTTATTTATGGTGGAGCTGTAGGTATGGTATCCTAACTACCCCGCAAACAAGTCCTAGTGCTGATTGTATGACAAAGACCCATGAAAACACACACGGTGGAGAAAAATGGGGCAATTGCAACTATGAAAATGAGCTCAATAAAGTGAGGTATGTCGGAGGAACACTCGTGTTGCAATGCACAAGGAGAGACGCTAGCAATGTCTCAACGAAACAGGCACAAGATTGCTAAACTGAGTAGCCCGCAGAGCACTAAGCACGCTAGTCTCGTATGATAGTTTTAGACACAAAGAAAGGCTTACTAAGGCTCACAAGGATAGGTACGCTATGTGGACTCAGTAAAAAAATAAACAAAAAAAGAAAAAAAATTGACCTGAGAATTGGTCTCTGCCACGGCAGAAAAACGGCCTAAAATCCTGCCGCGCCAGGATGGTGGCAGAATTTTTTTTTCTCGTACTAGCACAGACTGGTCTCTCCCCAGGCGTGGACACAGCGATAGATTTTTTTACGTGAGGTAACTCACACAAGGGCTGAGACTCATCTGTGGTACAACGAGGCTAGCGATCTTTTTTTTCTTTCTCACGTACGACTCACAGCAGCTAGATAGAGATCGGCTTTGACTTCTTTTTTTCTCTTTACTTCAACGTGAAGCAAGCTCATGTACAGCTACAGATCCGATCGGTTTGCTCTTTTTTTTCTCCTTCTTTCAAACGGATTTATAACCTCAAACTAAAAGAAAACAGATCTAATAGATCTAAGACTCAAGAACACGTCGAACAGTCTAGAAAAAGTATAGGAACTCCGACAATAGATAAAAACAGACGAAAACTAGACAAAAACTACGAGTCAGATTTAGAATAAAGGCTACACAAAAGGATTACGATCAGCGACTAGAACTCACGAACAATGTTATTTAGGCTATGCAATGAACTATGAACCCTAATATTTTTGTGTGGCTTTTTCTGTATTGGACAAAAACAACTAATCTATGGATGGAATTGTGGATGCTTACCGAGGCAACACTGGAAATCTGATACACTGGAATTGCGGATGGAACCCTAATATAATTTATTATCACGCAACACTTCCAAAACTTGTCGAATATGAGTGCAATGTTCAGATTCGGTGTGACTGTATATAAGTATATCATCAAAGTAAACAACCACAAAATGACCAATAAACTCTCTCAAAACATGATTCATCAAACGCATGAATGTACTAGGTGTATTAGTAAGACCAAACGACATGACTAACCACTTGTACAAGCCGAATTTCGTTTTGAAAGAAGTTTTCCACTCATCCCCTTCTTTAATCCTAATTTGATGATAACCACTACGCAAGTCAAAGTTTAAGCCACGTGGTGCTGGTCCTTACAAAGTGCTAGCCAAAATTAATGATAATGCCTACTCAGTTGATATACCTATTGAGGAATTTGGTGGTGCTAGCAACAGCTTCAACGTTGCTGATCTGTCACCATATGCTGGAGAAGACCTTGGAGCGTCGAGGTCGACGCCTATTGAAGGGGGGGGGGGTAGATGATGAGGACATCCCTACAGTTACACCTACCCCAATTGCTAACGAAGATGTTCCCATTGAAAAGAAGGATCAATCCAATAAAATAAGGATTGGACCAATCACAAGAGCTCGTGCTAAGCTACTAGAACAACAGGTGAACTTGTTTCTTAATGAACCTAGTGTTTTAATTAATGAGAATTTTATACTACATAAGTCTATGCATTTATGTATGATCAGGTTCGTTGGAGAGACAAACATGGCGTGAGGAGGAGAAGGGCTACAAGAGAAGCCCAGCATGATGATCGCCCGAGGATGCGTGAGGGAGGAGCGGGAGGAAGGCGCAAGAGAAGATCATCAACACAAAGGCAACCGAGAGTTAGAAGGCGACCAAGAAGGAAGGTTCAATTCGTACAGACAAAAGTTCTGAAATTGAAACAGACGTAGTTTCCGCATACCAACTCGGAATTAAGCAAATAAGTACTTGTTAGAAAGATAATTCCAAGATCTTTCCAACGGATACTTGCACGTCTCCTAGTTCCTTACGAGCTGTGCGCAGCAACCAAAACAATTCGACAGACGTTTTCTGTCAATTTACAAATAGAGTCCTTTAAAGTTAGGAAAGTTAGAGATATGTTTGGTTTTGACCCCAACTCTATGTTGGACGTACAACAGCCTTTATATAGGCCTGTAAATCATGGTTTTTAGGGTTTAGATCACGTTAAAATATTTTGGAGTTGTTTCTTTCATAGAACCTTTGGAATTACCCCGTATTCAAATCTACCAACTATAATTGAGTGTGATCTGTATTCCATTGGGAATTAGTAGATTGCATACTACCGTTCGTGGTCACGGCTGCGTGCGCAAGAGTGTGGTGTTGTGAATATCCTACAAGGTTTGAGAGCTGTTGCATTGGCATCAGGGATCGAGCAGGAGAGATCATAGCTACACACTAGTTATCTATCATCCACCATTACCATCGACAAGAGCTTGCTGAGAAGATCGGGCCACCCCATATCACATCTTCCACTCGTTGCCTTGCCATTGCTTCCTTGACTCGGGCATCAAATTCATCTTCACTCAAGTACTCTTCGTCGCCATTGTCATGGATGAACAATACTTTCTTGTTTCCACATTCGGCCAACTTGTCTCCTTTACCTCCACACTTGTAGCATTCACCGTTCAAGGGTGTATCACTCTTTGTTTGTTTGCCACTTGGGGGCAGTTTTCCTTGAGGAAGTGTGGGCTTGAAGGAAGGCTTGGAAGTACTTGAGGAGCTTCCATTGAAGGTTGTTGGCGTAGCGGTTGAAGCTTGCTTGTAGGTGAAATATGTCTTGGGCTTGTTGTACTTGATGTCCTCTTGCACTAGACGTTTAGCCTTTGCTGCTATGTGCACAAGCTCAACCATGGTGTTGTATGTTTGGAACTCGACTATGCGCTTGATTGGGTGGTTCAATCCAATAATAAAACATGCTATAGTTTGCTCCATGCGCTCGTCAATGTTGGCACGAATCAAGTTGAGTTCCATTTCCTTGAAGTACTCTTCCACGGTCTTTGTCCCTTGACGAAGCGCTTGAAGGTTGTTGAAGTGGTCACGCGTGTAGTGCACGGGGACGAACCAGGATCTCATGTGAGCCTTCATGTCATGCCAAGTTGTGATTGGCGTTTCTTGCCTTGCGTCACGAGCAACTTGAACTTGTTCCCACCAAAGGGTGGCGTAATCATCAAACTCAAGCGAAGCCATGGCAACCATCTTCTCGTTGCTATAATTGTGCATGCGGAAGATCTTCTCAACTTTGAGTGCCCACGAGAGGTACACGTCGGGGTCATTGGATCCAGTAAACTTGGGCATTGTGAACTTGAGCTTGCCAAAAGTTTCTTCATCGTTGTGGTCATTGCGATGAACTTGGTGACCTTGTTGATGATCTTGTAGTTGGGGAGGTGGAACTTGGTTCTCGCGTCCTTGTTGTGGAGCTTGCTCTTGATATTATTGTTGAGGCACTTGTTCTTGCTCTTGGCGTGGTTGTTGACGGTGTTGAGGCACTTGGGCCCCATGAGGTTGTTGAGGATGTGGAGCCTGATGACGCGGTTAATGATGAAGAGGAGGCTCGTTCCTTGGTTGGTGATGTTGGTTAGGCACATGGGCCTCACGGTGAAGATCATGGTCGTGAGCCTCTTGACGTGGTGGGCGTCGCTCCACTTGTACCACTTGACGCTCCATGTTTTGTTGAGGTGGAGGAGGGGCCTCGTGATGACCATGGTGTCGGTGCGGACGTTCATGATGTTGATGACGAGGAGGAGGATCTTGGAGAGCTTCACGTCGATGACGAGGTTGATTCTCCAAATTGGAGTCATCACTTGTTGTGTCGAGTATGTGTCGTGGTCGATGTTGGTATACTTCCGGTTCTTCTTGTGGTTGCTCATGTTGGATCAATAGTGCCCTTGCGTGATGATGGTGTGCTTCTTGCCTTGCTCGTGGCCTTGAAGAAAAATCACCATCATAGCTTGACGTTGCGGCGTGCCGTGGGGAAGGTACATAGTTTGAAGAGGTTCCATCTTCAACCATGGGGGCATCATTACCTCTTGTCGCACTTGGAGGTAGATCTTATTGAGGAGGATCATGACGTTGCGAAGAACTTGAAGAGCTTGATGCGCATGAACGTGGTCTTTCCATTCCATCAATGAGGCGTCGAAGATTGTCATTTGTTTCGGCGACGAAGCGTTGAAGCGCTTCATTTTGATGGCCAAAGTTGTGATGCATTGCGTGCATTTGCCTTTCGAGGCCATCGAAGCGGTTGTCGATGTTCTTGAACTCGGCTCGCGTCTCGCCAAATTGTTCATCTTGTCGCGTCTCAAGGGCTTGGCAACGTTCACGGAACTCTTGTCGGACGATGAAGTGACTAGCGCGCATCATGTACGGTCCTTGATCTTCTTCATGGGGAGGTGGTTGGCTCGACTCACCGTGCCTATCCATCATGCAAAACACACAAGTATTGTATATGGAAGTGGAATATGGTGGTGTTAGCCTTGTTCCTCACCTTGGGGATTGCACCGAACTAGAAACCACAAGTGAGAGCTATAAGCGTGCAAAGTGGAGTCGCAAAGAAAACTCACACTAAAGAAAGAACTAACTCTCAAAAGCTGTGGGTGGAAGGTTAGGATTGTGGAAAACCAAACGAAACGATCCAAACAAAAGGTTATTGTCCAAAGTGGTAGAGAACCAAAGATCAAAGAAAAAAAGGAAACGATCTACAAAACACAAAGATACACACATGTGGAGACGGATGTGGTTAGCACGACTCTAAAATGAGCACAAAAGGTCCTAACGAAGACTACGCTCGGTGTCGTGCCAACGCAAGGAGAGACCACAACTCGTTCGCCAAAAGATAAATAAGCAACTGATTTGTGCACTTGCCTCGGTCGTGCTCTTTTTATCTCTTTGCTTACAAGCTTGAGGCTCTCTTTGTATTGGGAGACTTTGTATCTTTCTATTTTTCTTTTGCTTTTTTTTCTCTCTTTTTTTTGATTCTTTTTCTGCCTTTCTATACTACTATGTTAACTCTTGTATTTGCTCTCACACTCTCACTTTCCAAGGACAAGTGCACAATGCTTAGGCAAACACAAAATGAGTTGCTCTCATAGGATAGATATAGACAAGGAAGAAGGGTTAACAAGGTGGAGCAAGTTATATACCTTCGGTATTGTTGACGACTTGCTACCGGTATTTGGGATGGTGTTCGGTGTCGCGGTGTCGATGAGCACGATATGTAATGACTTGTGGAAGCTTCTTTTTAGGAAGGCGACACGCACGCGAAACACGAACAAGCCAATACAAAAATTAGCGAAGAAAAATGGGGGTGAAAAATTACTTGTCTGATAGGTGCGATAGTATCGCTCAAAAAGTCCGGTAGTACCGCTCGCCGATAGTACCGCTCGTTTTAGCGGTTGTACCACTTTGCGGATTCCTAGGCGCGTGGATCTTGAACTTGAACGCACAATCGGACCAAAAATCCTCAAATTGGCGGAAAACTGAAGAAAATTGGGACTAGGGACACACAAGGAAGGTAGATCGATACCCCAAGCAACAGATCTATGGACCAAAACCACGAAAAACGCACCAAATCTAGAGATCGATCTGAAGGAAAATTTGGGGCTCTTTTTTTGGGGATTTTAGAAATTTGTGGTGGATAGAAGAAAAATTTGTGGGGGAATTCGTGAGCAACGAAGCTCTTGATACCAATATGTTGAGGGCAAACCTCTAGGGTGGCCCGATCTTTCACGAATCCCACTCAAATCGAGGAAGGAGTGCGGGGGAAGGAGGGAAGGATGAACACGGCGGACGTACACACGAAGAACGCGATGAACACACACACACAAAACCACGATAAACACCAATACCTCACGCCGGCGGTGACCGGTCCGGCGCAATCCCTAGGATCAGCGTCGGGCGGAGGACTCTCTCTCGAACCGGCACGGCGAGATGGGAGACTTGGTGAGATCTTGACGTCTTGGCAAAGGGACACCGATGCCAAGGCCTTGTACAACACGGAGGCATGATGCAAACTCCAACAAGGTTTGGGATATTTGGTGCTCCTTTGTCAAAGGAGCATGAGGCAAGAATTAGGCAGATCCACAAGGGGTTTCCACTAATTCCAAATATCATGCCTAGGGTTTACAATAGAGGTGGGGGGCTATATATAGGCCAACCACAAGTTCAGGGGTAGTTTAGGCAACTAAAGTTTCAAAAGGGGGAGTTACAAGGCCAAAGGGCCGAGCTGGAGGGCGCAGGCCTTGGGGTGTCCGATAGTACCACTCGGTTGAGCGGTAGTTCCGGTCAAACACGGTAGTACCGCTTGAATGGTGCGGTAGTAGCGGGGCGGGCAGAAGCTGTGGCATGAGTCTTCAGGTGCGCGCGGTAGTACCGCTTGCTGAGTGCGGTAGTACCGGTTGGATCTAGGGCTTCGGGTCCATCTCTCTGCCTAGGGCGGTAGTACCGCTGTCCATGAGCGGTAGTACCGCTTCCAGGGGCTGGTAGTACCGTGGTCTCCTAGCAGCTGTTGGCTACTGCGTCACTCCTCTGGCTCGTGTCTTCATACCTGATGATGCATAGTGTTGGGGCATGAAGTAGCAAGCCATCCAGGGGTGTATCAAAGTCACATGAGTATAAGAGCGAATTGACCTTAGCTTGGAGAAGCTTAGCTCGTGCACAAGTCATGGGTCCACTTGGGGGACTTGGTGTTGTAGATGTAGGAGCGTCCGTAGGACGGGCTGCATCAAAGGGAGGACCCCAACAACAACCTACCAAGGGACAACGGCAATGTCAGCGGGTTCGGCAACACTGTCGGCTCACTACACACCTTCACTGGGCTCGACACCAAGCATGAGAAGAAGGTGCTCGCCAGTGCAGTCACCTTCAATGTGGTGACCTAGGTCGACATCCCCTGCTTCCTCAACTGGTCCGAGCAAAGCATCACCTAGAGTCGCCAAGATCACACGCCCAGGATCGAGTACCCAGGGCAAGTCGCGCTGGTAGTTAGGCCCAAAGTGGCCGACTACGGGCTGCTCAAGACGCTGATGGACGGCAGAAGCTCCATCAACATCATGTACCTAGACACATTCAAGTGTCTCCACCTCCCAGAGTCGGCGATCGAGTCGACACTCACCACCTTCCATGGTATCGTCCCTGGTCGGAAGGCATACCCGATCGGCAAGGTGACGCTACCAGTCACATTTGGTACACCAGCAAACTTCTGCACCGAGCAGATCGTCTTCGAGCTGGCGAACTTCTGCAGCCCCTACCACTACGTCCAAGGGCGCTAGGCGTTCGCCAAATTCATGGCAAACCCGCACTACGCCTACAACATGATGAAGCTCCTGGGTCCAAGCGGCATCATCACCGTCCACGGCGACCCCGACATGGCCGTGGAGTGCAAAGACAAAGGCGCCGAGCTCGCCGACGCCGTCATCACCACAGAGACAAACCACGCGGACAAGCTCGCAAAATACATGAGCAATGTCGACAAGGACGACCCCGCCATCCTGAAGGAGCCAACCTCCGCAAGCTCCACCTTCGAGGCGACTCCAGCCAGACGGTCACCATGGGGACGAACATGATGATGCAGCCCGTCCTACGGACGCTTCTACATCTACACAAACAAGTCCCCCAAGTGGACCCATGACTCGTGCCCGAGCCAAAATCCTACAACCTAAGGTGAACTCGCTCCTTTCCTTGTGCCAATTTGATACCTCCTTGGATGGCATGCTACTTCATGCAACTACCCCATGCATCATCAGGTACGAAGCTTCGACACATCACCAAGCACCCAAGGATGGAGAACAAGGAGCAGAGCATGAAGCAGGAGCAACTAGAGCTGCTCAGACCGGAGTCTCCGGTCTGTGCACACCGAAGTCTCCGGTCCACCAAAGTCTCCGGCTTGAAGACACCGGAGTCTCCGGCCCCACCTCCGGTCTGCCCCCAGAATCGAGCTCGGTGTCAATCTGACTGCCCCTCCGGAGGCTGGTCCGGAGACCGTCCGGAGTCTCCGGTCCAGACCAGAGTCTCCGGACCACCACACCGGAGTCTCCGGACCGACTGTCGCCAGGCATGTAAAAGTCCTTTAGGCCTTCGTCCCATGTACCCCTTAGTCCGTCCAGAACTTGTCTTTTATTCCTAAAGTACCCCTGACTATGTGGCTGGCCTATATATAGTCCCCCACCTCCATTGTAAACCCTAGGCATGATATTGGAATTAGTGGAAACCCCTTTGTGGATCTATCTAATTCTTGCCTCATGCTCCTTGACTAAGGAGCACCAATATCCCCAAACCTCATTAGAGTTTGCATCGTGCCTCCGCGTTGTACAAGGCCTAGGCATCGGTGTCCCTTTGCCTAGACGTCAAGATCTCACCGAGTCTCCCATCTCGCCGTGTCGGTTCGAGAGAGAGTCCTCCGCTCGATGCCGATCCTAGGGATTACGCCAGACCGGTTACCGCCGACATGAGTTATTGGTGTGTATCGTGGTTTTGTGTGTGTGTGTTCTTCGTGCGTGTGTTCGTCGTGTTCATCCGTCCCTCCTCTCCCCGCACTCCATCCTCGATTTGAAAGGGAATCGTGAAAGATCAGGCCACTCTAGAGGTTTTCCCTTAACATATTGGTATCAAGAGCTTTGTTGCTCACGATTTCCCCCACAAAATTTTCTTCTATCCACCAAAAATTCGAAAATCCCCAAAAAACAGCCCATATTTTCCTTTGGATCGATCTCTTGATTTGGAGTGTTATTTGTGGTTTTGATCCGACCAAACCTTGTCTTAGGTGTTGGTCCAGCTTTATCCTGCGTTTTCCCTGCCCAATTTGGCCAATTTTTCGCGGATTTGAGGACCCCAGGCGTGGATTTCCGCTCAAGAACACGAGCAGTTCGCGATCTGACTCCAGACCGGAGTCTCCGGCCCGAACATCCGGCCTACACCGGAGTCTCTGGCCTGGACCGGAGTTTCCGGCCTGAAACCCCGGAGTCTCCGGCCTGACGCCTGATTTTGACAGTTTTGCCTCTAATCTTGCATTGGCTGATTTCCTCTTGTTTGTTTGTGCCCGTGTGTGTGTCGTCAACTAACAACAAGCTTCCGCATTGACAACCCCCACGCTCATCAACACCACGGCCCACGAACATCATCCCGCACCACCGACGCCAAGTTCATCATCACCAACGAAGGTATAACTTGCGTCACCTTGTTAACCCTATCTTCCTTTGTGTGTACCTACCCCATGAGAGTGGCTCATCTTGTGTTTGCTTGAGCATTGTGCATTTGTCCTTGGATAGTGAGAGTGCAAGAGCAATATCAAGTGTGACTAGGTAGCACCAAGGGAGAGCAAAAAAATACAAAAGAAAGAAAAAGATACAAAGAAAAAGCAAAAGAAAAAATAGTCTCCCATTGCCAAAGAGAGTCTCAAAGCTTGTAAGCAAGAGAGAAAGAAGAGTGCCCAAGGCAAGTGCACAAATCCGTTGCTCACTTTTCTTTATTTCAAACGAGCCATGGTCTCTCCTTGCATTGGCACGACAACGAGCTTAGTCTTTGTTAAGACATTTTGTTTGCTCATTTTCATAGTCGTGTCAATCCCAACTTTCTCCACGTGTGTGTATATAGTCGTAAGTTCCCGTCACCCTTTTGAGTTGTTGACCTTTGCGTTTGACTTGAGTTTTGTTGGATTTTACCCACATTTGACTATCCCTTTTCTTTTGGTTGGTTCTTTGGCTTTCCACAATCCTAACCTACCACCAACAAGGTTTTGAGAGTTAGTTCTTTCTTTAGTGTGAGTTTTCTTTGCAATTCCACTTTGCACGCTTATAGCTCTCACTTGTGGTTTCTAGTTTGGTGCAATCCCCAAGGTGAGGTACAAGGCTAACACCACCATATGCCACTTCCATATACAATACTTCTATGTCTTGCAAGATGGATAGGCACGGTGAGTCAAGCCAACCACCTCCCCAAGAAGAAGATCAAGGTCCGTACATGACGCGTGCAAGTCACTTCATTGTCCGCCAAGAGTTCCGTGAACGTTGTGAAGCCCTTGAGACGCGAAAAGATGAACAATTTGGCGAGACGCAAGCTGAGTTCAATAACATCGATAACCACTTCGATGGCCTCGAAAGGCAAATGCAATCAATGCATCACAACTTCAGCCACCAAAATGAAGCGCTTCAACGCTCCGTCGCCGAAACAAATGACAATCTTCGACGCCTCATCGATGGAATGGCAAGACCGTGTTCACGTGCTTCAAGCTCTTCAAGTTCTTCGCGTCGTCATGCACCCCTTCAACAAGATCTACATCCAAGTGCTCCAAGACGCAATGATGCCCCCGTGGTTGAAGATGGAACCTCTTCGAACTATGTAGCTTCCCCAAGCCACGCCGCAACGTCAAGCTATGATGGTGACCTCTCTTCAAGGCCACGAGCAAGGCAAGAAGCAAACCGTAAGAGGAACCGCAAGCGCAACCGCAAGTGCAACCGCAAGTCTACCACCATCGACCGTGACACATACTTGACACAACAAGTGAAGACTCCAATTTGGAGAATCAAGCGTGTCATCGACGTGAAGCTCTCCAAGATCCTCATCCTCGTCATCAACGTCATGAACGTCAACAACGACACCATGGTCATCATGAGGCGCCTCCTCCACGTCAACAAAACTTGGAGTGTCAAGTGATACAAGTTGAGCGACGCCCACCACGTCAAGAGGCTCATGACCATGTTCTTCGTCGTGAGGCCAATGTGCCTAACCAACATCACCAACCGAGGAACGAGCCTCCTCTTCGTCATCAACCGCGTCAAGAGGCTCCACACCCTCGCCACCATGAGGCCCAAGCGCCTCAACCACGTCAACAACCGTGCCAAGAGCAAGATCAAGCTCCGCAACAAGGACGCGAGAACCAAGTTCCACCTCCCCAACTACAAGATCATCAACAAGGTCACCAAGCTCGTCGCATTGACCGCAACGATGAAGAAACTTTTGGCAAGCTAAAGTTCACCATGCCCAAGTTCACCGGATCCAATGACCCTGAAGAATACCTCTCGTGGGCACTCAAAGTCGACAAGATCTTCCGCATGCACAACTATAGCAACAAGAAGATGGTCGCCATGGCATCGCTAGAGTTTGATGATTATGCCAACCTTTGGTGGGAACAAGTTCAAGTTGCTCGTGATGCAAGACAAGAGCCTCCAATCACAACTTGGCATGACATGAAGGCTCACATGAGATCCCGGTTCGTCCTTGCGCACTACACGCGTGACCTCTTCAACAACCTTCAAGCGCTTCGTCAAGGGACAAAGACTGTGGAAGAGTACTTCAAGGAAATGGAACTCAACTTGATTCGCGCCAACATTGATGAGCGCATGGAGCAAACAATGGCATATTTCCTTATTGGCTTGAATCACCCAATCAAGTGCATCGTTGAGTTCCAAACATACAACACCGTGGTTGAGCTTGTGCACATCGCAACAAAGGCTGAACGTCAAGTGCAAGAAGATATCTAGTACAACAAGCCCAAGACGTACTTCACCTACAAGCAAGCTTCAACCGCTACACCGACAACTTTCAATGGAATCTCATCAAGTACCTCCAAGCCTTCCTTCAATCCCACACTTCCTCAAGGAAAACTGCCCCCAAGTGGCAAGCAAGCAAAGAGTGATACACCTTTCAACGGTGAATCCTACAAGTGTGGAGGTAAAGGACACAAGTCGGCCGAATGTGGAAACAGGAAAGTCTTGTTCATCCTTGAAAATGGTGATGAAGAGTACTTGAGTGAAGATGAGTTTGATGCCCGTGTCAAGGAAGCAATGGCAAGGCAACGAGTGGAAGATGATCAAGAACTTCTCATGTGTGAACATGACGCAAGTCCATCGCTTGTCGTCATAAGGATCTTGACCACTCAACCATAAGACCATGAAGACCAACGCTCCAATATTTTCCAAACAAGAGCCGGCATCAATGGCAAATCTATCAAGGTGATCATTGACGGAGGGAGTTGTCACAACCTTGCTAGCACCGAGTTGTGTGAGAAGCTCAACCTCACCCTCCATCCGCACAAGCACCCCTACCATGTGCAATGGCTAAGTGAGCAAGGGTCCATGAAGATCAAGCATACCGTATCGGTATCCTTCGCCATTGGTCCTTACAAAGATACGGTGGAGTGTGATGTGGTTCCTATGACAGTTTTCCACATGCTTCTTGGTCGACCGTGGCAATTTGACAAGGCTGCTCAACATGATGGTCGCACCAATGTATACATCTTCAAATGTCTCAACAAAACATGTGTTTTGCAACCAATGACTCCTATCCAAATAATTGTGGACAATGCAAAGGCTTTAGCGAGGGCGCAAAGCACAACATCTACTTGTGAGAAGAGCGGTGAGAGAGAGAACCACCTCATAGTGAGTGAGAGCCACAAGCCAAATTCGAGTGGAAAAACTAAGAGTGTTCTCCTTGCCACCAAAAGTGAGATGAGAGATGTTCGGAACAACCCATCCATCTTGCACTATGTCCTCTTTTGCAAGGGACTAGCACAAGGAACTAACGAATTAACCAATGTTCCTCCATATTTGATGAGTGTTTTGCAGGAATTCAAGGATGTGTTCCCCGAAGAGCTTCCAGATGGACTACCTCCTCTTCGCAGCATCGAACATCACATTGACGTCATCCCCGGTGCACCACTTTCCAACCGCGCCGCCTACCACACGAACCCGGAGGAGACAAAGGAGATTGAACGTCAAATCAACCAACTCGTCTCCAAAGGTTTGATCCAAGTTAGCAATAGTCCAAGTGCCGTACCCGTGATTCTTGTTCCAAAGACGGATGATACATTACGGTTATGCATGGACTGCCGTCCAATCAATGCTATCACCGTGCGTTATCGACATCCCATACCACGTCTCAATGACATGCTTGATGAGTTGTGTGGAGCCACTATTTTTTCGAAAATTGATCTTCGTAGTGGTTACCATCAAATACGCATGGCTGAAGGTGATGAGTGGAAAACCGCCTTCAAGACCAAACTTGGTCTCTATGAATGGTTGGTTATGCCCTTTGGTTTATCCAATGCCCCATCCACCTTCATGCGCCTTATGAATCACATCTTGCATTCTCTCATTGGAAAAAGTGTTTTTGTCTATTTCGATGATATTCTTGTTTATAGCAAATCACTTGAGGACCATATCACACATGTCAAGGAAATTTTGCAAATCCTTCGACATGAAAAGCTTTATGCTAATCTTCCCAAGGGCACTTTTGCTAAAGACAAGTTGATTTTTCTTCGATTTGTCGTTTCTTAGAAGGGAATTAAAGTTGATGTTTCCAAGGTAAAGGACATACGAGATTGGCCCATCCCAACAAATGTGAGTGAACTCCAAAGTTTTCATGGGTTGGCCGGTTTCTATCATCGCTTTGTGAAAGACTTTTCAACCATTGCTTGCCCCCTTAATGAATTAACCAAAAAGAATGTCACCTTCGTGTGGGGAAAGCACAACAAAAAGCTTTTGACGAACTAAAAAAGAGGCTCACAAAAGCACCTCTTCTTGCTTTACTGGATTTCACAAAAACTTTTGAGATAGCGTGTGATGCTAGTGGTATTGGCATTGGAGGTGTCAACACCCGGATTTTCAATCCCAGATGCCCATTATGCCATACCTCGCAATCCCAGGATTGCCATTTTTGAGAGACATAACAGATTGTATATCACAGTACATCATCAATTACAAACCATACATAAGGTCTTACACAAATAAGGATCTCATGATCCAGCCTTAATACAACAAGCAGCGGAAATAAAAGATAAGCGTAGCGGTGGGGTCCATCTTCAGGGGCACAGGCAATGCTGACGAAGGCAGATAGTCCTAGTTACATAGCCGTCCCGATGCCATCATCTTCATAATCTCCTTCATAGTCTGTCCATGAGAATAGCCAGGGACAACAGCCATGAGTACTCTTTAAGTACTCGCAAACTACCACTAACAAGTAATATAGTTCTAAGTTAAAGTACTAACTCTAAGTTTAACTATAAAGTTAAGTTTGAAACCTAAGCTGAGTTCAGAAGTAAAGAAGGATAAACTAAAGTTCTAGAATCACTTAAGTTGGGAAGCTATTGTCATAAACACAACCCTGTTGTGGTCAAGTCAAAATTCATCATTCATTTCATAAGTTGTTTGGAAAACATCTGACAACGAAACAGTATGGCCATTCCAACTGTCCATAACCGCGGACATGGCTATTCGAATAGTTTGACACTCTGCGGAGGTGGTACACTTTCACCACAAGATTCGATACATCTGTCAGGGATAACCCTGAATCATCATACTTAGTATGCAGATAATCAAACATAACCTTCCCATTACACACCCTAGTATAACCACCTCTCCTATGAGCATGGCCTCCCAACCATGACCATCAGTCATCTTGGGCAGTGCATAGGTGGACAACATTGAGAGGTAGCCTCAGCTCAAACCTCTCCCGCGAGGGAACTAATATTAATGCATATAAATTTCCAGCTAAGCCTTACCCAATTCAGGTAGTGTGGTTGTACGGTAAATTTGGAATGGTATCGCATCCGAATCCAACCATCAGTTTTATAAAAGGGTTAAGGCTCATGCCTCACCATTTTCACCATCATAAACCATTTGTGTTTCTCAACACATGTCAAAACATCTCAATAGAAGGACTCATCATTCCAAGGTTTTCATAATTCATTTTCACTAAGTGTTCCCATCTAAGGTGACTCAAGTTTTTGATCTACCCTAAACTACTAAGTTAAGAGTGTTCAATAAGGTGAAAAAGATGGGTTCAATCTCATGCCATGGAATGACATCTAAAGGGTTCTAAATAGGTCAAGTGTTTTTACTCTTTATGCAACCTGCTTAACAACTAAAGAACTTTGTGTGAACTAAGGGAGGTAAAACTTGTAAATAAGACTTGGGGTAACTAATATTCAAAGTGGTATGACCCAAGCCTTCCTATAGCATCTTGGATCAAGTTAACTAGCTTAATTCCAGTTTACTACAATAGCTTGCCTTGGTTGGTGCAGTGGTTGAAGTTTTCTTCTTCTTCTTCTTGGTAGAACTCCTCCTCCTCGAAAGCTTGGTCGGTACTATCGTCTATAAATACATACGGAGTACACAATCACCAAACAATACTTAACTAGTCTAATTAGCACTCTAAGGTATACATTTGATGATCTATTATCATCTCAAGCATCACAAGTTTAATTTACTAGTTTCATTCTTTTTAATTTAGAAAAGTAATTTCTACTCATTGAAAAATTAACTAAAGTTTAATATTCACCACCTAAAATATGGGATCATGTGGACACATGTCATCACATATTCTAACATGTGGGAATGGGATTTAAAGGTTGGATCAATATTACTTTGGTTTAAGTTCATTATTTAATGATTTAAAGTGACTAGAAATGCGTATATAGCATTATTTTGGTACTAGTCCAATGTCACTGCACGTAAACCTTAATATTATTACACCTTCAGATAGATATGATGAAATGTGAATTTTGAGAGTTGGAATCAACTCAAAACCTATCTTGGTTGATTAAAAATGTTGCAAGTTGCAAATTCTTCTGTTTTATTATTTTTACTAGGAGAGATCTATAACTCTAAATGAATTAAATCCAACGGGTTTGGATAGATCATTTCAATACCTTTCAGGCAAAATTAGTTTCATGCAATTTGGATTTGTAAATCTCTCTGAATTGATTTTCAAACTCAGAGACAGATCTAAGTTTAAACTAAAAAGGAAAAATCCTAATTCAAACTAACTGGGTCGGGCAGGAAACTCTAACGAGCCGGACCAGTGTCACTCCGCGGCGCGAGGCTCAACTGACATGGGGGGTCCACAAGGCAGTGACTCATAATGCGCGAAGCGGTACGGGGCGGTGTGGGCCGTTAGATTAGAACGGGGATCTACGACTGGGGATCGTCATCGACGACGAACAGGTCGCCGGCGAGGTCGAACCCTAGCGGCTCGGTGGGGGTGCATAGGGGGCGTAGCAGGGCTCCAGCGACAATGGCGAGGCGGGCAAACGAACTGGTGGTCGACGGCGAGCTCAGGGACGGTCGAGGCAGCTCTGGGGTGGTCGCAATCAGCTACGCCCTTCTCCTCGAGAGGCGGCCTGCTCTAGTGCAATTCCGGCGAGTTGCTGCTCCCCTTGCTCCGGCTAGTGGTGTGGGACGGTCAGTGAGGTCAGTGGAGTGGAGTGGTGTGCTTCAACTGGCCGGGGGTGGCCTCCTTTTATAGGCTGGACAGCGAGACCGAGAGGGATGGGCAGGCGACGGTGGCGACATGGCTACGGGTGGCTAGCGGCATGGCTGAGGGTGGCGATCGATAGGCGGTCTCCTGGCGGTGCTCTAGGAAGTGAATGCGGGCTTAGGGATGCGGTCGGGGCGAGTTGGCGCTCTGAGCGGCAGAGGCGGCGGTGTCCATGGCGAGCGGTGGCTGTGCTGCGTTGGGCGGCGAACGGGCGTGTCCGTCGTGTTCCCTGGGTTGTGGCGGAGTGGTAGGCGCGGGCTGCGGTCGAGCGGCGGTTTGTGCATGCGTGCCGGGTGCGGTGCTCTGGAGCGTGCTCTGCATGGTGCGGTGGCACTGGGCGCGGGCTCTCCTCGGTGGCCCACTGCTGGGCTTGGCTCGGGCAGGGGACAGAGGGTGGCGGTAAGGGCCTGGCTACCTCCTAGACATGGCGAGAGAGAGGGAGGTGGTTTGCTGGGCGAGTGCATGGTCGGCCGGCGAGGTGTGGCTCGGCATGGCATGGCCTTGCCAATAGGGGTGTAGGGGATGGGTGTTAATGGCATGGTTAGACCCTAGGGGGACAAAGGGATTAAATGAAGATCATTTGGGGGCAAAACCCTGTTCAAAACAGTGAGCTAGGATTAGGGTGTAAATCATGCATGCCAAGTGTTTGATGAAATGGCCGCATGAAATAAACTTTTGAATTTTGAAAATATTTTTGGTTGGTTTGCTAGGTAGCATTTGAAAGATTTTTGCAGATCACAAAGTGGGCCTTGGTACCTCATTATGTGTACTATCAAGGGGTGCAAAGATCCACACATGTTTCTGTTAAGTTTTGAAAACTAGGAATAACCAAAGTAGGCATGAGAGTTAATTTGGCCAAAATGACCATTCACTTCAAATATTCATTTTGAGTTATTTTTCTTTGGGAAAAGTTTGGGAATGACTTAGATGATGTTTATTTCACCTAACAAACATTTTACAAGTAATGGATCACAGAACCATGGCAACTCAAATCAATTCCTAAATTAAATGCACATACACATGAATGCTTTCATTTTTACTTTGGAAAAGTTTTTGTTAACCCTAATTTTGATGATTTGGATCTTGATAAGCTTGGATTAAAGTTTTGGGATGCTACAAACCTTCCCCCCTTAAACAAAATCTCGTCCCGAGATTTACAAAGAAAACTAGGAACTAAAGAGATCTGGGAACTCTGTCCTAATGTACTCTTCGCGCTCCCAAGTGGCTTCTTCTTCGGTATGGTTGCTCCACTGAATCTTGAGAAACTTGATGCTCCTGATCCTGGTGGTTCTGTAGGCTTCTTCTAAGATACGGATGGGTACTTCTCTATAGGTCAGGTCATTGTTGATTTCTACAGCTCTGTGATCGATGTTCTTGAAAACTTTAGTCTTCTCGGGCACTTCCAGACATTTGCGAAGTAACGAGATATGGAACACATTGTGGATGGCTAACATCTCTTTAGGCAGTTCAAGTTGATACGATACTTCTCCTCGACGGTTCAGAATCTTGAAGGGCCCGATATATCTGGGGGCTAACTTTCCTTTCGGACTAAAGTGTTGAGTTCCTTTCAATGGTGAAACTTTGAGATACACAAAATCTCCGACATTGAAAGTCAGGTCTCTCCTTCTTTTGTCAGCATAACTCTTCTGTCTGGATTGGGCGGTCTTGAGGTGCTCACGGACTTTGTGAACTTTCTCTTCTGCTTCTTTGAGAATGTCGGGTCAAAATATCTGACTCTCTCCTACTTGCGACCAATTTAAAGGGGTACGACACTTTCTTCCATATAGGAATTCAAAGGGTGCCATCTGCAAACTAGCCTGATAACTTTTGTTGTATGAGAATTCTGCGAAAGGTAGGCAGTCTTCCCATTTTGATCCGTATT
Source organism: Avena eriantha (assembly GCA_910589775.1). NCBI lineage: Eukaryota > Viridiplantae > Streptophyta > Magnoliopsida > Poales > Poaceae > Avena > Avena eriantha. The sequence goes on along the minus strand of OU342746.1, from coordinate 66,051,198 downwards.
CTAGCACACAATCTCTAAGCATATCCTCTAGGATCTGGTTGACTCTCTCAGTCTGTCCATCAGCTTGTAGGTGATAAGCGGTACTGAAGTTCAACTTGGTTCCTAATCCTTCCTGAACTTTCTGCCAAAATCTCGAGGTAAACTGAGTTCCTCGATCTGATACTATGGTCTTGGGGGTTCCATGCAGACTAACAATCCTAGGAATATACATCTCTGCTAGCTTCGCACTCTGGTTGGTAGTCTTGACAGGTATAAAGTGGGCTACCTTGGATAGTCTATCAACTATGACCCAAATTGAGTCCTTTCCCATACTAGAAGTAGGCAAACCGGTGATAAAGTCCATTCCAATGGAATCCTATTTCCATTCCAGAACCTGCAATGGTTGCAACAGTCCTGCAGGTCTCTGATGCTCTGCTTTGACTCTTTGACAGATATCACATTTGGCGATGTAGCTTCCGATTTCTCTCTTCATCTTGTGCCACCAAAATTGCTCCTTCAAATCCTGATACATCTTCATTCCTCCTGGGTGGATAGAATAAAGAGTATCATGAGCTTCCTTCATGATAACTTGCTTCAGCTCGGAATCTGCTGGCACACAAATACGTCCTTTGTACCACAATACTCCTTCTTCGTCTTTAGTGAATCCATGTACCTTTCCTGTACCAATACGACGTTTGATTTCGTCGATACTTTCACTCCCCTTCTGGGCTTCCTTGATTTGGCTAATCAAAGTGGCTTGAAGTTCAATGCTAGCTAAGAATCCTTTGCTAACTAATTCAGTCCTGAACTGCTCCAACTCTTCATACAAACTTGGTTTCTTCTCCTTGATCATGGTGTTTAGCCTACACGGCAATCTGCTAAGAGCATCCGCTACCACATTGGCTTTGCCGAGGTGATAGTGAATGTCAAGGTCAAAATCCTTGATTAACTCTATCCATCTCCTTTGCCTCATATTCAGCTCTTTCTGAGTGAAAATATATTTCAAGCTCTTATGATCTGAGTAAATCTCACAGTGATTACCCATCAGGTAATGACGCCAGGTCTTCCACGCTAGAACCACAGCTGCTAGCTCAAGATCATGGGTCAGATAGTTCTGCTCATGGTGCTTCAGTTGTCGAGACAGATACGCGATGACTTTGCCTTCTTGCATCGACCAATCTTGCATGCGTCACAATACACATCAAATGGCTTCTTGATATCTGGCATGATTAATATTGGGGCTGATATCAATCTCTTCTTCAGCTCCTGAAAACTGGCTTCACACTTCTCTGTCCATTCAAACTTCTTGTCCTTCTTTAAATATTGGTTCATTGGTCGGGCTATGCTCCAGAATCCTTCTATGAACTTGCGGTAGTATCCCGCTAATCCGAGAAATGCACGGACTTGGGTTCGAGTGGTTGGGGCTTCCCATTCTTCGACATCTTTGATCTTGGCGGGATCAACAGAAACTACTCCAGCAGACACAATATGTCCTAGGAATCCTACTTCTTTCAACCAAATCTCACACTTGCTGAACTTGGCATATAACTGATGCTCTCTTACGGTTTCTAGGATGATTCTCAGTTGTTGCTCATGCTCTTCTTCTGACTTAGAGTAGATAAGAATGTCGTCGAAAACACAACTACAAACTTATCTAGGAAATTCATAAAGATCTTATTCATGAGATTCATGAAATAAGCAGGGGCATTGGTTAATCCAAAAGACATAACCGTATACTCGTATAAACCATAGCGAGTAGTAAAGGCGGTCTTCGGAATATCCGTTGCACGAATCTTAAGTTGGTGATAAATATTCCTAAGATCAATCTTTGAGAATACCTGGGCTCCAGTCAACTGATCAAATAGGTCCTCTATCTTTGGCAAGGGGTACTTGTTCTTGATGGTGACATCATTCAGCTTTCTGTAATCTGTGCATAGACGGTTGCCTCCATCTTTCTTGTCGACGAATAACACTGGTGATCTCCATGGCGATGCGCTTGGTTGAATCAAGCCTTTCTCTAACATGGCATCCAACTGCTTCTTCAGTTCCACTAACTCTGAGGGGTTCATGCTATAGGGTCTCTGGGCTATGGGTCCGGTTCCGGGGATTAGTTTGATGATGAACTCAATATCCCTATCTAGGGGCATACCTGGCAATTCATCTGGGAATACGTCGGGGTATTCACAGACTACTCTGACTTGGTCAATGGTGGGCAGGGCTACACTCTTGTTGCACTTGAATTGATGGGGTAAGGTTTCAGAGATATGCTCTACTGTTACTGTAGAACTACTGGTCATGGTGATGGCTTTCTTAGCAGAGTCTATCAGTCCTTTATGCCTTGACATCCAATCCATACCTAGTACTACTTCCAATCCTTTGGTTCCAAGTACAATTAGGTTGGCATAAAAATCTATCCCATGTATTCTGATAGGGAAAGCTTTGCAAATTTTTCTAGCTTTGGTTGTTGAACCGGGATTTGAACTATCATGACATGCTTCAGGTTGGTTGGGTGAATCTTACTAGTGCATGCAAATTCTTCGGTGACAAATGAATGCGATGCTCCCAAATCAAACAATACTCTTGCTAAAACTGAGTTGGCAGAAAACATACCTAGCACTACATTTGGCGCTTCCTGGGCTTCTTCTGCGTTCATGTGGAAGAGACAGCCGTTGTGGTTGTGCGGGTTCCCTGGGGCAAATCTTCTTCCTGGTTGAACACGACGCTGCTGCTGAGCTGGGGCATTCACATTGGCATTGGCTGCAGTCTTCTTGGGACACTCATTGGAGTAGTGACCCTTCACTCCACACTCGAAACAAGTGATCTGGGACTTGTCCTTGACTACGACAGGTACAACATTGCTGCCAGTTCTGGGTGCAGTGTTGTTGTTGTTGCTGTTGTTGTTCTTGGGAGGTGCACGGTTGAAATTGTTGGCATTGCCGGAGTTGTGATTGTTTCCTCCGGGCTTCCCATTGCCTCCGCTACGGTTGGGGTAGCTTGGGCGATACGTTGGGGGTCGGTTGTTCCTTGGTGCATATCTCGATGAAGGGTTGGGATGGTACTTCTGGTGACTGCTGGATCCTGACTGCTGCATCATATGACGCTTGCGGTTGTCGTTGGCCTGGTTGATCTTCCCTTCCATCTGAATGACAGAGTCGACTAGCTCTTCGAGATCCTCGAAAAGGATGTTGACGAGGACAGTCTGCATTTCATCATGCAGTCCGTTCCAGAATCTCTCTTTCTTCTTGGCCTCCGTGTTGATCTCATCAGGTGCATATCTGGCAAGTGATAGGAATCTATCACGGTACTCCACCACAGTCATTCTTCCCTGCTTCAATTCGTGGAACTCATCTCTCATTCTGTTGACTAGACCTTGTGGCACGTGAGTGCGGCTGAACTTGACTTTGGATGCTTCCCATGTCATCACTTGACCATGGTTCATATTGCGGATAGTATTCCACCAAGCTCTTGCATCTCCTGCCAGATAGTGGGTGGCGAAGAGAACTTTCTCATTTTCATCAACTCTGGCAACTTCTAAGTTGTTTTCCATGGTCTGCAACTAGTCATCAGCATCTAGTAGGTTTTCAGATTGACTAAAAATTGGGGGATTGGTATTCTGAAAATTCTTCAGTTTGGATCCTTGATGATCCTGATTTCCATGACCCTGGTTGTTGAGAGCCATCTGGGCGATCTGCTGCAATGTTGCTAAGTTGGCTTGGGGTTCTGCCCTGCTTGCTTCATGGTCTGCGATGAGATTCTGCAAGATCTGCAGCATTGGGTCTTGCGACGAGCTGCTCCCTCCTTGGTTTCCACGAGTCATCTGAGGATTGAGATGGATATAGGGGTAAGAGGGAAATTCTAAGGTTCATGGTTTTGGATTTTCAAAGCTAAAACTTTGAGTTAGACTCAGGTTTTTCAACTAACTTCATTTTCATTCATGCAAACAAGCACACGATACAAACACACACCACAACAATCAAAGGGAAAACAGATGGTTTGAAGAACCATTCTGCAAGCTACGATACATTGAGACCGATACATCTCATGCTACGACAATGCTCTGGTGCATCTCCTCATCATCAGTGTAGAAGTCCATGGCATCCTCCTCCAGAAAGTCATCATCGTTGCTGAGGTAAGAATCCATGTCTCCCTGGATGTCTTCACCCTCATCTTCTTCCTTCTTTGCGGCAAGCTAAGCTTCCTGCTCCTTGATGGTCTTCTCGAGGTCGGCCACCTTCTTGTAAAGATGGGCGATAGTGCGATCCTTCTTTGCATGCTGGCGGCGGAGAGACTAGCGATCTTGGACGAGCAGTGCGAAAGTCTGGGCCTTCTGGTCGGCAATGGCACGGTTCTGGTTGGCTAACTCTCTGGCATTGTTCAGTTCCTGCTGTCTATCATGAAGAAAGAAGTCAAGATTCTCCACTTGACGCCTCAACTCTGGGTGGCTTGGCATCTCCATCGGCATTCCCATGAAGTCACGTCTTGCATAGTGGGCAAAACGGGTTCCTTGTATCTTGTTGATACTGAGGGCACATAGACGTGCGAGAGCTTCATGCATTGCCCTGGCTAACCCATCTAGCGAGTTGTTCTCTCTCACGAAGAACTGAATTCTCCCGGAAGTTGGTGCTTCGATGCTTCCTCTAAGATCCGCGGTGACTAGCCACTGTAGGTCTCCTCCTAGAGGTCCTGGAAGTTGAGCTCCAAGAAACTCCAGATGTGGGCATTCCAGTAACTCCGATAGTGAATCCAGATCCCTCTCGAAGATCAGCTGACCTCCGTTTCCCAACTGCTAAAACTTGTTGAACTGAGTCTCCATCTACAAGAATTAAGGATGAGGGAGTTAGTGAAGTGATCAAGTGTGTCAAATTTTAAGTATTAATGTAAGAATTTTGAGGAACATTAATTTTTGAGAAAGAATGAGTTCATAAGGATAAGAGAGGAGATAGTTTTTCATAAATACTCACTTTGGTTTTGAAACTAAGTTTTTGGTTCATACGCCCATTCTAACTAGGGTCTCCTATGGTCAGGATGGCTCTGATACCAACTTGTCAACACCCGGATTTTTAATCCCAGATGCTCGTTATGCCATACCTCGCAATCCCAGGATTACCATTTTTGCGAGACATAACAGATTGGATATCACAGTACATCATCCATTACAAACCATACATAAGGTCTTACACAAATAAGGATCTCATGATCCAGTCTTAATACAACAAGCAGCGGAAATAAAAGATAAGCGTAGCGGTGGGGTCCATCTTCAGGGGCACATGCAATGCTGACGAAGGAAGATAGTCCTAGTTATCATAGCCGTCCTGCTGGCCATCATCTTCATAATCTCCTTCATAGTCTGGCCATGAGAATAGCAAGGGACAACAACCATGAGTACTCTTTAAGTACTCGCAAACTACCACTAACAAGTAATATAGTTCTAAGTTAAAGTACTAAATCTAAGTTTAACTATAAAGTTAAGTTTGAAACCTAAGCTGAGTCCAGAAGCAAAGAAGGATAAACTAAAGTTCTAGAATCACTTAAGTTGGGAAGCTATTGTCATAAACACAACCCTGTTTTGGTCAAGTCAAAATTCATCATTCATTTCATAAGTTGTTTGGAAAACATCTGACAACGAAACAGTATGGCCATTCCAACTGTCCATAACCGCGGACGCGGCTATTCGAATAGTTTGACACTCTGCAGAGGTGGTACACTTTCACCACAAGATTCGATACATCTGTCAGGGATAACCCTGAATCATCATACTTAGTATGCAAATGATCAAACATAACCTTCCCTTTACACACCCTAGTATAACCACCTCTCCTATGAGCATGGCCTCCCAACCATGACCATCAGTCATCTTGGGCACTGCATAGGTGGACAACATTGAGAGGTAGCCTCAGCTCAAACCTCTCCCGCGAGGGAACTAATACTAATGCATATAAATATCCAGCTAAGCCTTACCCAATTCAGGTAGTGTGGTTGTACGGTAAATTTGGAACGGTATCGCATCCAAATCCAACCATCAGTTTTATAAAAGGATTAAGGCTCATGCCTCAACATTTTCACCATCATAAACCATTTGTGTTTCTCAACACATGTCAAAACATCTCAATAGAATGACTCATCATTCCATGGTTTTCATAATTCATTTTCACCAATTGTTCCCATCTAAGGTGACTCGAGTTTTTGATCTATCCTAAACTACTAAGTTAAGAGTGTTCACTAAGGTAGAAAAGATGGGTTCAATCTCATGCCATGGAATGACATCTAAAGGGTTCTAAATAGGTCAAGTTTTTTTACTCTTTATGCTACCTTCTTAACAAGTAAAGAACTTTGTGTAAACTAAGGGAGGTAAAACTTGTAAATAAGACTTGGGGTAACTAATAGTCAAAGTGGTATGACTCAAGCCTGCCTATAGCATCTTGGATCAAGTTAACTAGCTTAATTCTAGTTTACTACAATATCTTGCCTTGGTTGGTGAAGTGGTTGAAGTTTTCTTCTTCTTCTTGGTACAACTCCTCCTCCTCGAAAGCTTGGTCGGTACTATCATCTATAAATACATACGGAGTACACAATCACCAAACAATACTTAACTAGTCTAATTAGCACTCTATGGTATACATTTGATGATCTATTATCATCTCAAGCATCACAAGTTTAATTTACTAGTTTCATTCTTTTTAATTTAGAAAAGTAATTTCTACTCATTGAAAAATTAACTAAAGTTTAATATTCACCACCTAAAATATGGGATCATGTGGACACATGTCATCACCACATATTCTAACATGTAGGAATGGGATTTAAAGGTTGGATCAATATTACTTTGGTTTAAGTTCATTATTTAATGATTTAAAGTGACTAGAAATGCCTAGATAGCATTATTTTGGTACTAGTCCAAAGTCACTGCATGTACACCTTAATATTATTATATCTTCAGATAGATATGATGAAATGTGAATTTTGATAGTTGGAATCAACTCAAAACCTATCTTGGTTGATTTTATAAAAATGTTGCAAGTTGCAAATGCTTCTGTTTTATTATTTTTACTAGGAGAGATCTATAACTCTAATTGAATTAAATCCAACAGGCCTGGATATATCATTTCAATACCTTTCAGGCAAAATTAGTTTCATGCAATTTGGATTTTGTAAATCTCTCTAAATTGATTTTCAAACTCAGAGACAGAACTAAGTTTAAACTAAAGAGGAAAATCCTAATTCAAACTAACTGGGTCGCGCGGGTAACTCTAACGAGTCAGCCCAGTGTCACTCCGCGGCGTGGGGCTCAACTGATAGGGGGTCCACAAGTCAGTGACTCATAACGCGCGAAGCGGTACGGGGCGGTGTGGGCCGTTAGATTAGAACGGGGATCTACGGCTGGGGATCGTCGTCGACGACGAACAGGTCGCCGGCGAGCTCGAACCCTAGCGGCTCGGTGGGGGTGCATAGGGGGCATACCAGGGCTCCAGCGACAATGGCGAGGCGGGCAAACAATCTGGTGGTCGACGGGGAGCTCAGGGACAGTCGAGGCAGCTCCGGGGGTGGTCGCAATCAGTGGCACCCTTCTCCTCCAGAGGAGGCCTGCTCCGGTGCAATTCCAGCAAGCTGCTGCTCCCCTTGCTCCGGCTAGTGGTGTGGGATGGTCAATGAGGTGAGGGGAGTGGAGTGGTGTGCTTCAACTGGCTGGGGTTGGCCTCCTTTTATAGGCTGGACGGCGAGACCGAGAGGGATGGGCAGGCGACGGTGGCAACATGGCTACGGGCGGCTAGCGGCATGGCTGTGGCTGGCGATCGACAGGCGGTCTCCTGGCGGTGCTCTAGGAAGTGAATGTGGGCTTAGGGGCGGTGGTATGCGGTCGGGGCGAGCTGGCGCTCTGAGCGGCAGAGGCAGCGGTGTCCACGGCGAGCGATGGCTGTGGTGCGTTGGGCAGCGAAGGAGCGTGTCCGTCGTGTTCCCTGGGTCGTGGCAGAGCGGTAGGCGCAGGCTACGATCGAGCAGCGGTCCACTGCTGGGCTTGGCTTGGGCAGGGGACAGAGGGTGGCGGTGAGGGCCTGGATACCTCCTAGGCATGGCGAGAGAGAGGGAGGTGGTCTGCTGGGCGAGTGCATGGTCAGCCGGCGTGGGGTGGCTCGGCAGGCATGGCCTTGCCAATAGGTGTGTAGGGGATGGGTGATAATGGCATGGTTAGACCCTGGGGGGACAAAGGGATTAAATGAAGATCATTTGGGGGCGAAACCCTGTTCAAAATAGTGAGCTTGGATTAGGGTGTAAATCATGCCTGCCAAGTGTTTGATGAAATGGCCGCATGAAATAAACTTTTGAATTTTGAAAAGATTTTTGGTGGCTTTGCTAGGAATAAGCTTGAGACTCTGTGGGTGCTTGGGATTTGAAAATTGAGCTTGTTTGAGTGGTTTTTGAAATAGTGGGATCTTCCCATATGAAATAGATTCAAGTTTAAACTGTCATTTAAACTAAGCATTTGAAAGATTTTTGCAGATCACAAAGTGGGCCTTGGTACCTCATTATGTGTACTATCAAGGGGTGTAAGGATCCACACATGTTTCTGTTAAGTTTTGAAAACTAGGAATAACCACAGTAGGCATGAAAGTAAATTTGGCCAAAATGACCATTCACTTCAAATATTCATTTTGAGTTTTTTTTTTGGGGAAAAGTTTGGGAATGACTTAATTGATGTTTATTTCACCTAAGAAACATTTTACAAGTAATGGATCACAGAACCATGGCAACTCAAATCAATTCCTAAATTAAATGCACATACACATGAATGCTTTCATTTTTACTTTGGAAAAGTATTTGTTAACCCTAATTTTGATGATTTGGATCTTGATAAGCTTGGATTAAAGTTTTGGGATGTTACAGGAGGAGCCCTTATGCAAAACGGACGTCCTATAGCCTACCATAGCGAGAAACTTGATGGTGCTTGCCTCAACTATCCGATTTATGACAAAGAGCTTTTTGCCTTAGTTCGTGTCCTTCAAGTTTGGCAACACTACCTTTGGCCCAAGGAATTTATCATACATTCCAACCATGAGTCGTTGAAATTTCTCAAAGGCCAAGCTAACTTGAGCAAGAGACAGGCTAAGTGGGTTGAGTTCATGGAGTCTTTTCCGTACATAGTCAAGTATACGAAGGGCAAAGATAATGTAGTTTCGGACGCATTGTCTCGCAAACATACAAGCCTTCTTACGAGACTTGAAATCAATGTGTTGGGTCTTGAGGAAATAAAATCTTTGTATGCTCCCGATCCGTTCTTTGAACCAATTTTCTCAAAGTGCTCCAGTGAAAAAGGAGTTGATGATTTCTATTTGCATGAGGGCTTTCTATTTAAACAAAACAAGCTATGCATTCCGAAGTCGTCGCTTCAACTTTTGCTTCTCCAAGAATCTCATGGTGGAGGCCACATGGGTCACTTTGGCCGTAACAAGACATTGGACATGCTCTCCACTCACTACTTTTGGCCTAAGATGAAGCGCGACGTGGAGCGCTACGTTCAACAATGCACGACATGTGTTCAAGCTAAGTCGCAAGGTAATCCCTATGGTCTTTATATGCCATTGCCTATTCCTCATACCCCTTGGTCCGACATTCGCATGGATTTCATGTTAGGATTGCCTAGATCTAAGCATGGTCATGATTCTATATTTGTTGTTGTGGATCGTTTTTCCAAAATGGCACACTTCATACCGTGCCATAAGACCGACGATGCTTCACATGTTGCAAATCTATTTTTCAGGGTAATTGTCCATCTTCACGGTGTGCCAAGGACAATCGTCTCCGACCGCGACGTCAAATTCATGAGCTACTTATGGAAGACCCTCATGGCCAAGCTCGGTGTCAAGATCCTCTTTTCATCTGCCTCGCATCCTCAAACTGATGGCCAAACCGAAGTTGTCAACCGAAGCCTTGGAACACTCCTTCGTGTGTTGATCAAGAAAAACCTTAAGGATTGGGAGGAATGCATCCCACACGCCGAGTTCGCCTACAATCGAGCCAAGCACTCAACAACCAATATGAGTCCATTCATGATCGTCTATGGTTTCGAGTCCCTCACCACACTCGACATCCTGCCACTATCGCTCCATGAGTGAACGGACATGGACGTCGAGAAACGCGCACAAGCTATGAAGAAACTTCATGAAGAAACAAGAGCTACTATCGAACAACAAGTCCTTCGCCAAGATTCAAGGTTAAACAAGGACAAGAAGGAGATGATCTTTGAAGAAGGTGACCTTGTGTGGATACACCTAAGAAAAGACCGCTTCCCCACGGGACGTGACTCCAAGCTCAAGCCAAGAGGAGATGGTCCCTTCAAGGTCCTCAAAAGAATCAACATCAACGCCTACATCATCAACATACCGACCTCCTAGTACCTTGCAAGCAATACATTCAATGTCAAGGACCTTTCACCCTACCATGGAGATGTTCAAGATGATAACCATGAAGAGTCGAGGACGACTCTTTCCCAGGGGGGGGAGCTGATGCAGCCCATCCTACGGATGCTTCTACATCTACACCAACAAGTCCCCCAAGTGGACCCATGACTCGTGCCCGAGCCAAACTCCTACAAGCTAAGGTGAACTCGCTCCTTTCCTCGTGCCAATTTGATACCTCCTTGGATGGCATGCTACTTCATGCAACTACCCTATGCATCATTAGTTACGAAGCTTCGACACATCACCAAGCATCCAAGGATGGACAACAAGGAGCAGAGCATGAAGCAGGAGCAACTGGAGCTGCTCAGACCGGAGTCTCCGGTCTGCGCACACCAGAGTCTCTGGTCCACCAAAGTCTCTGGCCTGAAGACACCGGAGTCTCCAGCCCCACCTCTGGTCTGCCCCCAGAATGGAGCTCGGGGTCAATCTGACTGCCCCTCCTGAGGCTGGTCCGGAGACCGGCCGGAGTCTCCGGTCCAGACCGGAGTCTCCGGACCACCACACCGGAGTCTCCGGACCGACCGTCGCCAGGCATGTAAAAGGCCTTTGGGCCTTCGGCCCATGTACCCCTTAGTCCGTCCAAAACTTGTCTTTTATTCCTAAAGTACCCCTGACTGTGTGGCTGGCCTATATATAGTCCCCCACCTCCATTGGAAACCCTAGGCATGAAATTGGAATTAGTGGAAACCCCTTTGTGTATCTATCTAATTCTTGCCTCATGCTCCTTGACTAAGGAGCACCAATATCCCCAAACCTTGTTGGAGTTTGCATCGTGCCTCCACGTTGTACAAGGCCTAGGCATCGGTGTCGCTTTGCCTAGACGTCAAGATCTCACCGAGTCTCCCATCTCGCCATGCCAGTTCGAGAGAGAGTCCTCCGCCCGACGCCGATCCTAGGGATTGCGCTGGACCGGTTACCGCCGGCGTGAGCTATTGGTCTGTATCGTGGTTTTGTGTGTGTGTGTTCTTCGCGTTCTTCGTGCATGTGTTCGTCGTGTTCATCCTTCCCTCCTCTCCCCGCACTCCATCGTCGATTTGAAATGGAATCATGAAAGATCGGGCCACCCTAGAGGTTTGCCCTCAACACATGAGTCCCGCAGAGGTAAGCGCGCTTATCTGGTTTCTACGTGAGAATCACGACATCTTCGCATGGAAACCATCTGACACGCCTGGTGTCCCGAGGGAACTCGCTGAGCACAAACTTAACACCGACCCCAAAGTGCGACCGGTGAAACAGTCGCTACGGCCCTTCAATGAAGAGCGCCGCTGAGCAATCGCCGAAGAAGTATAGCGTCTACTCGCCGCACTCTTCATTTGGCCAATCAAGTACTCCAAGTGGCTGGCAAACCTAGCCCTGGTTATAAAAAAGAACAACACCTGGAGAATGTGTATTGACTACACCAACCTCAATAGCGCCTGCCCAAAGGAGGAGTTCGTCCTACCGTGCATCGATCAGATCATCGACTCGACCGCCGGATCGGAGTCGCTGTGCTTCCTTGACACATAATCTGGTTATAACCAGATCAAAATGGCGGCAGAGGACGAGGAGAAGGAGAAGATCATTTTGCGGCCCGAAAGTTGGGGTGTCTAGGCAACGTGGTACCCAAGTTGCTTACAATCAGCTGCATTGCCCAAAGTTGGCGTGCCAAATACTCAGAGAGTCTTTTTCGGCACGAATTCAACTTTACGTTTCAATACAAAATATCAGGCTAATGGCCGTCAAGTTGGGCCCCCCTGTCAGTTCTCGCTGTTATGTCGCTCCCGTCGCTTAGGCAGGGTGGCTGTCACGTAGGCTTGCAGCGCTAGCACATTGGATAGGACAACACCACCGGCCCAGTGTATTGACATGACAAAACAGGGCACATGTATCGGCATTATAATTATTTTTTATTTACTCAGAAGCTAGAACGGCCACCTCCACGCATCTCTCCTTGGACTTCCGTCCCCGTCATTAACCAGTACCTTAAAAGCGCACTGACGGTTCCACCATTCCCGTGCCTCGCAGAAACCACTCTTCTTCTTCTTCTTCATGTCATCTGTCTTCTTCCTGTCTTCTCCTTGCCGCCATGGAAGGTCGTCACACTCTAGAGACAAGCTTCACTTCCCATGACAATAAGAAGATAGACGTTGTCGACACCAATGAGGAGGAGACAGTGGTGCGAGTCCTGAGGATGTACGAGGGTTGGCTTGAGAAAGACGAGGACAAGTTTGTGGGATTGGACCTCGAGTACACCTCGGAGCACCCATATGAAGGGAGTGAAGTCGCTGTCGTTCAACTGGCCATGAGGAAACACATCCTTGTCTACCACCTCTCCAGGTTTGTAGATCTGCTCTCTGTAGCTAACCGCTTTTAGGGTTTTCTCCTATTGTTCTTTATCCATTTGCTTACCTTGCAACTACTGGATTTTATTTAGGACCAAATAAATTATGACAAGACAATGTTGAGAGTCTTCATCTTGCATTTACTAAACTTTTCAAAATTATATTCAGATGATGATCTTGCATTGACAAAATATTTTTGGTGATGAGAAACTACATACTTTCAGGACTAACAGGAATTGTCTGGTGCTGCACCAGTTCCTTGTAGAAAATGGAATTGTTTTCTGCACTATCGACAATACAACTGATTTTTCGAAATTTTATCGAGAGGGAATTACAATTCCTACGCACAACTAGATCGATATTCAGAGTCTTGTCAAGATCCTAGGGGGCTCGAGGAAGGATGGAATGGCATCACTCGCAACTAGAATCCTCGATGAGTCGTACGATAGAATGAAAGAATATTTCCCTATGGATAGGCACGATTTCTGGGACGAGTGGCCGTTAGGTGATATAAACCTGAAGTATGCAGCCATAGATGCTTACGTGACCTACCAGCTGAACAAGAAGATCCATTTTTTCTATGTTACCTCGTGTTTTGCCCTATTTGCAAGAGGGAAGACGAGCTTAGGGGAGCCCTTTGTAGAAAATGCAGAATAGCTGAGTTTGAAGCTGCATATGCAAAGGAAATGGCTGCATCTGAAGCAGCTGATAGAGAGGCTGCAGAAGCAGCCAAAAGAGAGCTTGCAGCTGAAGCAGAAGTAGTTGATAGAGAGGCTGCAGCTGAAGCATCAAACAAAGAGGCAGCATCTTCTAGCGGCAACAATCAGGTCTGTGATGTACCGCTAATTGTGCCGTAGGATGCTGAAGATAGGGGAGGCAAGTCAGATCCCAGGTGGGACGAAGCATTTTGTGAGCTGTGGAGTGCCAATAATGTAAGATCCACCTGGAATGATCGCAGTTGGTCGCCTAGGAACAATGGCAAGCACCTCAAGTGGGCTGATGAGAAGTGACTTAAATTTTACTTCTCAGTGTTATGTTTCTATTTTGTGGAACTCTTTTATCTTATCAAGATGTTCCTCAAGTGAGAGTAGTAAAATAAATTTAACCCTCTTTGTGTTATGTTTATGTATGTGTCTTGTAGCTTGTCAAGATGGCAGCTCGTTAATTGGCACTTTGAAAGAGTACCCTTTTCCTCCCTCGCTAAATAGATATGTTTCATTTTGCCATAATTGGTAGCAAATCTAGAGAAGATTCTCTCTTTGATAATTCGTTCCCTTTTGTACCTCTTTTTGCCTCCGATAAGGTAGAAAATCTAGAGCAGCAAATGACACCAGGAAAAATACATTCATTCAGAAAACAAAACAAATGTAGATATAGCTGTGCGCAGCTAAATAGGATATAGCGATAGAAAGTAGGTTGCTTAATGAGGTTCGATGCATTCAACCAGAAATAGGATGCAAGCAAAATATAGAAAATCAAAAGAAGATGCTTAGCAGTAGCAGCAGACACATTCAACCACTCCTTCATGCGCCCACGCATCCGCCTCCTCCCTCCGGCGCTTCCTCCACTTCTTGCTACCTAGTCCATTGATCTTGGGGGCCTTGGGCCTGATTGGAGGCATGCGACCCTCTTTGATGGCCACCCGCTGGAGGTTTCAGAGGTGAATGACGAGAGCCTGGTGTTCAGCGATGTAGGCGTTGACGTTCATGGTCTCGCCGCCTTTGTGGATGTCGGAGCCCGGGGCCTCTGCATGTTTCAGTAAGGAGTTGAAGTCGGTGCCGGCGAGACTCATCCAGCAGAAGGTGATCCCCTTGCAGAAGGGGCAGCTGTAGTTGTCGTCCCTGAAGAAGGCATCATACTGGTCGGCCTGCAGCCTCCTCAGCACCTGACGAGTCTTGGTGTGCCTGGACTCGTCATCGCTGCAGACGTCGCTGCCGGAAACCTATTGGAAGAAAAGGAAAATGGGGGAGTGTCACATCCCAAATTCTAGCTTTGGTACTGCATACTTCGATGGCATTGCATCAATACTCATCTTTGAGAAAATTCAGTTTTGAAAGCCTTTTGCCAAAACCCCTTTTCTTTGCTAGTTCCTCTTATTTGCAAGCCTATTAGGATTTTTACCTAGCATCTGCATGTTTGACACTATATAGTCATTCCAGATGTTTAGTTGTATAGAGTTTTCAATTACGAACCCGTAGAAACTTGTTTCGCTCGATTCAGTGCTGTAGATCAAAAGTTATGTTAGTTTTAGTGTGGACTGAATTTTCAGATTCAGGTTTTTCAGAAAAACAGACAGTTCAGAGTTGCAACAGAGCAGAAAAAGAATAAAGAGAAAAGAAGAAAAAAAGGGAAAACCGGCAGCCCAGCTGGGTGACTGCCAGCGGCCCACCTGGGCCCAGCTCCCACTAGCGGCCGCGGCCGAACAGCGCCGGCCCACCAGTGGCCCATCGCCCCCGCGTAGCCCCCTTCCCCTTCTCCTTTCCTTTTCTTTTTGGCTTTCTTTTTTTCTTTTTGTTTTTTTTTCTGACGCTGGGGCCCGCCTGTCAGCCCTCCCAGCGAGAGCAGTTCGTGCTCGACACGCCCTCTATCGCCGCGGTTCTCGCCGGTTCCGTTCGGAGACGGACGCCTCCGCCTCAACCACCTAGGCCGCTACAAAGCCCTCGACCCCCTTTACGACCCCCCCCCCGAAACCCTACCTACCCCGCCGCCAAGCCTCGGCAATTGCTCACCGGAGTTCCGCCGCCGTCGTCACCATTGCCACCGGTACGAGCTCCATCTCGACCTCCACGCCCCCTCTTTCGTACCACAGCTCGGTGCCGAAGCGCCGCAACTTTTTCTGACCCCCATTTTACCCTACCGCACGCACGACCGCCCCCCCGAGCTCTCCAGAGTCCGCCGCCCGCCGCTGCCGCTCCAGCCGGACCTTGCCGTCACCCGAGGTCGCCGTCGGCCACGCCGACCCCACCCCTGCACCCGCTGCGCACTGCCCCACGCCATAGACCAACCGCCGCCCGCCGTTGCCGCTAACCCACCGCTGCCGTCGCTAGGTGAGCACCGCCGCAGTAGCTCCTGGCCATTCGATCGCGCGTGGACGACCAGGATCGGTCGTTGACTGGGCCAGTTAGTCGCTGACTGGTCAAAGTCCAGTCAGCATCGCGTCAGCTGGACCTGCCCGTCAGCGGGAATATTCCCCGGTAATATTCCCCTCTAGTTTTTAGAAAAATTCATAAAAATGCAGAGAATTTGTTTAACTTTTGAAATTCATAAAAAAGATCTACTTGGCCAATAATTGCAAATAAGGTATCGTTGGGTTCGCAAAATTGTGTTGAATTTTATTCTACAATAATATCCTAGGTTTACTGTATGTATTTTCCTAAGATTATAAAAAGGCTTAAAGTAGTATTAATTTCGCAGAAAAAGACCTGTAATCTTTTTGGAGTAAATCCTTTTGGTCTAGGCTCTTTTTTGAACTATCTGTCCAGTAGTACATAGGTCACACTTGAATAACATTGTTTACATCAATAGTTCAGTGTTTTGACTAAAAGCCTAATAGTTAGTCCTTTTTATGCTCAAATTGTTTTCCCTTGCATTAAAGGTTTTCCCATGCATCATTCAGTAGTAGCATTGATCAGAGAACATAACTAAAACTACTGCAGCTTTATTAAAGTGCCATGCATGCATTGTGTTGCATTTGTTGATCTCTATGTGTGGTTTGTTTATTTGTTTGAATTGCTTTCGTGTAGATTGTGAGGATTGTAACCCGTGTGACTGTCCGGACTGT
Organism: Avena eriantha; assembly: GCA_910589775.1. Lineage (NCBI taxonomy): Eukaryota > Viridiplantae > Streptophyta > Magnoliopsida > Poales > Poaceae > Avena > Avena eriantha. The sequence goes on along the minus strand of OU342746.1, from coordinate 66,034,663 downwards.
GCTTTTGACTCCGGCAACTACCAAGGCAAGTAGAGCTTCATAAAAGTCCTATTTATTTTCTATATGCATTGTAGCTTGTTTTGTTTTACAAGTTTTATCTATTGCTATGCTATATCCTATTATGCCGTAGTCTATCTCGTTAGGTGAGCCGCCGTAACTAGTTGTGCTTAGTTGTGCTTATGTAGACGAGGGTGGGATACCCCATGGCAAAGATTGTTTTGAAAGAACGTGTTTGGAAAGTTTGAAAACAACTTAATTAATGAACTCTCTAGGTGGATTGGAAATTGCTTGGTTCGTGAATGACGGGCCCATGTCTATGGTTACCCGAGTAGCTCACTTGTGGATGGCCACCCAGGTTTCTGAGAAATGATTAGTGTCTTGATTTGGTAGCTTACATGTACAACCATATGCCAGTGAGTTATGGGTGGATGGATGGACTTAGTAGGTCGTGGCGACCCGAGCTCTTCGTATCCAGAGATGTAGTGAATGTGATAGGTTGGTACGGTGCGTGGATGGGCTTGGGGAGCTACTTCCCGCATTTTCTCTTCTTGGGATTCTCCCTATCATGACTCAATATGCGTGTCATGATACGATCGGGTCGACCAAGTCATATGGGTAAATTGTGCAACCATTGCAGGGTGTAAAACTAAGTGCTTAGCCGTGTCCCCGGTAATGGATGATTGAGTTGCTGAATTGTGGGTGTGATGACATGTTCTCATTCATTCTAACTTGTAATTGCTAAAACTTGTGGTTGAAACTTAATTGGGTTGTTTGATAAAGATTAAATTCTTTACAAATGATTTACAAATGGTAGGATTAAGTATTTTGCTGCTGTAACTAAGCATGAACCCCACAAGCCAGCTATGCATATAGCTATTAGTCTGTTGTTACTCTCATTGTTCCACTTGCCAGTGCATTCCAAGTGCTGACCCTTCGGGGCTGTTACATTTCATGTTGCAGGTTACTCTTCCGGTTACTCTGAGTAGTAGTGTTGGTTGCGACCCTCCACTCAACATTTTGTTCGCATGTGGCGTCTAATGGAGACTAGAGCTACTTTATTTATGCTATCTTTTGCTACTTGTTTACTTGTGCAAGCGTTATGCTTTGCAAACTTTGTAATAAATGCAATATTCTGGATCATACCGTTGTAATAATGATGCACTGTTAATTCTTTGATGTCTATCGATGCTATGTATGCCAATGAACCGATCCAGGGATTGGCATGATACATAGAGGTGCAATCCTTCTGGGTTGTACCGTTTCAGATGGTATCAAAGCAGTGTGTTGACTATAGGATCGTGACCTAGGATTGGAATAGGAAGCCTTATTTTTACTTAAGCCTATTTTAAATTCTGTCTTTATTCTTATGCCTTTCATTCTAGTAAATTCTTTTCCTTTGCTGTTCTCACTCTTTCCTCTTTACAATTGATAGATGGGAGATGCCGCCAGACTTGAGTATGTTTGGCTCCAATCACCAAGACCCTTTGCAAGACAGTTGGCGGAGCTTTGCCGGACGCTGGGCATGCTAATGCCGATGTTCAAAGGGAGAAGGATGAACACCTATGTGCCTGGAGATCGCGTATGGGAGATCACCGCTATTGTTCTTGCAGATCCCACCATGCCTGGTATTGAGAACCTGAACCTCACCAAGAAGTACCTTACTTGGGAGCAAGGAGTGGAGTCTGCCATGCATGAGACACTGTCACACCTATGCTATCTCCACCGACACCGACTACCAGCAGGTTCAGCTTTCCTTGCATTTGGAAGTCGGAATGAGGATGGGCATGTGATGGTTACCACAGGTAATCAGAACAACATGCCACTCCATGAGAAGCAATTAGAAGACATGGAGATCAAAGCTTGGGAGAGGGAAGAGAAGTTGATGCAGCAAAAGGAGGAGCTGGATTATTTTCAGGGCACTATGCATCTAAAGGGTATGAGATGGAAACCCTGCACACTACCGTGAATACAATGGAGCAAGCCCTCATTGGTAGAGATGCCACGATTGCAACGCTGAACCAAACCATTGTGCAAAGGAATCAAAGTTGTGGCTGAGCATGAAAAACCATTGTGGACATGGCTGCCTAGATTGCTGCCCTTCAGGCACAGCAGAATCCACCACCAAATAATGGCAATGGCGATGATGGGAACGATGGTGATGATGATAGTGATGATGATGATGATGCAGATAATGGTGATGGAGGTAACAATGGTGGTGGAGGTAACAATGATGATGATGGAGGCAGTGATGATGAAGGAAGCGATGACGATGATGGAAGAGATGCGGCGGGCGCTTTTGTTGAAGGAAGCCAGGAGGAGGACCCCGAAGAGGTGGAATTCGAGGACTCAAGTGAAGAAGACTCGGGAGAGGTGTACACGCCACCACCGTCGCATGCACGAGGATCGAAGCGTCAGCGCATGGACTCCAAAACCTATTGCAACCTGTTCATCAAATAGCTAGAGATGGTCCTCCAAAACTAATCTTCGTTAGGGATATTCGTTAGTCTTAGACATCGATCAATGTAAACTTCTGCACTATTAGCTTATTGTGTTTAGAATGCTCAGTTAAGTACCTTGAAGTTCCAGGAATTTTTGTGAGATTTATTAAATGATTTTTGGACAAGTTTGGGTAAAATTCGTGTTTTTACTGCTGCAGTTTTCTGCTGAGTCTGTTGTACTGTACGATTTTTCATGTTTTATTGGTAACTGTGAAAAATCTGAGAAATTGGTTTCTGGTGCATAATTATCTGTAGTATCTGCACAAAACCAGCAAGAATTCCTGACGGTTTTAAGTCAGGCAAAAAAAATCGTGAACAGGACAAAACTGTTCTGCCAGATTTCAGGTTTTGCTTGTTTTGCTGTTTTGCTTTGCCAAATGTTGTTATCAGCGTTTCTAAATTATGTTGTAGCTATATATTGCTAAGGAAAACCTGGAACAGTGTTTGTGTGTGTGATTGGTCATGTGGTGATTGCTTATGGTTGTTGTGGATGAATTGTTGTTGCTTTAAGCTTGTTGCATGGGTAGGAGGCTGTTGCTTATCTTTAGTTGCTTCTTTCTAATCTTACCTATGCTGAACCGCAGATGGCTCGTCGTCGAGTACCTGATGAGATGGCTCAACTCATGGTCGCTTAGGCGCAGCTGACCGAAGTGATGACGCAGTTCATGGTAACTTAGAATAACAACAACAACAACAACGGGAACAATGAGCCGCAGGGGGATGCTCTCACTAGGTTCCTGAGGCTGAGGCCAGCTATGTTCTCCTCTGCACCTGAGCCCATGGTTTCTCTCCACTGGCTTCGTTCTGTGAACAAGGACTTTGTGACCGTTGGTTGCACTGATGTTGAAAAGGTGAGGTTTGTTGCTCACTTGCTGGAAGGATCAGCTGCTTCTTGGTGGGATGCTTTCCAGATCACCCACCCGCTGGACACAGTTACTTGGGCTATGTTTGAGGAAGATTCAGGATGAACCACGTATCTGCCGGGACCATGAGCCTAAAGAGGAAGGAATTCCGCAACCTGCGCCAAACCAACCACACTATGGTGGATCACATAGAGGAGTTCAACAATCTCTCTCGCTATTCCCCTGAGGATGTGGACACTGATGCCAAGAGGAGGGACAGGTTCCTGGATGGTCTCAGTGATGAGCTTTCACTTCAGCTATCTGTGGTTTATTGTCCGACATTTCAGAAGCTAATGGACAAGGCTAGAATTCTAGAAGGGAAACAACAGCAGGTGGAAAGAAGTAAGAGGAAGAGCAGCCATCACTCCTCAGGATCACACCACTGTGCTCGCACCTCTTATGATGGACACTCTGGATACTCTAAGCATGGCGGAGATGACCGTAACCACCGTGGAAGTAATGGACATCGCCACGATGGTGACAGGAGTGACAATCGCCATCGTGGAGGAAATGGTCACCACCATAATGGCCACCACCACAATGGCCACAAGAGCTACAACAACAACTCTGGGAGGAACAATGGACACAACCGCTATGGCAGGAGGGATCTCAGTGAAGTGGAATGCTTCAAGTGCAAGAAGATGGGGCACTATGCTGATAATTTGCCAGAGAAGAGGATTGAAGCAAGAAGCAAGCCTAATGCAAACCAGAAGGCAACAGTCAACCATGTGAACGTCGAGGAAATTCAGAATGAACCAGAGCTAGTGGTTGGTAAGTTTCCAATCAATACCCACATCGCATTTGTTCTTTTCGATACTGGTGCATCGCATACATTCATATCAAGGGCATTTGTGGATAAGTATAAGCTACCTATCGAGGCTCTTAGAGGATCAATTAGAGTAAGTTCCCCTGGGGGAGAGATGATAGCTAGTGCAGCATGTCGAGGGGGACACTAGAAATTGGTGCTTATGCATTTCCTGCACACCCGGTTATACTAGAATCCCAAGGTCTAGATGTCATATTGGGCATGGATTGGATGTCGGAACATCAGGGTCGGATAGATTGTGCTCAACGAGCAATTTCACTCACCACACCAAAGGGAGTAAGGATCAGATATAAGTCGCCTACCAGTATTGGAGTGGTCGAGTTGAATTCTCTTAAGGGGGTTAGCCTAGAGGATGTAGCCGTAGTAAAAGAATACTCCGATGTGTTTCCGGATGAGCTGCCAGGGATGCCACCTGACAGGGACGTGGAGTTTCTTATTGACTTGATGTCGGGAACAAGACCGATAGCCAAGAGGCCATATAAGATGGATGTGGAGGAACTGGAGGAGTTAAAGAAGCAGCTTAGAGAGCAATTGGACAAGGGAATTATTCAGCCCAGTTCATCGTCTTGGGGCGCGCCTATTCTATTCGTGGAGAAGGACAGTAGTAAGAGATTGGTGGTTGACTATCGCTCACTTAATGAAGTGACCATTAAGAATAAATACCCATTACCCAATATAAATGATTTGTTTGATCAGTTGGAAGGAGCAAAGGTGTTTTCCAAGATTGATTTAAGATTGGGATATTTCCAATTGAAGATCCGTGAGGAAGACGTACCAAAGACCACTTTCACCACTAGGTATGGGTTATATGAGAATACAATTATGTCTTTTGGACTAACAAATGCTCCGACATATTTTATGACCATGATGAACAAGGTATTCATGGAGTACTTGGATAAGTTCGTGGTGGTGTTCATTAATGACATATTGATATTTTCCAAGGATGATGCTAAACATGAGAAACACCTGCGACTAATTATGGAAAAGTTGAGGGAGCATTAATTATATGCCAAGTTTAGCAAATGTTAATTCTGGTTGAACACTGTTGGATTTCTTGGACACGTGGTGTCAGGTGAAGGAGTCGCAGTTGATCCAAGCAAGGTGGTGTCAGTTACTGAATGGGAGTCACCCAAGAATGTGGGAGATATTAGGAGTTTCTTGGGACTTGCTGGATATTACAGGAGGTTCATAGAGAACTTCTCCAAGATTGCAAAGCCAATGACTGAATTATTGAAGAAGGAGAAGAAGTTTGAATGGACCATGGAGTGCGAAGCTAGTTTCCAGGAACTGAAGCAACGCCTAGTGACCGCACCTATCTTGGTTTTGCCAGATATTCAGAAGGATTTCCAAGTGTATTGTGATGCCTCTTGTCAAGGACTAGGTAGTGTACTGATGCAGGATGGAAGAGTGGTATCTTATGCCTCACGCCAACTCAAACACCACGAGAGGAATTACCCCACGCATGACTTGGAATTAGCATCAGTTGTTCATGCGCTCAAGGTATTGAGGCACTATCTGATGGGTAAGCATTGTGATGTGTTTACGGATCACAAGAGCCTGAAATACATATTCACTCAGAAGGAGCTGAATATGAGGCAGAGGAGATGGTTGGAGCTCATAAAGGATTATGACATGAGTTTGCAATATCACCTAGGAAAGGCCAATGTTGTAGAGGATGCGCTGAGTCGCAAGGTTTATGCTAACGGCCTGACAGTGGGGAAGTTACCCAAGGATTTGTGTGAACAACTCAAGGACCTCAGGTTGGAAGTAGTATCCGAGGGATATTTGGCAACAATGGAAGTTAATCCAACGCTTCTGGATGATATTAGAGAAGCTCAAAAGAAGGATAGTGACTTGGAGGAGATATTAGGAAACATACCCAAAGGTAAAGCTGAAGGATTTCACGAGGATGATCAAGGGACACTATGGTACAAGGATCGCTTATGTGTGCCCAACGATCCGGAGATTAGGAAGTTGATATTTCAGGAAGCTCATAACTCGCCATACTCTATACATCCTGGTAACACGAAGATGTACATGGATTTGAAGGAAAGGTTTTGGTGGGTTAACATGAAGCGAGAGATTGCAGAGTATATTGCCCTATGTGATGTCTCTAGTAGAGTGAAGGCCGAGCACCAAAAGCCAGCAGAATTGCTACAGCCATTGCCGATACCTGATTGGAAGTGGGATAGAGTTGGAATGGACTTCATCACAGGATTGCCCATGACCAAGTCAGGATATGATTCTATTTGGGTATGGTAGATCATTTAACCAAGGTAGCTCACTTTATACCCGTGAAGACCACCTATACTAGTGCTTAGTTAGCCAAGATCTACATGAACAGAATTGTGTGCCTGCATGGAGTTCCTAAGAGCATTGTGTCAGATAGAGGCACCCAATTTACTTCTCACTTTTGGCGCTAGCTACATGAGTCGTTGGGAACGAGATTGGAGTTTAGCATAGCTTTCCACCCCCAGACGGATGGTCAGACCAAGAGGGTGAATCAGATTTTAGAGGATATGTTGAGAGCATGTGCCTTGGCTCATGGCGCTAGTTGGGATGAAAATTTACCTTATGCTGAATTTTCCTACAACAACAGCTACCAATCCAGCATCAAGACATCACCATTCGACATACTATATGGTAAGAGGTGCAGAACATCATTGTTATGGGATGGTGTAGGTGAACGTCAACTGTTTGGACCAGATTTGATCAAGGATGCTGAAGAGAAGGTTAGTTTGATTCGGGACAGGTTGAAGGCGGCACAATCGAGACAGAAGAGATATGCTGATTCTAAGTGCAAGGAGGTGGCGTATGAGATTGGAGATCGAGCATATCTCAGAGTTTCGCCACTACGTGGAATTAAGAGGTTCGGAATTAAGGGTAAGCTGGCACCTCGGTTTATAGGACCATATCGGATCCTAGCACGCAAGGGAGAGGTAGCATATCAGTTAGAGTTGCTAGAAGCTCTGTCCGCTGTCCATGATGTGTTCCATATGTCCCAACTGAAGAAATGCCACCCGGAGATGGTGGATACACCATTGAGGGATACCGTGCCATTAGATGAGGTTCAACTAGAGAGTGACCTGACTTATGAGGAGAAGCCGGTCAAGATTTTGGAGACAGCAGAGAGGTTTACCCACAGCAAGACGATCAGATTTTGCAAGGTGCAATGGAGCCACCACACCAAAGAGGAAGCCACCTGGGAGCAGGAGGATGACCTCCGAGAGGACCACGCGCACCTATTTGCTAGCCACGACAAATCTCGAGGACGAGATTCATCTTAAGGGGTTAGTCTTGTAACATCCCAAATTCTAGATTTGGTACTGCGTACTTGCATGGCATTGCATCATACTCATCTTTGAGAAAATTCAGTTTTGAAAGCCTTTTGCCAAAATCCCTTTTCTTTGCTAGTTCCTCTTATTTGCAAGCCTATTAGGGTTTTTACCTAGCATCTGCTTTTTTGACACTATATAGTCATTCCAGATGTTTAGTTGTATAGATTTTTCAATTACGAACCCGTAGAAACTTATTTCGCTCAATTCGGAGCTGTAGATCAAAAGTTATGTTAGTTTTAGTGTGGACTGAATTTTCAGATTCAGTTTTTTCAGAAAAACAGACAGTTCAGAGTTGCAACAGAGCAGAAAAAGAATAAATAGAAAAGAAAAAAAAAAGGGAAAACCGGCAGCCCAGCCGGGTGACCGCCAGCGGCCCACCTAGGGCCCAGCTCCCGCCAGCGGCCGCGGCCGAACAGCACCGTCCCACCAGCGGCCCATCGCCCCTGTGCAGCCCCCTTCTCCTTTCCTTTTCTTTTTGGCTTTTTTTTCTGACGCTGGGGCCCGCCTGTTAGCCCTCCTAGCGAAAGCAGTTTGTCCTCGACACGCCCTCTGCCGCCGCGGTTCTCGCCGGTTCCGTTTGGATACGGGCACCTCCGCCTCAACCACCTAGGCCGCTACAAAGCCCTCGACCCCCTTTATGAACCCCCCCGAAACCCTACCTACCCCGCCGCCAAGCCCCGGTGATTGCTCGCCGGAGTTCCGCCGCCGTCGTCACCATTGCAGCCGGTACCAGCTCCATCTCGAGCTCCGCGCCCCCTCTTTCGTACCACAGCTCGGTGCCGAAGTGCCGCCATTTTTTCTGACCCCTGTTTTGCCCTACCGCACGCAGGAGCGCCCCCGCGAGCTCGCCGGAGTCCGCTGCCCGTCGCCGCCACTCCAGCCGGACCTTGCCACCGCCCGATGTCGCCGCCGGCCGCGCCGACCCCGCCCCTGCATCCGCCGCGCACTGCCCCACGCCGTAGACCAACCGCCGCCCGCCGTCTTTGCCGGAGCGCCGCTCACCGTTGCCGCTGACCCGCCGCCGCTGTCGCCAGGTGAGCACCGCCGTAGTCGCTCCCGGCCGTTCAATCGCGCGTGGATGGCCAGGATCGGCCGTTGACTGGGCCAGTCAGCCGCTGACTGGTCAAAGTCCAGTCAGCGCCGCGTCAGCTGGACCCGCTCGTCAGCGAGAATATTCCCTGGGAATATTCCCCTCTGTTTTTTAGAAAAATTCATAAAAAGGCAGAGAATTTGTTTAACTTTGAAAATTCATAGAAAAATATCAACTTGGCCAAAAATTGCAAATAAGGTATCGTTGGGTTCGAAAAATTGTGTAGAATTTTATTATGCAATAATATCCCAGGTTTACTATATGTATTTTCCTGAGATTATAAAAAGGCTTAAAGTAGTATTAATTTCGCAGAAAAAGATCTGTAAATGTTTTTGGAGTAAATCCTTTTGTTCTAGGCTCTTTTTTGAACTATCTGTCCAGTAGTACCTATGTCACACTTGAACAACATTGTTTACAGCAATAGTTCAATGTTTTGACTAAAAGCCTAATAGTTAGTCCTTTTTATGCTCAAATTGTTTTCCTTGCATTAAAGGTTTTCACATGCACCATTCAGTAGTAGCATTGATCAGAGAACATAACTAAAACTACTAAAGCTTTATTAAAGTGCCATGCATGCATTTTGTTGGATTTGTTGATCTCTATGTGTGGTTTGTTTATTTGTTTGAATTGCTTTTGTGTAGATTGTGAGGATTGTAACCCGTGTGACTGTCCGGACTGTGCTTTTGACTCCGGCAACTACCAAGGCAAGTGGAGATTCATAAAAGTCCTATTTATTTTCTATATGCATTGTAGCTTGTTTTGTTTTAGAAGTTTTATCTATTGCTATGCTATATCCTATTATCTCGTAGTCTATCTCGTTAGGTGAGCCGCCGTAATTAGTTGTGCTTAGTTGTGCTTATGTAGACGAGGGTGGGATACCCCATGGCAACGATTGTTTTGAAAGAACGTGTTTGGAAAGTTTGAAAACAACTTAATTAATGAACTCTCTGGGTGGATTGGTAATTGCTTGGTTCGTGCATGCCGGGCCCATGTCTATGGTTACCCAAGTAGCTCACTTGTGGATGGCCACCCAGGTTTCTGAGAAATGATTAGTGTCTTGATTTGGTAGCTTACGTGTACAACCATATGGTAGTGAGTTATGGGTGGCTGGATGGACTTAGTAGGTCGTGGCGACCCAAGCTCTTCGTTCTAGAGATGTAGTGAATGTGATAGGTTGGTACAGTGCATGGATGGGCTTGGGGAGCTACTTCCCGAATTATCTCTTCTTGGGCTTCTCCCTATCATGACTCAATATGTGTGTCATGATAGCGGGTCGACCAAGTCATATGGGTAAAGTGTGCAACCCCTGCAGGGTGTAAAACTAATGGCTTAGCCGTGCCCCCGGCAATGGACGATTGAGTTGCTGAATTGTGTGTGCTATGACATGTTCACATTCATTCTAACTTTTATTGCTAAAACTTGTGGTTGAAACTTAATTGGGTTGTTTGATAAAGATTAAATGCTTTACAAATGATTTACAAATGGTAGGATAAAGTATTTTGCTGCTGTAACTAAGCATGAACCCCACAAGCCAGATATGCATAAAGCTATTAGTCTGTTGTTACTCTCATTGTTCTACTTGCCAGTGCATTCCAAGTGTTGACCCTTCGGGGCTGTTATGTTTCATGTTGCAGGTTACTCTTCCGGTTACTCTAAGTAGTAGTGTTGGTTGTGATCGCCCACTCAATATTTTGTTCGCCTGTGGCGTCTAATGGAGACTGGAGCTACTTTATTTATGCTATCTTTTGCTACTTGTTTACTTGTGCAAGCGTTATGCTTTGCAAACTTTGTAATAAATGCAATATTCTGGATCATACCGTTGTAATAATGATGCACTGTTAATTCTTTGATGTCTATCGATGCTATGTATGCCAATGAACCGATCCAGGGATTGGCGTGATACATTGAGGTGCAATCCTTCCGGGATGTACCGTTTCAAGGAGTAGATGATGTAAGAAGATTGAGCAATCGAAATGCGAACAAGCGAATCCTAATAAACCAAGATCTATCCAACGATGGGAACTGTAGAAGAACCAGGGGAGGGGAGCAAACCCTAGTTACCTCCGACCATGGGTCATCGATGCCGGTGTCATAGGGGTTCAGCGGAGCGATGTACTTATCTGGATCATAGGTACCCATGAAGTGTTGGATCTGTGTATCATCCCCAAGCTTTAATCCAAGCTTATCAAGATCCAAATCATCAAATTTAAGGTTAACAAAAACTTTTCCAAAGTAAAAATGAAAGCATTCATGTGTATTAGCAATTAAATTAGGAATTGATTTGAATTGCCATGGTTCTATGATCCATTTCTTGTAAAATGTTTCTTAGGTGAAATAAACATCATCTAAGTCATTCCCAAACTTTTCCCAAAGAAAAATAACTCAAAATGAATATTTGAAGTGAATGGTCATTTTGGCCAAATTGACTCTCATGCCTACTTTGGTTATTCCTAGTTTTCAAAACTTAACAGAAAGATGTGAGGATCTTTACACCCCTTGATAGTACACATAATGAGGTACCAAGGCCCACTTTGTGATCTGCTAAAATCTTTCAAATGCTAATTTTAAATGACAGTTTAAAATGGAATCTATTTCATATGGGAAGATCCCACTATTTCAAAAACCACTCAAACAAGCTCAATTTTCAAAACCCATGCACCCATAGAGTCTCAAGCTTATTCCTAGCAAACCCACCAAAAATCTTTTCAAAATTCAAAAGTTTATTTCATGCGGCCATTTCATCAAACACTTGGCAGGCATGATTTACACCCTAATCCTAGCTCACTGTTTTGAATAGGGTTTTGCCCCCAAATAATCTTCATTTAATCCCTTTGTCCCCCCAAGGTCTAACCATGCCATTAGCACCCATCCCCTACACCCCTATTGGCAAGGCCATGCCATGCCGAGCCACCCCTCGCCGGCCGACCATGCACTAGCCCCAGTAGACCACCTCCCTCTCTCTCGCCATGTCTAGGAGGTAGCCAGGCCCTCACCGCCACCCTCTGTCCCCTGCCCGAGCCAAACCCAGCAGTGGACCACCGAGGAGAGCCCGCGCCTAGTGCCACTGCAGCATGCCGAGCACGCACCCGAGCGTCGCACCCGGCACGTTTGCACAAGCCGCCGCTCGACCGTAGCCCGCGCCTACCGCTCCGCCACGACCCAGGGAACACGACGGACACGCCCGTTCACTGCCCAACGCACCACAGCCACCGCTCGCCGTGGACACCGCCGCATCTGCCGCTCAGAGCGCCAGCTTACCCCGACCACATGCCACCGCCCCTAAGCCCGAATTCACTTCCTAGAGCACCGCCAGGAGACCGCCTGTCGATCGCCACCCTCAGCCATGCCGCTAGCCACACATAGCCATGTCGCCACCATCGCCTGCCCATCCTCCTCGGTCTCGCCGTCGAGCCTATAAAAGGAGGCCACCCCCAGCCAGTTGAAGCACACCACTCCACTTCCCTCACCTCACTGACCGTCCCACACCACTCACCGGAGCAAGGGGAGCAGCAGCTTGCCGGAATTGCACCGGAGAAGGCCGCCTCTCGAGGAGAAGGGCGCCGCTGATTGCGACCACCCCCGGAGCTGCCTCGACCGTCCCTGAGCTTGCCGTCGACCACCAGTTCGTTTGCCCACCTCGCCATCGTCGCTGGAGCCCTGGTACGCCCCCTAGGCACCCCCACCGAGCCTCTAGGGTTTGAGCTCGCCGGCGACCTGTTCGTCGTCGACGACGATCTCTAGCCGTAGATCCCCGTTCTAATCTAACGGCCCACATCGCCCCATACCGCTTCGCGCGTTATGAGTCGCTGACTTGTGGACCCCCCTGTCAGTTGAGCCCCACGCCGCGGAGTGACACTAGGCCAGCCTGTTAGAGTTTCCCGCGCGACCCAGTTAGTTTGAATTAGAATTTTCCTTTTTAGTTTAAACTTAGTTATGTCTCTGAGTTTAAAAATCAATTCAGAGAGTTTGACAAATCCAAATTGCATGAAACCAAATTTGTCTGAAAGGTATTGAAATTATCTATCCAAGCCCGTTGGATTTAATTCAATTAGAGTTATAGATCTCTCCTAGTAAAAATAACAAAACATAAGCATTTGCAACTTGCAACATTTTTATAAAATCAACCAAGATAGGTTTTGAGTTGATTCCAACTCTCAAAATTCACATTTCATCATATCTATTTGAAGATGTAATAATATTAAGGTTTACATGCAGTGACTTTGGACTAGTACCAAAATAATGCTATATAGGCATTTCTAGTCACTTTAAATCATTAAATAATGAACTTAAACCAAAGTAATATTGATCCAACCTTTAATTCCCGTTCCCACATGTTAGAATATGTGGGGATGACATGTGTCCACATGATCCCACATTTTAGGTGGTGAATATTAAACCTTAGTTAATTTTTCAATGAGTACAAAATACTTTTCTAAATTAAAAAGAATCAAACTAGTAAATTAAACTTGTGATGCTTGAGATGATAATAGATCATCCAATGTATACCTTAGAGTGCTAATTAGACTAGTTAAGTATTGTTTGGTGATTGTGTACCCCGTATGTATTTACAGAAGATAGTACCGACCAAGCTTTTGAGGAGGAGGAGTTCTACCAAGTAGAAGAAGAAGAAAACTTCAACCACTGCACCAACCAAGGCAAGCTATTGTAGTAAACTGGAATTAAGCTAGTTAACTTGATCCAAGATGCTATTGGCATGCTTGAGTCATATCACTTTGACTATTAGTTACCCCAAGTCTTATTTACAAGTTTTACCTCCCTTAGTTTACACAAAGTTCTTTACTTGTTTGGAGGTAGCATAAAGAGTATAAAACTTGACATATTTAGAACCCTTGAGATGTCATTCTATGGCATGAGATTGAACCCATCTTTTCCACATTAGTGAACACTCTTAACTTAGTAGTTTATAGTAGATCAAAAACTTGAGTCACTTTAGACGGGAACCCTTGGTGAAAATGAATTATGAAAACCTTGGAATGATGAGTCATTCTATTGAGATGTTTTGACATGTGTTGAGAAACACAAATGATTTATGATGGTGAAAATGTTGAGGCATGAGCCTTAACCCTTTTATAAAACTGATGGTTGGTTTCGGATGCGATACCATTCCAAATTTACCATGCAACCACACTACCTGAATTGGGTAAGGCTTAGCTGGAAATTTATATGCATTAGTATTAGTTCCCTCGTGGGAGAGGTTTGAGCTGAGGCTACCTCTCAATGTTGTCCACCTATGAAGTGCCCAAGATGACTGATGGTCATGGTTGGGAGGCCATGCTCATAGGAGAGGTGCTTATACTAGGGTGTGTAAAGGGCAGGTTATGTTTGATTATCTGCATACTAAGTATGATGATTCAGGGTTACCCCTGGTAGATGTATCGAATCTTGTGGTGAAAGTGTACCACCTCTGCAGAGTGTCAAACTATTCGAATAGCCGCGTCCGCGGTTATGGATAGTTGGAATGGCCATACTGTTTCGTTGTAAGATGTTTTCCAAACAACTTATGAAATGAATGATGAATTTTGACTTGACCACAACAGGGTTGTGTTTATGACAATAGTTTCCCAACTTAAGTGATTCTAGAACTTTACTTTATCTTTATTTGCTTATGAACTCAGCTTAGGTTTCAAACTTAACTTTATAGTTAAACTTAGATTTAGCACTTTAACTTTGAACAATATTACTTGTTAGTGGTAGTTTGCGAGTACTTAAAGAGTACTCATGGCTGTTGTCCCTGGCTATTCTCATGGCCAGACTATCTGCCTTCGTCAGCATTGCCTCCGTCAGCATTGCCTGTGCCCCTGAAGATGGACCCCACCGCTACACTTATCTTTTATTTCCGCTGCTTTTTGTATTAAGACTGGATCATGAGATCCTTATTTGTGTAAGACCTTATGTATGGTGTGTAATGGATGATGTACTGTGATATCCAATCCGTTATGTCACGCAAAAATGGTAATCCTGGGATTGCGAGGTATGGCATAACGGGCATCTGGGATTAAAAATCCGGGTGTTGACAAGTTGGTATCAGAGCCATCCTGACCATAGGAGACCCTAGTTAGAATGGACGTTCAAACAAAAACTTAGTTTCAAAACCAAAGTGAGTATTTATGAAAAACTATCTCCTCTCTTATCCTTGTGGATTCATTCTTTCTCAAAAATTCATGTTCCTCAAAATTCTTACATTACTACTTAAAATTTGACACACTTGATCACTTCACTAACTTCCTCATCCTTAATTCTGGTAGATGGAGACTCAGTTCAGCAAGTTTTACCAGTTGGGAAACGGAGGTCAGCTGATCTTCGAGAGGGATCTGGATTCACTATCGGAGTTACTAGGACGCCCACATCCGAAGTTTCTCAGAGCTCAACTTCCAGGACCCCCAGGAGGAGACCTACAGTGGCTAGTCACCGCGGATCTTAGAGGAAGCATCGAAGCACCAACTTCTGGAAGAATTCAGTTCTCCGTGAGAGAGAACAACTGGCTAGATGGATTAGCCAGGGCAATGCATGAAGCTCTCGCACGTGTATGTGCCCTCAGTGTCAACAAGATCCAAGGAACCCGTTTTGCGTAGTATGCAAGACGTGACTTCATGGGAATGCCGATGGAGATGCCAAGTCACCCAGAGTTGAGGCGTCAAGTGGAGAATCTTGACTTCTTGCTTCATGACACACAGCAAGAACTGGACAATGCCAGAGAGTTAGCCAACCAGAACCATGCCATTGCCGACAAGAAGGCCCATACTTTCGCACTGCTCGTCTAGGATCGCCAGTCTCTTTGCCGCCAGCGTGCAAAGAAGGATCGCACGATCGCCCGTCTTCGCAAGAAGGTGGCCGACCTCGAGAAGACCATCAAGGAGCAGGAAGCTCAGCTTGCAGCAAAGGAAGAAGAATATGAGGGTGAAGACATCTAGGGAGACATGGATTCTTATCTCAGCAACGATGATGACTTTCTGGAGGAGGATGCCGTGGACTTCTACACTGATGATGAGGACTCTGACTTCATCGACGATGAGTATATGCACTAGAGCACTGTATCGTAGCTTGCAGAATGGTTCTTCAAACCATCTGTTTTCCCATTGATTGTTGGGTGTATGTTGTATCGTGCGCTTGTTTACATGAATGAAAATGAAGTTAGTTGAAAAACCTGAGTCTAACTCAAAGTTTTAGCTTTGAACACCCAAAACCATCAACCTTAGAATTTCCCTCTTACCCCTATATCCATCTCAATCTTTAGATGACTCGTGGAAACCAAGGAGGGAGCAGCTCGTCGCAAGACCCAATGCTACAGATCTTGCAGAATCTCATCGTAGACCGTGAAGCAAGCAGGGCAGAACAAAGTAATACCATTACACAACAGTCCTCGATGGGAACCACGGAACAGATATATATACAACACGACTCCATGAGTCAAGAATACTGATATACAGTACAAAGATCCAAATCACCTTGAAATCGCTACAGCATCCGAGTACGGACAAGATGCAAATGTGGCTAAGAGCCTTGAAGAATAACCAATGGCGTCCATAACCCTTGCCAGGCCAAGCCGGAACGGTAACCCTACTAACGACATCGTTCTCAAACCTGCTAAACAAAAGGGGTGCCGACAAAGGGCAAAGGAAAAAGAGGAGCGTCAGTACTGAGGCCAATACACGGCGAGGCTAGAATTCGGTGGCTCTCGCCTACATAGGTATGGTGGGCTGAAGCGGCAGCGCAGCATGCACTAAACAACCTATAGAGACTCAGTACAACTGTTGGCTATTAGAGAGGGATAAGAAAGACCTATTCGGATCCAACATGATACTAAAACCAATCATACCCTTCCCGGCATTTCCCCCTCGAGACCAAACGAGGAAGTCAACCCGAGGAACTCACACAGTTGGCAGTTTTATTCATTCAATTATAGTTGCATCATTTACTAGTCAGACATATAGCCTGAGTCATCCTGAAATATAAGTAGTGGGCAGTTTTAATTAACCATTCTGTGGTAGTTGGAACATTTACTAGTCAGATATAATTGTCCTGAGGAATCCCAAAACCCAGCAGTTGTTGGCACTTTTATCACATTCCATTGGAGTTGCAATACTTACTAGGCAGGTACAGCATGTCACAAAACAACCCCAGATCCACCAGCTGTTGGCATTTTAATATCCATTCCGTGATAGTTGAATCTGATTACTAGTCATATATTAAGTCAAGTTTATAGCACTACTTTAGTTATGCTTGTCTATGATCGAGATATTGTGCTCCAAGTTGTCCATAACCGCGGACATGGCTTTAGAAAGATTTACCCTGCAGGGGTGCACAAATAGCAACACACACACTATCGACCACGGAAAAACCAAATCAAAACCCAACGAGGCTTTCACGACAAAGCATTCATAGGATTCATAAAATATTTCAGGAGGCCACCCCACTAAGCTACCCGCAACGAAGTTGGCCGGCTCCGGAACGGACCCAGGGTTTGTGACAATGGCTGTAAACGACTTGGAACCCGAAAGTGTGACTAGGCTTGTCGATACCGCGAAAACATTCCCCATTCCAAAACACTACAAGGTGCTCCACGCACAATCATAAATAAAATAGTAAGCATGGCATAAGTACAGGATAGTAATAAAGCCCCAAACTACTTGTGGCCCCAAGAAATAAGAAATGAATCAAGCTCTGGCTAAGGGGGATTCATAGAGTCTCCCGTATGTGGATAGTGCGAATAGTCAAGGAACAGGTATCAAGTACTCGGGGCCTATGGGACACAAGTGGGCATAAAAACCAAATAGCATATATTCCCAACGGTGCCTCTTTCATTAGTTGTCCCAGCAATTTAATAGTTGTATTTAAAGTCATGATCATCTCCACCATTAAGCATCTCCACCATTAAGCATGTGCCAACCTTCCAATAACGGTGGAACCACAACGACGCGAAGCAGCACCTAAGCAAGCAACTACGGCTCGCAAGGCCGACTATCTATCAAACAACGGGCGATAGGATGTGTCCAAGGAAAAATAGGGCTGCAAGGAATATAAATGGTGCATGGAAACTAAAGCATCGCAATACGGATAGCAGTAGATCAACAGGAGGAAGTAAAGACTATAAATGCAAAATAGGTAGAAAGGGGAAGATGCTCGCCTGGGAAACACTGTCGAAGGATCATATCCGGAGAACTTGTCGATACTCGCATGAACTCATTGGCCTAATCCGCGAAGAAGCAAACACTAGAAGAAACACCGGATGCAATATTTAATACTACGGCAGAAGATCCGGCATGATTATGATATGATGTAGATGCGGTGCAATAAGGCAGTATTAAGCGGAACTGGGGTCCCGACAATTAATTACACGGTTCAAGTTATTTAGAAACCCCGCAATTTAAATGTTGTCTTAACAAGGCAAAGCATGGTATCGGTTCGCTACACAAATTTAAATGGAGTCCGGAATAAGACTAGAATAACCCGCATAAACACTCCATATTTAATTATGAGGTGAATCGGCATAATGCCCCCAAACCACAAACAGGTATGCATGCATGAACAATTTAATCTGCGACAAATGATAATGTCATATTCTAAAAATAGGGGCTTAGGGGCACACATCTGGGTTCGGAAGATCTTGGTTCCGGGGGTTCGGGTCTGGGGCTCAGGGTTTGACGGGGTTCGGCTCGACGGGATCGGTCTTGGACAACGGAAGGAGAGCTTGGCGTTCCGGGAAGAAGGACTTGGTTTGGCGCTGGGGGCGCATCGGATTTGCCCTGGTCGGTGTCAATCTTGTCGTCGCGAAGATCTTGTCGGGTCCACGTATCGGTGGCGTATCGGATGAAGAACTTGGCATTCCGGTGGCGATCTTGGCGGTCTTCGGATCCAGGTCTCGCATCCGGGAAGGTGTACTTGTCGCATCTGTGGTCTTCGGGTTCGGTCTTCGGAAGATCTTGGCGGAAGCCGGGATCTCAACATTGTGGTGGTCGATGATGGACTTGGGTCTAGCTTGCCGGGATCTTTGAGCGGAAACCACACAACCTTCACACGGCTTAATCTGTACCACCACGTCTATGCCTCATCACTCCTACACCACAGAAACATTACCTCACCAACAGATCACCACACAAAAATAGACGAACAAGGGGATCTGACTAGAAGGGGTTCCAAGTGGCCATATCTTCCTCCATATCGCAAAACACGGAAAACCACACGTTGACCCAACTCGATTCAGGCACCTGCAGAAACACCATGTGGACGTGCTCGGGGAGGCAACGGTGCTCGCAGCGTCTGCGGGATACTGCGGAGGAGAGGCGGACAGCAGCGCGCGGCGGTGCTCTGCGAGGCGGCCATGGTCGCGGCAGAGGCATGAGGCGGCCGGGCGGAGAGGAGCTTGCGGAAGGACCTCCGACGAGGTCGGCTCGAGGGGACCGCGGGCAAGGTGGAGGAGCACCAGGGTGAGGCGGGGCTCGGTTGGCCGAGGAGAAGGTGGCCGTGCAGAGGGAGGCCAGTGCCGCGGGAGAGGGAGCCCGCAAGGTGGCAGCACGGGTCAGCAGGGCGAGGTGGAGCTCTGCGAGGGAGGCCGAGAGGAGGGTCACAGGGGCGGGGCCAGCGCTGATGTGCAGGCGGAGCAGGGCCTGCCGGCTGCGGCTTGAGGGGCGCCCGCGGCGGCAGAGAACTGGGCCGACGAGGAGGGGGAGGAGGTGGCTGCGGTGGCCGGGAACGCCCTGGACGACGGCGGAGAGACGTCCCTGGCGGCGGTCGACGGAGCTTTACGAGCAAGCAGGGCAGAGAAGCGGCAACACAGCGAGGGGGCGGGCTCGCGGCGGCGCCGAGCGGTGAGGGGGCGGCGGGGACGCAAGTGAGGCGGCGACGGCGGGATGGTGGCGGCTTGGAGGTCGACGGCTGGATCTCCAGGACGAGGGCGAGGTGTGGCGGCCCCGCTCGGGAGGAGGAGGGGTACCCACGGCGGCGGCGACCTGGGGAGGGGAGGTCGGGGTAGGTGGGGGAGGAGAGACGGGCCTGGGGTGGTGGGACCGGCTTCGTGTGGAATCGAGGGAGGGCAGGTGGGGACGTGCGTGTCCAGGTGGGGTGGCGATGGGATTTGGGCCCAAGCGGGAGGCTGACGGTGGTGGGGCCCGGGGACCAGGGGGAGGTGGATCTGGGGATGGGTGCAGTCGGTCAAGTCAGGGCTAGGTGGGCTGGCTGGATAGGTGGTGGACCAGGTGTGGCGTGCGGGTGGAGGCATGGAGCTAGGATGTGGCGGCGGGTGGGGTGTGGTGTGTGTGAAAACTAGGGTTTGGGTAGGTTAGAGTCTTAGGTTTTTATCTGGGGTAGTAGGCTGCTGCTAGCTGGGCCTTTGGGCCTGGCCAGTGGCGGCCTCCCCTAAAACATTTATTTATTTGTTTTAGTTTTAATAGACTTTTGCAAATAATTTTTAGACAAACAAAATAATCTGGAAGAGACCAGAGTTTCATTTGAACTAGAGAGGGGAATATCTAGAAAAAAAATTAGGCTTTTAGAAAATAGTTTTAGACAAAACCATGCATGATGATGACGATGCTCAAATGCAATGTGTCATGATGACATGAGCATGCGGTCATGATGATGCAATGCACAAAACACAGCGATTTTCTAGTAGTGGTTTTAGCGGGATGCCACAATTTTTCACCGAAGAATTTGCATGCACTAGTAAGATTCACCCAACCAACCTGAAGCATGTCATGATAGTTCAAATCCCCGGTTCAACAACCAAAGCTAGAAAAATTTGCAAAGATGTGCCTATCAGAATACATGGGATAGATTTTTATGCCAACCTAATTGTACTTGGAACCAAAGTATTGGAAGTAGTACTAGGTATGGACTGGATGTCAAGGCATAAAGGACTGATAGACTGTGCTAAGAAAGCCATCACCATGACCAGTAGTTCTGGAGTAACAGTAGAGCATATCTTTGAAACCTTACCCCGTCAATTCAAGTGCAACAAGACTGTAGCCCTGCCCACCATTGACCAAGTCAGAGTAGTCTGTGAATACCCCGACGTATGCCTAGATGAATTGCCAGGTATTCCCCGGATAGGGATATTGAGTTCATCATCGAACTAATCCCCGAAACTGGACCCATAGCCCAGAGGCCCTATAGCATGAACCCCTCAGAGTTAGTGGAACTGAAGAAGCAGTTGGATGCCATGTTAGAGAAAGGCTTGATTCAACCAAGCGCATCGCCATGGAGATCACCAGTGTTATTCGTCGACAAGAAAGATGGAGGCAACCGTTTGTGCACAGATTACAGAAAATGGAATGATGTCACCATAAAGAACAAGTACCCCTTGCCAAAGATAGAGGACGTATTTGATCAGTTGACTGGAGCCCAGGTATTCTCAAAGATTGATCTTAGGACTGGTTATCACCAACTTAAGATTCGTGCAATGGATATTCTGAAGACCGCCTTTACTACTCGTTATGGTTTATACGAGTATACGTTTATGTCTTTTGGATTAACCAATGCCCCTGCTTATTTCATGAATCTCATGAATAAGATCTTTATGAATTTCCTAGATAAGTTTGTAGTTGTGTTTATCGACGTCATCCTTATCTACTCCAAGTCAGAAGAAGAGCATGAGCAACATCTGAGAGTTATCCTAGAAACCATGAGAGAGCATCAGTTATATGCCAAGTTCAGCAAGTGTGAGTTTTGGCTGAAAGAAATAGGATTCCTAGGACATATTGTGTCTGCCGGAGGAGTCTCTGTTGATTCCGCCAAGATCAAAGATGTCGAAGAATGGGAAGCCCCAACCACTCAAACCCAAGTCCGTGCATTTCGCGGATTAGCAGGATACTACCGCAAGTTCGTAGAAGAATTCTCGAGCATAACCCGACCAATGACCCCATTATTGAAGAAGGACAAGAAGTTTGAATGGACCGACAAATGTGAAGCCAGTTTTCAGGAGCTGAAGAAGAGATTGATATCAGCCCCAATATTAATCATGCCAGATATCAAGAAGCCATTTGATGTGTATTGTGACGCATCCAAGATTGGTCTAGGATGTGTATTGATGCAAGAAGGTAAAGTCATCGCTTATCTGTCTCGACAACTGAAGCAGCATGAGCAGAACTATCCGACCCATGATCTTGAGCTAGCAGTTGTGGTTCTAGCGTTGAAGACATGGCGTCATTATCTGATGGGTAATCGCTATGAGATTTACTCAGATCATAAGAGCTTAAAATATATCTTCATGCAGAAGGAGCTGAATATGAGGCAAAGGAGATGGATAGAGTTAATCAAGGATTATGACCTTGACATTCGCTATCACCCCGGCAAAGCCAATGTGGTAGCGGATGCTCTTAGCAGATTGCCGTGTAGGCTAAACACCATGATCAAGGAGAAGCAACCAAGTTTGTATGAAGAGTTGGAGCAGTTTAGGACTGAATTAGTTAGCAAAGGATTCTTAGCTAGCATTGAACTTCAACCCACTTTGATTAGCCAAATCAAGGAAGCCCAGAAGGGGAATGAAAGTATCGACGAAATCAAACGTCGTATTGGTACATGAAAGGTACATGGATTCATTGAAGACGAAAAAGGAGTACTGTGGTACAAAGGACGTATCTGTGTGCCAGCAGATTCCAAGCTGAAGCAAGTTATCATGAAGGAAGCTCATGATACTCTTTATTCTATCCACCCAGGAGGAACGAAGATGTATCAGGATTTGAAGGAGCAATTTTGGTGGCACAAGATGAAGAGAGAAATTGGAAGCTACATCACCAAATGTGACATCTGTCAAAGAGTCAAAGCAGAGCATCAGAGACCTGCAGGACTGTTGCAACCATTGCAGATTTCGGAATGGAAGAAAGTGTCGTACCCCTTTAAATTGGTCGCAAGTAGGAGAGAGTCAGATCTTTGGAAAAAAAACCCGACATTCTCAAAGAAGCAGAAGAGAAAGTTCACAAAGTCCGTGAGCACCTCAAGACCGCCCAATCCAGACAGAAGAGTTATGCTGACAAAATAAGGAGAGACCTGACTTTCAATGTCGGAGATTTTGTGTATCTCAAAGTTTCGCTATTGAAAGGAACTCCACGCTTTAGTCTGAAAGGAAAGTTAGCCCCTAGATATATCGAGCCCTTCAAGATTCTGAACCGTCGAGGAGAAGTATCGTATCAACTGGAACTGCCTAAAGAGATGTCAGCCATCCATAATGTGTTCCATATCTCATTACTTCACAAATGTCTGGAAGTGCCCGAGAAAACTGAAGTTTTCAAGAACATCGATCATAGAGCTGTGGAAATCAACAATGACCTGACCTATCGGGAAGTGCCCATCCGTATATTAGAAGAAGCCTAGAGAACCACCAGCACCAGGAGCATCAAGTTTCTCAAGATTCAGTGGAGCAACCATACCGAAGAAGAAGCCACTTGGGAGCGCGAATAGTACAGTAGGACCGAGTTCCCAGATCTCTTTAGTTCCTAGTTTTCTTTGTAAATCTCGGGACGAGATTTTGTTTAAGGGGGGAAGGTTTGTAACATCCCAAAACTTTAATCCAAGCTTATCAAGATCCAAAGTAAAAATGAAAGCATTCATGTGTATGTGCATTTCAATTAGAAATTGATTTGAATTGCCATGGATCTGTGATCCGTTGCTTGTAAAATGTTTCTTAGGTGAAATAAACATCATCTAAGTCATTCCCAAACATTTTCCAAAGAAAAATAACTCAAAATGAATATTTGAAGTGAATGGTCATTTTGGCCAAATTAACTCTCATGCCTACTTTGGTTATTCCTACTTTTCAAAACTTAACAGAAACATGTGTGGATCTTTACACCCCTTGATAGTACACATAATGAGGTACCAAGGCCCACTTTGTGATCTGCAAAAATCTTTCAAATGCTAATTTTAAATGACACTTTCAAATTGAATGTATTTCATATGGGAAGATCCCACTATTTCAAAAACCACTCAAACAAGCTCAAATTTCAAAAACCAAGCACCCACAGAGTCTCAAGCTTATTCCTAGCAAACCCACCAAAAATCTTTTCAAAATTCAAAAGTTTATTTCATGCGGCCATTTCATCAAACACTTGGCAGGCATGATTTACACCCTAATCCTAGCTCACTGTTTTGAACAAGGTTTTGCCCCCAAATAATCTTCATTTAATCCCTTTGTCCCCCAGGGTCTAACCATGCCATTAGCACACATCCCCTACACCCCTATTGGCAAGGCCATGCCATGCCGAGCCATCCCTCGCCGGCCGACCATGCACTAGCCCCAATAGACCACCTCCCTCTCTCTCACCATGTCTAGGAGGTAGCCAGGCCCTCACCGCCACCCTCTGTCCCCTGCCCGAGCCAAGCCCAGCAGTGGACCACCGAGGAGAGGCCGCACCCAGTGCCACCGCACCACGCCGAGCACGCGCCAAAGCGCTACACCCGACATGCGTGCACAAGCCGCCGCTCGACCACAGCCCGCGCCTACCGCTCCGCCATGACCTAGGGAACACGATGGACACGCCCGTTCGCCGCCCAACGCACCACAACCACCGCTCGCCGTGGACACCGCCGCCTCTGCCGCTCAGAGCGCCAGCTCACCCCAACCGCATACCACCGCCCCTAAGCCCGCATTCACTTCCTAGAGCACCACCAGGAGACCGCCTGTCGATCGCAACCCTCAGCCATGCCGCTAGCCGCCCGTAGCCATGTCGCCACCATCGCCTGCCCATCCCCCTCGGTCTCGCTGTCGAGCGTATAAAAGGAGGCCACCCCCAGCCAGTTGAAGCACACCACTCCACTCCCCTCACCTCACTGACCATCCCACACCACTAGCCAGAGCAAGGGGAGAAGCAGCTCGCCAAAATTGCACCGGAGCAGGCCGCCTCCGGAGGAGAAGGGCGCCGCTGATTGCGACCACCCCTGGAGCTACCTCGACCGTCCCTGAGCTCGTCATCAACCACCAGTTCATTTGCCCCCCTCGCCATCGTCCCTGGAGCCCTGGTACGCCCCCTAGGCACCCCCACCGAGCTGCTAGGGTTCGAGCTCGCCGGCGACCTGTTCCTCGTCGACGACGATCCCCAGTCGTAGATCCCCGTTCTAATCTAACGGCCCACATCGCCCCATACCGCTTCGCGCGTTATGAGTCGTTGACTTGTGGACCCCCCTATCAGTTGAGCCTCGCGCCGCGGTGTGACACCTGGGCCGGCCCGTTAGAGTTTCCCGCGCGACCCAGTTAGTTTGAATTAGGATTTTCCTTTTTAGTTTAAACTTAGTTCTGTCTCTGAGTTTAAAAATCAATTCAGAGAGTTTGACAAATCCAAATTGCATGAAACCAATTTTGTGTGAATGGTATTGAAATTATCTATCCAAGCCTGTTGGATTTAATTCAATTAGAGTTATAGATCTCTCCTAGTAAAAATAACAAAACAGAAGCATTTGCAACTTGCAACATTTTTGTAAAATCAACCAAGATAGGTTTTGAGTTGATTCCAACTCTCAAAATTCACATTTCATCATATCTATCTGAAGATGTAATAATATTAAGGTTTACATGCAGTCACTTTGGACTAGTACCAAAATAATGCTATATAGGCATTTCTATTCACTTTAAATCATTAATAATGAACTTAAACCAAAGTAATATTGATCCAAACTTTAAATCCCATTCCCACATGTTAGAATATGTGGTGATGACATGTGTCCACATGATCCCATATTTTAGGTGGTGAATATTAAACCTTAGTTAATTTTTCAATGAGTAGAAATTACTTTTCTAAATTAAAAAGAATGAAACTAGTAAATTAAACTTGTGATGCTTGAGAGGATAATAGATCATAAAATGCATACCTTAGAGTGCTAATTAGGCTAGTTAAGTATTGTTTGGTGATTGTGTACCCCGTATGTATTTATTGACGATAGTACCGACCAAGCTTTCGAGGAGGAGAAGTTCTACCAAGAAGAAGAAGAAGAAAACTTCAACCACTGCACCAACCAAGGCAAGCTATTGTACTAAACTAGAATTAAGCTAGTTAACTTGATCCAAGATGCTATAGGCATGCTTGAGTCATACCACTTTGACTATTAGTTACCCCAAGTCTTATTTACAAGTTTTACCTCCCTTCGTTTACACAAAGTTCTTTACTTGTTTTGAAGGTAGCATAAAAAGTATAAAACTTGACCTATTTAGAACCCTTGAGATGTCATTCTATGGCATGAGGAATCCGTTGTACTTTCTGGCCCGCAGCATCCTTAGCACCTGACGAGCCTTGGTGTGAATGGACTCGTCATCGCTGCAGACATCACTGCCAGAAACCTATTGGAAGAAAGGGAAAATGGGGGAGTAGATGGTGTAAGAAGATCGAGCAATCGAAATGCGAACAAGCGAATCCTGATAAACCAAGATCTAGCATCCAACGATGGGAACGGTGTTGGATAATTAGGCACAATTTCCATGATGAATTCCAGAATATTAAACATGACAATACCAGCTAAATTTTAAATAGATTAGCCCATTATTTCTAACAAACGGTAGAAGAACCAGGGGAGGGGAGCAAACCCAAGTTACCTCTGACCATAGGTCGTCGATGCCGGTGTCGTAGGGGTTCAACGGAGCGATGTACTTATCTGGATCGTAGGTGCCCAAGAAGTGCATGATCTGCTTGTGACCGGCGGGGGCCTCCTCGCCGGCGGGGGGCTCCTCTTCGGTGGCTCCGTCCGTAGCTAGGACGGGGGACTGGACGGGAACGGCGGCTGCCATCGATGCCTCCACTGGGGCCTGGACAGGGACAGCGGCTGCTTTCAACGCGTCGAGGGGGACCGGCGAGGAGACGGGGGCCTCCTCGCCGGCGGCCACGGAGGCGACAATGGCCACCTTTTCCTCCTCGGCCATCGTCGGCACGGACGGGGTATTCTCGATAGTTTGTGGATGCTGGTGGGACAGTGGAGAGGGTTGCCTGAGGACAGTGAGTGAGAGTGGGAGTGTTTGTACGGAGAGGGGCTCTATACCTAAGGTGGATAGAAGCAAGGCACGTTTTGTTGCACCACCGTGCAACGCGCCGCGTAATCGACTGCACTATGCACCGCGACACGCGCACGATACGTCACGTTTTTTTCCCGGGCCATGCATGGCAGTTCTGTATTGAGCCACATGCAAAGGGCACACACACGATTTCTATGTACGAATTTGACACGGCCCTAAAATTGGCGATAGTTAAAAGTGGAAATGTAGAGGGGAAGGTAGGTGGCTGTACGACGAGATTTGTGGGGTTATGATAGATTCGGTAAAGGGATGTGTTGATGGCTACGAGTGACTCGATGAATCGGAGACGTTAGGTCTCGTCGAGCTCAGCTGTTCGGCCTCCGGCTAGCGCGTCCAAGCTTCTTACGGTGGGCCCTAGTTGGAAGTGAGATTGAGAGCCGCTGTGTAAAAATGGGATGTGTCTTATTAAAATCAAGTGGCAATAAACTGCAGCTGTCCATCGACGACCGTGCACTTGATGACGCATGTGTTGTGGCGTAGTAGTAGCAGTCGTAGGCTTTTTAGACTTGATTAAACGTGACATGACCGCTCCACGACTTTTTCCATGGATGGCATCATGTTCCTTCTTGTAGAGGGAGACGTCAAGATGGGGCCTCGTCAAGATGGTAGCCCGTTAACTGGTAGTTTGAAAGAGTACCCTTTTCCTCTCTCGCTAAACAGATATGTTTCATTTTGCCCAAATTGGTAGCAAATCTAGAGAAGATTCTCTCTTTGATAATTCGTTCCCTTTTGGACCTCTTTTTGCCTCCGATCAGGTAGCAAATTAAAAGCAGCAAATCACACCAGGCAGAATACATTCATTCAGAAAACAAAAAAAATTTAGATATAGCTGTGCGCAGCTAAATAGGATATAGCGATAGAAAGTAGTAGGTTGCTTAACGGGGTTCGATGCATTCAGCCTGAAATAGGATGCAAGCAAAATATAGAAAATCAAAAGAAGCTGCTTAGCAGCAGAAGTGGCAGATGCAGATACATTCAAGGAGACATCCAACCCATTCATTCGCCAGCGCCTCCATCTCCCTCTGGTGCTTCCGCCACTTCTTGCTGCCCAGTTTCTTGGACTTGGGGGCCTTGGGTCTGATTGGAGGCATGCGACCCTCTTTGATGGCCACCCGCTGGAGGTTTCGGAGGTGAATGCCGAGAGCACGATGTTCAGCGATGTAGACGTTGATGTTCGCGGCTCGGGCTTGCCGCTTTTGTGGATGCCGGAGCCCGCGGCCTCTGCATGCTTCAGTAAGGTGTTCAAGACGGTGCCGCCGGCGGCGCGACTCGTCAAGCGGTAGACGCCCCCCTTGCGGAAGGGGCAGCTATGGTAGGGGCCCATGAAGAATCCGTCGTACTTTCCGGCCCGCAGCCTCCTTAGCACCTGACGAGCCTTGGTGTGAATGGACTCGTCAGTGCTGTAGACATCACTGCTAGAAACGTATTGGAAGAAAGGGAAAATGGGGGAGTAGATGGTGTAAGAAGATCGAGCAATCGAAATGCGAACAAGCGAATCCTAAGAAACTAAGATCTAGCATCCAACGATGGGAACGGTGTTGGATAATTAGGCACAATTTCCATGATTAATTCCAAAATATTAAACATGACAATACCAGCTAAATTTTAAATAGATTAGCCCATTATTTCTAACAAACGGTAGAAGAACCAGGGGAGGGGAGCAAACCCAAGTTACCTCTGACCATAGGTCGTCGATGCCGGTGTCGTAGGGGTTCAACGGAGCGATGTACTTATCTGGATCGTAGGTGCCCAAGAAGTGCATGATCTGCTTGTGACCGGCGGGGGCCTCCTCGCCGGCGGGGGGCTCCTCTTCGTTGGCTCCGTCCGTAGCTAGGACGGGGGACTGGACGGGAACGGCGGCTGCCATCGATGCCTCCACTGGGGCCTGGACAGGGACAGCGGCTGCTTTCAACGCGTCGAGGGGGACCGGCGAGGAGACGGGGGCCTCCTCGCCGGCGGCCACGGAGGCGACAATGGCCACCTTTTCCTCCTCGGCCATCGCCGGCGCGGACGGGGTATTCTCGAGAGTTTGTGGATGCTGGTGGGACAGTGGAGAGGGTTGCCTGAGGACAGTGAGTGAGAGTGGGAGTGTTTGTACGGAGAGGGGCTCTATACCTAAGGTGGATAGAAGCAAGGCACGTTTTGTTGCACCACCGTGCAACGCGCCGCGTAATCGACTGCACTATGCACCGCGACACGCGCACGATACGTCACGTTTTTTTCCCGGGCCATGCATGGCAGTTCTGTATTGAGCCACATGCAAAGGGCACACACACGATTTCTATGTACGAATTTGACACGGCCCTAAAATTGGCGATAGTTAAAAGTGGAAATGTAGAGGGGAAGGTAGGTGGCTGTACGACGAGATTTGTGGGGTTATGATAGATTCGGTAAAGGGATGTGTTGATGGCTACGAGTGACTCGATGAACCGGAGATGTTAGGTCTCGTCGAGCTCAGCTGTTCGGCCTCCGGCTAGCGCGTCCAAGCTTCTTACGGTGGGCCCTAGTTGGAAGTGAGATTGAGAGCCGCTGCGTAAAAATGGGACGTGTCTTATTAAAATCAAGTGGCAATAAACTGCAGCTGTCTATTGACGACCGTGCACTTGATGACGCATGTGTTGTGGCGTAGTAGTAGCAGTCGTAGGCTTTTTAGACTTGATTAAACGTGACATGACCGCTCCACGACTTTTTCCATGGATGGCATCATGTTCCTTCTTGTAGAGGGAGACGTCAAGATGGGGCCTCGTCAAGATGGTAGCCCGTTAACTGGTAGTTTGAAAGAGTACCCTTTTCCTCTCTCGCTAAACAGATATGTTTCATTTTGCCCAAATTGGTAGCAAATCTAGAGAAGATTCTCTCTTTGATAATTCGTTCCCTTTTGGACCTCTTTTTGCCTCCGATCAGGTAGCAAATTAAAAGCAGCAAATCACACCAGGTAGAATACATTCATTCAGAAAACAAAACAAATTTAGATATAGCTGTGCGCAGCTAAATAGGATATAGCGATAGAAAGTAGTAGGTTGCTTAACGGGGTTCGATGCGTTCAGCCTGAAATAGGATGCAAGCAAAATATAGAAAATCAAAAGAAGCTACTTAGCAGCAGCAGCCGTGGCAGATGCAGATACATTCAAGGAGACATCCAACCCATTCATTCGCCAGCGCCTCCATCTCCCTCTGGTGCTTCCGCCACTTCTTGTTGCCCAGTTTCTTGGACTTGGGGGCCTTGGGCCTGATTGGAGGCATGCGACCCTCTTTGATGGCCACCCGCTGGAGGTTTCGGAGGTGAATGCCGAGAGCACGATGTTCAGCGATGTAGACGTTGATGTTCGTGGCTCGGGCTTGCCGCTTTTGTGGATGCCGGAGCCCGCGGCCTCTGCATGCTTCAGTAAGGTGTTCAAGACGGTGCCGCCGGCGGCGCGACTCGTCAAGCGGTAGACGCCCCCCTTGCGGAAGGGGCAGCTATGGTAGGGGCCCGTGAAGAATCCGTCGTACTTTCCGGCCCGCAGCCTCCTTAGCACCTGACGAGCCTTGGTGTGAATGGACTCGTCAGCGCTGCAGACATCACTGCCAGAAACCTATTGGAAGAAAGGGAAAATGGGGGAGTAGATGGTGTAAGAAGATCGAGCAATCGAAATGCGAACAAGCGAATCCTAAGAAACTAAGATCTAGCATCCAACGATGGGAACGGTGTTGGATAATTAGGCACAATTTCCATGATTAATTCCAAAATATTAAACATGACAATACCAGCTAAATTTTAAATAGATTAGCCCATTATTTCTAACAAACGGTAGAAGAACCAGGGGAGGGGAGCAAACCCAAGTTACCTCTGACCATAGGTCGTCGATGCCGGTGTCGTAGGGGTTCAACGGAGCGATGTACTTATCTGGATCGTAGGTGCCCAAGAAGTGCATGATCTGCTTGTGACCGGCGGGGGCCTCCTCGCCGGCGGGGGGCTCCTCTTCGGTGGCTCCGTCCGTAGCTAGGACGGGGGACTGGACGGGAATGGCGGCTGCCATCGATGCCTCCACTGGGGCCTGGACAGGGACAGCGGCTGCTTTCAACGCGTCGAGGGGGACCGGCGAGGAGACGGGGGCCTCCTCGCCGGTGGCCACGGAGGCGACAATGGCCACCTTTTCCTCCTCGGCCATCGCCGGCGCGGACGGGGTATTCTCGATAGTTTGTGGATGCTGGTGGGACAGTGGAGAGGGTTGCCTGAGGACAGTGTGTGAGAGTGGGAGTGTTTGTACGGAGAGGGGCTCTATACCTAAGGTGGATAGAAGCAAGGCACGTTTTGTTGCACCACCGTGCAACGCGCCGCGTAATCGACTGCACTATGCACCGCGACACGCGCACGATACGTCACGTTTTTTTCCCGGGCCATGCATGGCAGTTCTATATTGAGCCACATGCAAAGGGCACACACACGATTTCTATGTACGAATTTGACACGGCCCTAAAATTGGCGATAGTTAAAAGTGGAAATGTAGAGGGGAAGGTAGGTGGCTGTACGACGAGATTTGTGGGGTTATGATAGATTCGGTAAAGGGATGTGTTGATGGCTACGAGTGACTCGATGAACCGGAGACGTTAGGTCTCGTCGAGCTCAGCTGTTCGGCCTCCGGCTAGCGCGTCCAAGCTTCTTACGGTGGGCCCTAGATGGAAGTGAGATTGAGAGCCGCTGCGTAAAAATGGGACGTGTCTTACTAATATCAAGTGGCAATAAACTGCAGCTGTCCATCGATGACCGTGCACTTGATGACGCATGTGTTGTGGCGTAGTAGTAGCAGTCGTAGGCTTTTTAGACTTGATTAAACGTGACATGACCGCTCCACGACTTTTTCCATGGATGGCATCATGTTCCTTCTTGTAGAGGGAGACGTCAAGATGGGGCCTCGTCAAGATGGTAGCCCGTTAACTGGTAGTTTGAAAGAGTACCCTTTTCCTCTCTCGCTAAACAGATATGTTTCATTTTGCCCAAATTGGTAGCAAATCTAGAGAAGATTCTCTCTTTGATAATTCGTTCCCTTTTGGACCTCTTTTTGCCTCCGATCAGGTAGCAAATTAAAAACAGCAAATCACACCAGGCAGAATACATTCATTCAGAAAACAAAACAAATTTAGATATAGCTGTGCGCAGCTAAATAGGATATAGCGATAGAAAGTAGTAGGTTGCTTAACGGGGTTCGATGCGTTCAGCCTGAAATAGGATGCAAGCAAAATATAGAAAATCAAAAGAAGCTGCTTAGTAGCAGCAGCCGTGGCAGATGTAGATACATTCAAGGAGACATCCAACCCATTCATTCGCCAGCGCCTCCATCTCCCTCTGGTGCTTCCGCCACTTCTTGCTGCCCAGTTTCTTGGACTTGGGGGCCTTGGGCCTGATTGGAGGCATGCGACCCTCTTTGATGGCCACCCGCTGGAGGTTTCGGAGGTGAATGCCGAGAGCACGATGTTCAGCGATGTAGACGTTGATGTTCGCGGCTCGGGCTTGCCGCTTTTGTGGATGCCGGAGCCCGCGGCCTCTGCATGCTTCAGTAAGGTGTTCAAGACGGTGCCGCCGGCGGCGCGACTCGTCAAGCGGTAGACGCCCCCCTTGCGGAAGGGGCAGCTATGGTAGGGGCCCGTGAAGAATCCGTCGTACTTTCCGGCCCGCAGCCTCCTTAGCAGCTGACGAGCCTTGGTGTGAATGGACTCGTCAGCGCTGCAGACATCACTGGCAGAAACCTATTGGAAGAAAGGGAAAATGGGGGAGTAGATGGTGTAAGAAGATCGAGCAATCGAAATGCGAACAAGCGAATCCTAAGAAACTAAGATCTAGCATCCAACGATGGGAACGGTGTTGGATAATTAGGCACAATTTCCATGATTAATTCCAAAATATTAAACATGACAATACCAGCTAAATTTTAAATAGATTAGCCCATTATTTCTAACAAACGGTAGAAGAACCAGGGGAGGGGAGCAAACCCAAGTTACCTCCGACCATAGGTCGTCGATGCCGGTGTCGTAGGGGTTCAGCGGAGCGATGTACTTATCTGGATCGTAGGTGCCCAAGAAGTGCGTGATCTGCTTGTGACCGGCGGGGGCCTCCTCGCCGGCGGGGGGCTCCTCTTCGGCGGCTCTGTCGGTAGCTAGGACGGAGGCCTGGACGGGAATGGCGGCTGCCATCGATGCCACCACTGGGGCCTGGACAGGGACATCGGCTGCTTTCAACGCGTCGAGGGGGACCGGCGAGGAGACAGGGGCCTCCTCGCCGGCGGCCACGGAGGCGACGATGGCCACCTTATTCTCCTTGGCCATCGCCCGCACGGACGGGGTATTCTCGAGAGTTTGTGGATGCTGGTGGGATAGTGGAGAGGGTTGCGTGAGGACAGTGAGTGAGAGTGGGAATGGGTGTGCGGAGAGGGGCTCTATAGCTAAGGTGGATAGAAGCAAGGCACGTTTTGTGGCACCACCATGCAACGCGCCGCGTAATCGACTGCACTGTGCACCGCTACACGCGCACGGTACGTCACGTTTGTTTCTCGGGCCATGCATGGCACTTCTGTATTGAGCCGCATGCAAAGGGCGCACACATAATTTCTATGCACAAAGTTTGACACGGCCCTAAAATTGGCGATAGTTAAAAGTGGAAATGTAGAAGGGAAGGTAGGTGGTTGTACGACCGGATTTGTGGGGTTGTGATAGATTCGGTAAAGGGATGTGTTGATGGCTACGAGTGACTCGATGAACCGGAGACGTTAGGTCTCGTCGAGCTCAGCTATTCGGCCTCCGGCTAGCGCGTCCAAGCTTCTTACGGTGGGCCCCAGTTGGAAGTGAGATTGAGAGCCGCTGCATAAAAATGGGATGTGTCTTATTAAAATCAAGTGGCAATAAACTGCAGCTGTCCATCGACGACCGTGCACTTGATGACGCATGTGTTGTGGCGTAGTAGTAGTAGTCGTAGGCTTTTTAGACTTGATTAAACGTGACGTGACCGCTCCACGACTTTTTCCATGGACGGCATCATGTTCCTTCTTGTAGAGGGAGACGTTAAGATGGGGCCTCGTCAAGATGGTAGCTCGTTAACTGGTAGTCTGAAAGAGTACCCTTTTCCTCTCTCGCTAAACATATATGTTTCATTTTGCCCAAATTGGTAGCAAATCTAGAGAAGATTCTCTCTTTGATAATTCGTTCCCTTTTGGACCTGTTTTTGCCTCCGATCAGGTAGCAAATCTAGAGCAGCAAATCACACCAGGCAGAATACATTCATTCAGAAAAGAAAACAAATGTAGATATAGTTGTGCGCAGCTAAATAGGATATAGCGGTAGAAAGTAGTAGGTTGCTTAACGGGGTTCGATGCATTCAGCCAGAAATAGGATGCAAGCAAAATATAGAAAATAAAAAAGCTGCTTAGTAGCAGAAGCTGTGGCAGATGTAAATACATTCAAGGAGACATCCAACCCATTCATTCGCCAGCGCCTCCATCTCCCTCTGGTGCTTCTGCCACTTCTTGCTGCCCAGTTTCTTGGACTTGGGGGCCTTGGGTCTGATTGGAGGCATCCGACCCTCTTTGATGGCCACCCGCTGGAGGTTTCGGAGGTGAATGCCGAGAGCACGATGTTCAGCGATGTAGGCGTTGATGTTCGCGGCTCGGGCTTGCCGCTTTTGTGGATGCCGGAGCCCGCGGCCTCTGCATGCTTCAGTAAGGTGTTCAAGACGGTGCCGCCGGCGGCGCGACTCGTCAAGCGGTAGACGCCCCCCTTGCGGAAGGGGCAGCTGTAGTAGGGGCCCGTGAGGAATCAGTCGTACTTGTCGGCCCGCGGCCTCCTTAGCACCTGACGAACCTTGGTGTGAATGGACTCGTCATCGCTGTAGACGTCGCTGCCATAAACCTATTGGAAGAAACGGAAAATGGGGGAGTAGATGGCGTAAGAAGACCGAGTAATCGAAATGCGAACAAGCGAATCCTGATAAACCAAGATCTAGCATCGAACGATGGGAACGGTGTTGGATAATTAGGCACAATTTCCATGATTAATTCCAGAATATTAAACATGACAATACCAGGTAAATTTTAAATAGATTAGCCCATTATTTCTAACAAACGGTAGAAGAACCAGGGGAGGGGAGCAAACCCAAGTTACCTCCGACCATAGGTCGTCGATGCCGGTGTCGTAGGGGTTCAACGGAGCGATGTACTTATCTGGATTGTAGGTGCCCAAGAAGTGCGTGATCTGCTTGTGACCGGCGGGGGCCTCCTTGCCGGCGGGGGGCTGCTCTTCGGCGGATCCGTCGGTAGCTAGGACGGGGGCCTGGGCGGGAACGGCGGCTGCCATCGATGCCTCCACTGGGGCCTGGACAGAGACAGCGGCTGCTTTCAACGTGTCGAGGGGGACCGGCGAGGAGACGGGGGCCTCCTCGCCGGCGGCCACGAAGGAGACGATGGCCACCTTATCCTCCTCGGCCATCGCCGGCGCGGACGGGGTATTCTCGGGAGGGTGCGGATGCTGGTGGGACAGTGGAGAGGGTTGCGTGGGGACAGTGAGCGAGAGTGGGAGTGGGTGTGCGGAGAGGGGCTCTATAGTTAAGGTGGTTAGAAGCAAGGCACGTTTCGTTGCACCACCATGCAACGCGCCACGGAGTCGACTGCACCGTGCACCGCGACACGCGCATGGTACGTCACGTTTTTTCCCGGGCCATGCATGGCAGTTCTGTATTGAGCCGCATGCAAAGGGCGCACACACAATTTCTATGTACGAAGTTTGACACGGCCCTAAAATTGGCGACTGAGAGCCACTACGTAAAAAATGGGATATGTCTTATTAAAATCAAGTGGCAATAAATTGCAGCTGTCCATCGACGACCGTGCACTCGATGACGCATGCGTTGTGGCGTAGTAGTAGCAGTAGTAGGCTTTTCAGACTTGATTAAACATGACATGACCGCTCGACGACTTTTTCCATGGACGGCATCGTGTTCCTTTTTGTAGAAGTCTCGCTGAGGGAGACGTTCGTGCTGTCTCACGCTATGCTGTGAAGGGCACGACGTGTGCAACGATCATCATTGGATCGCACAGAATCAACGGTTGGTGCGCACGTTCCGCGTGACAACTGTGATAACCAATCAGGGAGTAGCAGACAGGGTGAGCACAGATTTGTGCTTCTACGAAAGATAGAGGGGGGGCAAAACTGAGTAGTACCACATAAAACCAAGGGCGATACTGAGTAGTATAAAAATGGAAAGTGAGTGTCTTGCACAATGAAATACATCATGGCATACATCAAATTATGCCAAGATAGATCCACAAGAGTTCATTGGATGTGTGTTCTTCTCATAAACCACTCATAAACCATGTAAGGATCCACTAGAATCATTGGATGTGTGTTCTTCTCACAAACCACATATCACCAGTTTCATTGCATGTGTGTTCTTCCCACAGATGTAACACCCTCAAATCGGCCCTATGCAAGTTTTAGCGCTTCCCGCGAAACCCGCATAGAAACGATTCAAGGACGCCCACTAGGAACTTGCATGCGGGTGGAGAACGAAGTAATACCATTACACATTAGTCCACGATGGAACCCACAGAACATATATATACAACAACGACTCCATGAGTCAAGAATACAGATATAATATACAAAGATCCAAATCACCTTGAAAACGATAGAGCGTCCGACTACGGACAAGATGCAAGTGGGGCTAAGAGCCCTGAAGAATAACCAATGGCGTCCATAACCCTTCCCAGGCCAAGCCGGAAGGGTAACCCTGCTAACGACGTCGATCTCAAACCTGCTAAAACAAAAGGGGTGCCGACAAAGGGCAAAGGAAAAAGAGGAGCGTTAGTACTGAGGCCAGTACACGGCGAGGCTAGAATTCGGCGGCTCTCGCCTACATAGGTATGGTGGACTGAAGCGGTAGCGCAGCATGCACTAAACAATCTATAGAGACTCGATTCAACTGTTGGCTATTAGAGAGGGATAAGAAAGACCTATTCGAAACCACCTGATACTAACACCAATCATACCCATCTTGGTATTTCCCCCTCGATACCAAACGAGGAAGTCAAAACCGAGGAACTCACACGGTTGGCAGTTTTATTCATTCCATTATAGTGGAAGCACTTACTAGTCAGATATAAATAGCATGAGTCATCCTGATAGCATAAGTAGTGGGCAGTTTTAGTTAACCATTCAGTTGTAGTTACAGTACTTACTAGTCAGATACCATTAGCATGTGACATCCCAAACCCAGCAGTTGTTGCACTTTTATTTCATTCCATTGGAGTTGCAATACTTACTAGGCAGGTACAGCATGTCACAAAACAACCCCAGATCCACCAGTTGTTGGCATTTTAATATCCATTCTGTGTTAGTTGAATCTGATTACTAGTCATATATTAAGTCAAGTTTATAGCACTACTTTAGTTATGCTTGTCTATGATCGAGATACTGTGCTCCAAGTCGTCCATAACCGCGGACACGGCTTTCAGAAAGATTTACCCTGCAGGGGTGCACAAATAGCAACACACACATGATCAACCTCGGAAAAACCAAATCAAAACCCAACGAGGCTTTCACGACAAAGCAATCACAGGATTCATAAAAGATTTCAGGGGGCCACCCCACTAAGCTACCCGCAACGAAGTTGGCCAGCTCTGGAACGGACCCAGGGTTTGTGACGATGGCTGTAAACGACTGAGAACCCGAAAGTGTGACTGGGCTTGTCGATACCGTGAAAACGTGGCACGATCCAAAACAGTACAGGTGCTCCACGCACAATCTTAAATAAGGCAGTAAAGCATGGCATAAGTACAGCATACTAATAAAACCCCAAACTAGTTTGTGGCCCCAAGAAATAAGAAATGAATCAAGCTCTGGCTAAGGGGATTCATGGTCCCACATGCGGATAGTGCGATAGTCAAGGAACAGGTATCAAGTACTCGGGGTCCTACGGGACACAAGTGACCGTGGAAGAACCAAATAACAGCAATTGCCCACCGATGCCTCTGCATTAGTTATATCTATTCCTAGCAATTTAATAGTTGTATTTAAAGTCATGATCATCTCCACCATTAAGCATCTCCACCATTTATCATGTGCCAACTTGCCGTTAACGGTGGAACGACAACGACGCGAAGCAACACATAAGCAAGCAACTCCGACTCGCAAGGCCGACTATCTATCAAACAACATGCAATAGGATGTGTCCATGGCAATTTAGGGCTACAAGGAGTATAAATGGTGCACGGAAACTAAAGCATCGCAACACGGATAGCAATGGATCAATAGGAGTAAATAAAGACTATAAAAGCAAAATAGGTAGAAAGGGGGAGAATGCTCGCTTGGGAAACATAGCCGAAGATTCATATCCGGAGAACTTGTCGATACTCACATCAACTCATCAGCCTAATCCTCGATGAAGCAAACACTAGAAGAAACACCGGATGCAATATTTAATACTATGGCAGAAGATCCGGCATGCTTATGATATGATGCATGGCATGGCACAAATGCGGTGCA
Organism: Avena eriantha; assembly: GCA_910589775.1. Classification (NCBI taxonomy): domain Eukaryota; kingdom Viridiplantae; phylum Streptophyta; class Magnoliopsida; order Poales; family Poaceae; genus Avena; species Avena eriantha. The sequence continues at coordinate 65,996,494 of OU342746.1, read as the reverse complement.
ATTAGGAAATATTAAGCGGAACCGGGGTCCTGATAATTAATTACACGGTTCAAATTATTTAGAACCCCCGCAATTTAAATGTTGTCTTAACAATGCAAAACATGGCATCGGTTCGCTACACAAATTTAAATGGAGTCCGGAATAAGACTAGAATAGCTCGCATATAGACTGCATATTTAATTTAGGTAAATCGACTATTTAACCCAACCCACCAGATGACATGTATGCAAGCATGATGATTTAATGATGCGACAGTATATGTCATATTATAAAAACAGAGGCTTAGGGTCACACATCTAGGTTTAGAAGATCTTGGTTCCGGGGGTTCAGGGTTCGACGGGGATCGGTCTCGGCGGGAACGTTCTCGGACAACGGAGTAGATCTTGTCGCATCCGTGGTCTTCGGGTCCGTGTAGACGGTCATGGCGTTCAAGGTGGAGAACTCGGTGTTCTGTGTAGACGACCATGGCATCCGGTCCTCGGGCATCGGTGCGGGAAGGAGGTCTTGTCGTACCAGGGTCTCAGCGTCCTCGGATTCCAATTAGAGATCTTGGCGACAACATGGTGCACCGGGCGACATCACGTTATCCGTGGCAGAGAAGATCTTGTTGGAATACCATTACAACACCACACATCAGCAGCACTCCACCTGGGCCTAGGAAGAACCACACTGAACAATAGGAAAACATGCACGACTGTCCACCAGGAGCAAGCAACTCCATGGTTAATAACAGGAGCACTTGCGGACAGAGACGATGACGAGGTCGATGGCCACAGAGGAGGACGAAGTGGCACGGCCGCGAGGATGGCGTCCTGGCGGCGTCGGGGACGAGGACCGCAGCGACGCACGGGGACCGATGCGGCGGCGCCATAGGGACGAGGGGGTGTGGCCTGGCTGGAATGAGGGCATCCGCGTAGAGGAGGACGACACAGAGAGGCGGCGCAGAGGCTCGCGACGGCACGAGGCTGCCAGTGGCCGAAGGAGACGGTGCTACGCGCGGCGGAGGCACAGAAGAGGCTCGACGGCAGGGTCACGCTCGCGGCTAGGGGGAGCTCCCGGGTGGGTGCACGGCGTTGTCGAGTAGAGGGTGCCCGGGCAGTGACGAACTCGCTGGCGGCAGGGCTCACACGAGCGGTCGACGACGACGGCGCTCTGTAGGAAGGGGAGATGAGCTCGGGTGGCGTCGTGGCGAGCTCGGGCCGTGGCCACCGGAGACAGAGGGGACGGGGCGCTGCAGGGGTCGCGGCCATGATCCAGGGCGGCGCCAGGGACAAGGTCCATGGAGACGGGGGCACGCGGGGCTCGGGGAAGGCCTGGCGGCATCTCCGGCTAGGGATTGGGCAGCGATTCACACGGGAAGAGGAGATCAGGAGAGCGACGTGAGGATGCAGGTAGGTGGAGCGGGGCTTGCAGGAGAGGATGCTGGCGAGGGAGAGAGCGGGGTGGGTCCACACGGGGAGAGAGGAGCAGGACGAGCGAGGAGGTGGGGCCAGGGTTGGCTGTCGGTCGCGATGGGGATAAAGGAGCGTGGGTGGTTGTCGCAGGGTGGGATGGGCAGGTGCGGGACGCGATGTGGGGGTGGGGCCGGGGTGCGTGGCCATAGGACTAGCGGTTGCGTGCTGGAGCAGGCGTCACGAGGTGGTCGGGTTGGTCGAATGTGCGGCGCGCGCTGCTGTGTGAGTGCGTTGTGTGCATGTGTGTTTGGGTGGCGGCGGCTGGGCGTGGGTGCTAGTTAGGTTAGGGTTTGGTCTAGGTTTGCTCTAAAACAGGCTGGGCTAGCCAGGGTAGTAGGGGGCCTGGCCTATGGGCTAGGCTGCCTCCCCTGGAAAAAAATAAGTTTTATATTTATTATTATTCTGTTTTATTTTTAAAGACCTTGTGTAATTAATTTTAGACAAACAAAAGATCTGGAAGAGACCGGGGTTTATCGTTTGAAATAAAGAAGGGGTGTCTAGAAAACAAAGGTGGCTTTTAGAAAATAGTTTTTTGGCAAAAGATGCATGGTGATATGACGATGCTCAAATGCAATGTGGCATGATGACATGAGCATGCGGTCATGATGATGCACAAAAGAAAACAACACGCGATTTTCTAGTAGTGGTTTTACCGGGGGTGCTACAATTCGACACCACTAACAATGGATCTCGCCCTCGAGATCCACCTCATGGTACGGGAAAGAAGGCCGACGATCAGTGTCTTCTCGCTTCGTGTAGATCCTCGCGACACCACTAACAATGATTCTTGCTCCATCTTGAAATCGACACCACCAACAAGAGATCGTTGCTCGCGTTCATTGAGAGAACACTCCGTAGAAACAAAGGCGAAGAAAGAGGTCACAAGGCTACCTCTAACTTCAGTGGAAGGAGCACAATTGCTTAATCCACCGATTCAATGTACAAGAGAGAATGATAAGAGTAGTGGTTTGGTAGCTACTCCACCCCGCACTCAAAGCATTACTCCGCACAAGAATAGGGGAATTATACAACAAACTCTCGGAATTCAGACTAAAGATCTCTACAAGCGGGGTTCTGAAACAAAGGAGTGATGCAGACTCTTCGGATGTAGATGATGTCATCGTGTTGGAAACCACCGGAAGATACAAGAATGATTTCACTGGATTCTGATCCACCGAAAGGTACAACAGATGAAGGGTGCTCAGATAGCACAAAGACCGGATGTAGAAGCACCGTTACCAAAGGAGGAAGCAAAACCCTGAAGGTACGACGGAAACCCAACCACGAGAATTCCTGGACTTGAGGAAAAGATAAGAGAGTAGATTCAAAACACGCAGAGGTAAGAGGAGAATAGCATAGGGGTAAGGAGTAAAATCAGACCTAATCAGATCTATCCAACCGATTTTGTAAAATAGTTTTGACACTCTACAACGGCCGTTAGCTAGGTTATCCTACAGGCTGGACTAGTGGGGTATCGGAACTGCTGAGCTCTGATACCACTCTGTAACACCCTCAAATTGGCCCTATGCAAGTTTTAGCGCTTCCCGACAAACCCGCATAGAAACGATTCAAGGACGCCCACTAGGCACTTGCGTGCGGGTGGAGAACGAAGTAATACCATTACACATTAGTGCACGATGGAACCCACAAAACATATATATACAACAACGACTCCATGAGTCAAGAATACAGATATAATATACAAAGATCCAAATCACCTTGAAAACGATAGAGCGTCCGACTATGGACAAGATGCAAATGGGGCTAAGAGCCTTGAAGAATAACCAATGGCGTCCATAACCCTGCCCAGGCCAAGCCGGAAGGGTAACCCTGCTAACAACGTCGATCTCAAACCTGCTAAAACAAAAGGGGTGCCGACAAAGGGCAAAGGAAAAAGAGGACCGTCAGTACTGAGGCCAGTACACGGCGAGGCTAGAATTCGGCGGCTCTCGCCTACATAGGTATGGTGGACTGAAGCGGCAGCGCAGCATGCACTAAACCATCTATAGAGACTCGATTCAACTGTAGGCTATTAGAGAGGGATAAGAAAGACCTATTCGAAACCAGCTGATACTAACACCAATCATACCCATCCTGGCATTTCCCCCTCGATACCAAACAAGGAAGTCAAAACCGAGGAACTCACACGATTGGCAGTTTTATCCACTCCATTATAGTGGAAGCACTTACTAGTAAGATATAGATAGCATGAGTCATCCTGATAGCATAAGTAGTGGGCAGTTTTAGTTAACCATTCAGTTGTAGTTGCAGTACTTACTAGTCAAATACCATTAGCATGTGACATCCCAAACCCAACAGTTGTTGGCACTTTTATTTCATTCCATTGGAGTTGCAATACTTACTAGGCAGGTATAGCATGTCACAAAACAACCCAAGATCCACCAGTTGTTGGCATTTTAATATCCATTCCGTGGTAGTTGGATCTGATTACTAGTCATATATTAAGTCAAGTTTATAGCACTACTTTAGTTATGCTTGTCTATGATCGAGATACTGTGCTCCAAGTCGTCCATAACCACGGACATGGCTTTCAGAAAGATTTACCCTGCAGGGGTGCACAAATAGCAACACACACACGATCAACCTCGGAAAAACCAAATCAAAACCCAACGAGGCTTTCATGACAAAGCAATCACAGGTTCATAAAAGATTTCAGGGGGGCACCCCACTAAACTACCCGCAACGAAGTTGGCCAGCTCCGGAATGGACCCAGGGTTTGTGACGACGGTTGTAAACGACTAGGAACCCAAAAGTGTGACTGGGCTTGTCGATACCGCGAAAATGTGGCACGATCCAAAACAGTACAGGTGCTCCACGCACAATCCTAAATAAGGCAGTAAAGCATGGCATAAGTACAGGATAGTAATAAAACCCCCCACTAGTTTGTGGCCCCATGAAATAAGAAATGAATCAAGCTCTGGCTAAGGGGATTCATGGTCCCACATGCGGATAGTGCGATAGTCAAGGAACAGGTATCAAGTACTAGGGGTCATACGGGACACAAGTGAGCGTGGAAGAACCAAATAACAGCAATTGCCCACTGATGCCTCTGCATTAGTTATATCTATTCCCAGCAATTTAATAGTTGTATTTAAAGTCATGATCATATCCACCATAAAGCATCTCCACCATTAAGCATCTCCACCATTTATCAATTGCCAACTTGCCATCAACGGTGGAACGACAACGACGCGAAGCAACACATAAGCAAGCAACTACGACTCGCAAGACTGACTATCTATCAAACAACAGGCAATAGGATGTGTCCATGGCAATTTAGGGCTACAAGGAGTATAAATGGTGCACGGAAACTAAAGCATCGCAACACGGATAGCAATGGATCAACAGGAGGAAATAAAGACTATAAAAGCAAAATAGGTAGAAATGGGGAGAATGCTCGCCTGGGAAACATAGCCGAAGATTCATATCCGGAGAACTTATCGATACTCGCATCCACTCATCGGCCTAATCCGCGAAGAAGCAAAAAACTAGAAGAAACACCGGATGCAATATTTAATACTACGGCGGAAGATCTGGCATGCTTATAATATGATGCATGGCATGGCACAGATGCGGTGCAATTAGGCAATATTAAGCGGAACCGGGGTCCTGATAATTAATTACATGGTTCAAGTTATTTAGACACCCCGCAATTTAAATATTGTCTTAACAATGCAAAACATGGCATCGGTTCGCTACACAAATTTAAATGGAGTCCGGAATAAGAGTAGAATAGCCCGCATATAGACTCCATATTTAATTTAGGTAAATTGACTATTTAACCCAACCCACCAGATGACATGTATGCAAGCATGATGATTCAATGATGTGATAGGTCTATGTCATATTATAAAAATAGAGGCCTAGGGTCACACATCTGGGTTTGGAAGATCTTGGTTCCGGGGGTTCGGGGTTTGATAGGGATCGGTCTCGGCGGGGAACGTTCTCGGACAACGGAGTAGATCTTGTCGCATCCATGGCCTTCGGGTCCGTGTAGACGGTCATGGCGTTCAAGGTGGAGAACTCGGTGTTCCGTGTAGACGACCCTGGCGTCCGGTCCTCGGGCATCGGTGCGGGAAGGAGGTCTTGTCGTACCAGGGTCTCGGCATCCTCGGATTCCGATTGGAGATCTTGGCGACAACATGGTGCACCGGGTGACATCACGTCATCCGTGGCAGCGAAGATCTTGTCGGAATACCATTACAACACCACACATCAGCAACACTCCACCTGGGCCTAGGAAGAACCACACTGAACAACAGGAAAACATGCACGACTGTCCACCAGGAGCAAGCACTCCATGGTTAATAACAGGAGCACATGCGAACAGAGACGATGACGAGGTCGATGGCCACAAAGGAGGACGAAGTGGCGCGGCCGTGAGGATGGCGTCCTGGCGGCGTCGGGGACGAGGACCGCGGCGACGCACGGGGCCCGATGCGGCGGCGCCATGTCACATCCCAAATTTTAGATTTGGCACTACATACATACATGTCATTGCATCATGAGCACCTTTGCAAAAAGTTTCAGTTTTAAAGTTTTTGCCAAAACACCTCCTCTTTGCTAGTTCATCCTATTTGCAAGCCTACTAGGACTTTTTCCTTGCATCTTCTATAATGACACTTTTTGGGCATTCTAGTTGCATAGATGCGTAGAGTTCGTCAATACGAACCCATAGGATTTTGTTTCACTCAATTCGGAACTGTAGATGAAAAGTTATACTAGTTTTGGTTTGGACTGAATTTAAGATTCAGGAAATTTCAGAAAAACAGACAGTTTCAGAGTTAACAGCAGAGCAGAAAAGATTAAAAAGAAAAAAAGGGGAAACCGGTAGCCCAGCCGGGCAGCCGCCAGAGGCCCACCCGGGGCCCAGCTCCCGCCAGTGGCCGCGGCAAAGCCAGCCGGCTCGCCAACGGCCCAACATCCCCTCCCTCGCGCGGCCCTTTTTCTTCTCCCCTTTTATCCCTTTTCCTTTTTCTTTTCTTTTTTTCTCTGGCACCGAGCCCCACACGTCAGCCCATCGCCGACGTGCTCGCCTCGGACACGAACAACCGCTGCGTTTTCGGCGCGAGTTTAGCCTCCCCTCGCCCTGATTTCTCCCCTGGCCTACTTAGCCTCGACTTCCCCTCCCGAACCCCCCAAAAACCTAGCTAATCGCCGCGCCGAACCCGCCGGATTTCTCGCCCGAGTCCGTTCGCCGCCGCCCGAAGCCGCCGTCGTCCGCGTCGACCCCGTCCCTGCACCCGACGCCCCTTGCCGCACCTCGTAGACCACTTCGTCGCCCGCAGCCGCCGCCAGAGCACCGCCCACCGTCGCCGCCGCCTGGTGAGTCCCCGCCGTAGTCGCTCCTGGCCGCTCGATCGCGCGTGGACGGCCTGGATCGGCCATTGACTGGCCGGTCAACCACTGACCAGTCAAAGGTCCTATCACCGCCGCGTCAGCCGGGCCCGCTCATCAGCGGGAATATTCCACGGAATATTCCCGGAATATTCCCCCGTCGATTTTCAGAGTTTATTTATTTTCCAAAAAATATGTCTAACTTCAAAAATTCATAGGAAATGATATACTTGGCCAAAATTTGAAAATAAGGTATCGTTGGATTTGAAAAATTGTGTAGAATTATATTCTGCAATAATATCCCAGGTTTACTATATGTATTCTCCTGAGATTATAGAAAGGCTTAAAGTAGTATTTAATTCGTAAAAAAAGATCTGTAAATCTTTTTGGCGAAATTCCTTTTGTTCTAGGCTCTATTTGGAGCTATCTATCCAGTAGTATTTTTGTAAAACTTGTACTGCACTGTTTACAGCTTTGGTGCAATGTTTTGACTAAAGACCTATTAACTAGACCTCTTTTATGCATAAATTGGTTTCTTTGCATTAAAAGTTTTCTCATGCATCATCTAGTAGTAGAATTGATCAGAGAACTTGACCAAGCTACTGAAGCTTTGTTAAAGTACCATGCATGCATGTCGAGGATTGACACTAGAAATTGGTGCTTATGCATTTCCTACACACCCGTTATACTAGAATCCCAGGGTCTAGATGTCATATTGGGCATGGATTGGATGTCGGAGCATCAGGGTCAGATAGATTGTGCTCAATGAGCAATTTCACTCACCACACCAAAGGGAGTAAGGATCAGATATAAGTCGCCTGTCAGTATTGGGGTGGCCGAGTTGAATTCTCTTAAGGGGGTTAGCCTAGAGGATGTGGCCGTAGTAAAGGAGTACCCCCCTGTGTTTCCAGATGAGCTGCCAGGGAGGCCACCTGACAGGGACGTGGAGTTTCTTATTGACTTGATGTCGGGAACAGGACCGATAGCCAAGAGGCCATATAAGATGGATGTGGACGAACTGAAGGAGTTAAAGAAGCAGCTTAGGGAGCAATTGGACAAGGGATTTATTCAGCCCAGTTCATCATCTTGGGGCGCGTCTGTTCTATTCGTGGAGAAGAAAGACAGTAGTAAGAGATTGGTGGTTGACTACCGCTCACTTAATGAAGGGACTATCAAGAATAAATACCCATTGCCCAATATAAATGATATGTTCGATCAGTTGGAAGGAGCGAAGGTGTTTTCCAAGATTAATTTAAGGTCAGGGTATTTCCAATTGAAGATCCGTGAGGAAGACGTACAAAAGACCGCCTTGACCACTAGGTATGGGTTATATGAGTATACAGTTATGTCTTTTGGACTAACAAATGCCCCGGCATATTTTATGACCATGATGAACAAAGTATTCATGGAGTACTTGGATAAATTTGTGGTGGTATTCATTGATGACATATTGATATACTCCAAGGATGATGCTGAACATGAGAAACACCTACGACTAATTATGGAAAAGATGAGGGAGCATAAATTATATGCCAAGTTTAGCAAGTGTGAATTCTGGCTAAACACTGTTGGATTTCTTGGACACGTGGTGTCAGGTGAAGGAGTCGCAGTTGATCCAAGCAAGGTGGTGTCAGTTACTGAATGGGAGTCACCCAAGAATGTGGGAGATATTAGGAGCTTCTTAGGACTTGCTGGATATTACAGGAGGTTTATAGAGAACTTCTCCAAGATTGCAAAGCCAATGACTGAACTACTGAAGAAGGAGAAGAAGTTTGGATGGACCAAGGAGTGCGAAGCTAGTTTCCAGGAACTGAAGCAACGCCTAGTGACTGCACCTATCTTGTGTTTGCCAGATATTCAGAAGGATTTCCAAGTGTATTGTGATGCCTCTCGTCAAGGACTGGGTAGTGTACTGATGCAGGATGGGAGAGTGGTATCCTATGCCTCGCGCCAACTGAAACATCACGAGAGGAATTACCCCACGCATGACCTGGAACTGGCGTCAGTTGTGCACGCGCTCAAAGTATGGAGGCACTCCCTGATGGGTAAGCATTGTGATGTGTTTACGGATCACAAGAGTCTGAAATACATATTCACTCAGAAGGAGCTGAACATGAGGCAGAGGAGATGGCTGGAGCTCATAAAGGATTATGACATGAGTTTGCAATATCACCCAGGGAAGGCCAATGTTGTAGCGGATGCGCTGAGTCGCAAGGTTTATGCTAACGGCCTGACAGTGGGGAAGTTACCCAAGGATTTGTGTGAACAACTCAAGGACCTCAGGTTGGAAGTAGTATCCGAGGGATACTTGGCAATAATGGAAGTTAAGCCAACGCTTCTGGACGAGATTAGAAAAGCTCAAAAGAAGGATAGTGACCTAGAGGAGATAAGAGGAAACATACCCAAAGGCAAGGCCGAAGGTTTTCGCGAGGATGATCAAGGGACGCTATGGTACAAGGACCGCTTGTGTGTGCCCAATGATCTGGAGATTAGGAAGCTGATATTTCAGGAAGCTCATAATTCGCCATACTCTATACATCCAGGTAACACGAAGATGTACATGGATTTGAAGGAAAGGTTTTGGTGGGTTAACATGAAGCGGGAGATTGCAGAATATATTGCTCTATGTGATGTCTGTAGTGGAGTGAAGGCCGAGCACCAAAAGCCAGCAGGGTTACTACAGCCTGAATGGAAGTGGGATAGAGTTGGAATGGACTTCATCATAGGATTACCCAGGACCAAGTCAGGATATGATTCTATTTGGGTAGTGGTGGATCATTTGACCAAGGTAGCTCACTTCATACCCGTGAAGACCACTTACACCAGTGCTAAGTTAGCCAAGATCTACATGAACAGAATTGTGTGCCTACATGGAGTCCCTAAGAGCATTGTGTCAGACAGAGGCACCCAATTTACTTCTGACTTTTGGCGCCAGCTCCATGAGTCGTTGGGAACGAGGTTGGAGTTTAGCACAGCTTTCGACCCCCAAACAGATGGTCAGACCGAGAGGGTGAATCAGATTCTGGAGGATATGTTGAGAGCCTGTGCCTTGGCTCATGGCGCTAGTTGGGATGAAAATCTACCATATGCTGAATTTTCCTACAACAACTACCAATCCAGCATCAAGACGTCACCATTTGATGTACTATATGGTAAGAGGTGCAGAACGCCTTTGTTATGGGATGGTGTAGGTGAACGTCAACTGTTTGGACCTGATTTGATCAAGGATGCTGAAGAGAAGGTTAGTTTGGTCCGGGATAGGTTGAAGGTAGCACAATCGAGGCAGAAGAGCTATGCTGATTCTAAACGCAAGGAGGCGGCGTATGAGATTGGAGATCGGGCATATCTCAGAATTTCGCCACTACGTGGAATTAAGCGATTTGGGATTAAAGGCAAGCTGGCACCTCGGTTTATAGGGCCCTACAAGATCCTGGCACGCAAAGGAGAGGTTGCGTACCAGCTGGAGATGCCAGAGGTTCTATCCGCTGTTCACGACGTGTTCCATGTGTCTCAGCTGAAGAAATGTCACCCGGAGATGGTAGATACACTGTTGAGGGATACCGTGCCATTAGATGAGGTTCAGCTAGAGAGCGACCTGACCTATGAGGAGAAACCGGTCAAGATCTTGGAAACAGCGGAGAGGTTTACACACAGCAAGACGATCAGGTTTTGCAAGGTGCAATGGAGCCATCACACCGAAGAGGAAGCCACCTGGGAGCGAGAGGATGACCTCTGAGAGGACCACCCACACCTATTTGCTAGCCACGACGAATCTCGAGGACGAGATTCATCTTAAGGGGGTTAGTCTTGTCACATCCCAAATTTTAGATTTGGCGCTGCATACATACATGTCATTGCATCATGAGCATCTTTGCAAAAAGTTTCAATTTTAAAGTTTTTGCCAAAACACCTCCTCTTTGCTAGTTCATCCTATTTGCAAGTCTACTAGGAATTTTGCCTTGAATCTTCTAGAATGACACTTTTTGGGCATTCTAGTTGCACAGATGCGTAGAGTTCGTCAATACGAACCCGTAGGATTTTGTTTCACTCAATTCGGAGCAGTAGATCAAAAGTTATACTAGTTTTGGTTTGGACTGAATTTCAGATTCAGGAAATTTCAGAAAAACAGACAGTTTCAGAGTTAATAGCAGAGGAGAAAAGATTAAAAAGAAAAGAAAAAAAGGGGAAACCGGCAGCCCAGCCGGGCAGCCGCCAGAGGCCCACCCGGGGCCTAGCTCCCGCGAGCGGCCGCGGCCGAGCCAGCCGGCCCGCCAACGGCCCAACACCCCCTCCCCCGTGCGGCCCTTTTTCTTCTCCCATTTTTTCCCTTTTCCTTTTTCTTTTGTTTTTTTCTCTGGCACCGGGCCCCACACGTCAGCCCGTCGCCAACGTTCTCGCCTCGGACATGAAAAACCGCCGCGTTTTCGGCGCGAATTCGGCCTCTCCTCTCCCTGATTTCTCTCCTGGCCTACTTAGCCTCGACTTCCCCTCCCGAACCCCCCAAAAACCTAGCTAATCGCCGCGCCGAACCCGCCGGATTTCTCGTCGGAGTCCGCGAGCCGCCCCCGCTCCGTCCGCCGTTCGCCGCCGCCCGAAGCCGCCGTCGGCCGCGCCGACCCCGCCCCTGCACCCGACGCCCCTTGCCGCAGCTCGTAGACCACTCCGCCGCCCGCAGCCACCGCCGGAGCACCGCCCACCGTCGCCGCCGTCGCCGCCGTCGCCTGGTGAGTCCCCGCCACAGTCGCTCCCGGCCGCTCGATCGCACGCGGACGGCCTGGATCGACCGTTGACTGGCTGGTCAACCGCTGAACGGTCAAAGGTCCGGTCACGACCGCGTCAGCCGGGCCCGCTCGTCAGCGGGAATATTCCTTGGAATATTCCCCCGTCGATTTTCAGAGTTTATTTATTTTCCAAAAAATATGTCTAACTTCCAAAATTCATAGGAAAGGATCTACTTGGCCAAAAATTGCAAATAAGGTACCGTTGGACTCGCAAAATTGTGTAGAATTTTATTCCGCAATAATATCCCAGGTTTACTGTATGTATTTGCTTGAGATTATAGAAAGGCTTAAAGTAGTATTTAATTCGTAGAAAAAGATCTGTAAATCTTTTTGGCGAAATTCCTTTTGGTCTAGGCTCTATTTGGAGCTATCTATCCAGTAGTATTTTTGACAAACTTGTACTGCACTATTTACAGCTTTGGTGCAATGTTTTGACTAAAGACCTATTAACTAGACCTCTTTTATGCATAAATTGGTTTCTTTGCATTAAAAGTTTTCTCATGCATCATCCAGTAGTAGAATTGATCAGAGAACTTGACCAAGCTACTGAAGCTTTGTTAAAGTACCATGCATGCATTGTGTTCATCTGTTGATCTCTATGTGTGGTTTGTTTATTGTTTGAATTGCTTTCGTGTAGATTGTGAGGATTGTAACCCGTGTGACTGTCCGGACTGTGATTTTGACTCCGGCAACTACCAAGGCAAGTGGAGCTTCATAAATGTCCTATTTACTTTCTATATGCATTGTAGCTTGTTTCGTTTTACAAGTATTATCTATCGCTATGCTTTATCCTATTATGCCGTAGTGTATCTTGATAGGCGAGCCGTCAAGTAGCTGTGCTTAGCTGTGCTTATGTAGACGAGGATGGGATACACCATGGAAAAGCTTGTTTTGAAAGAATGTGTTTGGAAAGTGAAAACAACTTAATTAATGAACTATCTGGGTGGATTGGTAATAGCTTGGTTCGTGAATGCCGGGCCCATGTCTATGGTTTACCCGAGTAGCTCACTTGTGGATGGCCACCCATGTTTCAGAGAAATGATTATTGTCTTGATTTGGTGGCTTCCGTGTGCAACCATATGCCAGTGAGTTATGGGTGGCTGGATGGACTTAGTAGGTTGTGACGACCCGAGCTCTTCGTATCCAGAGATATAGTGAATGTGATAGGTTGGTACGGTGCGTGGATGGGCTTGGGGAGCTACTTCCCAAATTGTCTCTTCTTGGGCTTCTCCCTATCATGACTCAATATGCGTGTCGTGGTACGAGCGGGTCGACCAAGTCATATGGGTAAAGTGTGCAACCCCTGCAGGGTGTAAAACTAAGTGCTTAGCCGTGTCCCTGGTAATGGACGATTGAGTTGCTGAATTGTGGGTGCTATGACATGTTCTCATTCATTCTAACTTGTAATTGCTATAATTTGTGGTTGAAACTTAATTGGGTTGTTTGTTGAAGATTAAATGTTTTACAAAAGATTTACAAAGGTTAGGATAAAGTATTTTGCTGCTGCAACTAAGCCTGAACCCCACAAGCCAGATATGCATATAGCTATCAGCCTTGTTGTTTCTCTCATTGTTACACTTGCCAGTGCATTCCAAGTGCTGACCCTTCAGGGCTGTTACGTTTCATGATGCAGGTTACTCTTCCGGTTACTCTAAGTAGCAGTGTTGGTTGCGACCCTCCACTCAACATTTTGTTCGCCTGTGGCGTCTAATGGAGACTGGAGCTACTTTATTTATGCTATCTATTTGCTACTTGTTTATTTGTGCGAGCGTTTTGCTTTGCAAACCTTGTAATAAATACAATATTCTGGATCGTACCACTATAATAATGATGCACTGTTAATTCATCGATGTCTATCGATACTATGTATGCCAATGAACCGATCCAGAGATTGGCGTGATACATAGAGGTGCAATCCTTGCGGGTTGTACCGTTTCATGCCATGGGGACGAGAGGGGGTGTGGCCTGGCTGGAATGAGGGCGTCCGCGACGAGGAGGACGACACAGAGAGGCGGCGGAGAGGCGCGCCATGGCGCGAGGCTGACAGTGGTCGAAGGAGACGGTGGTACGCGCAGCGAAGGCACAGAAGAGGCTCGACGGCAGGGTCGCGCTCGCGGCCAGGGGGAGCTCCCGGGCGGGCGGCGGCATTGTCGAGCAGAGGGTGCCCGGGCGGTGACGAACTCGCTGGCGGCAGGGCTCACACGAGCGGTCGCCGGCGGCGGTGCTCTGCAGGAAGGGGAGATGAGCTTGGGCGGCATCGTGGCGAGCTCGGGCCGTGGCCGCCGGAGACAAAGGGGACGGGGCGCTGCAGGGGTCGCGACCATGATCCAGGGCGGCGCCAGGGAGAAGGTCCGCGGAGACGGGGGCACGCGGGGCTCAGGGAAGGGCTGGCGGCATCTCCGGCTCGGGATTGGGCAGCGAGGCGCACGGGAAGAGGAGATCAGGAGAGCGACGCGAGGATGCGGGTAGGTGGAGCGGGGCTTGCGGGAGGGGATGCTCACGAGGGAGAGAGCGAGGTGGGTCCACGCCGGGAGAGAGGAGCGGGACGAGCGAGGAGGTGGGGCCAGGGTTGGCTGTCGGTCACGATGGGGATAATGGAGCGTGGGTGGTTGTCGCGGGGTTGGATGGGCAGGTGCGGGATGCGATGTGGGGGTGGGGCCGGGGTGCGTGGCCACAGGACTGGCGGTTGTGTGCTAGAGCAAGCGTCACAAGGAGGTCGGGTCGGTCGGATGTGCGACGCGCGCTGATGTGTGAGTGCGTTGTGTGCATGTGTGTTTGGATGGCGGCGGCTGGGCGTGGGTGCTGGTTAGGTTAGGGTTTGGTCTGGGTTTTCTCTAAAACAGGCTAGGCCAGCCGAGGTAGTAGGTGGCCTGGCCTATGGGCTAGGCTGCCTCCCCTGAAAAAAATAAGTTTCATATTTATTATTATTCTGTTTTATTTTTAAAGACCTTGTGTAATTAATTTTAGACAAACAAAAGATCTGGAAGAGACATGGGTTTATCGTTTGAAATAAAGAAGGGGTGTCTAGAAAGCAAAGGTGGCTTTTGGAATATAGTTTTTGGCAAAAGATGCATGGTGATATGACGATGCTCAAATGCAATGTGGCATGATTACATGAGCATGCGGTCATGATGATGCACAAAACAAATCAACACGTGATTTTCTAGTAGTGGTTTTCCCGGGGTGCTACAATAGACCACACATGGATCCACCGGTGTCAGTGCATGTGTGTTCTTCTCACAAGCCACACATGGATCCACTAGTGTCATCATATGTCTGCTCTTTTCATGAACCACGGCTAGAGTCATTGCATGTGTGTTCTTCTCACAGACCGCATATCACCTGTGTCATTGCATGTGTGTTCTTCCCACAGACCAGACATGGATCCACCAGTGTCATTGCATGTGTGTTCTTCCCACAGACCACACATGGATCCACCCAGTGTCATTGCATGTGTGTTCTTCCCACAGACCACACATGGATCCACCAGAGTCATTGCATGTGTGTTCTTCCCATGAACCACACATGGATCCACCAGTGTCATTGCATGTCTGCTCTTTTCATGAACCACAGCTAGAGTCATTGCATGTGTGTTCTTCTCACAAACCACATATCACCGGTGTCATTGCATGTGTGTTCTTCCCATGAACCACACATGGATCCACTAGTGTCATTGCATGTGTATTCTTCTCACAAACCACACATGGATCCACCAGTGTCATTGCATGTGTGTTCTTCCCATGAACCACACATGGATCCACGAGTGTCATTGCATGTGTGTTATTCTCACAAACCACGTAAGGATCCACTAGTGTAATTGCATGTGTGTTCCTCTCATAGACCACAAATGGATCCACCGGTGGCATCGTAGGTCTGCTCTTTTCTTGAACCACAGTTAGAGTCATCGCATGTCTACTCTTTTCATGAACCACAGCTAGAGTCATTGCATGTGTGTTCTTCTCACAGACCATATCATGAACCACACCCAGTGTCATTGCATGTGTGTTCTTCCCATGAACCACACATGGATCCACCAGTGTCATTGGATGTGTGTTCTTGTCACAAACCACACATGGATCCACCCAGTGTCATTGCATGTCTCCTCTTCCCATGAACCACAGCTAGAGTCATTGCATGCGTGCTCTTTTCACAAACCACAGCTAGAGTCATTGCATGTGTGTTCTTCTTACAAACCATATCTTCAACCACACCCAGTGTTATTGCATGTGTGTTCTTCTCACAAACCACACAAGGATCCACCGGTGTCATGGCATGTATGTTCTTCTCATTAACCCCAGCTAGAGTCATTGCATGTCTGTTCTTTTCACAAACCACATATCACCAGAGTCATTGCACATGTGTTCTTCCCATGAACCACACATGGATCCACCAGTGTCATTGCATGTGTGTTCTTCTCACAAACCATATCATGAACCACACCTAGTGTCATTGCATGTGTGTTCTTCTCACAGACCACACATGGATCCACCAGTGTCATTGTATGTGTGTTCTTCTCACAAACCATATCATGAACCACACCCAGTGTCATTGCATGTGTGTTCTTCCCATGGAACACACTTGGATCCACCAGTGTCATTGCATGTCTGCTCTTCTCATGAACCACAGCTAGAGTCATTGCATGTGTGTTCTTCTCACAAACCACGTATCACCGGTGTCATTCCATGTGTGTTCTTCTTACAAACCATATCATGAACCACAACCCAGTGGCATTGCATGTGTGTTCTTCTCACAAACCACACATGGATCCATCGGTGTTATTGCATGTCTCCTCTTCTCATTAACCACTGCTAGAGTCATTGCATGTCTGTTCGTTTCACAAACCACATATCACCAGAGCCATTGCATGTGTGTTCTTCCCATGAACCACACATGGATCCACCAGTGTCATTGCATGTGTGTTCTTCTCACAAACCACACATGGATCCACCCAGTGTCATCGCATGTCTGCTCTTCCCATGATCCACACATGGATCCACCGGTGTCATTGCATGTCTGCTCTTTTCATGAACCACAGCTAGAGACATTTGATGTGTGTTCTTCTCACATACCACATATCACCAGTGTCATTGCATGTGTGTTCTTCCCATGAACCACACATGGATCCACCAGTGTCGTTGCATGTGTGTTCTTCTCACAAACCACACATGGATCCACCGGTGTCATTGCATGTGTGTTCTTCCCATGAACCACACATGGATCCACCGGTGTCATTGTATCTCTGCTCTTCCCATGAACCACAGCTAGAGTCATCGCATGCGTGCTCTTTTCATGAACCACAGCTAGAGTCATTGCATGCGTGCTCTTTTCATGAACCACAGCTAGAGTCATTGCATGTGTATTCTTCTCACAGACCATATCATGAACCACACCAGTGTCATTGCATGTGTGTTCTTCCCATGAACCACACATGGATCCACCGGTGTCATTGTATGTCTGCTCTTCGCATGAACGACATCTAGAGTCATCGCATGCGTGCTCTTTTCATGAACCACCGCTAGAGTCATTGCATGTGTGTTCTTGTCACATACCATATCATGAACCACACGAAGTGTCAATGCATGTGTGTTCTTCCCATGAACCAGACATAGATCCATCGGTGTCATTGCATGTCTGCTCTTTTCATGAACCACAGCTAGAGTCATTGCATGTGTGTTCTTCCCACTAAACCACATACAACCGGAGTCATTGCATGTGTGTTCTTCCCACGAACCACACATGGATGCACAAGTGTCATTGCATGTGTGTTCTTCCCACAGACCACACATGGATCCACCAGTGTCATTGCATGTGTGTTCTTCCCATGAACCACACATGGATCTACTAGTGTCATTGTATGTCTGCTCTTCCCATGAACCACAGCTAGAGTCATCGAATGCGTTCTCTTTTCACAAACCACAGCTAGAGTCATTGCATGTGTGTTCTTCTTACAAACCATATCATGAACCACACCCAGTGTCATTGCATGTGTGTTCTTCTCACAAACCACACATGGATCCACCGGTGTCATTGCATGTATGCTCTTCTCATTAACCACGGCTAGAGTCATTGCATGTCTCTTCTTTTCACAAACCACATATCACCAGTCATTGCATGTGTGTTCTTCCCATGAACCACACATGGATCCACCAGTGTCATTGCATGTGTGTTCTTCTCGCAAACCACACATGGATCCACCCAGTGTCATCGCATGTGTGTTCTTCCCATGAACCACACATGGATCCACCAGTGTTATTACATGTCTGCTCTTTTCATGAACCACAGCTAGAGTCATTGGATATGTGTTCTTCTCACAGACCACATATCACCAGTGTCATTGCATGTGTGTTCTTCCCAAAGGCCACACATGGATCCACCAGTGTCATTACATGTGTGTTCTTCTCACAAACCATATCATGAACCACACCCAGTATCATTGCATGTGTGTTCTTCTCACAGACAACACATGGATCCACCAGTGTCATTGCATGTGTGTTCTTCTCACAAACCATATCATGAACCACACCCAGTGTCATTGCATGTGCGTTCTTCCCATGAACCACATATGGATCCACCAGTGTCATTGCATGTCTGCTCTTTTCATGAACCACAACTAGAGTCAATGCATGTGTGTTCTTCTCATAACCCACATATCACCGGTGTCATTGCATGTGTGGTATTCTTATTAACCATATCATGAACCACACCCAGTGTCATTGTATGTGTGTTCTTCTCACAAACCACACATGGATCCACCAGTGTCATTGCATGTCTGCTCTTCTCATTAACTACAGCTAGAGTCATTGCATGTCTGTTGTTTTCACAAACCACATATCACCAGAATCATTGCATGTGTGTTCTTCCCATGAACCACACATGGATCCACCAGTGTCATTGCATGTGTGTTCTTCTCACAAACCACACATTGATCCACCCAGTGTCATCGCATGTCTGCTCTTCCCATGAACCACACTTGGATCCACTAGTGTCATTGCATGTCTGCTCTTTTCATGAACCACAGCTAGAGTCATTGGATGTGTGTTCTTCTCACAGACCACATATCACCAGTGTCATTGCATGTGTGTTCTTCCCAAAGACCACACATGGATCCACTAGTGTCATTGCATGTGTGTTCTTCTCACAAACCATATCATGAACCGCACCCAGTGTCATTGCATGTGTGTTCTTCTCACAGACCACACTCGGATCTACTAGTGTCATTGCATGTGTGTTATTCTCACAAACCATATTATGAACCACACCCAGTGTTATTGCATGTGTGTTCTTCCCATGAACCCCACATGGATCCACCGGTGTCATTGCATGTCTGCTCTTTTCATTAGCCATAGCTAGAGTCATTGCATGTGTGTTCTTTTCACAAACCACATATCACCAGAGTCATTGCATGTGTGTTCATCTCACAGACCACATATCACCTGTGTCATTGCATGTGTGTTCTTCCCATGAACCACGCATGGATCCACCAGTGTCATTGCATGTGTGTCCTTCCCATAGAACACACATGGATCCACCAGTGTCATTGCATGTGTGTTCTTCCCATGAACCACACATGGATCCACCGGAGTCATTGTATGTCTGCTCTTCCCATGAACAACATCTAGAGTCGTCGCATGCGTGCTCTTTTCATGAACCACAGCTAGAGTCATTGCATGTGTGTTCTTCTCACACACCATATCATGAACCACACCCAGTGTCATCGCAGGTGTGTTCTTCTCACAAACCACACATGGATCCATCGGTGTCATTGCATGTCTTCTGTTCTCATTAACCACAGCTAGAGTCATTGCATGTCTGTTCTTTTCACAAACCACATATCACTAGAGTCATTGCATGTGTGTTCTTCCCATGAACCACACATGGATCCACTAGAGTCATTGCATGTGTGTTCTTCTCACAAACCACACATGGATCCACCCAGTGTCATCGCATGTCTACTCATCCCATGAACCACACATGGATCCACCAGTGTCATTGCATGTCTGCTCTTTTCATGAACCACTGCTAGAGTCATTGGACATGTGTTCTTCTCACAGACCACATATCACCAGATACATTGCATGTGTGTTCTTCCAAAAGACCACACATGGATCCACCAGTGTCATTGCATGTGTGTTCTTCTCACAAACCATATCATGAACCACACCCAGTGTCATTGCATGTGTGTTCTTCTCATAGACCAAACATGGATCCACCAGTGTCATTACATGTGTGTTCTTCTCACAAACCATATCATGAACCACCCCCAGTGTCATTGAATGTGTGTTCTTCTCATTAACCCCAGATGGATCCACCGGTGTCATTGCATGTCTGCTCTTTTCATTAACCGTATCTAGAGTCATTGCATGTGTATTCTTTTCACAAACCACATATCACCAGAGTCATTGCATGTGTGTTCTTCCCACAGACCACACATGGATCCACCAGTGTCATTGCATGTGTGTTCTTCCCATGAACCACACATGGATCCACTAGTGTCATTGCATGTGTGTTATTCTCATAGACCACGTAAGGATCTAGCGGTGTAATTGCATGTGTGTTCTTCCCATGAACCACACATGGATCCACTGGTGTCATTGTATGTCTGCTCTTCCCATGAACCACAGGTAGAGTCATCGCATGTCTGCTCTTTTCATGGACCACAGGTAGAGTCATTGCATGTGTCTTCTTCTCACATACCATATCATGAACCACACCCAGTGTCATTGCATGTGTGTTCTTCCCATGAATCACACATGGATCCACCGGTGTCTTTGTATGTCTGCTCATCCCATGAACCACAGCTAGAGTTATGGCATGCGTGCTCTTTTCATGTACCATAGCTAGATTCATTGCACGTGTGTTCTTCTCACATAACATATCATGAACCACACCCAGTGTCATTGCATGTGTGTTTTTCCGATGAACCATACATGGATCCATCGGTGCCATTGCATGTCTGCTCTTTTCATGAACCACGGCTAGAGTCATTGCATGTGTGTTCTTCTCACAAACCACATATCACCGAAGTCATTGCATGTGTGTTCTTCTCACAGACCACACATGGATCCACTAGTGTCATTACATGTGTATTCTTCTCACAAACCATATCATGAACCACAACCAGTGTCATTGCATGTGTGCTCTTTTCATGAACCACATATGGATCCACCAGTGTCATTGCATGTCTGCTCTTTTCATGAACCACAACTAGAGTCAATGCATGTGTGTTCTTCTCATAACCCACATATCACCGGTGTCATTGCATGTGTGGTCTTCTTACAAACCATATCATGAACCACACCCAGTGTCATTGTATGTGTGTTCTTCTCACAAACCACACATGGATCCACCAGTGTCATTGCATGTCTGCTCTTCTCATTAATCACAGCTAGAGTCATTGCATGTCTGTTCTTTTCACAAACCACATATCACCAGAATCATTGCATGTGTGTTCTTCCCATGAACCACACATGGATCCACCAGTGTCATTGCATGTCTGCTCTTCTCACAAACCACACATTGATCCACCCAGTGTCACCGCATGTCTGCTCTTCCCATGAACCACACATGGATCCACTAGTGTCATTGCATGTCTACTCTTTTCATGAACCACAGCTAGAGTCATTGGATGTGTGTTCTTCTCACAGACCACATATCACAAGTGTCATTGCATGTGTGTTCTTCCCAATGACCACTCATGGATCCACCAGTGTCATTGCATGTGTGTTCTTCTCACAAACCATATCATGAACCACACCCAATGTCATTGCATGTGTGTTCTTCTCACAGACCACACTCGGATCTACTAGTGTCATTGCATGTGTGTTATTATCACAAACCATATTATGAACCACACCCAGTGTTATTGCATGTGTGTTCTTCCCATGAACCCCACATGGATCCACCGGTGTCATTGCATGTCTGCTCTTTTCATTAGCCATAGCTAGAGTCATTGCATGTGTGTTCTTTTCACAAACCACATATCACCAGAGTCATTGCATGTCTGTTCTTCTCACAGACCACATATCACCTGTGTCATTGCATGTGTGTTCTTCCCATGAACCACGCATGGATCCACCAGTGTCATTGCATGTGTGTTCTTCCCATAGAACACACATGGATCCACCAGTGTCATTGCATGTGTGTTCTTCCCATGAACCACTCATGGATCCACCGGAGTCATTGTATGTCTGCTCTTCCCATGAACAACATCTAGAGTCGTCGCATGCGTGCTCTTTTCATGAACCACAGCTAGAGTCATTGCATGTGTGTTCTTCTCACAGACCATATCATGAACCACACCCAGTGTCATTGCAGGTGTGTTCTTCTCACAAACCACACTTGGATCCACCGGTGTCATTGCATGTCTTCTGTTCTCATTAACCACAGCTAGAGTCATTGCATGTCTGTTCTTTTCACAAACCACATATCACTAGAGTCATTGCATGTGTGTTCTTCCCATGAACCACACATGGATCCACTAGTGTCATTGCATGTGTGTTCTTCTCACAAACCACACATGGATCCACCCAGTGTCATCGCATGTCTACTCATCCCATGAACCACACATGGATCCACCAGTGTCATTGCATGTCTGCTCTTTTCATGAACCACTGCTAGAGTCATTGGACATGTGTTCTTCTCACAGACCACATATCACCAGATGCATTGCATGTGTGTTCTTCCAAAAGACCACACATGGATCCACCAGTGTCATTGCATGTGTGTTCTTCTCACAAACCATATCATGAACCACACCCAGTGTCATTGCATGTGTGTTCTTCTCATAGACCACACATGGATCCACCAGTGTCATTACATGTGTGTTCTTCTCACAAACCATATCATGAACCACCCCCAGTGTCATTGCATGTGTGTTCTTCTCATTAACCCCACATGGATCCACCGGTGTCATTGCATGTCTGCTATTTTTATTAACCACAGCTAGAGTCATTACATGTGTGTTCTTTTCACAAACCACATATCACCAGAGTCATTGCATGTGTGTTCTTCCCACAGACCACACATGGATCCACCAGTGTCATTGCATGTGTGTTCTTCCCATGAACCACACATGGATCCACCAGTGTCATTGCATGTGTGTTATTCTCACAGACCACGTAAGGATCCAGCGGTGTAATTGCATGTGTGTTCTTCCCATGAACCACACATGGATCCACCGATGTCCACAACACCGGAGTCTCCGGTCCACCACACCGGAGTCTCCTGTCCGACCGTCGCCAGGCATGAAAAGGCCTTTGGGCCTGCGGCCCATATACCCCTTAGTCCGTCCAGAACATGTCTTTTATTCCTAAAGTACCCCTTTTTAAGTGGGTGGCCTATATATAGTCCCCCACCTCCATTGTAAACCCTAGGCATGATATTGGAGTTAGTGGAAACCCCTTTGTGGATCTATCTAATTCTTGCCTCATGCTCCTTGACTAAGGAGCAGCAATATCCCCAAACCTCGTTGGATTTTGCATCGTGCCTCCGCGTTGTACAAGGCCTAGGCATCGGTGTCCCTTTGCCTAGACGTCAAGATCTCGCTGAGTCTCCCATCTCGCCGTGCTGGTTCGAGAGAGAGTCCTCCGCCCGACGCCGATCCTAGGGATTGCACCGGACCAGTTACCGCCGGTGTGAGCTATTGGTATGTATCGTGGTTTTGTGTGTGTGTGTGTGTGTTCTTCGCGTTCTTCGTGCGTGCATTCGTCGTGTTCATCCTCCCCTCCTCTCCCCGCACTCCATCCTCGATTTGAAAGGGAATCGTGAAAGATCGGGCCACCCTAGAGGCTTGCCCCCTACAAATACTCCTTCAAGTGGAATGACAAGAAATTGGTGCTCCAACGCATGACGCCTAGCCAAGTCATCGCATTCAACATGACACCCGTCAACAAGATAAAGCAAGCTAAAGACCCTTGTGAGACCAGTGGTGAGAGACTGAACCACCATCAAGAGAGTGAGTGCCACAAGCCAAAAATGAGTGGAAAAATCATGAGTGCCACGACGCAAGCCACAAAATGTGAGAAGAGAGACTTGAGTGTGACCCATACTAACAATCATTCATACAATTCTCTCTCTTTGTTGTCGGTTTTGCAAGGTACCCAAGATACACCACCAACTACAAGGATAAGGCTACAAGATCTCCAACCACAACATGATGGCAAGATCTACCACAAGCTCTTCAACAAGTTTGAGAATAGCTTCGACACCGGTGATCCGACCATGTACAAGAACAAGGCCAAGGACTCACCTCCTTCCTTGCATGATGAACGAACATCGTCAAGGTCGACTCGTTTTCAAGCGGGGGGAGATGATGTAGCCCAACATACGGAAACCACCTTTGGTCCACATCATGCCACGCTAATCACCACTCGAAAGGTGAACACCTTCCATGCTTTGCCTTTTGTTGGTTATGATGCGAATGGAATCCTACTTGAGACAAATACCCATGATGTGACTAGGTCCATGAACATGATGCCAAGAAGATGCAGCAAGGATGGCCCTGAAGCGAAGACACCAAGCAAGAGGCCTGGAAGAGAAGACGCAAGAAGCTGCTGAAGCAAGACCGGAGTCTCCGGACCAGCAGACCGGAGTCTCCGGTCTACCACACCGGAGTCTTTGGCCTGTCTCCGGACTGAGCCATGAACTTTCGCCTAGGATAGTCTGAGACCCCCTCCGGGGGCGACACCGGAGACAGACAGGAGTCTTCGGCCCACACCAGAGTCTCCGGACCCCGCACTGGAGTCTCCGGACCGAGCATCATGGGCATGCGCGCCTTAAGCTAGGCTTGGCCCATGTAACGCCCCAAACTTCCTACTTATGCCTATTTTACCCCTAGCTCGTGGCTGGCCTATATATATGCCCCCAGCCCCTCCTTGAAACCCTAGAGATGATGATGAATTGAGGCATGTGCCAAACCCTAGATGGGAACACCCTCTCAATAGTAAATCTATGAGTTGTACAAGGCCTTGGAGTCGGTGCCCTTCTCCAAGTTGTCAAGACCCTCCTCAAGTGTTTGGTCTCTCCCTATAAAGGATTCAAGTAGTGCTTGGTCTCTCCCCTTTGGGATTCTACTTGGTTGCTACTCTCTCCTTGATTTGGATTCTACCATCCGCTTGCTGATCTCTCCTTTGGTGATTCTATCGCAAGGTCTCTCGTCGAGGATTCTATTGGATTGGTTGTTCGAACCAACGAGAGCAAATCGAATTGGGTGTGATTTGGCGTGTGTTTGTATCTTTACCTTGCATTAGGGTTGTTTTCATCGTGTTCATCGTGTTTTCCCTCACTTCCGCCTCAAATCCGTGAAGATCGGGCCACTCCAAGGGTAAATCCACTAGGAGACCCATAACAACAGTTCTTCTTCTCATGAACCACACCTAGTGTCACTGCATGTGTGTTCTTCTCACAAACCACACGTGGATCCACCAGTGTCATTGGATGTGTGTTCTTTTCATGAACCACACCCAGTGTCATTGCATGTCTGTTTATCTCACAAACCACATAAGGATCCACCAGTGTCATTGGATGTGTATTCTTTTCATGAACCACCCCCAGTGTCATTGGATGTGTATTCTTTTCATGAACCACACCCAGTGTCATTGCATGTGTGTTCTTCTCACAAACCACACAGGGATCCACCATTGTCATTGGATGTGTGTTCTTTTCATGAACCACACCCAGTGTCGTTGCACGTCTGTTCTTTCCACAAACCACATATGGATCCACCAGTGTCATTGGATGTGTGTTCTTTTCATGAACCACAATCAGTGTCATTACATGTGTGTTCTTCTCACAAACCACACATGGATCCACCAGTGTAATTGGATGTGTGTTCTTTCCACAGACCACATATGGATCCACGAGTGTCACTGGATGTGTGTTCTTTTCATGAACCACAACCAGGGTCATTGTATGTCTTTTCTTCTCACAAACCACATAAGGATACACCAGTGTCATTGCATGTGTGTTCTTTTCATGAACCACAGCTAGAGTCATTGCATGTGTGTTCTCACAAACCACATTAGGATACACCAGTGTCATTGCATGGGTGTTCTTCTCATGAACCACAGTTAGAGTCATTGTGTTGAGGGCAAACCTTTAGGGTGGCCTGATCTTTCACGATTCCCTTTCAAATCGAGGATCGAGTGCGAGGAGAGAAGGGGAGGATGAACACGACGAACGCACGCACGAAGAACGCGATGAACACACACACGCAAAACCACGTACACACCAATAGCTCACGCCAGCGGTGACAGGTCCGGCGCAATCCCTAGGATCGGTGTCCGGCGGAGGACTCTCTCTCGAACCGACACGGCGAGATGGGAGACTCGATGAGGTCTTGACGTCTAGGCAAAGGGACTCCGATGCCTAGGCCTTGGACAAAACGGAGGCACGATGCAAACTCCAACGAGGTTTGGGGATATTGGTGCTCCTTGGTCAAGGAGCATGAGGCAAGAACTAGATAGATCCACAAAGGGGTTTCCACTAATTCCAATATCATGCCTAGGGTTTACAATAGAGGTGGGGGCTATATATAGGCCAGCCACAAAGTCAGGGGTACTTTTGGAATAAAAGACAAGTTCTGGACGGACTAAGGGGTACATGGGCCGAAGGCCCAAAGGCCTTTTCATGCCTGGCGTCGGTCGGACCTGAGACTCCGGTGTGCAGGCCGGAGACTCCGGTCTAGGCCAGAGAATCCGGTGTAGCATCCGGACCAGCCTCCGGAGGGGCCTTCAGATTGTCCTAGGGCCCGGAGCAGGGGGTCAGACCGGAGACTCCGGTGTGCGCAGACCAGAGACTCTGGTCTGAGCAGCTCCTGCGGCTTCTACTTCACGCTCTTCTCCTTGTTCTCCATCCTTGGGTGCTTGGGGATGTGTCGAGGCTTCGTACCTGATGATGCATAGAGTAGTTGCATGAAGTAGCACACAATCCAAGGATGTATCAAATAGGCATGAGGAGAGGAGCGAGTTCACCTTAGCTTGTAGGGCTTTAGCTCGAGCACGAGTCATGGGTCCACTTGGGGGACTTGTTGGTGTAGATGTAGGAGCGTCCGTATTATGGGTCTCCTTATGGATTTACCCTTGGAGTGGCACAATCTTCGCGGATTTGACGTAGAAGTGAGGGAGAACACGAGGAACATGATGAATGCAAATCTAATGCAAGGTAAAGATACAAATGAAGGAAATATGCCCTAGAGGCAATCATAGAGATGATTGTATTTCATGTGTATCCATGAGTTATTATAATGTTCCTTGAATATCCATATACCAGGCAACTTGTATTGATTGGCAATTATGTGAATTGTTTGTGAAACTCTTTACTTGTATGGTTATCTAATAATTGTCCCTAGTCGGAGTTCATGCGAGGACACACGTGAATATTAGACTAGCACATCGATTGGTTAATGACTATGTTTCGCAAGTCATTGACATAGAGATGTCAAACCAATGATGTGGACACATGTTATGAACATGGGGTTGGACTGACCCAACATGAGACTAGCAATAATACTTGCAGCTCTCTCTACACATCGTGTACGTTTTGTCCTTAGACCTGAGATTGTCGCATGTACTTGAGATGTGGATCGACCTACTTTGGGGCTATCAAACACTACTCCGTAACTGGGTAGTTATAAAGGTAGCTTTCGGGTTTGTCCTGATACATGCTGCAAGGCATCGGTCAATCAAGATGGGATTTGCCCCTCTCTACTTGAGAGAGATATCTTTGGGCCCCTCGAGTGATCGGATCTAGAAATGCATGGCCGTGCTACATATGGTTAAGAGTTAACCTAGTAAAGGGATTCTGAATCACAGTATCGAGAAAGAGAGGTCAGCTTAGAGCTAGACCAAATATCGTGAGGCAAAGGGAAAGACATGTACTCAACCTTGTGATGGTTCGTCCGAATGATCTTTATATGCGTTTAGGAGTTGGCACGTCTTGCTAGAGGCCGCTACCAACTATTGACGGAGTAAGTGTACTCGCGTCATGTCTATACGTGTATGAACCTATAGGGTCACACACTTTAGGGGCTGGAAGCCTAATGAGGATTGGATCCGAATTAGACCAGGCTTAGGCTGCTAATGGGCTGCTAATGTAGAAGCCCACCAGGGATGCCTATATAAGAGGGAGTTAGGCGAGCTGAAAAGGAGAGAGCATTCCACCCAGCCGCCACTCCTCTTCCGCCTGTGTTGCACGCGCAGACCTAGCAGTCTGGCGTGTGACGGCGTCCACTCCGGACGTGTGGATACCTCGGAGGTGCTGCATCTGTAGCACTTGGACGAGCCGCGCAAAGGGGAGCTGCTCGTGGGAC
Source organism: Avena eriantha (assembly GCA_910589775.1). Classification (NCBI taxonomy): domain Eukaryota; kingdom Viridiplantae; phylum Streptophyta; class Magnoliopsida; order Poales; family Poaceae; genus Avena; species Avena eriantha. The sequence continues at coordinate 65,968,595 of OU342746.1, read as the reverse complement.
GAGGACGAGGAGGAGACGTAGAACATCTACACTGCCGCAACGTGCTTCATCGAGTTCCGCACCTGCGCGTCTAGCGGTAATCCCGTGATCTATGACAATAGTATTCCTGGTTGACGCGGTAGAAAATTTTGATTTTACGCTAGTGTAGCCTACCCGTAACCCTTCAGTGGTATCAGAGCCGATGCTATTCAGTCATAGGTTCGGGAAGTTTGCATATGGTGATATGTAGATTGATATGAATGATATGATCGTTTGTATGGCGGTGTTTCTGGATTGATCTATGATCTTACTTTCCGTGATCGTGATTCTAAGGTCGTCGAACGACTTACCCCTACCGGTCGGTTTCCGCCATCGGGGTAGACAGTGACACATAAATCCTTCTGAATCACGCGAAGATCAATATGATTGATCGAATCGGGAATTAGATCTAAATCGACGTACCGTGATCAAAGGAGTTTGGTCGAATCGGAACTATGGTCGGTTTATGGTAAATTTGATTTGCCAATCAAAATCCTTAAAGAGGTACCGCGAGGGGCGCTGCCCCTTCGAACCCCGCAGGGGGAGACCCCCTAGACCCCCCTTAGTCGTAGCCCCCTTTTTGTATCTCGTTAAGGTTCATAGGTGGTACGATTTCACATGATCCGGTAGAATGCGATTCTATGCACAACTTGTTTTTGCAGGATTTATGTGATCAGTATGGCCCAAAAATGTATGTGATGCATGTATGCATTTTTTCATGACCTGCGTGTCGTGAGTTGGGCAACACGGCTGGAGCCATATGTGTTGTCAATTATTGTAATGGCCTGCGTGCCAACTTGTGATGATCCCAATACCATGTAATTTTGATTACTAGATGTTAGGAGTAATAGCTTGTATTAGTTCTTGGAGAACTCATCACTTGGAGGATGGCTCGCATAGAGCATGAAGATGGAGATCATCATGGTGGACAGGTTCTATGGCGATGGAGATCACCATGAGAAAATGGGCCATACTGTATCACATCTATGTGAATGCTATTCTTATACGTTTTACTACTATGCATGCTTAGATGATAGAAGTAGAACGATCCCTCACAAAGTTTAAGTTAAACCATGCCCTCCCAACCAAACCTTGCACCATCCTATGCCCTGTACAATCGTTGGTGGGTCTATGAAATTAGGGTGCCACGGTTTTCCTTGGCTGGATGGGTTTGTATCGGATACCTACACGCATAAGGGTTGGTGAGCTTAACAAGGTCATCTTAACAGTTAAGGACCTTGGGGCATAAAGGTTGGGCGCCTAGTTTTGACATAGAGATGTCACCCAACAACAAGAGTCATATGTGATATGATTAGCAAAGGTTGCTTACCGATTTACCTTGTCTTCTAGCAGTGATGCTAAAGCTCACTAGTCGACTTGTTAATTGGGGATCTTGAATCACTTAGTATCAATAGAGGGATGTTGATTTAAGTGGGAGTATATGCTATTAAATTGTTTAATATGTTTTACTCTTTCACGGTTACATGGCTTAGTATTTTGCATATTTTTTTTGTTGTAGATCAATGGAACCGAACTATTCATCACCTTTTGCTTTGCGTTCGATTCTTGAAAAGGATAAACTAAATGGAACAAACTATTCGGACTGGGTCCGTAACCTGAGAATTGTTCTCAGGGCTGAGAAAAAGGAAACTGTTCTGGATACCCAAATCCCGGATGAACCTGCTGATAATGCAACTGCTACCCTTAAGAATGCCTACAAGAAAGCATGTGATGAATCTCTTGAGGTCAGTTGTCTTATGCTTGCATGCATGGAACCTGATCTTCAAAAACAGTCTGAGGATCAGGAAGCGTACGATATGATCGTTGCGCTTAAGGACATGTTCCAGACTCAGGCTAGGACTGAGAGGTACAATATCGCTAAGTCCTTTGTGGAATGCAAGCTGGCAGAGGGAGCAGCTGTAGGCCCCCATGTGATCAAAATGGTTGGTTACAGTCAGACTTTGGAAAAGCTTGGTTTTCTATTAGGCCAAGAGTTGGCCACTGACTTCATTTTGGCATCTCTTCCATCTAGCTATGGGCATTTCATTTCGAACTACCATATGCATGGGGTGGAGAGGGGGCTTAATGAATTATGTGGGATGCTGAAAACAGCAGAATGTGACATTAAGAAGTGTGCAGGGCATAGCCATGTGATGGCTGTGCAGAACAAGCCTAGCTTCAAGAAAAAGGGCACTTCTTGGCAGAAGAAGAAGGGCAAGGCTAAGGATACGATCCCTAAGCCAAACCCTGCACCCAAGCAAAAGGCTGGTCCTGCAGGAGACACTGAGTGTTTCTTTTGTCACGAATATGGCCACTAGAAGAGAAACTGCAGCAAGTACCAGGCTTCTTTGAAGAAAAGTGGAAGTAAGAGTACTTCCCACTCAGGTACACTTGTTGTAAATGTTGTGGACATTTTCTCGCAGATTCTTATGTTAACTCTTGGGTATTTGATACCGGATCGGTTGCTCATATTTGCAATTCGATGCAGGGGCTAATAAGGACTAGAGAAGTGCAGAAAGGCGAAGTGGATTTTCGCGTCGGAAATAAAGCAAGGGTTGCTGCATTGTTCGTCGGCGTCATGCAACTTCACCTTCCGTCAGGATTTATCATGGAGTTGAATAATTGTTATTACATTCCTAGTATGGGTCGAAACATTTTATCACCTTCATGTTTGATGAGGGATGGTTATTCATTCACGAGTACAAACAATGGTTGTGTAATCTCTAAGAATGCTATGTTTGTGGCTGATGCTCCCATTGTGAATGGGTTATTTATTTTAAATCTTGATAATGCATGTGTTTACAATGTTAGTGCTAAAAGGCTTCGGCCAAATGATTTGAGTCCTACCTATCTATGGCATTGTCGTTTGGGGCATATAAGTGAAAAGCGCATGAAGAAGCTCCATGGTGATGGTTTTCTAACTTCGTTTGATTTTGAATCATACGAGACATGTCAAGCTTGTTTACTTGGAAAGATGACCAAGACGCCTTTTACGGGGTTTCCCGAGAGAGCGACAGACTTGTTGGAACTCATACATACTGATGTATGTGGACCAATGAGCACGACAGCCAGAGGAGGATATCACTACTTCATTACTTTCACTGATGATTTCAGTAGATATGGCTATGTCTACTTGATGAAGCATCAGTCTGAAACTTTTGAAAAGTTCAAAGAGTTTCAAAATGAGGTAGAGAATCAACGTGGCAAGAAAATAAAGGCCTTGCGATCTGATCGCGGAGGTGAATATTTGAGTCACGAGTTTAGCAATCATCTTACGAGTTGCGGAATTGTTCCACAGCTCACGCCGCCCGAAACGCCTCAAAGAAACGGGGTCTCTGAACGGCGTAATCGAACTTTGTTGGACATGGTTCGATCGATGATGAGCCAGTCGGATTTACCATTATCATTTTGGGGTTACGCGCTAGAAACAGCAGCTTTCACACTAAATAGGGTACCATCTAAATCCGTAGTTAAGACACCATATGAGATGTGGACTGGAAAGAATCCCAGTTTGTCTTTTCTAAAGATTTGGGGTTGTGATGCATTTGTCAAGCGACTTCAGTCGGACAAGCTAACACCCAAATCGGATAAGTGCATTTTTGTGGGATACCCAAGGGAAACCTTAGGGTATTACTTCTACAACCGAGAAGAGGGCAAAGTGTTTGTCGCTCGTAGCGGTGTTTTCCTAGAGAAAGAGTTTCTCACAAAGGGAACGAGTGGAAGGTCGGTGTGACTTGAAGAAGTTCAAGATGAGCCAGTCGGGGATGCTTCTACGAGTGATGCTATTGTAGCAGAACAAGTTGAGGAACCCGTGGCAATAGAAGCACCACAACCACGAAGGTCGGCGAGGCTCCGCGAAGCGCGAGAGTTATTATTGTTAGACAATGATGAGCCTGCGACCTATGTAGAAGCGATGGTGGACCCAGACTCTGAGAAATGGCTGATTGCCATGAGATCCGAGATAGAGTCCATGGGAGACAATCAAGTTTGGAACTTGGTTGACCTGCCTGATGATTTTAAAGCTATCGAGTGCAAGTGGATCTATAAGAAGAAGATTGATATGGATGGAAATGTTCACATCCATAAAGCTCGACTTGTTGCAAAAGGTTTTCGACAAGTTCAAGGAGTTGACTACGCCGAGACTTTCTCGCCCGTAGCGATGCTTAAATCTATACAGATCATTCTAGCCATTGCTGCACATTTCGATTATGAGATATGGCAGATGGATGTCAAGACGGCTTTCTTAAATGGAATCCTTTCTGAGGACGTGTATATGATGCAGCCCGAAGGTTTTGTCGATCCAAACAACGCTGGAAAGGTATGCGAACTTCAAAAGTCTATTTATGGGCTGAAGCAAGCATCTCGGAGTTGGAACATTCGATTTGATGAAGTTGTAAAGGAGTTTGGCTTCACCAAAAACGAACAAGAACCTTGTGTGTATAAGAAAGAAAATGGGAAATCACTTGTGTTTCTAATCTTATATGTGGATGACATATTATTGATTGGAAATGACATTCCTATGCTCAAGTCTGTTAAGACCTCATTGAAAAATAGTTTTTCTATGAAGGACTTGGGAGAAGCGGCATATATTCTGGGTATCAAGATCTATAGAGATAGATCAAGGAGGCTAATTGGATTAAGCCAGAGTACGTACATTGACAAAGTGTTGAAACGGTTCAGCATGGAAGAGGCTAAGAAGGGGTTCTTGCCCATGTCTCACGGCATTAAACTCAGCAAGACTCAGTGTCCTTCGACCACTGATGAGCGAGAACGCATGAGTAGGGTTCCATATGCTTCGGCTATTGGATCCATCATGTATGCAATGACATGTACTCGCCCAGATGTTTCCTATGCTCTAAGTGTTACGAGCAGATACCAGGCTGATCCAGGTGAGATTCACTGGACAGCGGTAAAGAATATCCTTAAGTACTTGAGAAGGACTAAGGATATGTTCCTAGTTTATGGAGGTGAGGTTGAACTCAGTGTAAAGGGTTACACAGATGCGAGTTACCTTAATGACTCAGACGACTCGAAATCGCAATCAGGTTATGTGTTTGTCATGAATGGTGGTGCTGTGAGCTGGAAAAGTTCCAAGCAAGATACAGTGGCCTCCTCTTCAACAGAAGCTGAATATATTGCTGCCTTGGAGGCTGCAAAGGAAGCTGTTTGGATTAGGAATTTCCTGATCGCTCTTGGTGTGGTTCAGGGCTCCTCCAATCCCTTGGACGTTTATTGTGACAACAATGGTGCTATTGCACAAGCCAAAGAACCTAGACAGCACCAGAAGAACAAACATATTCGCATGTGCTACCATCTGATTCGTGAGTTCATTGATGAAGGTAGTGTCATGTTATGCAAAATACATACGGACTCAAATGTTGCTGATCCCTTCACTAAGCCACTCCCGCAGCCTGCGCATGAAGCGCACACAAGAGCAATAGGTATTAGATACTGTCTAGATTGACTCTAGTGCAAGTGGGAGACTGAAGGAAATATGCCCTAGAGGCAATCATAGAGATGATTGTATTTCATGTGTATCCATGAGTTATTATAATGTTCCTTGAATATCCATATACCAGGCAACTTGTATTGATTGGCAATTATGTGAATTGTTTGTGAAACTCTTTACTTGTATGGTTATCTAATAATTGTCCCTAGTCGGAGTTCATGCGAGGACACACATGAATATTAGACTAGCACATCGATTGGTTAATGACTATGTTTCGCAAGTCGACATAGAGATGTCAAACCAATGATGTGGACACATGTTATGAACATGGGGTTGGACTGACCCAACATGAGACTAGCAATAATACTTGCAGCTCTCTCTACACATCGTGTACGTTTTGTCCTTAGACCTGAGATTGTCGCATGTACTTGAGATGTGGATCGACCTACTTTGGGGCTATCAAACACTACTCCGTAACTGGGTAGTTATAAAGGTAGCTTTCGGGTTTGTCCTGATACATGCTGCAAGGCATCGGTCAATCAAGATGGGATTTGCCCCTCTCTACTTGAGAGAGATATCTCTGGGGCCCTCGAGTGATCGGATCTAGAAATGCATGGCCGTGCTACATATGGTTAAGAGTTAACCTAGTAAAGGGATTCTGAATCACAGTATCGAGAAAGAGAGGTCAGCTTAGAGCTAGACCAAATATCGTGAGGCAAAGGGAAAGACATGTACTCAACCTTGTGATGGTTCGTCCGAATGATCTTTATATGCGTTTAGGAGTTGGCACGTCTTGCTAGAGGCCGCTACCAACTATTGACGGAGTAAGTGTACTCGCGTCATGTCTATACGTGTATGAACCTATAGGGTCACACACTTTAGGGGCTGGAAGCCTAATGAGGATTGGATCCGAATTAGACCAGGCTTAGGCTGCTAATGGGCTGCTAATGTAGAAGCCCACCAGGGATGCCTATATAAGAGGGAGTTAGGCGAGCTGAAAAGGAGAGAGCATTCCACCCAGCCGCCACTCCTCTTCCGCCTGTGTTGCACGCGCAGACCTAGCAGTCTGGCGTGTGACGGCGTCCACTCCGGACGTGTGGATACCTCGGAGGTGCTGCATCTGTAGCACTTGGACGAGCCGCGCAAAGGGGAGCTGCTCGTGGGACGAGGACGAGGAGGAGACGTAGAACATCTACACTGCCGCAACGTGCTTCATCGAGTTCCGCACCTGCGCGTCTAGCGGTAATCCCGTGATCTATGACAATAGTATTCCTGGTTGACGCGGTAGAAAATTTTGATTTTACGCTAGTGTAGCCTACCCGTAACCCTTCAACAAACACACGCCAAATCACAACCAATTCGATTTGCTCCTGTTGGTTCGAACAACCAATCCAATAGAATCCTTGATAGGGAGAGACCAAACACTTGAGGAGGGTCTTGACAACTTGGAGAAGGGCACCGACTCCAAGGCCTTGTACAACTCATAGATTTACTATTGAGAGGGGGTTCCCATCTAGGGTTAGGTACATACCTCAATTCATCATCATCTCTAGGGTTTCAAGGAGGGGGTGGGGGCATATATATAGGCCAACCACGAGCTAGGGGTAAAACAGGCATAAACAGGAAGTTTGGGGTGTTACATGGGCGAAGCCCAGCTTGAGGCACGCAGGCCCACGATGCTTGGTCCGAAGACTCCGGTGTAGCGGTCCGGAGACTCCGATCTAGACCAAAGATTCCGGTCGATCTCCGGTTCAACCTCCGGAGGGGGTCACAGACTGTCCGAGGCACTGGTTCGGGGCTTCGGCCGGAGACTCTGGTGTGGTAGACCAGAGACTCCGGTCTGCTGGTGCGGAGACTCCGATCCGGCTTTACCAGCTTCTTGCGTCTTCTCTTCCAGGCCTCTTTCTTGGGTGTCTTGGCTCTAGGTCCATCCTTGCTGCATCTTCTTGGCATCATGTTCACAGACCTAGTCACATCAAGAGCATTTGTCTCAAGTAGGATTCCATTTGCATAATAACCAACGAAAGGCAAATCATGGAAGGAGTTCACCTTTGGAGTGATGATTAGCATGGCATTATGTGGACCAAAGGTGGTTTCCGTATGTTGGGCTACATCATCTCCCCTGCTTGAAAACGAGTCGACCTCGACGATGTTCGTTCATCATGCAAGGAAGAAGGTGTGTCCTTGGACTTGTCCTTGTACATGGATGGATCACCGGTGTCGAAGCAATTCTCAAACTTGGTGAAGAGCTTGTGGAACTTCTTGCCATCATGTTGTGGTTGGATATCTTGTAGCCTTATGCTTGTAGTTGGTGGTCTATCTTGGGTACCTTGTAAAACCGACAACAAAGAGAGAGAATTGTATGAATGATTGTTAGTATGGGTCTCACTCAAGTCTCTCTTCTCACATTTTGTGGCTTGCGTCGTGGCGCTCATGATTTTTCCACTAATTTTTGGCTTGAGGAACTCACTCTCTTGATGGTCGTTCACTCCCTCACCACTCGTCTCACAAGGGTCCTTAGCTTGCTTTATCTTGTTAACGGGTGTCATGTTGGATGCGATGAGTTGGCTAGGCGTCATGGGTTGGAGCACAAATTTCTTGTCGTTCCACTTGAAGGAATATTGGTTGGTGGAGCCATGATGTATTGCTTCTCTATCGTATTTCCATGGCCTTCCAAGTAGCATGTGGCACACGGACATTGGCATGAGATCACAGTCGACGGTGTCTTCATATTAGCCAATCTTGAAGGAGACGTGGACATTTGATGTTATCTTGAGTGCTCCATTGTCATCAAGCCATTGAACATGGTAGGGGTGAGGGTGCTCTATGCATTGCAACTTGAGTTTCTCACAAAGCTCCGTACTTGCAAGGTTTTGGCAACTACCTCCATCAATGATCACTTTTATTGACTTGCCATAAATTCCGGCACGAGTTTGGAAGATATTGTGGCGTTGGTCCTCTCTTGGGATGGAGTTTGTTGGCAAGATTTGAGCTATGAAAAGTGCGGAGCCAGGATCATGCGCGTACAAGTGTGTCATCCTCTTCCATTGCTGCTGTCCTTGTGAGAGCTCCATATTCCTCTTCACTCACGGAGTAGGTTGCGCCATTCTCATCTGTAAGCATCACTCGTGAGTTGGTGCACTCATATGACTTGTGACCTTTCACTCCACACTTGAAGCAAGTGACTTGGCTATCCGATGTCGTGTTGGAGGAGGGTGCTATCATGGTCTTTGCTTGCTTGGATGAGCTTGTTGCTTGGTTTGTTGTCTTTGCGGGAGCATTTGCATTGATGGACGCAAAGTATGACTTGGTCCTCTCGTATGCATTCTCCTTGTGCAAGTACCGCCCAGCTTTGGTAGCTTGATGGAGGAGCTCGGTGAGGTTCTTGTATGGTTGAAAGTCACCAATCTTCCTTATTGGGCGGCTCAAACCGTTGAGGAACGTTGCTACGGATTGCTCTTCGAGTTCTCTCACAGCAGCTCGCATCATGGTTTTCTCCATTTCCTTGTAGAACTCTTCAATTGACATGGTGCCTTGTTTTAAATTTTGTAGCTTGTCGAAGAGATCTTGTCTATAATGCTCGGGGACGAAGCGTGTATACATCACTTCCTTCATCTCGGTCCAAGTTTCAATTGGAGGTTCCTCATTCTTCTCGCGGTTATTTTGGAAGTCTTCCCACCAAACATTTGCATAGTCCTCAAACTCAAGGGATGCCATTGCAACTTTCTTCTCTTCGGAGTAGTTGTGGACTCAGAAGATCTTGTCAACTTTGAGCTCCCAATCAATGTATGCATCGACGTCTTCTTCTCCTTTGAACTTGGGCATAATGAACTTTAGCTTCCCAAACTTGCCCTATTCATGTTCACGGTGGTAGTTGCGGCGATCTTGTCGTATGCTCGCTTCACTTGGTGCACATGGGGGTGGAGGAGGAGCTTGATTTTCTCGAGGACGCGGTTGAGGAGGAGCTTGATGCGCAAAGTATCTTCTACGCCTTTGCTCGAGATCATTTGCATTCATTGGTTGTTGATGACGATGGTGGGGTTGAGCATAGCGGTTGTTGCATCACGCGCGATGTGCATCCTTTTCATCATCACTTGTATCCCATTGTGGTGCTCGATGAAATTGTTGTTGATGGCGATGGTCATGGTTCGAGTGTTGGCGCCTATCAACGCGGTTGTGTTCACCATGGCGTTCTTGCTCTTGGGGTGGTGGTGGCGCTTGTACCATAGCTTGTTGTGGAGAGCAACCATGTTCTTCTTGTTGTTGCAGATGCGCTTGTTGATCATGTTGTCGATGATGTCTTGCGTGGTGCGGTTGTTGATGTTGTGGCTCAACCACTTGTTCATGGCGATGACGAGCTTGATGTTCCCCATTGTGGTGGTGGGGTTCTCCATGATGAGAATGGGAGCGCGAGGAGTCGCAATGATGACTTGAGGAGTGCATGCGAGACGAACTTGACGAGCTTGAATGGTGTCCATGATGGTTGCCGAAGTTGGAAATAACTTGGTGAAGAGCTTAGAATTGAGCATTGTGCTCCACTTGGCGTTGCCGGTCACGGTAGTCGAATTCTAGAAAAGTTCCATCAAGCCAGTTCTCAAGCCTCTCAAATTGGGCATTGAATTCTTGGCGTTGCACCCATAAGTTCTGGCGCATGGCAAAACCAACTTGGTTGTTGAAGTTGCCATCTCCGCTTTCTCCACTTTCCCTAGACATGTTGTTTGACCACAAGTGAAACGAGCGTGGTATTGGTGGTATGGTATGTGCTACCTGGCCTCACCAAGTCAAAAATTGGAAAGGTTTTTCTTGCCGAGAGCAAAGCGAATACACAAGAGACACACACACACAAAGGCCTATGGTGGATGGGTAGGCAGGTGGATAGCAAATGGAATAACCAAACGAAAAGGTTATTGTGAAAAGTGGGTAAAATCCAAGAAAAACAAAGTCAAAGGAAAAGGTCAAAAGGGTGACGAGAACCTACGACTATACACACACGGTGGAGATTAATGTGGCTAACACGACTATGAAAATAAGCAACGAACAAAATTTTTCCTAACGAAGACTAATGCTCGGTGTCGTGCCAACACTAGGAGAGACCATAGCCCGTTCGCCAAAAGATTGAGAAGCAACGGATTTGTACACTTGCCTTGCTCTTGCTCGCACTCTTGCTTAGAAGTTTTGGACTCTCTTTTGTATTGGTATCTTTCTCTTTTTCTTTTGCTTAGAAGCTTTTTTGTACCTCTTTCTTTGCTATGCTATGGAGTCAAGTTTTTGATATTGCCTCTACACTATGACTTATGCAAGAGCAAGCGCACAATGCTTCGACAAAAACAAGATGAGCTACTCTCAATTGGTAGGTAACACACAAAGGAAGAAGGGGTTAACAAGGGTGGTGCAAGTTATACCTTGTGGTGATGTCACACTTGCAACCGATGGTGGAGGGATGGTTCGAGTTCCGTGGTGTCGACGTCGAGTGCAAGGTGTTGCAGAAGCTTTTGTTGGTTGACACACACGCCCACGAAACACAAACATCAAAAGGAAATTAGTCGAAAAAAGGAAAAGGGGTCAAAAAATATGTCAGGGCCGGAGACTCCGGTATTGATGGTCTAGACACTCCGGTGATGGCCAGAGACTCCGGTCTTGCGGTCCGGAAACTCCGGTCTGGGCCGGAGACTCTGTTCTGCTAGTCCGGAAAATCTGGTCTAGAGGCAGCGCGACAAACAGCCCGTGTTCTTGAGCGGAAATTCGACCCTTGAACCCTCAAATCTAGAAAATTTCGACCAAATTGGGCTGGGAAACACAGGGCACAAGTAGACCAACTCCAAAGACAAGTTTCTGTTGGACTAAAACCACAATCAACTCACCAAAACGAGAGATCGATCCAAAAGCAATTTGGGGCTATATTTTTGGTATTTTTCAGTTTATGGTGGAAACCGGAGGGCGAAGTCAAATCTGTTGCAACCAAAAGCTTCTGATACGAGTTGTTATGGGTCTCCTTATGGATTTACCCTTGGAGTGGCCCGATCTTCATAGATTTGATGCGGAAGTGAGGGAGAACATGATGAACACGATGAATGCAACTCTAATGCAAGGTAATGATACAAACACACGCCAAATCACACCCAAATTGATTTGCTCCCATTGGTTCGAACAACCAATCCAATAGAATCCTCGGCGAGAGACCTTGCGGTAGAATCACCAAAAAAGAGATCGGCAAGCGGATGGTAGAATCCAAACCAGGGAGAGAGTAGCAACCAAGTATAATCCCAAGGGGGAGAGCCCAAGCACTACTAGAATCCTTGATAGGGAGAGGCCAAACACTTGAGGAGGGTCTTGACAACTTGGAGAAGGGCACCGACTCCAAGGCCTTGTACAACTCATAGATTTACTATTGAGAGGGGGTTCCCATCTAGGGTTAGGTACATACCTCAATTCATCATCATCTCTAGGGTTTCAAGGAGGGGGTGGGGGCATATATATAGGCCAGCCACGAGCTAGGGGTAAAACAGGCATAAACAGGAAGTTTGGGGTGTTACATGGGCCAAGCCCAGCTTGAGGCACGCAGGCCCACGATGCTTGGTCCGGAGACTCCGGTGTAGCGGTCCGGAGACTCCGATCTGGACCGAAGACTCTGGTCGATCTCTGGTTCAACCTCTGGAGAGGGTCACAGACTTTCCAAGGCGCTGGTTCGGGGCTCGGGCCGAAGACTCTGGTGTGGTAGACCAGAGACTCCGGTCTGCTGGTGCGGAGACTCCGGTCCGGCTTTAGCAGCTTCTTGCGTCTTCTCTTCTAGGCCTCTTGCTTGGGTGTCTTGGCTCTAGGTCCATCCTTGCTGCATCTTCTTGGCATCATGTTCACAGACCTAGTCACATCAAGAGCATTTGTCTGAAGTAGGATTCCATTTGCATAATAACCAACGAAAGGCAAATCATGGAAGGAGTTCACCTTTGGAGTGATGATTAGCGTGGCATTATGTGGACCAAAGGTGGTTTCCGTATCTTGGGCTACATCATCTCCCCTGCTTGAAAACGAGTCGACCTCGACGATGTTCGTTCATCATGCAAGGAAGAAGGTGTGTCCTTGGACTTGTCCTTGTACATGGATGGATCACCGGTGTCGAAGCAATTCTCAAACTTGGTGAAGAGCTTGTGGAACTTCTTGCCATCATGTTGTGGTTGGATATCTTGTAGCCTTATGCTTGTAGTTGGTGGTCTATCTTGGGTACCTTGTAAAACCGACAACAAAGAGAGAGAATTGTATGAATGATTGTTAGTATGGGTCTCACTCAAGTCTCTCTTCTCACATTTTGTGGCTTGCGTCATGGCGCTCATGATTTTTCCACTAATTTTTGGCTTGAGGAACTCACTCTCTTGATGGTCGTTCACTCCCTCACCACTCGTCTCACAAGGGTCCTTAGCTTGCTTTATCTTGTTAACGGGTGTCATGTTGGATGCGATGAGTTGGCTAGGCGTCATGGGTTGGAGCACAAATTTCTTGTCGTTCCACTTGAAGGAATATTGGTTGGTGGATCCATGATGTATTGCTTCTCTATCGTATTTCCATGGCCTTCCAAGTAGCATGTGGCACACGGACATTGGCATGAGATCACAGTCGACGGTGTCTTCATATTAGCCAATCTTGAAGGAGACGTGGACATTTGATGTTATCTTGAGTCCTCCATTGTCATCAAGCCATTGAACATGGTAGGGGTGAGGGTGCTCTATGCATTGCAACTTGAGTTTCTCACAAAGCTCCGTACTTGCAAGGTTTTGGCAACTCTCCATCAATGATCACTTTTATTGACTTGCCATAAATTCCGGCACGAGTTTGGAAGATATTGTGGCATTGGTCCTCTCTTGGGATGGAGTTTGTTGGCAAGATTTGAGCTATGAAAAGTGCGGAGCCAGGATCATGCGCGTACAAGTGTGTCATCCTCTTCCATTGCTGTTGTCCTTGTGAGAGCTTCATATTCCTCTTCACTCACGGAGTAGGTTGCGCCATTCTCATATGTAAGCATCACCCGTGAGTTGGTGCACTCATATGACTTGTGACCTTTCACTCCACACTTGAAGCAAGTGACTTGGCTATCCGATGTCGTGTTGGAGGAGGGTGCTATCACGGTCTTTGCTTGCTTGGATGAGTTTGTTGCTTGGTTTGTTGTCTTTGCGGGAGCATTTGCATTGATGGACGCAAAGTATGACTTGGTCCTCTCGTATGCATTCTCCTTGTGCAAGTACCGCCCAGCTTTGGTAGCTTGATGGAGGAGCTCGGTGAGGTTCTTGTATGGTTGAAAGTCACCAATCTTCCTTATTGGGCGGCTCAAACCGTTGAGGAACGTTGCTACGGATTGCTCTTCGAGTTCTCTCACACCAGCTCGCATCATGGTTTTCTCCATTTCCTTGTAGAACTCTTCAATTGACCTGGTGCCTTGTTTTAAATTTTGTAGCTTGTCGAAGAGATCTTGTCTATAATGCTCGGGGACGAAGCGTGTATACATCACTTCCTTCATCTCGGTCCAAGTTTCAATTGGAGGTTCCTCATTCTTCTCGTGGTTATTTTGGAAGTCTTCCCACCAAACATTTGCATAGTCCTCAAACTCAAGGGATGCCATTGCAACTTTCTTCTCTTCGGAGTAGTTGTGGACTCGGAAGATCTTGTCAACTTTGAGCTCCCAATCAATGTATGCATCGACGTCTTCTTCTCCTTTGAACTTGGGCATAATGAACTTTAGCTTCCCAAACTTGCCCTATTCATGTTCACGGTGGTAGTTGCGGCGATCTTGTCGTATGCTCGCTTCACTTGGTGCACATGGGGGTGGAGGAGGAGCTTGATTTTCTCGAGGACGCGGTTGAGGAGGAGCTTGATGCGCAAAGTCTCTTCTACGCCTTTGCTCGGGATCATTTGCATTCATTGGTTGTTGATGACGATGGTGGGGTTGAGCATAGCGGTTGTTGCATCACGCGCGATGTGCATCCTTTTCATCATCACTTGTATCCCATTGTGGTGCTCGATGAAATTGTTGTTGATGGCGATGGTCATGGTTCGAGTGTTGGCGCCTATCAACGCGGTTGTGTTCACTATGGCGTTCTTGCTCTTAGGGTGGTGGTGGCGCTTGTACCATAGCTTGTTGTGGAGGGAAACCATGTTCTTCTTGTTGTTGCAGATGCGCCTGTTGATCATGTTGTCGATGATGTCTTGCGTGGTGCGGTTGTTGATGTTGTGGCTCAACCACTTGTTCATGGCGATGACGAGCTTGATGTTCCCCATTGTGGTGGTGGGGTTCTCCATGATGAGAATGGGAGCACGAGGAGTCGCAATGATGACTTGAGGAGTGCACGCGAGACGAACTTGACGAGCTTGAATGGTGTCCATGATGGTTGCCGAAGTTGGAAATAACTTGGTGAAGAGCTTAGAATTGAGCATTGTGCTCCACTTGGCGTTGCCGGTCACGGTAGTCGAATTCTAGAAAAGTTCCATCAAGCCAGTTCTCAAGCCTCTCAAATTGGGCATTGAATTCTTGGCGTTGCACCCATAAGTTCTGGCGCATGGAAAAACCAACTTGGTTGTTGAAGTTGCCATCTCCGCTTTCTCCACTTTCCCTAGACATGTTGTTTGACCACAAGTGAAACGAGGGTGGTATTGGTGGTATGGTATGTGCTACCTTGCCTCACCAAGTCAAAAATTGGAAAGGTTGTTCTTGCCGAGAGCAAAGCGAATACACAAGACACACACACACAAAGGCCTATGGTGGATGGGTAGGCAGGTGGATAGCAAATGGAATAACCAAACGAAAAGGTTATTGTGAAAAGTGGGTAAAATCCAAGAAAAACAAAGTCAAAGGAAAAGGTCAAAAGGGTGACGAGAACCTACGACTATACACACACGGTGGAGATTAATGTGGCTAACACGACTATGAAAATAAGCAACGAACAAAATTTGTCCTAACGAAGACTAATGCTCGGTGTCGTGCCAACACTAGGAGAGACCATAGCCCGTTCGCCAAAAGATTGAGAAGCAACGGATTTGTACACTTGCCTTGCTCTTGCTCGCACTCTTGCTTAGAAGTTTTGGACTCTCTTTTGTATTGGTATCTTTCTCTTTTTCTTTTGCTTAGAAGCTTTTTTTTGTACCTCTTTCTTTGCTAAGCTATGGAGTCAAGTTTTTGATATTGCCTCTACACTATGACTTATGCAAGAGCAAGCGCACAATGCTTCGACAAAAACAAGATGAGCTACTCTCGATTGGTTAGGTAACACACAAAGGAAGAAGGGGTTAACAAGGGTGGTGCAAGTTATACCTTGTGGTGATGTCGCACTTGCAACCGATGGTGGAGGGATGGTTTGAGTTCCGTGGTGTCGATGTCGAGTGCAAGGTGTTGCGGAAGCTTTTGTTGGTTGACACACACGCCCACGAAACACAAACATCAAAAGGAAATCAGTCGAAAAAAAGGAAAAGGGGTCAAAAAATATGTCAGGGCCGGAGACTCCGGTGTTGATGGTCTGGACACTCCGGTGATGGCCAGAGCCTCCGGTCTTGCGGTCCGGAAACTCCGGTCTGGGCCGGAGACTCCGTTCTGCTAGTCCGGAAAATCTGGTCTGGAGGCAGCGCGACAAACAGCCCGTGTTCTTGAGCGGAAATTCGACCCTTGAACCCTCAAATCTAGAAAATTTCGACCAAATTGGGCTGGGAAACACAGGGCACAAGTAGACCAACTCCAAAGACAAGTTTCTGTTGGACTAAAACCACAATCAACTCACCAAAACGAGAGATCGATCCAAAAGCAATTTGGGGCTATATTTTTGGTATTTTTCAGTTTATGGTGGAAACCGGAGGGCGAAGTCAAATCTGTTGCAACCAAAAGCTTCTGATACGAGTTGTTATGGGTCTCCTTATGGATTTACCCTTGGAGTGGCCCGATCTTCATAGATTTGATGCGGAAGTGAGGGAGAACATGATGAACACGATGAATGCAACTCTAATGCAAGGTAATGATACAAACACATGCCAAATCACACCCAAATTGATTTGCTCCCATTGGTTCGAACAACCAATCCAATAGAATCCTCGGCGAGAGACCTTGCGGTAGAATCACCAAAAAAGAGATCGGCAAGCGGATGGTAGAATCCAAACCAGGGAGAGAGTAGCAACCAAGTATAATCCCAAGGGGGAGAGCCCAAGCACTACTAGAATCCTTGATAGGGAGAGGCCAAACACTTGAGGAGGGTCTTGACAACTTGGAGAAGGGCACCGACTCCAAGGCCTTGTACAACTCATAGATTTACTATTGAGAGGGGGTTCCCATCTAGGGTTAGGTACATACCTCAATTCATCATCATCTCTAGGGTTTCAAGGAGGGGGTGGGGGCATATATATAGGCCAGCCACGAGCTAGGGGTAAAACAGGCATAAACAGGAAGTTTGGGGTGTTACATGGGCCAAGCCCAGCTTGAGGCACGCAGGCCCACGATGCTTGGTCCGGAGACTCCGGTGTAGCGGTCCGGAGACTCCGATCTGGACCGAAGACTCTGGTCGATCTCTGGTTCAACCTCTGGAGAGGGTCACAGACTTTCCAAGGCGCTGGTTCGGGGCTCGGGCCGAAGACTCTGGTGTGGTAGACCAGAGACTCCGGTCTGCTGGTGCGGAGACTCCGGTCCGGCTTTAGCAGCTTCTTGCGTCTTCTCTTCTAGGCCTCTTGCTTGGGTGTCTTGGCTCTAGGTCCATCCTTGCTGCATCTTCTTGGCATCATGTTCACGGACCTAGTCACATCAAGAGCATTTGTCTCAAGTAGGATTCCATTCGCATAATAACCAACAAAAGGCAAAGCATGGAAGGATTTCACCTTTGGAGTGATGATTAGCGTGGCATGATGTGGACCAAAGGTGGTTTCCATATGTTGGGCTACATCAGTCCGTAGGACGGGCTACATCAGCTCCTCCCGTTGGGAAAGAGTCGTCCTCGACTCTTCTGGTTATCCTCTTGAACATCTCCATGGTAGGGTGAGAGATCCTTGACATTGAATGTATTGCTTGCAAGGTACTTGGAGGTCGGTGTGTCGATGATGTAGGCATTGTTGTTGATTCTTTTGAGGACCTTGAAGGGACCATCTCCTCTTGGCTTGAGCTTGGAGTCGTGTTCCTTGGGGAAGCGGTCTTTGCTTAGGTGTATCCAGACAAGGTCACCTTTTTCAAAGATCATCTCCTTCTTGTCCTTGTTTAATCTTGATGCTTGGTGAAGGACTTGTTGCTCGATAGTAGCTCGGGTTTCTTCATGAAGTTTCTTCATAGCTTGTGCACGCTTCTCGACGTCCATGTTTGTGCGCTCATGGAGAGGTAGCGGTAGTGTGTCGAGCGCGGTGAGGGGCTCGAAACCATAAACGATTTTGAATGGACTCATCTTGGTTGTTGAGTGCCTAGCTCGATTGTAGGAGAACTCGGCGTGTGGAATGCAGTCCTCCCAATCCTTGAGGTTTTTCTTGATCAACATACGAAGGAGAGTCCCGAGGCTTCGGTTGACAACTTTTGTTTGGCCATCGGTTTGGGGATGCGACGCGGATGAAAATAGGAGCTTGAGGCCGAGCTTGGCCATGAGGGTCTTCCATAAGTAGCTCATGAATTTGACGTCGCGGTGGGAGACGATTGTTCTTTGCACACCGTGAAGACGGAAGATTTACCTAAAAAATAGATTTTCAACATGTGAATCATCGTCGGTCTTATGGCACGGTATGAAGTGTGCCATTTTGGAAAAGCGATCCACAACAACAAATATAGAATCATGACCATGCTTAGATCTAGGCAATCCCAACACAAAATCCATGCTAATGTCGGACCAAGGTGTATGAGGAATAGGCAATGGTATATAAAGACCATAAGGGTTAGCTTGCGACTCAGCTTGAACACATGTCGTGCATCGTTGAACGTAGCGCTCCACGTCACGCTTCATCTTGGGCCAAAAGTAGTGATTGGAGAGCATGTCCAATGTCTTGTCGTGGCCAAAGTGACCCATGAGGCCTCCACGATGAGATTCTTGGAGAAGCAAAAGTTGAAGCGATGACTTCGGAATGCATAACTTTTTTTGTTTAAATAGAAAGCCCTTATGCAAATATACATCATCAACTCCTTTGTCATTGGAGTACTTTGCGAAAATTGGTTCAAAGAACGGGTCAGAAGCATACAAAGATTTTATTTCCTCAAGACCCAACACGTTGATTTCAAGTCTCGTAAGAAGGCTTGTGTGTTTGCGAGACAAAGAGTCTGCAACTACATTATCTTTGCCCTTCTTATACTTGACAATGTACGGAAAAGACTCCATGAACTCAACCCACTTAGCGTGTCTCTTACTCAAGTTGGCTTGCCCTTTGATGTATTTCAATGACTCATGGTCGGAATGTATGATAAATTCTTTGGGCCATAGGTAGTGTTGCCAAACTTGAAGGAAACAAACTAAGGAAAAAAGCTCTTTGTCATAAATCGGATAGTTAAGGCGAGCACCATCAAGTTTCTCGCTATGGTAGACTATAGGACATCCGTTTTGCATAAGGACTCCTCCAATGCCAATACCACTAGCATCACACTCTATCTCAAATGTTTTTGTGAAATCCGGTAAAGCAAGAAGAGGTGCTTCGATGAGCCTCCTTTTAAGTTCATCAAAAGCTTTTTGTTGTGCCTTGCCCCACACGAAGGTGACATTCTTTTTGGTCAACTCATTGAGGGGACAAGCAATGGTCGAAAAGTCTTTCACAAACCGACGATAGAAACCGGCCAACCCATGAAAACTTCGGAGTTCACTCACATTTGATGGGATGGGCCAATCTCGTATGCCCTTTACCTTGGAAACATCAACTTCAATTCCCTTCGAAGAAACAACAAATCCAAGAAAAATCAACTTGTCTTTCGTAAAAGTGCACTTGGGAAGATTAACATAAAGCTTTTCATGTCGAAGGATTTGCAAAACTTCCTTGACATGTGTTATATGGTCCTCAAGTGATTTGCTGTAAACAAGAATATCATCGAAATAGACAACAACACTTTTTCCAATGAGAGAACGCAAGATGTGATTCATAAGGTGCATGAAGGTGGATGGGGCATTAGACAAACCAAAGGGCATAACCAACCATTCATAGAGACCAAGTTTGGTCTTGAAGGCGGTTTTCCACTCATCACCTTCAGCCATGCATATTTGATGGCAACCACTACGAAGATCAATTTTTGAAAAAATAGTGGCTCCACAAAACTCATCAAGCATGTCATCGAGACGTGGTATGGGATGTCGATAACGCAAGGTGATAGCATTGATTGGACGGCAGTCCATACATAACCGTAACGTATCATCCGTCTTTGGAACAAGAATCACGGGTAGGGCACTTGGACTAGTGCTAACTTGGATCAAACCTTTGCAGACGAGTTGGTTGATTTGACGTTCGATCTCCTTCTTCTCCTCCGGATTCGTGCGGTAAGCGGCATAGTTGGGAAGTGGTGCGCCGGGGATGAGGTCAATGCGATGTTTGATGCCGCGAAGAGGAGGTAGTCCATGAGGAAGTTCTTCGGGGAACACATCCTTGAATTCCTGCAAAACAATCATCAAAGATGGAGGAACACTGGTTAATTCATTAGTTCCTTGCGCTAGTCCCTTGCAAAGGAGGACATAGTGCAAGATGGATGGGTTGTTCCGAACATCTCTCATCTCACTTTTCGTGGCAAGGAGAACACTCTTATTTTTTGCACTCGAGTTTGGCTTGTGGCTCTCACTCACTATGAGGTGGTTCTCTCTCTCACCGCTCTTCTTACAAGTAGGTGTTGTGCTTTGGGCCCTCGCTAAAGCCTTTGCATTGTCCGCAATTATTTGGCTAGGAGTCATTGGTTGCAAAACACATGTTTTGTTGAGCCATTTGAGGTGTATACATTGGTGCGACCATCATGTTGAGCAGCCTTGTCATATTGCCATGGTCGACCAAGAAGCATGTGGCAAACTGTCATTGGGACCACATCACACTCCACCATATCTTTGTAAGGACCAATGGCAAAGGAGACCGATACGGTATGCTTGATCTTTACGGACCCTTGGTCACTTAGCCATTGCACATGGTAGGGGTGCTTGTGCGGTTGGAGGGTGAGGTTGAGCTTCTCACACAACTCGGTGCTAGCAAGGTTGTGGCAACTCCCTCCGTCAATGATCACCTTGATAGATTTGCCATTGATGTCGGCTCGTGTTTGGAAGATATTTGAGCGTTGGTCTTCATGCTCTTGTGCTTGAGTGGTCAAGATCCTTGTGATGACAAGCGATGGACTTGCGTCATGTTCACACATGAGGAGTTCTTGATCATCTTCCACTCGTTGCCTTGCCATTGCTTCCTTGACACGGGCATCAAATTCATCTTCGCTCAAGTACTCTTCGTCGCCATTGTCATGGATGAACAATACCTTCTTGTGTCCACATTTGGCTGACTTGTGTCCTTTGCCTCCACACTTGTAGCATTCACCGTTAAAAGGTGTATCACTCTTTGCTTGCTTGCCACTTGGGGGCAGTTTTCCTTGAGGGAGTGTTGGCTTGAAGGAAGGCTTGGAGCTACTTGATGAGCTTCCATTGAATGTTGTTGGTGTAGCGGTTGAAGCTTGCTTGTAGGTGAAATACGTCTCGGGCTTGTTGTACTCGATGTCCTCTTGCACTTAACGTTCAGCCTTTGTTGCTATGTGCACAAGCTCAACCATGGTGTTGTATGTTTGGAACTCGACGATATCCCTTGATGGGATGGTTCAACCCAATAAGGAAGAGTGCCATAGTTTGCTCCATACGCTCAACGATGTTGGCGCGAATCAAGTTGAGTTCCATTTACTTGAAGTACTCTTCCATGGTTTTTTTCCCTTGACGAAGCGATTGAAGGTTGTTGAAGAGGTCACGCGTGTAGTGCGTGAACCGGGATCTCATTGAGCCTTCATGTCATGCCAAGTTGTGATTGGCGGTTCTTGTCTTACATCACGCGCAACTTGAACTTGTTCCCACCAAAGGTTGGCGTAATCATCAAACTCAAGAGAAGCCATGTCGACCATCTTCTCATTGCTATAATTGTGCATGCGGAAGATCTTGTCAACTTTGAGTGCCCATGAGAGGTATTCTTCGGGGTCATTGGATCTGGTGAACTTGGGCATTGTGAACTTGAGCTTGCCGAAAGTTTCTTCATCGTTGTAGTCATTGCGACGAGCTTGGTGACCTTGTTGATGATCTTGTGGTTGAGGAGGTGGAACTTGGTTCTCGTGACCTTGTTGCGGAGCTTGCTCTTGCTCTTGGTGCGGTTGTTGACGACGTTGGGGCACTTGGGCCTCATGAGGGTGTTGAGGATGTGGAGCCTCATGACGTGGTTGATGAAGAAGAGGAGGCTCGTTCCTCTATTGGTGATGTACATTAGGCACATGGGCCTCACGGCGAAGATCATGGTCGTGAGCCTCTTGACGTGGTGGGCGTCGCTCAACTTGTACCACTTGACGCTCCAAGTTTGGGTGTGGTGGAGGAGGCGCCTCGTGATGACCATGGTCTCGGTGTTGATGTTCATGACGGTGATGACGAGGCAGAGGATCTTGGAGAGCCTCACGTCGATGACGAGCTTGATTCTCCAAATTGGAGTCATCACTTGTTGTGTCAAGTATGTGTCGTGGTCGATGGTGGTAGACTTGCGGTTGCACTTGCGGTTCTTCTTGTGGTTGCTCTTGTTGGATCAATAGTGCCCTTGCGTGATGACGGTCTGCTTCTTGCCTTGCTCGTGGCCTTGAAGAGAAATCACCATTGTAGCTTGACGTTGTGGCATGCCGTGGGGAGGGTACATAGTTTGAAGAAGTTCCATCTTCAACCACGGGGGTGTCATTGCATCTTTGAGCACTTGGATGTAGATCTTGTTGCGGAGGTGCATGACGACGCAAAGAACTTGAAGAGCTTGATGTAGGTGAACGCGGTCTTGCCATTCCGTCGATGAGGCGTCGAATATTGTCATATGTTTTGGCGACGGAGCGTTGAAGCGCTTCATTTTGGTGGCCGAAGTTGTGATGCATTTCTTGCATTTGCCTTTCGATGCCATCGAAGCGGTTGTCGATGTTCTTGAACTCGGCTTGCGTCTCACCAAATTGTTCATCTTGTCGCGTCTCAAGGGCTTGGCAACATTCACGGAACTCTTGGCGAACGATGAAGTGACTTGCACGCGTCATGTACGGTCCTTGATCTTCTTCTTGGGGAGGTGGTTAGCTCGACTCACCTTGCCTATCCATCATGCCAAACACACAAGTATTGTATATTGAAGTGGAATATGGTGTGTTAGCCTTGTACCTCACCTTGGGGATTGCACCAAACTAGAAACCACAAGTGGGAGCTATAAGCATGCAAAGTGGAAATGCAAAGAAAACTCACACTAAAGAAAGAACTATCTCTCAAAAGCTTGTTGGTGGTAGGTTAGAATTGTGGAATGCCAAAGAACCAACCAAAATAAAAGGGATAGTCAAAAGTGGTTAAATCCAAACAAAACACAAGTCAAAGGCGAAGGTCAACAACTCAAAGGGGTGACGGGAACCTACGACTATGTACACACATGTGGAGATTGTTGGGACTGACACGACTACGAAAATGAGCAAACAAAATGTCCTAACAAAGACTAAGCTCATTGTCGTGCCAATCAAGGAGAGACCGTGGCTCGTTTGCAAAGAAGAAAAATGAGCAATGGATTTGTGCACTTGCCTTGGGCGCTCTTCTTTCTCTCTTGCTTACAAGCTTTGAGACTCTCTTTTGCAACGGGAGACTATTTTTCTTTTGCTTTTTCTTTGTATCTTTTTCTTTCTTTTGTATTTTTTTGTATTTTTTTCTTTTGCTCTCCCTTCATGCTACCTGTTCACACTTGTTATTGCTCTTGCACTCCCACTATCCAAGGACAAATGCACAATGCTCAAGCAAACACAAGATGAGCCACTCTCATGGGATAGGTACACACAAAGGAAGATAGGGGTTAACAAGGTGACGCAAGTTATACCTTCGTTGGTGATGATGAACTTGCCGTCAGTGGTGCGGGATGATGTTTGTGGGCCATGGTTTCGATGAGCGCGGGGTTTGTTGATGCAGAAGCTTGTTGTTAGTTGACGACACGCACACGGGCACAAACTAACAAGAGGAAATTAGCCAATGCAAGATAAGAGGCAAAACTATCAAAATTAGGCGTCAGGGACGGAGACTCCGGGGTTTATGGCCGAAAACTCCGGTGTAGGCCGGAGACTCCGGTGTGGGTAGGCTGGAGATTCTGGTGTAGGCCGGAGACTCTGGTGTGCAGGCCGGAAACTCCGGTCTGGAGTCAGATCGCGAACTACTCGTGTTCTTGAGCGGAAATCTACGCCTCGGGGCCTAAAATCCGTGAAAAAATGGCCAAATTGGGCTAGGAAAACGCAGGATAAAGCTGGACCAACTCCTAAGACAAGGTTTGGTCGGATCAAAACTACAAATAACACTCCAAATGAAGAGATCATTGCAAAGGCAAATTTGGGGCTCTTTTTTGGGGATTTTCGAATTTTTGGTGGATAGAAAAAAAATAGTGGGGGAAATCGTGAGCAACGATGCTCTTGATACCAATATCTTGAGGGCAAACCTTTAGGGTGGCCTGATCTTTCACGATTCCCTTTTAAATCGAGGATGGAGTGCGGGGAGAGAAGGGGAGGATGAACATGACGAACGCACGCACAAAGAACGCGATGAACACACACACGCAAAACCACGATACACACCAATAGCTCATGTCGGCGGTGACCGGTCTGGCGCAATCCCTAGGATCGGCGTTGGGCGGAGGACACTCTCTCGAACCGGCACGGCGAGATGGGCGACTCGGAGGTCTTGACGTCTAGGCAAAGGGACTCCGATGCCTAGGCCTTGTACAACGCGGGGGCACGATGCAAACTCCAACGAGGTTTGGGGTTATTGGTGCTCCTTGGTTAAGGAGCATGAGGCAAGAACTAGATAGATCCATAAAGGGGTTTCCACTAATTCCAATATCATGCCTAGGGTTTACAATAGAGATGGGGGGCTATATATAGGCCAACCACAAAGTCAGGGGTACTTTAGGAATAAAAGACAAGTTCTAGACGGACAAAGGGTACATGGGCCTAAGGCCCAAAGGGCCTTTTCATGACTACGTCAGTCAGACCGGAGACCCTGGTGTGCAGGCCGGAGAATCTGGTGTAGCCTCCGGACCAGCCTCCGGAGGGGCTTCAGATTTTCCTAGGGCCCGGAGCAGGGGGTTAGACCAGAGAGTGGTCCGGAGTCTCCGGGGTCTTCAGACCGGAGACTTTGGTAGGCCGGAGACTTCGGTGTGCGCAGATCAGAGACTCCGGTCTGAGCAGCTCCAGCGGCTTCTACTTCACGCTCTGCTCCTTGTTCTCCTTCCTTGGGTGCTTGGGGATGTGTCGAGGCTTCGTACTTGATAATGCATAGAGTAGTTGCATGAAGTAGCACACCATCCAAGGATGTATCAAATTGGCATGAGGAGAGGAGTGAGTTCACCTTAGCTTGTAGGAGTTTAGCTCGGGCACGAGTCATGGGTCCACTTGGGGGATTGGTTGGTGTAGATGTAGGAGCATCCATAGGACGGGCTGCATCACATTGCATGTCTGCTCTTCTCACAAACCACATAAAGATCCACTAGTGTCATTGGATGTGTGTCCTTTTCATGAACCACACCCAGTGTCATTGCATGTCTGTTCTTTCCACAAACCACATATGGATCCACCAGTGTCATTGCATGTCCGTTCTTTTCATGAACCACACACCCAGTGTCATTGCATGTATGTTCCTCTGAACAAACCACACATGGATTCACCAGTGTCATTACATGTGTGTTCTTCTAAACAAACCACACATGGATCCACCAGTATCATTGCGTGTCTGTTCTTTTCATGAACCACACATAGTGTCATTGGATGTCTGTTCTTTTCATAAACCACATAAGGATCCACTAGTGTCATTGGATGTGTGTTCTTTTCATGAACCACACCCAGTGTAATTGCATGTGTGTTCTTCTCACAAACCACACATGGACCCACCAGTGTCATTGGATGTGTGTTCTTTTCATGAACCACACCCAGTGTCATTGCATGTCTGTTCTTCTCACAAACCACATAAGGATCAACCAGTGTCATTGGATGTGTGTTCCTTTCATGAACCACACACAGTGTCATTGGATGTCTGTTCTTTCCATAAACCACATAAGGATCCACTAGTGTCATTGGATGTGTGTTCTTTTCATGAACCACACCCAGTGTCATTGCATGTGTGTTCTTCTCACAAACCACACATGGATCCACCAGTGTCATTGGATGTGTGTTCTTTTCATGAACCACACCCAGTGTCATTGCTTGTATGTTCTGCTCACAAACCACATAAGGATCCACCAGTGTCATTGCATGTGTGTTCTTTTCATGAACCACACCCAGTGTCATTGCATGTCTGTTCTTTCCACAAACCACATATGGATCCACCAGTGTCATTGCATGTGTGTTCTTTGCATGAACCACACCCAGTGTCATTGCATGTCTGTTCCTCTAAACAAACCACACATGGATCCACCAGTGCCATTGCATGTGGTCATTGCATGTGTGTTCTTCTAAACAAACCACACATGGATCCCCTAGTATCATTGCATGTCTGTTCTTTTCATGAACCACACCCAGTGTCATTGCATGTCGGTTCTTCTCACAAACCACATAAGGATACACTAGTGTCATTGCATGGTTGTTATTCTCATGAACCACATCTAGAACCATCGCATCTCTAATCTTCTCACAAACCACATAAGGATACACCAGTGTCATTGCATGTCTGTTCTTCTCATGAACCACATCTAGAGTCATTGCATGTCTGTTCTTCTCACAAACCACATAAGGATCCACCAGTGTCATTAGATGTGCGTTCTTTTCATGAACCATGCACAGTGTCATTGGATGTCTTTTCTTTTCATAAACCACATAAGGATCCACCAGTATCATTGGATGTGTGTTCTTTTCATGAACCACACCTACTGTCATTGCATGTGTGTTCTTCTCACAAACGACACATGGATACATCAGTGTCATTGGATGTATGTTATTTTCACAAACCATTGCTAGAGTCATTGCATGTGTGTTCTTCTCACAAACCACATAAGGATCCACCAGTGTCATTGGATGTGTGTTCTTTTCATGAACCACACCCAGTGTCATTGCATGTGTGTTCTTCTCACAAACCACACATGGATCCACCCGTGTCATTGGATGTGTGTTCTTTTCGTGAACCACACCTAGTGTCATTGCAAGTCTGTTCTTTCCACAAACCATATATGGATCCACTAGTGTCACTTGATGTATGTTCTTTTCAGGAACCACAACCAGTGTCATTGCATGTGTGTTCTTTTCAAAAACCACACATGGATCCACCGGTGTCATTGCATGTCTGATCTTCTCATGAACCACATCTAGAGTCATCGCATGTGTGTTCTTCTCACAAACCACATAAGGATACACCAGTGTCATTGCATGTCTGTTCTTCTCATTAACCACACCTAGAGTTATTACATGTCTGTTCTTCTCACAAACCACATAAGTCTCCACCAGTGTCATTGGATGTGTGTTTTTTAATGAACCACACAGTGTCATTGGATGTATGTTCTTTTCATAAACCACACAAGGATCCAACTGTGTCATTGGATGTGTGTTCTTTTCATGAACCACACCCAGTGTCATTGCATGTGTGTTCTTCTCACAAACCACACATGGATGCACTAGTGTCATTGGATGTGTGTTCTTTTCATGAACCACACCCAGTGTCATTGCATGCCTGTTCTTCTCACAAACCACATAAGGATACACTAGTGTCATTGCATGTCTGTTCTTCTCATGAACCACATCTAGAGCCATCGCATGTCTAATCTTCTCACAAACCACATAAGGATACACCAGTGCCGTTGCATATCTGTTCTTATTATGAACCACACCCAGTCATTGCATGTCTGTTCCTCTAAACAAACCACACATGGACCCACCAGTGTCATTGCATGTGTATTCTTCTAAACAAACCACACATGTATCCACCAGTATCATTGCATGTCTGTTCTTTTCATGAACCACACCCAGTGTCATTTCATGTTTGTTCTTCTCACAAACCACATAAGGATACACCAGTGTCATTGTATGTCTGTTCTTCTCATGAACCACATCTAGAGTCATCACGTTTCTGTTCTTCTCACAAACCACATAAGGATACACCAGTGTCATTGCATGTATGTTCTTCTCATGAACCACATCTAGAGTCATTGCATGTCTGTTCTCCCCACAAACCACATAAGGATCCACCAGTGTCATTGGCTGTGTGTTCTTTTCATGAACCACAGAGTGTCATTGGATGTCTATTCTTTTCATAAACCACATAAGGATCCACCAGTGTCATAGGATGTGTGTTCTTTTCATGAACCACACCCAGTGTCATTGCATGTGTGTTCTTCTCACAAACCACACATGGATCCACCAGTGTTATTGGATGTGTGTTCTTTTCAGGAACCACACCCAATGTCATTGCATGTCTGTTCTTCTCACAAACCACATAAGGATCCACCAGTGTCATTGGATGTGTTATCTTCATGAACCACACCCAATGTCATTGCATGTGTGTTCTTCTCACAAACCACAAATGGATCCACTAGTGTCATTGGATGTGTGTTCTTTTCATGAACCACACCCAGTGTGATTGCATATGTGTTCTTCTCACAAACCACATAAGGATCCACCAGTGTCATTGGATGTGTGCTCTTTTCATGAACCACACCCAGTGTCATTGCATGTGTGTTCTTCTCACAAACCACACATGGATCCACCGGTGTCATTGGATGTGTGTTCTTTTCATGAACCACACCCAGTGTCATTGCATATCTGTTCTTTCCACAAACCACATATGGATCCACCAATGTCTCTGGATGTGTATTCTTTTCATGAACCACACAGAGTGTCGTTGCATGTCTGTTCTTCTCACAAACCACATAAGGATCCACCAGTGTCATTGGATGTGTTTTCTTTTCATGAACCACACCTAGTGTCATTGCATGTGTGTTCTTCTCACAAACCACACATGGATCGATCAGTGTCATTGGATGTGTGTTTTTTCAGGAACCACACCCTATGTCATTGCATGTGTGTTCTTTACACAAACCACACATGGATCCACTAGTATCATTGGATGTGTGTTCTTTTCACAAACCACATCAAGAGTCATTGCATGTATGTTCTTCTCATAAACCACATAAGGATCCACCAGTGTCATTGGATGTGTGTTCTTTTCATGAACCACACCCAGT
Organism: Avena eriantha; assembly: GCA_910589775.1. Lineage (NCBI taxonomy): Eukaryota > Viridiplantae > Streptophyta > Magnoliopsida > Poales > Poaceae > Avena > Avena eriantha. Next base: position 65,939,800 of record OU342746.1, on the reverse strand, counting down.
GTAATTGCATGTCTGTTCTTCTCACAAACCACATAAAGATACATCAGTGTCTTTGCATGTATGTTCTTCTCATGAACCACATCTCGAGTCATCGCATGTCTGTTCTTCTCACAAACCACATAAGGATACACCAGTGTCATTGCATCTCTGTTCTTCTCATGAACCACATCTAGAGTCATTGCATGTCTGTTCTTCTCACAAACCACATAAGGATCCACCAGTGTCATTTGCTGCGTGTTCTTTTCATGAACCACACAGTGTCATTGGATATCTATTCTTTTCATAAACCACATAAGGATCCACTAGTGTCATTGGATGTGTGTTCTTTTCATGAACCACACCCAGTGTCATTGCATGTGAATTCTTCTCACAAACCAAACATGGATCCACTAATGTCATTGGATGTGAGTTCTTTTCATGAACCACACCCAGTGTCATTGCATGTCTGTTCTTCTCACAAACCACATAAGGATCCACCAATGTCATTGGATGTGTGTTCTTTTCATTAACCACACTCGGTGTCATTGCATGTGTGTTCTTCTCACAAACCACACATGGTTCCACCCTTGTCATTGGATGAGTGTTCTTTTCATGAACCACACCCAGTGTCATTGCATGTTTGTTCTTTCCACAAACCATATATGGATCCACCAGTGTCACTGGATGTGTGTTCTTTTCATGAACCACAACTAGTGTCATTGCATGTGTGTTCTTCTCACAAACCACACATGGATCCACCGGTGTCATTGGATGTGTGTTCTTTTCATGAACCACACCCAGTGTCATTGCATGTCTGTTCTTTCCACAAACCACATATCAATCCACCAATTTCATTGGATGTGTGTTCTTTTCATGAACCACACCCTGTGTCATTGCATGTCTGTTCTTCTCACAGACCACATAAGGATACACCAGTGTCATTGCATGTCTGTTCTTTCCACAAACCACATATCAATCCACCAATTTCACTGGATGTGTGTTCTTTTCATGAACCACACCCTATGTCATTGCATGTCTGTTCTTCTCACAGACCACATAAGGATACACCAGTGTCATTGCATGTATGTTCTTCTCATGAACGACATCTAGAGTCATTGCATGTCTATTCTTCTCACAAACCACATAAGGATCCACCATTGTCATAGCATGTCTATTCTTTTCATGAACCACACCCAGTGTCATTGCAGGTTTGTTCCTCTAAACAAACCACACATGGATCTACTAGTGTCATTGCATGTAGTCGTTGCATGTATATTCTTCTAAACAATCCACACATCGATCCACCAGTATCATTGCATGTCTGTTCTTTTCATGAACCACACCCAGTGTCATTGCATGTTTGTTCTTCTCACAAACAACATAAGGATACACCAGTGTCATTGCATGGTTGTTCTTCTCATGAACCACATCTAGAACCATCGCATCTCTAATCTTCTCACAAACCACATAAGGATACACCAGTGTCATTGCATGTCTGTTATTCTCATGAACCACATCTAGAGTCATTGCAAGTCTGTTCTTCTCACAAACCACATAAGGATCCACCAGTGTCATTGGATGTGTATTCATTTCATGAACCACATAGAGTGTCATTGCATGTCTGTTCTTCTCACAAACCACATAAGGATCCACTAGTGTCATTGGATGTGTTTTCTTTTCATGAACCACTCCTAGTGTCATTGCATGTGTGTTCTTCTCACAAACCACACATGGATCGATCAGTGTCATTGGATGTGTGTTATTTTCAGGAACCACACGCAGTGTCATTGCATGTGTGTTCTTCACACAAACCACACATGGATCCACTAGTGTCATTGGATGTGTGTTCTTTTCACAAACCACATCAAGAGTCATTACATGTATGTTGTTCTCACAAAACCACATAAGGATCCACCAGTGTCATTGGATGTGTGTTCTTTTCATGAACCACACCCAGTGTCATTGCATGTATGTTCTTGTCACAAACCACATAAAGATACACCAGTGTCATTGCATGTCTGTTCTTCTCATGAACCACATCTAGAGTCATCGCATGTCTGTTCTTCTCACAAACCACATAAGGATACACAAGTGGCATTGCATGTCTATTCTTCTCATGAACCACATCTAGAGTCATTGCATGTGTGTTCTTCTCACAAACCACACATGGATCCACCAGTGTCATTGGATGTGTGGTCTTTTCATGAACCACACCCAGTGTCATTGCATGTCTGTTTATCTCACAAACCACATAAGGATCCACCAGTGTCATTGGATGTGTGTTCTTCAAGAACCACACCCAATGTCATTGCATGTGTGTTATTCTCACAAACCACACATGGATCCACTAGTGTCTTTGGATATGTGTTCTTTTCATGAACCACACCCAGTGTGATTGCATATGTGTTCTTCTCACAAACCACATAAGGATCCACCAGTGTCATTGCATGTGTGTTCTTTTCATGAACCACAGCCAGTGTCATTGCATGTGTGTTCTTCTCACAAACCAGACATGGATCCACTAGTGTCATTGGATGTGTGTTCTTTTCATGAACCACACCTAGTGTCATTGCATGTCTGATCTTCCACAAACCACATATCTATCCACCAATGTCACTGGATGTGGTTTCTTTTCATGAACCACACCCTGTGTCATTGCATGTCTGTTCTCCTCACAAACCACACAAGGATCCACTAGTGTCATTCGATGTGTTTTCTTTTCATGAACCACACCTAGTGTCATTGCATGTGTGTTCTTCTCACAAACCACACATGGATCGATTAGTGTCATTGGATGTGTGTTATTTTCAGGAACCACACCCAGTGTCATTGCATGTGTGTTCTTCACACAGACCACACATGGATCCACTAGTGTCATTGGATGTGTGTTCTTTTCACAAACCACATCAAGAGTCATTGCATGTATGTTCTGCTCACAAAACCACATAAGGATCCACTAGTGTCATTGGATGTGTGTTCTTTTCATGAACCAAACCCAATGTCATTGCATGTCTGTTCTTCTCAAAAACCACATAAAGATACACTAGTGTCATTGCATGTCTGTTCTTCTCATGAACCACATCTAGAGTCATCGCATGTCTGTTCTTCTAACAAACCACATAAGGATACACAAGTGTCATTGCATGTCTATTCTTCTCATGAACCACATCTAGAGTAATTGCATGTCTGTTCTTCTCACAAACCACATAAGGATCCACCAGTGTCATAGGATGTGTGTTCTTTTCATGAACCACACACAGTGTCATTGGATGTCTATTCTTTTCATAAACCACATAAGGATCCACCAGTGTCGTTGGATGTGTGTTCTTTTCATGAACCACACCCAGTGTCATTGCATGTGTGTTCTTCTCATAAACCACACATGGATCCACCAGTGTCATTGGATGTGTGTTCTTTTGATGAACCACACCCAGTGTCATTGCATGTCTGTTTTTCTCACAAACCACATTAGGATCCACCAGAGTCATTGGATGTGTGTTTTTCATGAACCACACCCAATGTCATTGCATGTGTGTTCTTCTCACAAACCACACATGGATCCACTAGTGTCATTGGATGTGTGTTCTTTTCATGAACCACACCCAGTGGGATTGCATATGTGTTCTTCTCACAAACAACATAAGGATCCACCAGTGTCATTGCATGTGTGTTCTTTTCATGAACCACAGCCAGTGTCATTGCATGTGTGTTCTTCTCACAAACCACACATGGATCCACTGGTGTCATTGGATGCGTGTTCTTTTCATGAACCACATATAGTGTCATTGCATGTCTGTTCTTTCCACAAACCACATATCTATCTACCAATGTCAATGGATGTGTGTTGTTTTCATGAACCACACCCTGTGTCATTGCATGTCTGTTCTTCTCACAGACCACATAAGGATACACCAGCGTCATTGCATGTCTGTTCTTCTCATGAACGACATCTAGACTCATTGCATGTCTGTTCTTCTCACACACCGCAAAAGGATTCACCATTGTCATTGCATGTCAGTCCTATTCATGAACCACACCCAGTATCATTGCAGGTTTGTTCCTCTAAACAAACCACACATGGATCCACCAGTGTTATTGCATGTATGTTCTTCTAAACAAACCACACATGGATCCACCAGTATCATTGCATGTCTGTTCTTTTCTGAACCACACCTAGTGTCATTGCATGCCTGTTCTTCTCACAAACCACATAAGGATACACCAGTGTCATTGCATGGTTGTTCTTCTCATGAACCACATCTAGATCCATCGCATTTCTAATCTTCTTACAAACCACATAAGGATACACCAGTGTCATTGCATGTCTGTTATTTTCATGAACCACATCTAGAGTCATTGCATGTCTGTTATTCTCACAAACCACATAAGGATCCACAAGTGTCATTGGATGTGTGTTCTTTTCATGAACCACACAGAGTGTCATTGCATGTCTGTTCTTCTCACAAACGACATAAGGATCCATCAGTGTCATTGGATGTGTTTTCTCTTCATGAACCACACCTAGTGTCATTGCATGTGTGTTCTTCTCACAAACCACACATCGATCCACCAGTGTCATTGGATGTGTGTTATTTTCAGGAACCACACCAAGTGTCATTGCATGTGTGTTCTTCACACAAACCACACATGGATCCACCGGTGTCATTGGATGTGTGTTCTTTTCACAAACCACAGCCTGAGTCATTGCATGTATGTTCTTCTCACAAAGCACATCAGGATCCACCAGTGTCATTGGATGTGTGTTCTTTTCATGAACCACAGCCAGTGTCATTGCATGTTTGTTCTTCTCACAAACCACATAAAGATACACCAGTGTCATTGCATGTCTGTTCTTCTCATGAACCACATCTAGAATCATCGCATGTTTGTTCTTCTCACAAACCACATAAGGATACAGAAGTGTCATTGCATGTTTGTTCTTCTCATGAACCACATCTAGCGTCATTGCATGTATGTTCTTCTCACAAACCACATGAGGATCCACCAGTGTCATTGGATGTATGTTCTTTTCATGAACCACACACAGTGTCATTGGATGTATGTTCTCTTCATAAACCACATAAGGATCCACAAGTGTCATTGGATGTGTGTTCTTTTCATGAACCACACCTAGTGTCACTGCATGTGTGTTTTTCTCACAAACCACGTGGATCCACTAGTGTCATTGGATGTGTGTTCTTTTCATGAACCACACCTAGTGTCATTGCATGTGTGTTTTTCGCACAAACCACACGTGGATCCACCAGTGTCATTAGATGTGTGTTCTTTTCGTGAACCACACCCTGTGTCATTGCATGTCTATTCTTCTCACAAACCACATAAGGATCCACCAGTGTCATTGGATGTGTGTTCTTTTCATGAACCACACCCAGTGTCATTGCATGTGTGTTCTTCTCACAAACCACACATGGATCCACCAGTGTTGTTGCAGCCCGTCCTACGGATGCTCCTACATCTACAACACCAAGTCCTCCAAGTGGACCGATGACATGTGCCCATGCCAAACTCCTTCAAGCTAAGGTGAATTCGCTCCTTGTCTCATGTGACTTCGACAGATCCTTGGATGGCTTGCTACTTCATGCCAATACCTTATGCATCCTTAGGTACAAACCCCATGAAGAGATGGCAAGAGAAGGAGCCAAGACAACGCGAACTGGAGTCCCAGGCCAAACTGGCGCTAGGACCGGCAGACCGGACTCCTCACCGGAAAGTCCGGCGCACGTCCCGGCGGACCGGACCGACGACCGGAATTTTCGGCGCTCGCCGAAACAAACCGGCGCCGACCAAAACGCGTCTCCGCCTGTGGTTCCGGTCGCCGACCGGAATTACCGGCGTGGACCGAAACATGTCTCTACCTGCGGTTCCGGTCGCCGACCAGAATTACCGGTGCGGACTGGAATTTCCGGCGCCCAGTCCGGCGCCACCAGACTTATCGCCGGAACGACTTCTGTCTCGATTTGACTAGGGTTTGATGCCCGAGAATATTCCTTTTTTCATCCAGTTTTACCCTTTTATGCCCAAACTACCCCTAAACTTGTGGCTGGCCTATATATAGCCCCCACCTCTATTGTAAACCCCAGGCATGATATTGGAATTAGTGGAAACCCCTTTGTGGATCTATCTAGTTCTTGCCTCATGCTCCTTGACCAAGGAGCACCAATATCCCCAAACCTCGTTGGAGTTTGCATCGTTCCTCCGCGTTGTACAAGGCCTAGGCATCGGAGTCCCTTTACCTACACGTCAAGATCTCACTGAGTCTCCATCTCGTCGTGCCGGTTCGAGAGAGAGTCCTCTGCCCGATGCCTATCCTAGGGATTCCGCGGGACCGGTCACCGCCGGTGTGAGCTATTGGTGTGTATCGTGGTTTTGTGTGTGTGTTCATCGCGTTCTTCATGCGTGTGTTCGTCGTGTTCATCCTCCCCTCCTCTCCCCGCACTCCATCCTCGATTTGAAAGGGAATCATGAAAGATCGGGCCACCCTAGAGGTTTGCCCTCAACAAATTGGTATCAAGACTTCGTTGCTCACGATTTCCCCCACAAATCTTTCTTCTATACACCAAAAATTCGAAAATCCCCAAAAAGAGCCCCAATTTTCCTTCGGATTGATCTCTTGATTTGGTGTGTTTTTTGTGGTTTTGTTCCACAGATATGTTGCTTTGGGTACCGATCTACCTTCCTGGAACCTTTTTCCAGCCCAATTTGGACAAATTTTCGAAAATTTTGACAGATTTGACTTTTGGAGTTTGTCACGAACTCAAACTGGCGCCAGGCTCGGTGGACCGAACCAGCCGCCGGAATTTCCGACACACGTTCTGGCGAACCGAAAACACGACCGGAATTTCCGGCGCCAGGTCCGGCGCCACCGGTTTGGCCGCCGAAATCCCTTTTTCGCCCAATTTTTGACTGTTTGTCCTCTTGTGTTGTTCGTGTTTCGTGTGCGTGTCGCCCAACTAACTTCAAGCTTCCACAACAATATCCACATACCGCGATCATCGACACCGCGACACCGAACATCATCTCCAACACCGGAAGGAAGACATCAATACCGAAGGTATAACTTGCTCCACCTTGTTAACCCTTGTTCCTTGTGCATATCTATCCTATGAGAGCAACTCATCTTGTGTTTGCCTAAGCATTGTGCACTTGTCCTTGGAAAGTGAGAGTGTGAGAGCAAAAACAAGAGTTAACATAGTAGTATAGGAAGGGAGAAAACGAATCAAAAAAAGAGAGAAAAAGAAAAAGCAAAAGAAAAAATAGAAACATACATAGTCTCCCAATACAAAGAGAGTATCAAACTTGTAAGCAAAGAGAGAAAAAGAGCGCGACCGAGGCAAGTGCACAAATCTGTTGCTTATTCCTCTTTTGGCGAACGAGTTGTGGTCTCTCCTTGCGTTGGCACGACACCGAGCATAGTCTTCCTTAGGACCTTTTGTGCTCATTTTCATAGTCGTGCTAACCACATCCGTCTCCACGTTTGTGTATCCTAGTGTTTTGTAGATCGCTTCCTATTTGCTTTTGATCTTTTGGTTCTCTACCACGTTTGACAATAACCTTTTCTTTGGATCGTTTCGATTGTTTTCCACAACCCTAACCTTCCACCCACAGCTTTTGAGAGTTAGTTCTTTCTTTAGTGTGAGTTTTCTTTGCATTTCCACTTTGCACGCTTATAGTTCTCAATTGTGGTTTCTAGTTTGGTGCAATCCCCAAGGTAAGGTACAAGGTTAACACCACCATATTCCACTTCCATATACAATACTTGTGTGTTTTGCATGATGGATAGGCAAGGTGAGTCGAGCCAATCACCTCCCCAAGAAGAAGATCAAGGACCGTACATGACGCGTGCAAGTCACTTCATCGTTCGACAAGAGTTCCGTAAACGTTGCCAAACCCTTGAGACGTGACAAGATGAACAATTTGGCGAGACACAAGCCAAGTTCAAGAACATCGACAACCACTTCGATGGCCTCGAAAGGCAAATGCAAGCAATGCATCACAACTTCGGCCACCAAAATGAAGCGCTTCAACGCTCTGTCGCCGAAACAAATGAAAATCTTTGACGCCGCATAGACGGAATGGCAAGACCATGTTCACGTGCATCAAGCTCTTCAAGTTCTTCACGTCGTCATGCACCTCCACAACAGGATCTACACCCAAGTGCTACAAGACACAATGACGCCCCCGCGGTTGAAGATGGAACCTCTTTGAACTATGTACCTTCCCCACAGCACGCCGCAACGTCAAGCTATGATGGTGATTTCTCTTCAAGGCCACGAGCAAGGCAAGAAGCACACCATCATCACGCAAGGGAATTATTGATCCAACATGAGCAACCACAAGAAGAACTGCAAGTGCAACCGCAAGCTTACAACCATCGATCGCGACACACACTTGACACAATAAGTGATGACTCCAATTTGGAGACTCAAGCTCGCCATCGACGTGAAGCTCTCCAAGATCCTCCTCCTCGTCATCACCGTCATGAACGTCAACAATGACACCATGGTCATCACGAGGCGCCTCCTCCACCACAACAAAACATGGAATATCAAGTGATACAAGTTGAGCGACGCCCACCACGTTAAGAGGCTCAACACCATGATCTTCGCCGTGAGGCCCATGTGCCTAATGATGAGGATATATACAGGGATTATGATGATTCTGACTGCTTGAACTAGAAGGAAATAGTGAGTCAAATCAATAATGACTATCAGGTGAATTCATTCCTAGTTGAGCATGATACTTTCATTTATAAGAACTTTATACTACCTAAGTCTATGCATTTATGTATGATCAGGTTCGTTGGAGAAACAAGCATGGCGCGAGGAGGAGAAGGGCTACAACAGGAGCCCGGCATGATGATCGCCTGAGGATGCGCGAGGGAGGAGCGGGAGGAAGGCGCAAGAGAAGATCATCAAAACGAAGGCGAGCGAGAGTTAGAAGGCGACCAAGAAGGAAGGTTCAATTCGGACAGACAGAAGTTCTGAAATTGAAACGGACGTGGTTTCCACATACCAACTCAGAATTAAGAATAAGTACTTGTTGGAAAGATAATTCCGAGATATTTCCAACGGGTACTTGCACCTCTCCCAGTTCTATATGAGTTGTGCGCAGCAACGAAAACAAGTCGACAGACGTTTTCTGTCAGTTTACAAATAGAGTCCTTTTAAGTTAGGAAAGTTAGAGATATGTTTGGTTTGACCCCAACTCTATGTTGGACGTCCAGCAGCCTTTATATAGGCCTGTAAATCATGGTTTTTAGGGTTTAGACCACGTTAAAATATTTTGGAGTTGGTTCTTTCATAGAACCTCTGAAATTACCCTGTGTTCGGATTCTACAACTATAATTGAGTGTGATCCGTTGTTCCATTGGGAATTAGTAGATTGCATACTACCATTCATGGTCACGGGCTGCGTGTGCTAGATTGTGGTGTTGTGAATATCCTACAAGGTTCAAGATCTGTTGCACTGGCATTAGGGTTCCAGCGGGAGAGATCATAGCTACGCACTAGTTATGTATCATCCACCATCACCATCGACAAGAGCTTGCTGAGAAGATCGGGCCACCCCATATCATCTTGGTATTAGATTTCCTCATTGCCTCGATAAGCAATCCACAATCCATCCATAGATTAGAGAATGTTTTTTCGTCCTATACAAAAAAGGCCCACAAAAAGAGTTGCCATATACTAGATTGCATCGTAGACGAGTAGTAGTTGTTGGTCGTGTTCATCCTTTAGTTTAGATCTAGATCTGTTCTTCGTAGATTTGTTTTCTAGTCATTTTCTAGTCGTTTTCCACCATTGTTTCCGCCACCATCAAGTCAGATCCGATCTACTAAGAGTCCTAGTCATCTAATCTTGGCCGAGTCGGAATTAAAAAAATTCCTACCGACTCTGCCGCGGCACATAAACGGCCCGTTTCTTTGCCACGAGTCATGTTCTGCCACGACTCGGATTCGCTGCCGTGGCACGTTTGACGTGTTTTTCTACCGCGGCAGGATTTTCTGCCACGACGCGATTTTGGTCTGTTTTTCTGCCACGGCAGGAATTCTTATAAAGTGTGATAAATTTCCACTTTTCCTTAACCTTAGCCACACCCAATCTATTACATAGGTGTAGGAACTTGCCCATTGAGACTAGTTTCCGCTCCTACATGATGCTCTTAGGATTTTGGTGCTGTACTTTGTAATTGGCCGTGTGATAGGTAAAGGTGCCCAATCTTTCGATGAGACGACATCTATCGATTATGGTGGAGGTCGACGTTGACGATCCGACTACAAACGTGCGAGACGTTGCGCCTTAGCAATTGATACACCAACTTCCGAGGCTATTGATCACGCCGGAGCTAGATCAACCTGATCACTAGGATCAATCCCTGCAAGCAATCGAAGAACCAGCAAGAATTATAGATGCAATCAAGATATTGCAAATATAGATGAAAGCTTTATTAAAGAGGTGGGATTTTGTCAGTGCGTAGTACAAAAGGTCGGTTTGACACTTGTGCCTATGGCGAAGAGTAGCTCGTGGCTAAGTCTTCTACTAAACAAAATCCGAGTCTAAACAACAACCTAATGGGAGTATATATGGAGGAACAGAAGGAAATTTCGGCCAGCCTTGGGAAGGAGGTCGAACTCCATCTCTAGGCTGGTTTCCTCCACTATACGAACTCTAAAAAGTTAGCCCCTTTATTTGGACGAAAAATACATGGGCATGGCCCATATTTAAAAGTGGCGCAGCACCATCTAATCACATGGACGAAAATTTGAAGTGTGTAGCTCTCTAGTTCGTCCATGTCTTCATATTTTCATTATGGTGGCTTCAAAGTTCTGAAATCTTCACTTGCAGCGTCATCCTGAATCCTCACACGATTGCTGCCATCATCTCCATGCATGATCATGCTCCAATGCTTGTCCCTCTCATCCATGCTAGGCCATTCCTAAGTAACATACACACATCTTATTTATACAGCATCATATTCTCATGAATATTAGGAATAGTTCCTAGAAACGAAAGTCCCTGATAATTTAGTCGGCGTGCACGAGCTCTTGTGAGAGGTCCTTGGAATTGTGGAACGTGAGGAAGTGTGGTTGTAGGTGCAACGGTTGTATCAACCGTAGGGATGTCCTCATCATCCACCCCTTCTTGAATTGAAGTCGTCCTTGACGCAATCTCGTCTTCTTCTCCAAAGTATGGTTTCAAATCTGCAATGTTAAATGAGGGACTTACCGTGCCCATCTCTACAGGAAGCTCAAGTTTATATGCATTATCATTCATTTTCTCTAACACTTTAAAAGGACCAGCAGCACGTGGCATTAATTTAGACTTACGCAAATCAGGAAAACGATCTTTGCGCAAATGCAACCAAACTAAATCTCCCACATCAAACACAATATGCTTGTGTCCTTTATCACCAGCAAATTTATATTTAGCATTCATACGTTCTATATTTTCTTTAGTAATCCTATGCAACGTAAGAATCTGTTCAGCACGTTGTGTAGCATCAAAATTATGTTGCACCAAAGATGGAATAAGTAATAAATCAATAGGTGCACGAGGAACAAAACCAGACACAATCTCAAAAGGGCATAACTTATTTGTAGAATGCACGGAACGATTGTAAGAAAATTCAATATGAGGTAAACAATCTTCCCACATTTGTAAGTTCGTCTTTAATACAGCCCGTAACATGGTAGACAAAGTTCTATTAACTACTTCAGGTTGCCCATCAGTTTGGGGATGACATGTAGTACTAAACAGCAACTTCGTCCCCAACTTAGCCCATAAACATTTCCAAAAATGGCTAAGAAATTTAGTACCATGATCTGAAACAATAGTATTAGGCACACCATGCAAGCGAACAACATCACGAAAGAATAATTCAGGAACATGAGCAGCAGCATCACTCTTATGACGAGGAATAAAGTGTGCCATCTTAGAAAATCTATCCACAACCACAAAAATACTATCCCTCCACTTCTGTGTTCGAGGTAATTCTAAAACAAAGTCCATAGAAATATCCTCCCAAGGGACACTAGGAACAGGAAGAGGCATATATAAACCATGTGGATTAAGGCATGACTTAGCTTTTTAACATGTTGTGCAGCGAGCAATAAACCTCTCAACAACCCTTTGCATGCGTGGCCAAAAGAAGTGTGTAGCAAGTACGTCTTATGTCTTCTTTACTCCAAATTGACCCATCAATCCTCCTCCATGCGCCTCCTGCAACAACAAAAGACGAACATAACCTTCTAGAATGTATAGTTCGTTAGCACGGAACACAAACCCATCATTGAGGACTAATTTGTTCCAAGCTACACTCTAGACAATGCTGCAAAACATCTTTAAAATCGGCATCTTTCATATATTGTTCTTTAATAGATTCTAATCCAATGATTTTGAAGTCAAGTTGAGATAACATGGTATAACGACGTGACAAAGCATTAGTAATAATATTATCTTTACCCTTTTTGTGTTTAATAACATAAGGAAAAGATTCAATGAATTCAACCCACTTTGCATGACGTTTATTCAACTTAGCTTGACTACGAATATGCTTCAAAGATTCATGATCAGAATGTATAACAAATTCTTTAGGCCATAAATAATGTTGCCAAGTTTGTAATGTCCGAACAAGAGCATATAATTCCTTATCATAAGTAGAATAGTTCAAACTAGCTCCACTCAATTTCTCACTAAAATATGCAACAGGTTTTCCCTCTTGTAACCACACTCCTCCCAAACCAATTCCACTAGCATCACATTCCAACTCAAAGGTATTATTAAAATCAGGAAGTTGGAGTAAAGGAGCATGTGTAAGCTTATCTTTGAGTAGCATGAAGGCTTGTTGTTGTGCATCACCCCAAACAAAGGGCACCTCTTTCTTAGTAAGCTCGTTCAGCGGCACTGCAATGGAACCAAAATCTTTGACAAAGCGCCTATAAAATCTAGCGAGGCCAAGGAAGCTCCTCACTTGTGTGACTGTTTTGGGTTGTGGCCAACTCGAAATTGCTTCAATCTTGGCGGGGTCAACTTCAATACCCTGTGTTGTAACAACATAGCCAAGAAAAGCAACTCTGTCTGTGCAAAAGGTGCATTTCACAATGTTACCAAACAAATGTGCAGCACGTAAAGCATCAAAAACAGCACGTAAATGTTCCAAATGTTCTTCTACAGATTTGCTATATATCAACATATCATAAAAATATATGATATGGGCACGGTATGCGCGAGGGAGGAGCGGGAGGAAGGCACAAGAGAAGATCATCAAGAAGAAGGAACGCTCAATTCGGACAGATAGAAGTCCTGAAATTGAAACGGACGTGGATTCCTCATACGAACTCCAAATCAAGCAAATAAGCACTTGTTGGATAGATAATTCCAAGATCTTTCCAATGAGTACTTCCACCTCTAAAAGACCCCGGATAATCCGGCCCCCACACCCAGGATAATCCGGCCCTGTTTTTTGGAGATTCTGCTAAGGACTTCGTGCACGACTTTCTGCACGGCCCCGGATAATCCGGCCCACTTAGACCGGATAATCCGGCCCAAAAAGTTCCCATCAGATCCGGACGGATCTGACTGTATCGGTCACGTTTTCGTTTCACGTCGTTTCGATGTTCTGGCGGTCATATAAGCCCTGGAACGCCCTCTAGTTTAGGGTTAGCTAGAAATTGGGTCTAAAACTATTGTGTGAGTTGCTTGGTGAGCATCCCTTCGGGGACGGCGATGCCGTGTTATCTATTGTATTGATATTGTCACGGAGGTTCTTGTGTTCATCAAGGATTGTCGTGTTTTGGTTTGTCTTATGGGGTAACCCCGTGGGTGGCCCGACTTCACGGATCTCGTGGTCAAATCGATGGGAAAGCGAGGGGAAAGGGAGAAGGTAGCGGAAGAGGACGCACACCTCGCGAAGAACACGATGAACACATGCAAAACTCACACGATACAAGGCCGATTTCTCACGTTGGTGGCCACCGGTCCGATAGAATCCTCGCAAGGAAAGATTGGTCAACGTGCTCCCTCGATCCCACGCGGAGAGGGAAGAACACCTTGGAGAGGGTCTTGACGTCTTGGTAAAGGGACACTGATGCCAAGGCCTTGTACAACGAGGGAGGCGCGATGCAAACTCCAACGAGGTGGTGACGATAGTTGATCCCCTATGGTAGAAGGGGATGAGGCAAAACTATAGATTCCACAAAGGGGGCTTTCTTTAGTCTATCATCTATGTCTAGGGTTACATGAGGGGAATAAAAGGGGGTTTTCTTTAGTCTATCATCTTTAGGAATAAAAGGGGAAAGTCTGGGCGGACTAAGGGGTACATGGGCCAAAGGCCCAGTTGGCGGTGCGCAGGCCCATAAGCTCAGGCCGGAGACTCCGGTTTGGGCCCGAGACTCTGGTCTATCTCTAGTGCCGTCTCTGGAGGGGCCTTTTGGCTATCCTCGAGCTCGATCTAGGGGTCAGTCCGGAGATGGGTCCGGAGACTCCGGGGTCTACAGGCCGGGGACTCCAGTGTGGCCGGAGACTCCGGTGTGTGCAGGCCGGAGACTCCGGTGCTCCAGCTGCTGCTTCTTCCGTCTTCTCTTCCAAGCCTCCGTCTTGTCGGGCTTGGTGCTCTAGGCTTCCTCCCATGCTTCCGTACTTGTTGTTATGAACTTATCATGAATACATGATGGAGTATGAAGTAGTATACCATTCAATGGGGTAGGAAGTGGGCTAGCATAGAGGAACAGATTCACCTTTGGAGTCCATGACGACTTGGCGTAAGTTGGAGGCCATGATGTGGTAACCACCGAAGGTCGGGCTACATCATCTCCCCTCCCTTCAAAAAGAGTCGTCCTCGACTCTACACGCTCATCACAAAGTAGAAGATGTCGAGAGACCTTCTTGATCTAGGGGTTCACCATATATTCATCCTCGGGAAGATTGAATTGACAACACTTCAATGTTCCTTCACTTTCCATGAAGCCTACGAAGCTCACAACAAAAGTGAAGAAACACTCAACGCGTAGCCAATTCATTAAGATAATAGCATGAGTCTTCAAGTATAGTGAAGTTACCTTATGGTGTAGAGATACCTCGTTGAAGGGCAGCCATAGATAACTCTCTACGGTTCTTCTTGTCAACTCTTTGTCCATAGAGGTTGACGCGGAAACAATTGTACCTTCACACAACAAAGACCAAGCGACATATGTTTGTGTGTGATAGAGGAGCATGTCATTTCTGGCATGTCCATTCTTGTTCACAACACTATTAGCACAACTCAAGTATCGCAAATGAAATGTGTATGCAAGGTCAAAGTGCATGGGAATTGTTTGAACATCATCCAAATGTGGGAACTCAAAAAATCCATAAAACATCTTAGTGTGGCACTCAAAGCAATGGACAATATTGGTTAACATATTTGATGCAAGGATAGGAGAATTCGGCAAAAACACATGAGGAAATATTTCCAAAACAACATCATTATGAAACCAACCATTGGAAAGAACAATTGTTCAATATGTTGGATGCCGTACACATATCATCAAACTCAAAGCTCATGGGCATATGCATATCGCAAGTGGAAGCAAAAACATGTTTCCAAACAAACCATATGAAAGAGCAAGTGGTTTTTATGTTTGTTGCAACAACAATACGAGAGACTTGGAAGCTCTCATGACAATACATGCTCAAAATGGCATTATGGTTGCACACACAACATAGAAAAGAGAAATTGTTCAACATTTTTGTGGCAACACACAAAGCATCAATATCCAAAAGCAACGAAACATGATTGTCACAAGGTGAAAGAATACCATTAACATGCTTGTAAGAAAACCATAGGAAAGAGCAATTTGTCAACATGAAAGATGCAAAGCATGCAAAAGGTATCAGAGCTGGGTTTGATCTTGAACTCACTTGGGAGATGCTCTCTAGAGCTCTTTTTGTCAACTCGTGCTCAACCGAGGTTGACATTATCTTGCGGGTACCTACACACATCATACACAAAAGGAAGAATGTGTGTGCATGGTAGAGAAACACATCATCCGTCATGACATATCTCTTCTTGTGCACATCACCATTAGTGTCAATCAAGTATGAAAAATATGCATGGTGAGTATGCAAGTGGTGAACATGCTTATCATGGCATTTACCAAAATCTCCAAAATTTGAGAAAGCTATGGGGGGCATCTCAATAGAAAACATAGTATCATTATTGTTGCAAGCAAAACAAGTGAAGGAGAAATCATCCATATTGCAAGCAACGGGAGAAATTGTAAAACACTCATGACAAATCATGGTCCGAGGGGTAGCACTATGATTATCATTGCAAGCAAAACATTTGAAAGAGCAATTGTTCAACAAAGTGCAAGCAATGATATCATCAACGTAACGTTTAGAGCATGGCATGACTATGGAAACATCATCACAATAAAATAATTTCACATGCTCAACATTATGCAAAGGCAAAGTATCATATGGAAAAATCAATGAAGCATATGTGATATCACAAACATCATCCATAGCATGCCAATCATCACAAGTCATCATGTCCACTAGTGGGATCATTGCATCATCAAAACCCGTATTCTTACCTTGTTCACACCTCTCATATGATGTGGGTGTTGTGGTAGTATTGGTCTCCATGTGGGCGACTTCTTCATCCAATATGGGGATGGCATCATGTTCATCCACCATGGAACCTAGCAAATCATGAGAAAACACACTAGAGGTAAAGGGTAAGTTGTTAGAAATCAAAATGGTCTCATGTGACCTATCAACTACCACTCTCAACTCACTAGGTGTATCACTCATGCCCTCCAAGTGGAAGCACTCAATCTCACATATGGTGGAGTCACTCATCTCACTCTTGTTTTCACTCAAGTGGGCTAAGTGGCTCTCATACTCACATGGGATTGGTACCACATCATCACTCAAGCATGTAGGGGTAGGCTCGGTTCTCTCAACTCCATGTACATCCTTTGGTGAAGGGAAAATCCCATGCTCACCATTCTTGAGCTTGTCATCGCTGTCTTGCACCTTGGCTTGTGTAGTCCTCTTGACGTACTCATCCAACTTGGCGAAGTAGAGGTCTTCGTCTTCCTCATTCATGAAGGTGCATGCGTCATCTAGGACGTCAAGTTTTGGCGTTGAAGCTTGATGGCGTGGAGGAGAGCTTGCTCTTGGTGCCATTTTGGTGGTGGCACAAGTAGTTGAAGGTGCCTTATGATGGTGACGATGGAGGTCATTGGCGTGCCTTGCCAAAGGTTGATGTAGATGGCGCACTTGGTCATCCACATGATGCTCGCGACGATGATCCTTATCCTTGGCACTCTTATCTTGATGGTTGTGCCTTCTTGAGCTTGGTTGAGCATTATGGATGGTGCTCAACATGTATTCTTCATCTTCATGGCGAAGATGCCTTGAACGACGTCTTGTATCCTCGTGATGTTGGCGATGATCTCTAGAGGATGTATGTCGATGAAGATTCTTGCTTCGTGGCGCCTCTTTGGGAAGATGATGTTGGGGCGCCACTCTTATAATAGGCGGTGGCACTTGTTGCCTTAGAGGTTGTTGCACTTGACGCCTTCGAGGTTGTGGTGCTTGCCACCTTGGAGATGGTGGTGCTTGGTGGCTAGGAGGTGATGGTGCTCGTCGCCTTGGAGATGGTGGTGCATGACGCCATGTAGGTGGTGGCGCTTGAAGCCTTGGAGGTGGATCATTGAAGTAGGTGGTGCCCTTTGGTGTGGCATGCTTGGCCTTGAAGGTCATGGTTTCTTTATGATGCGTCTCCGCTAGCTTGGCATAGTAGTCCTCCATCTCCAATCGGTGGAGGTATTCTTCATGGCTCATGGAAGAGCCCTTGAAGTTGGTGAAGCTCGCCATGTCCTCCATGCTTGGTGAGGCGTCATCGTTGAAGCACTCGAAGTCATCCATGCTTGGGGAGTCGTTGTTGATGTACTACTCCATATCACCCAAGCATGTGGAGCCATTGTCGGTGTAGTGCTCCATGCATGAGGAGCCATTGTCGATGTAGAGCTCCAATTCCTCCATGCTTGAGGAGCCATAGTTGATGACGTGCTCCATGTCTTCCATGCATGTGGAGCCGTCATAGGTGTAGTGCTCCGGGTCCTCAAAGCATGCAGAGCCATTGTCGGTGTAGTGCTCCATCATGTCCTCTATACTTGTGGAGTCGTAGTCGTGGTGGCTCATCATGGATTCTTCATAGATAGCATCCTCGGTTCCGGAGTCCCTAGACATGATTCACAAGACCAAGTGGTGTATATCGAAGTGGTAGTTGGGTTAGGGATGCAACGCCAAACCTTACTTTACCTTGGAAGATAGTATCGTGCAAGTGGCAACACTTCAGAGCAATCAAAACCAAGCAAAGTGAAGTTCACGCGGAACACCAAAACCAACTAACCAGTAAAAAACACACACACACAAAGCTTATGGTGGATAGATATGGAAGGTGGCATGTCAAGAACCAATCCGAAATCAAGATGTTGCAATGGCAAGTAAAGAACCACGATCATCACAAAGCAAAACAAGTCAATCCACAAGAAGGAATATATACAAGAAAACACACAAGGGGGATAAATGGGACTTGTGCGACGGAGAAAGTGAGCTAAGAACCAAATGATTACCTAGCGAAGACTATAAGCTCATGTCGCACAAGTGCAAGGAGAGACGCTAGTTCGATTGCAATAAAGTTGGTGGGCTACAAGATATGCGCAATAAGTACCACTACCTATTTGATGTTCACTGAGCTTGCGCTTCCTATTATATGAGGCACTTGTTTCTTTCTTTTTCTTTTTTATTCTTTTCCTTTTTCTATTTTTTTCTCTTTTTCTTTTCTTTTCACTTGCCCCTTCCTTGTGCCAACAACTATACAAGATAACTATATGAGATAGCGCGCTCACAACTTTTGCTCAGAATTCTACAACGTATCAAATGTTCATAGCCCAAGCAATCATAGGAGGAACTAGTCTCAATAGGTGTTTGTTGAACGCAAAGATAGTGTAGCTCACAAAGGGATGCAAGTGGGGAGAAGACGCGGAACGTTTACACCTTTCGTCGTCGATCTTCACCCTTTATTGGTGGATTCCACCTTTCTTCACGGAATTTGGATGGAGTAGATAGCATGAACCACAGATATGATGATGTAGAGCTCCTTCTCCTCTTCAAAACAAGCTAAAGAACACCAAAATCCAAGTTTGTATGCAAAAGTTATGCTTAAAACCGTGAAACAGATTTGCTGTCAGCAAAGGGGGCGGACACTCTCGTCTGGAGGTCCGGAGACTCCGGTCTAGAATGACTCACACCGGAAACTCCGGTCCGGGGTCGGAGACTCAGGTCCGGTCGATTTCTGCGCGTCCAGAACACGAACTGCACGCGATTTTGGCGGAAAAACTCGAACCAAAACACCAAATTGGTGGGGGAAATCAAGGCATTAGGCCATGTGAACGTAGGGGAAGGTACATCAACAAGTTTCGCAAGTAATCCACGGATCAAAACCTACCAAAATGCACTCAAATCACAGATCGATCCAAAACACGAATTGGGGCTGTTTTTTGTGGAATTTTCGAATTTATGGTGAAAAAGACCAAATCGAGGAGAAATCTGTGGCAACCAAAAGCTGCTGATACCAGATGTTATGGGATAACCCCGTGGGTGGCCCGATCTTCACGGATCTCGTGGTCAAATTGATGGGAAAGCGAGGGGAAAGGGAGAAGGTAACGGAAGTGGATGCACAGCTCGCGAAGAACACGATGAACACACGCAAAACTCACACGATACAAGGCCGATTGCTCTCGCCGGTGGCCACCGGTCCGATAGAATCCTCGCAAGGAAAGATCGGTGAATGTGCTCCCTCGATCCCACGCGGAGAGGGAAGAACACCTTCGAGAGGTGTAACTACCTCGATGAATTACGCTCTTAGTTAAATGCCTGGATGAGCGAAAGTGGTTAAAATAGTACGGTGGGGCCTGGGGCCACTCACGGTAGACCTTTTGGCCGTCCTAATCACTTTCAGATCATTGGGACAAGAACGAGCGGCGTAATCGGCAGGCGAAGGGATCAACTACATACACAAATGAGTATGTATGCAAGCCACATACAACAGTCCTCAGAGCCATTCCATCTAAAAGAAAAGGAGATATTGCAACGCCATACGGCAAGATTCAAATATCCTAGATAGAAATAATATTTTAGGATAGCTGCTCATACTTCAAACATTAGAGTATTAGGCAGAAGCGGAAAACAAGATCCGAGTACGGATAAGAAGCAAATCGGCATAAGATGCCACATAAATAAACACATCCCGCCCACAGATCTCACGGATCCCCGTTCCCGGAATCTCTACACCGAGTGATCATTGCCAACATCATCCGTCTCTTCCACCTAGTATCCGTCTTGCGAGTACACCTGTTCATCTGAATCAAACAATTTATCGTGTGAGACCCTAGGGGTACTCAGCAAGTCTTTATGCCACTAAAGGGGACACAACCTAGGGTGACGCAATTGCAGCAAAAAGATAATAACTAACAAGTCTAAAGATACTCGCTAACCATCCGCCTAACCAATGATAGACGGATATCCGTGAATTAA
Organism: Avena eriantha; assembly: GCA_910589775.1. Classification (NCBI taxonomy): domain Eukaryota; kingdom Viridiplantae; phylum Streptophyta; class Magnoliopsida; order Poales; family Poaceae; genus Avena; species Avena eriantha. The sequence continues at coordinate 65,919,212 of OU342746.1, read as the reverse complement.
GAATAAGAGTTATAATAGTATAATTAATAGATCCATCCTCCTCATCGCTTACCAACGAGGAAGCGGACGAATAGCCCCATCCGTTGGCAGTTTTATTAACCATTCCATGAGTATTGCACTATTTACTAGTCAGGTACTTAGTCAAATTAAAAGCGGTACTTTAGTTATACTTGTCTATGATCGAGAAACTGTGCTCCAAGTCATCCATAACCGCGGACACGGCTTTCAGAAAGATTTACCCTGCAGGGGTGCACAAATAGCAACACACACTCAATCAACCTCGGAAAAACTAACTCAAAACCCAACGAGGTATTCACGACAAAGCGATCACAGGATTCAGAAATATTTCAGGGGGCCACACCAATAAGCTACCCGCAACGAAGTTGGCCGGCTCCGAGACGGCCCTAGGGTTTGCGAAGACGGCTGTAAACGACTAGGAACCCGAAAGTGTGACTGGGCTTGTCGATACCGCGAAAACGTGGCGCGTTCCAAAATAGTACAGGTGCTCCACGCACAATCTTAATAGAGCAGTAACATGGCATAAGTACAGGATAGTAATAAAGCCCCAAACTAATTGTGGCCCCAAGAAATAAGAATGAATCAAGCTCTGGCTCAGGGGGGTCCATAAGGCCTCCTAGATGTGGATAGTGCGAATAGTCAAGGAACAGGAATCAAGTACTCGGGGTCCTACAGGACACAAGTGAGCATGAAAAACCAAATAGCAGATATTGCTCACCGGTGCCTCTTTCATTAGTTATCCCATTACTACTCATGTTAAGTTGTTTAGGTACCTCGTTATTCATCAGACACTCACATACCCTACACATGTTTTTCTACGACTCGCATGGCTCAAACAACTCCTATAGTAATGGCTCATGGGATGGAGGAGCAAGCTTCGGTGGGGTTTAAAAGTAAAGGCTATGCAGTACTTGGGATTCAATTTAATGCAATCATGACTCAATGATTCAAGAATAAGATAGAGGCAATAGGTACTATATGTATGCAAGCATGTGGTAGTGCTTGCCTGGCAGCTCAGTTGAAGCGAGAGATGGATCTGGGTAGAACTCCTGTGATTCCTGATAATTCTCCTGCTGGGCGTCTATTCGAAGAAGAACCAAACAAACAAGGGCCAACATAAATAAAGTGCACAAGCATATGAATTAAAATGCGACAAGCAAACAAGCATGCCATGATGAATGATGCACAATTTACATGGCATTAAAGTAGCATGGCATGGTGAGGTGTGAGGTACAATAATAAAGCATTTTATTATTTATTTAGTCAAGTTTTATTGCCATAAATAGTTCTGATTTTTAAATATGGCATGATGCATGCTTCAATTCAGAACAAGGAATGCATAGGTAGAACGGGCTCGTCGCGATGATCGATTTAGACATATTATTTGTCAAATTTGGAGTTATAGATTTAAAGTTATTAATTTATTAAGAAAAGGGCATTTTATTGTAATTTTAATCATCTCGAAAATTTAAAGTGCTCAAACATTATTTTGAATAGCATATTTGAATTCCTCACATTTTTCTGATTCCAAAACATATATCATTTGTATTATTTGGATTTAGAATTTAAAAGTTATTTAAAAACAGATTTGAATTTGAATTTAAACATTTCCTAGAATTGTTTTATTTAAACAGATAAACGGAAAACTTTTTACACTCGACCTCTCCTAGCCACAGTCACAGACAGGTGGGGTCACTGCTGGCTGGGCTGATTCGTCGCGCAAAACTTTCCTCACCTCGTGCTTCTCTACCCTATGTGAATGACAGGTGAGCCAGCGGGCTATGGGTCCACGTGCCAGCGGCTGAGCCCGCAGAGGCTGACAGGTGGGTACGGGCTGGAGCGCGGGTTGAGTGTGCAGAAAATGCGGGTGCCTTTTTGCAAAAAGTTCACAGACACCGACATGTGGGGTCGGGCTGGACCACGGGTTGAGCCGGCAAAAGACGCAGGGGGTATGTGCAAAAGGGGGTGGTACTGTGGATCTTCTCCACGGTCTGACGGTCAAATCCATGCGCGGCAGTGGATGGTGCGGCGCGGGGGATCGAACCAGCGACGCGGGGCGTGCGCACCGCGGTGTGGAGCCAGTGCGGCTGGGTAAGGGATGGTGACAGGTAGGCGAGCGGGGCCTAGGTAAGTCGCGGCACAACGCGCCGACGTGCAGACGCCCGCAGCCACGGCGCACCGAGAGCGTTCGGTGAAACGCCCGGCGAGGCTAGGGGTCTACGGCAAGGCAGAGGGTGTCTAGGTGGGAGAGGGACTCACCGCAGAGAGGTTGACGGCGGCGGATTGGTGCGGGAGACGACGGAGCGGCGAGGAAGCAGAGGCCGGGGAGTTAGGGTTTCTCGTCGGCGACCGTCGTTGTGCAGCAGCGCCGAGGATCGGCTCCTCCTCGCTGGGGCATGCAGGGACGTCGACGGGGCCCAGCTCCGCTTCCCCAACAACCAGTTACACCCGCCCGCCGCCGTGGTAAGCCGAGGAGAAGAGGAGGCCGAAGCGCTGCCGGCGAGGGAGAAGAGCAGCGGGGGGAGGAGAGAACGGCGTTGCGGCCAGGGTGAGGGGTGTTGGGGTAGGGCAGATGCGTGGGGAGGGAGGTAGATAAGGAGGGCGAGAGGGAGGGGGTTGACGTGGGGGCTCGGGAAGGGAAAGGTGGCTTCAGCCACCTTTTTGCCCCACCCTCACGTGCTCGTCGTGGGGAGGCCAGGCAGAGTTTGCAAGGGGGGCCAACAGAGGGGTGAGGCCAGGCTGGGCTGGTGGGGCCTCTGGCAGGGAGAGAGCGAGGTAGAGAGAGAGAGCTAGGGTAGGAGGGAGGGAGTAGTTAGCTAGGTTAGGGCTTCAGCATGGGGTAGGGTTAGGGCTAGGTGGGGCCTTTCTGGCCGAGAGAGAGAGAGGAGGGATGCCTCGGCCTGGAGAGGGTGTGGCATGGGGTTAGGGTTTGAAGAGAAAAAGAGAGAGAGGGATGACATGGTGGTTAGGGTTTTACACATGAGCAAACAAGATCAAGCATGAAGGGGTGGTATGGTGGAGAGGTGAGAGAGAAAGGTGAGATTATGGTTTGATGAGGCATGATCAAGGCTTGATCAAGTGTAAGGGAAAGAGGGAAGTGGATGAAGACTCACATGCTCATTCATGAGATTTACACATGTGAGGGTGGCTTGATGGGCACATGGCAAGGAAACAAACAAGGTGAAAAGGATTAAGAGGGAGAGAGGACTCAGAAGAAAAGATCCACTCAAAAACAAAGAAAAACCAAAGGAAATCAAATAGTGGTGATGGTTGCATGGCCCATGCAAAAACATTAAATGACATGTTTTAATCTTGTGAAAACAAAATAAAGTTTCATGGCATTTATTCATGTGCATTCCAAGAATATGTAGTAAGGGCCAAGCTAAAAGGATTTAAAAGAAGGTTCCATGTGGAGTGGATGGAATGATCATATTGGAATATATTTTGGACAAGCTAGTGTGTATATTTCACTATGTGCATATTATCCTCAAAATATTCCAACATGAGCCATTATTCCAAACCAATCCATATGGAAGCTAGCAAGAGGGTATTACTCACAAAGCATGCCCAGGTGGCTCCACATATCAATAATGTGAAAACATCAAGATGCTAGTGTGAGAGCATGTAGAAATGGATCCATTCCAACCCACATGAGCTAGAGATAACCTCAAATAAAATGCAATGCTCACATATGGTGGAATGGTGGAATGATGGGGTGGTGACAAGAAAGGTGGTGGAGTTAATAAAAGATATGCCCCCAACACAACTTGGGCATCAAGCATTTATCAAGAACCAAATACAATATATCAAGAGGCAAATACAATTAATAATGCATATGAGAGAAGAACCAAAAGGGAAAAGGTTTTATATGATGCTCAAATGCAAGGTGGCATGATGACATGAGCATGATATAATTATGATGCAACAATTATATGTAGTAAGTAGCCATTATATTACTAGACCAAGTAGCATTACATTTGTTAGACAGATGGGATGCTAAACTCTCCCCCACTAAACAGGAATCTCGCCCCGAGATTCTAGGAAGAAGAAGAAGAAGACACGAAGAGGGTAGGATACTTGGCACAGAGCTCATCTTCACATTCCCAAGTGGCTTCATCAACGGAATGGTGCGACCACTGCACCTTGCAGAACTTGATGGACTTGTTGCGAGTCCTTCTTTCTGCGACTTCAAGAATTTTTATGGGGTGTTCTTGATAAGACAGATCCTCTTGGAGATTGATGAGTTCATGGTCCACGGTCCTTCCGGGATCCTTGAAGCACTTCTTGAGTTGAGAGATATGGAAAACATCATGGACCTTGAGTTTTTTAGGGAGCTCAAGAGCATAAGCAACTTCTCCTCTTCTTCCACGAATTTTGAAAGGACCGATGTATCTAGGAGCCAGCTTTCCTTTGATACCAAACTGGTGCGTGCCTCTCATGGGAGTGACATGAAGATAAACGAGATCACCAGGGACATACTCCATGTCCGTGTGCTTTCTGTCATAATTGCTCTTCTGGCAACTTTGAGCAATCTTCAGATTTTCAAGAAAGATGTGAACCTTCTCCTCCGCTTGAGTTACAATGTCGGGGCCAAACAATATTCTTTCACCTGCACCCGACCAACCAATCGGAGTTCTGCATTTGCAACCATAGAGAGCCTCAAATGGTGCCATCTTTAGACTTTTCTAGAAGCTGTTGTTGTAAGAGAATTCGACATAAGGAAGGCATTCTTCCCACTTCATGCCGAAAGAGATAACGCAAGCATGGAGCATATCTGCCAGAATCTGATTGATCCTTTCAACTTGTCCTTGCGACTGAGGGTGGTAAGCTGTGCTGAAGTTCAATTTTGTTCCGAAAGCATTTTGGAAACTTCCCCAGAACTTGGAAGTGAAGATACTTCCACGGTCTGAACTGATCTCAAGAGGAACTCCATACAAAGAGACAATTATGTTGATATAGAGCTCAGCCAACTGAATTGCAGAAATTGTTTCCTTGACTTGAAAGAAGTGAGCCACTTTAGAAAGCATGTCGATGACAACAAAGATTGCATTGTTGCCCTTCTGCAACCTTGGAAAACCAGTGATGAAGTTCATCTCTACTTTCTCCCATTTCCATTCCGGAGGCTTCAATGGCTGTAGAAGACCAGAAGGTTTCTGATGGACAGCTTTAACTCTGCGGTAGACATCACACTCTGAGACATACTTGGCACAATATCGTTTCAACCCAGGCCACCAATATTGTGTTTTCAAGTCCATGTACATCTTAGTGCTTCCAGGGTGGATAGAAAGAACAGAATCATGCGCCTCCTTGAGAACTTGCTCTCTTAAACCCGGGTAGTTCGGAACAAACATCCGGTGTTCAAAGAAAAGAGTGCCTTGGTCGTCGACGTGGAAGGACTCATACTTTGGAAGCTGAATGTTGGAGATGATCTTTTTAGTGTAAGGATCACCAAGTTGGATGGAGCAAACTTTTTCTTCCAAGAGAGGTATTGCCAAAAGGTTCAGAAGATACCCTTGATCCACAATTTCAAGGTTGAGCTTGCGGAATTCCTCGCACAAGAGAGGCTGTTGTTCTTCCACCATGAGATTGTTGACATAAGCTTTTTGGCTGAGAGCATCAACCATGACATTGGCTTTGCCTGGAGTGTAGTTGATGGTCAAATCGAAACCATTGAATGCTTCAATCCACCTCCTCTGACGAAGGTTGAGATCAGGCTGTATGAAGATATACTTCAGACTCTTGTGATCAGAAAAGATCTCACAACGGTTGCCAAGCAAGTAATGCCTCCATACTTTCAAAGCAAAGACAACTGCTGCGAGTTCGAGGTCATGTGTAGGATAGTTGATCTCATGCGTCTTCAACTGCCGAGAGGCATAAGCAGCAACTTGTTTTTCTTGCATAAGGACCGCACCCAATCCTTGCAATGAGGCGTCACAGAATATCTGGAAAGGCTTTGATGTATCTGGAGGAACTAAGACTGGTGTGGAAGTGAGCTTCTCTTTGAGTGTTTCAAAGCTTGCTTGATATGCAGGAGTCCAAAGGTATTTCTTGCCTTTCTTGAGGAGATCAGTAAGAGGCTTCGCAATCTTCGAGAAGTTTTGAACGAAGCGACGATAGTAACTGGCCAAACCAAGGAAACTCCGGACTTCTTTGACATTTATGGGTGGAAGCCAGTCAACAATTGTCTTAATAGTTTCTGGGTTGACGGCAATGCCCTTGGCAGAGATGACGTGACCAAGGTAGGTGACTTGAGGCAGCCAAAACTCACACTTGGAGAACTTTGCATACAGGCGGTTCTCATGAAGCTTGTTTAGGACACACCGAAGGTGTTCTTCATGTTCTTCCTTTGACTTAGAATAGACTAGAATGTCACCTAGATAGACCACAACGAACTTATCAAGATATTCCATGAAAACCGAGTTCATGAGCCTCAAGAAGGTGGCAGGTGCATTAGTGAGACCGAAAGACATGACTGTGTACTCATACAAGCCATAGCGGGTGGTGAAAGCTGTTTTGGGAACATCTTCCTTGCGAATCTTGATTTGATGATAATCACTTCTCAAATAAAGCTTAGAGAAAACCACAGCTCCAGCTAGCTGATCGAAGAGATCATTAATCCGCGGAAGGGGATATTTATTTTTGACGGTTTTAGCATTGAGAGCCCGATAGTCAACACAAAGTCTATCAGTCTTGTCTCGCTTCTTCACAAAGATGGTTGGGCTACCCCAAGAAGAAGTACTGTGCTGAATGAAACCCAACTTCTCTTGTTCATCAAGCTGACGTTTGAGTTCAGCCAACTCAACAGGATCCATTTTATAAGGCCGCTTGGAGATAGGAGCGGTACCAGGTTCAAGTTCAATCACAAACTCAACCTCACGATCCGGAGGCATACCTGGCAACTCTTTAGGAAAGACATCTGGGAACTCACAGACCACCGGAACACTCTGAATACCTTCCATAGCATCATCATTCAGAGCCGCCAAAGAGAAAAGATGAATTGCAGGAGTCAGACTTGGAGAATAGACTATATGGCCTTCAGGAATTTTCAGAGAAACCGAACGTTCAGCACAATCAATCACAGCTGTATTTGCTGTTAACCAATCCATGCCCAAGATAACATCAATATCAGAATTGCCCAGAATAATCAAGGAGGCCGAAAACGAAGAGCCACCAATCTCAATTTGATTGCCATGGCTGATTTTAGAAGCCCACATGTTTGATCCAGGAGATTGCACCATGAGGCGAGTTGGTAAAGCATCAGAAGGTAACCCATTACTCTCTGCAAACTTGTATGACACGAAAGAATGTGAAGCACCAGAATCAAATAAAACTCGTGCAGGAACTGAGTTAACAGGAAGCATACCCATCACAACTCCAGGTGCATGCTCAGCTTGAGCGACGTTGACACAGTTGGCACAAGCGACCGTAGACCCGGGCTTGGTGTTGATGTTGAGAGCCCGCGGTGGAGGTGCACGAACCATAGGAGAACTTGCCGCAGGTCTTGGAGGTGGTGGTGGAAGAGCTTTGTTGTTCATTAGACAATTCCAGTGCTGATGCCCAGTGTTTCCACAAGTGTAGCAAGCACCAGGTGGACGTGGGGCAACGTAGCCAGGGACTCCGCCAGGCGCTCCAGGGTAGTTGTGGTTGTAGCCCCTGGGAGCCACAGTGAAGGAGTTTGGTGGCCTTACCGCGTAGCTTGACGATCTTGGTGGAGCCGGGAGCGACGGTGGGGTGTTAGGAATCCAGACACGACGCTTAGAAGGAGCTGTCATAGCTGAAGAGCTTGCTGCATCGCGGCTGTGTTTCTTTGACTCCTCAAACACTTGCCTACTTGCTTCTTCCTGCAGAGCTGTGTGTTGGAGTTCTAGAAAAGACCCTTGAGGCATATTTGATGAGTGATTGCATATTTGATGGATGCATTGAGGCCTTGCCTAAACCTCTTTTGCTTCTTCTTGTCATCAGAGATCTCATCGCCACCATACCGAGAAAGGTTCATGAAGTTTCTGATGTAGGTATTGACATTGTCATTGCCCTGCTTCTGGTTGAGAAACACTTCCTTCATCCTTTCCATGACAATTTCTGACAGATATTGCTCTTTGAAAGCCGCAGTGAATTGCTCCCAAGTAGGCTGAAAACCAGAGAGGTCTGCCTTGAGGTAATTTTCCCACCACAGAGCTGCATGTCCCTTCGGAAGGTGAGTGGCACATTTGACCCATTCTTGCTCGGGAACATCCACAGTCATCAGCAACCTTGATATTTCCCGCAGCCAATCATCCGCATCAAGTGGCTGATCAGACACCTCAAATTGGCGTGGGTTGAACTTCAGAAAACTCTTGATGTCTCCACGCTTGGGAGGTGGAGGTAGCGGAACAAACTCATTCCTCCTCACGCTTTCTTCGAAGCGTTGCTGGTTCTGCTGCATAGTGCCCAAGGCATTTGCAATACTTGCCAAAGCAGTCCCCAGTTTAGGTGGTATGTCCTCTTCAGAATGGCGTGGTGGTGCCATCCTGTGATTGATATCAAACACAAGTCAGTACTATAATGGAGAATGATAATAATCCAAAATAGTACCAAAATGGAATTAACCAAGATTAAAGGATACAATTCACTGAGATGATATTAAAATATCAACAAAGTTCAAGGCACCTAGAAGATATTAAGCATATCGCACACGACTGAACAAGGAGTGTGGTACACAAGCTAAGAAAGAAAATTTTCTGCAAATTTTGGCATTAAAATACCACTATATGCGCAAAACCACTTAACGAATCAAGATTAGTAACTCTACTAGTTCAATATACAAAAGCGAATGATAAAAGTAGTGGTATGGTCGCGACTCCATCCCGCACTCAAATCATTACTCCGCACATGAATCAGTAAAACACATATCCCAACACCTTCTTCTTAAGATGAACCTAAAGATTAGTAACTACGGAAACGAACACCCCAAACAAGATAACGTTGGATAGCAAAGAGTAAGACAGATTGCACCGGTAAACAACAAATCAGATAGATCGCGTCGGTTTACAAAGGCCTGTCGGTATGGAATGTACCAACAGTTGATAACCAAAAGGCAGATAGCGATAACATTTGGATGCAATAGATAGACAAGAATTCACACACACACACACAACCTATGGTACTACGAAACCTAGAACACGTGAATCCTAGTTTGAATTTTAGAAGAGGATTGAAAACGTTACACTTCCTTACCAGAAAAAGGGTGGGTGGATGGGTAAGAAGAAAAATGGAAGCAGTCCTACTCTCACGTTTTGTCTTTCCCTAGTATACATAAGTACCAAAAATATTTGCTAGACTGACAACGACCATTTTGGCTGAGACCCTGAAGGGCGGGATGGCTCTGATACCAACTGTAACTACCTTGGTGAATTACGCTCTTAGTTACATGCCTGGATGAGCGAAAGTGGTTAAAATAGTACGGTGGGGCCCGGGGCCACTCACGGTTGACCTGTCGCCCGTCCTAACCACTTTCAGATCATCGGGACAAGAACGAGTGGCGTAATCGGCAGGCGAAGGGATCAACTACATACACAAATGAGTATGTATGCAAGCCACATACAACAGTCCTCAGAGCCATTCCATCTAAAAGAAATAAAATTATTGCAACGCCATACGGCAAGATCCAAATGTTCTAGATAGATATAATAATTTAGGATAGCTCCTCATACATCACACATCAGAGTATCAGGCGGAAGCGGAAAACAAGATCCGAGTACGGATAAGAAGCAAATTGGCATAAGATGCCCCATAAATAAACACATCCCGCCCACAGATCTCACGGATCCCCGTTCCCGGAATCTCTACATCCAACGATCGTTGCCAACATCATCTGTCTCTTCCACCCAGTATCCATCTTGCGGGTACACCTGTTCATCTGAATCAAACAATTTATCGTGTGAGACCCTAGGGGTACTCAGCAAGTCTTTATGCCGCTAAATGGGACACAACCTAGGGCGACGCAATTGCAGCAAAAGAGAATACCTAACAATGCTACAGATACTCGCTAACCTTCCGCCTAACCAAAGATAGACGGAAGTCCGTGAATTAAGAACAACAGTTATAACAGTATAATTAACAGATCCATCCTCCTCCTCGCTTACCAACGAAGAAGCGGACGAACAACCCCCATCATCCGTTGGCAGTTTTATTAACCATTCCATGAGTGTTGCACTATTTACTAGTCAAGTACTTAGTCAAATTAAAAGCGGTACTTTAGTTATTCTTGTCTATGATCGAGAAACTGTGCTCCAAGTCGTCCATAACCGCGGACACGGCTTTCAGAAAGATTTACCCTGTAGGGGTGCACGAATAGCAACACACACTCGATCAACCTCGGAAAAACCAACTCAAAACCCAACGAGGCATTCACGACAAAGCGATCACAGGATTCAGAAATATTTCAGGGGGCCACCCCAATAAGCTACCCGCAAAGAAGTTGGCCGGCTCTGAGACGGACCCAGGGTTTGCGACGACGGCTGTAAACGATTGGAAACCCAAAAGTGTGACTGGGCTTGTCGATACCGCGAAAACGTGGCGCGTTCCAAAATAGTACAGGTGCTCCATGCACAATCTTAATAAAGCAGTAACATGGCATAAGTACAAGATAGTAATAAAGCCCCAAACTAATTGTGGCCCCAAGAAATAAGAATGAATCAAGCTCTGGCTCAGGGGGGGTCCATAAGGCCTCCCGGATGTGGATAGTGCGAATAGTCCAGGAACAGGAATCAAGTACTCGGGGTCCTACGGGACACAAGTGAGCATGAAAAACCAAATAGCAGATATTGCTCACCGGTGCCTCTTTCATTAGTTATCCCATTACTACTCATGTTAAGTTGTTTAGGTACCTCGTTATTCATCAGACACTCACATACCCTACACATGCTTTTCTACGACTCGCATGGTGTTGGAGATATGCCCAAGAGGCAATAATAAAGTGGTTATTATTATATCTTTATGTTTATGATAAATATTTACATCCCATGCTATAATTGTATTAACCGGAAACATTAATACTTGTGTGTTTTGTAAACATAAAAGAGTCCCTAGTAAGCCTCTTGTTAAACTAGCTTGTTGATTAATGGATGATCATGGTTTCCTGATCATGGACATTGGATGTCGTTAATAACAAGATCATATCATTAGGAGAATGATGTGATGGACACACACCCGTAGTAAGCATAGCATAAGATCAAGTCATTAAGTTCGTTTGCTATAAGCTTTAAAATACATAGTAACCTAATCCTTCGACCATGAGGTTATGTTAATCACCATCACTAGATGGGTACTTTGATGACATCAAACACCGCTTCATAACTGGATGGTCATAAAGGTGTCATTGGGTATTCTGAAAGTATGTGTTGAAGCACATGGACCAAGATTGGGATTTGTCCATCCATATGACGGATAGATATGCTCTGGGCCCTCTCGGTGGAATGTCATCTAGTTAGCTTGCAAGCATGTGACTGGGTCACAAGGGATGACATAACATGGAACGAGTAAAGAGTACTTATCAGTAACGAGGTAGAACTAAGTATGGAGATACCGACGATCAAACCTCGGATAAGTATAGTATCACGTGACAAAGGGAATTGGTTTCGTATGTAAATGGTTCAATCGATCACGAAGACATCGTTGAGTATGTGGGAGCCATTATGGATCTCCAGGTCCCGCTGATGGTTATTGATAGGAGATGTGTCTCTGTCATGTCTACATATTCATGAACCGTAGGGTGACACACTTAAGGTTTGAAGTTGTTTTAAGTAGATATGGAATGTGCGTTGGAGATCGAATGCTGTTCGGAGTCTCGGAATGGATCCGGGACATCACGAGGAGACCCGGAATTGTCCGGAGAATAAGATTCATATATTGGGGATCATTTTCTGAGTTAGGAAATGTTCCGGAGTATTTGTATGAGGATTCTAGAAGGTTTCGGAATGTTCCGGAAGGTTCTGGAAGGTTTCTTGGAGTTTCCTTGATAACCAAGGAAGGGATCAAGGAATCCTGGTGGGTCAAGACAAGGAGTCGTGGGGGAGGAGGACTCCTCCCCCCTCCCCAATCCGCCGGCCAAGGAGGTGGGAAGTCCTACTAGGACTCCCCCTCCCAAGGCGCCCTCCCTCCTTTAAATAGAAGGGGGAGGCGCCACCCCTTGTCTCTCCTACACAACTCCAAATCTCCGCCACCTCTCTCCTCCTCCTTTCTTCTGCACAGGCATAGGCGAAGCCCTACAGAATTCTCTACTCCACCACCACCACGCCGTCGTGCTGCTGTGATTCCGTGGAGAAGATCTACTAACTCCGCTGCTCGCTGGAACGAGGAGAGGAAGGTCTGCTTCGACTCCGTACGTGTGACCGACTGCGGAAGCGCTGCCGGAACGCGGCGCCGGAAGGATCGTCCACTCGATCTTGAGATCGGCAAGTGATTGACTACATCAACCACGAGATCCAATCTCGTAACGCTTTCGGATCTACAAGGGTTAGTACAGATCTATCTCATTGCACATGTCTAATAGATTAGATCTTGGCTTTTATCTAGATTAGATCTGGGTTTTGTTCGTTCTTGCGGTAGAAATTTTTTGTTTTCCATGCTACGAACCCATTAGTGGTATCAGAGCCGTGTCTATGCGTAGATCTGTTGCACGAGTAGAACACAATGGTTTTGTGGGCGTTGGTGCTCGTGCCATCTTTTGCTTTGTGTACTTTGCATCTTGCGACATGGTGGGATGAAGCGGCTCGGGCTAACCTTACATGTCATCGCACATGAGACTTGCTCCACGCTTGACGTGTAACTTGCTTTGCACAAGTGGCTTTGCGGGTGTCTGTCTCTCCCACCATAGTATAGATCCAATTTACACTTTGCACTTGATAGCACTTGTATCAACGTTGTGGTTCAGTTTCGTAGGTAAGATCCGTTATTGTTCGAAAGCCCCAAGCCACGTAAAACATGCAAAGAAAATTAGAGGCGTCTAACTTGTTTTTTCAGGGGTTTTGTGATGTGATATGGCCATCATGTGATTGTGATTATATTTGATGTATGCAATGATCCTTGTTGTAATATGGCAACCGGCAGGAGCCTAATGGTTGTCTTTAATTCTATTAAGACCTGCGTGTCTATTCATCTTGTAATAGCTTTATTCCAAGTAGTTGTAATAGTTGCTAGTGATGATGGACAACCATGAAGCGGCGCCAAGGACCTTGACGCAATGCTGGTGATGATGGAGATCATGTTCGTGCTTTGGAGATGGAGATCAAAGGCGCAAGAAGAAAGGGCCATATCATATCACACTAATTATGAATTGCATGTGATGTTAATCCTTTATGCATCTTGTATTGCTCAGATCGCGATGGTAGCATTATAAGATGATCCTTCTCACTAAATATCAAGTAATAAAGTGTTCACCCTTAGTTGGCACCGTTGCTAAGACTCGTCGTTTCGAAGCATCTCGTGATGATCGGGTGTGATAGACTCTATGTGTGCATACAACGGGTGCAAGCCAGATTTGCACATGCGGAAACTAAGGTTAACCTTGACGAGCCTAGCATGCACAGACATGGTCTCGGAACACGGAATACCGAAAGGTAAAGCATGAGTCATATGGATGATATGATGAACATGTTGATTGTTCACCTTTAAAGCTACATCATCTCACGTGATGATCGGACTTGGTGTAGTGGATTTGGTTCGTGTAATCACTAAAACAACTCGAGGGATGTTGTTTTGAGTGGGAGTTCATTTGTAATTTGGATTAGTCGAACTCAATTTATCATAAACACAATCAAAGTGAATTTGCATAGTTTGTTGTAGTCATTGGCATCCGTTCACCACCTTGCGCTTGGTTATAGTTGAGATAGTGGAACTATAGAAATTCTGGATATTTACTTTACGAACTGGTATCGTATTGTTTTGAATGTCAATTTAAAGTTTATTAGTCCTATTGCAAACTTTCAGCAAACTCTATTTACTCCATGAAGTTTAATAAGTAGTATTAAATCAAGAGTAAGAATTCCAATGTTAGTATCTAAAGTATCATGTTTGCCTCCATGATTCTTGATACTCAAAAGATTGTTTTTAATATCAAGTTTATCTAAGAGCTGAAAGCAATGTTTCAGAAACCATCATATGTGAAAGGTATTGCGATATCTAACACAATGTGTTGGTTACAACATGATAGAGTATACGTCCTCATATTTGATGAGAATTTGTGAAGGTTGGAGACGCTAGTCGTCCTAATCCTCCAAAAGGTTTTGAAAAAAGAAACATTATACTCGCAATTCACCTTTATAAGCTATCGCAGCTTGATCATGAAAGTTGTCATGATAAGGATGAATAGAAGATGTAAGTAAAATGTTTACTACACTAAAAGATTACTAAAGAATGGAATTTTGAAAGAATGCCAAACATTTGATGAAGGTGATCCACTTCAAAGTGCAAGTCCAAAGGTATTGGTATTTGACTATATACACTTTGTACTATGTGTCATGTGAATGACATCACTATTGATGTTGATAGATTCTTTTAAAAGAAAAGGAATTGCTGAAAGAGAATCTATAAAATATTTGGCAGAAAATAAAAGGTTGGAGATGTCCAACTTAGGCATATAGAAGATATACATGTTATGGTTGTATTCCTTGCTTGTTAAACAATGTGGTTCTCCGGTATTGGACACCGAATTGGTTGGTATGAAGTGTCATACAGGACAACACAATTCATGAACTGCAATGGCCTAAGTAACTAGCAAGAGAATATGTGATGATGTTCATCGAAAACAAACAAAGGGTTGTTGTGTTGCTCGTTAATATCAAAGCTTGCCTTCAGGATTTGTTTCAATAATTGTTATTTTTGATCAGGTATTATGACGACAAAAAGTTGTTCAAATAATTACCGTATTCCATAATAGATGGATGATATACAAGTCTGGTTGGAGAAATAACGACCATAAAACTAATGCTAAAATGTCGCAAGACAAATGATTGAAAGATCACTTGCGAAGTGACATCGCCGTTTAAATTATATTGAAAGGATATATGAAGAAACTCTATATTGATGGATTTTTGGAGTCTTTGATTTGGATCAAATGACGCTTGTGATACTTTCCTGGAGATAATTAAAACTCCGTTCGTAGGCCAAAAGAGGAATAGACGACTAACTGATTGGAATTTGTACATATTGATGTATATAGTCCATTATGTGTAGTCATGGGCGATGGATTTCAACTTCATATGCTTTCTCCGAAGATTTGAGTGAGTATATGTATATACTTAATCAATAAGGGAGAAGTATGAAACATTTGAAAAATGTTCAAAGACTTTCAAGATGAAGTTGAAAATCATTGTAACAAGAAAATAAAAGAGTTTATGATTGGATCATAAAGAAAGATATTTGAGTTACAAGTTTAGCAAAACACCTAAGATTTGAGGAATCGTTCCATGGATTTGCATTTCCCAAAACACCATAGGAGTATGGAGTGTTCAAGATATGTAATGAAACCTTGTTTGACATGGTAAGATCAAAGGTGTCATTTATAAAACTGACATAATATTTTAAAGATTAAAGCTTTAGTGACTACCGCTTTTACACTGAAAAGAGCTCCATCGTGATCCGTTGAAATGACACCATATGAGTTATGGTTTGGGATAAAACCCAGGTTGTCCTTACTTAAATTTTTGGTATGCTAGGCATAAGTAAAATGTTTACAACCAAAGTCGGATAAGCACGTCTTTGTAGGTTATTCCAAACAATTTGTTGGGAATTTCTCCATAATGCCGAGGACAAAAGAGTTTGTCGCTTGGAACGTCAAGTTTCTTGAGAAGGAATTTTTCGTGAAAAGTTAAGTGGGAGGACAATAGAACTTTGATAAGGTTGTTGAACCTTAGCTATATGTGCTAAGTAGCGCAGCGCTGGAAAGTGTCCCGGTGGCGGCCACAATGCTCATGGCTCTCGTGATTACAAAAGGTGTGATCTCGGTGATTAGAGTTCCTATAGAACCGTGTGGGTCGGTAAGAATCAAATAGTAAGATTTGATAAGCAAGTCGTTATTGTTTTGACAATGATGAACCGACTACATGCAAAGAAGCGATGATGGGCCCTGACTCCATAAAATGACTAGAAGTCATGGAATCTGTGATAGTATCCATACACGAGAAATCAAGTTTCTAAACTTAGAAGACCATCCGGAAAGGCGTGAAGCCTATCGGTCGTGTTTGGATCTATAAAGAAATAGACATGGATGTTTCAAATCTATGAAATAGTCGACATGTCAGAAAGAGTTTACGACAATGTTCAAGGAATTGACTATGATAAGATTTGATCTTTCATAGCGATATTTAGTCTAGACGGATTAATGTAGCAACCACTACATATATTTTGGTATATGGTAGTTGAACAAACAAAACAAGTTCTTCTAATAGAATGGTTACCTAGGACATGTACATGACAAGATCCAAAGGGTTTTGTTAAATTCAAAGGATGCTAAAAGAGTATGCAAAACTTCAATGGTTGAAGTGAGCATCGCGGAGTTGGAATCTTCAGAGACGATGAAGATGTTTGCATTTTGCAAGAAATTAAGTGGGAGCGCTAAGACATATTTCTAATACATTATGTGAAAGACATATTGTTGATTAGAAATAATGTATCTTTTATTGACACAGGTTAAGAATTTCATTTCGATGAAAGACTTAGGCATAACTCAAGAATTAGGCATCAATGTCTATATGGATAGATTGAGACGCTGATATAATTTTGCCAAATGTACATAGATAAGATGTTGAATGAGTTCAATATGGAAACAACAAGAAAGGTTCTTGACGCACGGAAAGGACTAAATCAAGATTCAAGTGTGATTGACACGAGATTCAAGTGTTTTTGACACTTGGTGAAATCACAAGAATATTTTGATCAATCATTCTTTGAGATGTACACATCCACATATGTCCTATGCTCTAAATGTTATGACCATATACCAGAATGATTCATAAGATGATCATTGGACAATAGTAAAGATATTCTTATGAGCTTTGGAAGAACTGAGAATATATCATGTATAAGTGACAAATAGTTAAAGGTAGTTCATTGTAAAGTGTTACATTGATACTAATTTTGTCACAAGATACAAATTAAATTTATCTCAATTTAGACTATGGGTGGCACAATATAATGGAAAGGATGTTCCATGATGGATTTGGATGAGTTCCAAAGTTGAGATATTGTGACGGATACTACAACAAAAGGCTAAGTATATAACTGCTATAGTAGCAGCAAAGGAGGGCATTTGTGTTAAGTAGTTTGTTATCAAACTAGGTGTGGTTCATAGCGGGATAATACTATGAAGATACATTGTATGACAATTGTATCAACATAATTTAATCCCATGGAACTAAAGGTCTCACCAAAGGACCAAATTTATACAATGCCATCTCATTGGAGAATGAGTAATGCGTGGAGACGCAAGGACATGCAAATACACACGGACCTGGAAGTGTCAGATCTGAAGATTATGTTTACCACTAGCAATAGTGTCTATACAACACCAGAAAGCCATAGGTGTTGAATGCACAAGTTTTTTAACTAGATTATTGACTCTAGTGCAAGTGGGAGACTGTTGGAGATATGCCCAAGAGGCAATAATAAAGTGGTTATTATTATATCTTTATGTTTATGATAAATGTTCACATCCCATGCTATAATTGTATTAACCAGAAACATTAATACTTGTGTGTTTTGTAAACATAAAAGAGTCCTTAGTAAGCCTCTTGTTAAACTAGCTTGTTGATTAATGGATGATCATGGTTTCCTGATCATGGACATTGGATGTCGTTAATAACAAGATCATATCATTAGGAGAATGATGTGATGGACACACACCCGTAGTAAGCATAGCATAAGATCAAGTCATTAAGTTCGTTTGCTATAAGCTTTAAAATACATAGTAACCTAATCCTTCGACCATGAGGTTATGTTAATCACCATCACTGGATGGGTACTTTGATGACATCAAACACCGCTTCGTAACTGGGTGTTCATAAAGGTGTCATTGGGTATTATGAAAGTATGTGTTGAAGCGCATGGACCAAGATTGGGATTTGTCCATCCATATGACGGATAGATATGCTCTGGGCCCTCTCGGTGGAATGTCATCTAGTTAGCTTGCAAGCATGTGACTGGGTCACAAGGGATGAGATAACATGGAAATAAAGAGTACTTATCAGTAACGAGGTAGAACTAAGTATGGAGATACCGACGATCAAACCTCGGATAAGTATAGTATCGCGTGACAAAGGAAATTGGTTTCGTATGTAAATGGTTCAATCGATCACGAAGACATCTTTGAGTATGTGGGAGCCATTATGGATCTCCAGGTCCCGCTGATGGTTATTGATAGGAGATGTGTCTCTGTCATGTCTACATATTCACGAACCGTAGGGTGACACACTTAAGGTTCGAAGTTGTTTTAAGTAGATATGGAATGTGCGTTGGAGACCGAATGCTGTTCGGAGTCTCGGAATGGATCCGGGACATCACGAGGAGATCCAGAATTGTCCGGAGAATAAGATTCATATATTGGGGATCATTTTCTGAGTTAGGAAATGTTCCAGAGTATTTGTATGAGGATTCTAGAAGGTTTCGGAATGTTCCGGAAGGTTCTGGAAGGTTTCTTGGAGTTTGCTTGAAAACAAAGGAAGGGATCAAGGAATCCTGGTGGGTCAAGACAAGGAGTCGTGGGGGAGGAGGACTCCTCCCCCTGTCCTCCTCCCCCTCCCCAATCCGCCGGCCAAGGAACTAGGACTCCCCCTCCCAAGGCGCCCTCCCTCCTTTAAATAGAAGGGGGAGGCGCCACCCCTTGTCTCTCCTACACAACTCCAAATCTCCGCCACCTCTCTCCTCCTCCTTTCTTCTACACAGGCATAGGCGAAGCCCTGCAGAATTCTCTACTCCACCACCACCACCATGCCGTCGTGCTGCTGTGATTCCGTGGAGAAGATCTACTACCTCCGCTGCTCGCTGGAACGAGGAGAGGAAGGTCTGCTTCGACTCCGTACGTGTGACCGACTGCGGAAGCGCTGCCAGAACGCGGCGCCGGAAGGATCGTCCACTCGATCTCGAGATCGGCAAGTGATCGACTACATCAACCACGAGATCCAATCTCGTAACGCTTTCGGATCTACAAGGGTTAGTACAGATCTATCTCGTTGCACATGTCTAATAGATTAGATCTTGGCTTTTATCTAGATTAGATATAGGTTTTGTTCGTTCTTGCGGTAGAAATTTTTTGTTTTCCATGTTACGAACCCATCACATGGCTCAAACAACTCCTGTAGTAATGGCTCATGGGATGGAGGAGCAAGCTTCGGTGGGGTTTAAAAGTAAAGGCTATGCAGTACTTGGGATTCAATTTAATGCAATAGTGACTCAATGATGCAAGAATAAGATAGAGGCAATAGGTACTATATGTATGCAAGCATGTGGTAGTGCTTGCCTGGCAGCTCAGTTGAAGCGAGAGATGGATCTGGGTAGAACTCCTGTGATTCCTGATAATTCTCCTGCTGGGCGCCTATTCGAAGAAGAACCAAACAAACAAGGGCCAACATAAATAAAGTGCACAAGCATATGAATTAAAATGCGACAAGCAAACAAGCATGCCATGATGAATGATGCACAATTTACATGGCATTAAAGTAGCATGGCATGGTGAGGTGTGAGGTACAATAATAAAGCATTTTATTATTTATTTAGTCAAGTTTTATTGCCATAAACAGTTCTGATTTTTAAATATGGCATGATGCATGCTTCAATTCAGAACAAGGAATGCATAGGTAGAACGGGCTCGTCGCGCTGATCGATTTAGACATATTATTTGTCAAATTTGGAGTTATAGATTTAAAGTTATTAATTTATTAAGAAAAGGGCATTTTATTGTAATTTTAATCATCTCGAAAATTTAAAGTGCTCAAACATTATTTTGAATAGCATATTTGAATTCCTCACATTTTTCTGATTCCAAAACATATATCATTTGTATTATTTGGATTTAGAATTTAAAAGTTATTTAAAAATAGATTTGAACTTGAATTTAAACATTTCCTGGAATTGTTTTATTTAAACAGATAAACAGAAAACTTTTTACACTCGACCTCTCCTAGCCACAGTCACCGACAGGTGGGGTCACTGCTGGCTAGGCTGATTTGTCGCGCAAAACTTTCCTCACCTCGTGCTTCTCTACCCTATGCGAATGACAGGTGGGCCAGCGGGCTATGGGTCCACGTACCAGTGGCTGAGCCCGCAGAGGCTGACAGGTGGGTACGGGCTGGAGCGCGGGTTGAGTGTGCAGAAAATGCGGGTGCCTTTTTGCAAAAAGTTCACAGACACCGACAGGTGGGGGCGGGCTGGACCGCGGGTTGAGCCGGCAAAAGACGCAGGGGGTATGTGCAAAAGGGGGTGGTACTGTGGATCTTCTCCATGTTCTGACGGTCAGATCCATGCGCGGCAGTGGACAGTGCGGCGCAGGGGATCGAACCAGCGACGCGGGACGCGCGCGCCGCGGTGTGGAGCCAGTGCGGCTGGGTAAGGGATGGTGACAGGTAGGCGAGCGGGGCCTAGGTAAGTCGCGGCACAACGCGCCGACGTGCAGACGCCCGCAGCCACGGCGCACCGAGAGCGTTCGGTGAAACGCCCGGCGAGGCTAGGGGTCTACGGCGAGGCAGAGGGTGTCTAGGCGGGAGAGGGATTCACCGCGGAGAGGTTGACGGCGGCGGATCGGCACGGGAGACGACGGAGCGGCGAGGAAGCAGAGGCCGGGGAGTTAGGGTTTCTCATCGGCGGCCGTCGTTGTGCAGCAGCGCCGAGGATCGGCTCCTCCTCGCTAGGGCGTGCAGGGATGTCGACGGGGCCCAGCTCCGCTTCCCGGACAACCAGTTACACCCGCCCACCGCCGTGGTAAGCCGAGGAGAAGAGGAGGCCGAAGCACTGCCAGCGAGGGAGAAAAGCAGCGGGGGGAGGAGAGAACGGCGCTGCGGCCAGGGTGAGGGGTGTTGGGGTAGGGCAGATGCGTGGGTAGGGAGGTAGATAAGGAGGGCGAGAGGGAGAGGGTTGCCGTGGGGGCTCGGGAAGGGAAAGGTGGCTTCGGCCACCTTTTTGCCCCACCCTCACGTGCTCGTCATGGGGAGGCCAGGCAGAGGCTGCAAGGGGGGGCAGCAGAGGGGTGAGGCCAGGCTAGGCTGGTGGGGCCTCTGGCAGGGAGAGAGCAAGGTAGAGAGAGAGAGAGCTAGGGTAGGAGGGAGGGAGTATTTCGCTAGGTTAGGGCTTGGGCATGGGGTAGGGTTAGGGCTAGGTGGGGCCTTGCTGGCCGAGAGAGAGAGAGAGGAGGGATGCCTCGGCCTGGAGAGGGTGTGGCATGGGGTTAGGGTTTGAAGAGAAAAATAGAGAGAGGGATGACATGGTGGTTAGGGTTTTACACATGAGCAAACAAGATCAAGCATGAAGGGGTGCTATGGTGGAGAGGTAAGAGAGAAAGGTGAGATTATGGTTAGATGAGGCATGATCAAGGCTTGATCAAGTGTAAGGGAAAGAGGGATGTGGATGAAGACTCACATGCTCATGCATGACATTTACACATGTGAGGGTGGCTTGATGGGCACATGGCAAGGAAACAAACAAGGTGAAAAGGATTAAGAAGGAGAGAGGACTCAGAAGAAAAGATCCACTCAAAAACAAAGAAAAACCAAAGGAAATCAAATAGTGGTGATGGTTGCATGGCCCATGCAAAAACATTAAATGCCATGTTTTAATCTTGTGAAAACAAAATAAAGTTTCATGGCATTTATTCATGTGCATTGCAAGAATATGTAGTATGGGCCAAGCTAAAAGGATTTAAAAGAAGGTTCCATGGTAAGTGGATGGAATGATCATATTGTAATATATTTTTGGACATTCTAGTGTGTATATTTCACTATGTGCATATTATCCTCAAAATATTCTAACATGAGCCATTATTCCAAACCAATCCATATGGAAGCTAGCAAGAGGGTATTACTCAGAAAGCATGCCCAGGTGGCTCCACATATCAATAATGTGAAAACATCAAGATGTTAGTGTGAGAGCATGTAGAAATAGAAATGGATCCATTCCAACCCACATGAGCTAGAGATAACCTCAAATAAAATGCAATGCTCACATATGGTGGAATGGTGGAATGATGGGGTGGTGACAAGAAAGGTGGTGGAGTTAATAAAAGATATGCCCCCAACTCAACTTGGGCATCAAGCATTTATCAAGAACAAAATACAATATATCAAGAGGCAAATACAATTAATAATGCATATGAGAGAAGAACCAAAAGGGAAAAGGTTTTATATGATGCTCAAATGCAAGGTGGCATGATGACATGAGCATGATATAATTATGATGCAACAGTTATATGTAGTAAGTAGCCATTATATTACTAGACCAAGTAGCATTAAATTTGTTAGACAGATGGGATGCTACAAGAGGGTCTTGACATCTTGGCAAAGGGACACCGATGCAAAGGCCTTGTACAACGAGGGAGGCGCGATGCAAACTCCAATGAGGACGATAGTTGATCCCCTTTGGTAGAAGGGGATAAGGCAAAACTAGAGATTCCATAAAGGGGGTTTTATTTAGTCTATCATCTATGCCTAGGGTTACATGAGGGGGTGGGGGCACTATATATAGGCCAGCCACTAGTTCAAGGGTACTTTAGGAATAAAAGGGGAAAGTCTGGGCGGACTAAGGGGTACATGGGCCAAAGGCCCAGCTGGCGGTGCACGGGCCCATACGCTTAGGCCGAAGACTCTGGTGTGGGGTCCGGAGACTCCGGTGTGGGCCTGAGACTCCGGTCTGTCTCTAGTGTCGACTCTGGAGGGTCTTTTAGCTATCCTCGAGCTCGACCTGGGGGTTAGTCCGGAGATGTGTTCGGAGACTCCGGGGTCTGCAGGTCGGAGACTCTGGTGTGTGCAGGCCAGAGACTCCGGTGCTCCAGCTGCTGCTTCTTTCGTCTTCTCTTCCAAGCCTCCGTCTTGTCGGGCTTGGTGCTCTAGGCTTCCTCCCATGCTTCTGTACTTGCTGATATGAACCTATCATGAATACATGACGGAGTATGAAGTAGTATACCATTCAATGGGGTAGGAAGTGGGCTTGCATAGAGGAACGGATTCACCTTTAGAGTCCATGATGACTTGGCATAAGTTGGAGGCCATGATGTGGTAACGACCGAAGGTCGGGCTACATCAGTTTTAGGCGTGGTGATCTTCTCCATGTTGCTTGCTGGATTCGTTCCTCTTCTTCAGGTGACGTTCATTGGCGTTGTTGGAAGAATTCCTATCCAGGTTACTCGCTATGAAAGATCGGGATAAAACTCAAGGATCATCGGCTTGATCCGTATCAGGTGGTATCAGAGCACTAGGTTGCTCACGGCGAGATTGTGTTGATTGATCGGCTGATTGTGTTCTTGGTGGAGATCAGAGAGTTGTGGCTGTGCAGATTGGATCTCGACATCCGCACACCAGATTGTCTGACGGTTTCCTCCCACAGTATCCGTTCGACCCGGACAGTGCGGCCCTGAAATTTTTCTGTTCTGCAGTCATGCTAGGAAGCATGACGTCGTGTCAGGGTGATCGTTTTGGCAAACGATGCACTTCTAGGATGAGATCTGGTGATGTGTACAATGATTATCTAGACATCTTGAATGGTGTTGTATGTGATGATTCTCACATCAAGTGGAGACTTGTCAACATGGAGACATATGCTGAATATGAGTTGTGGGAAGGTCACATGAAAGAGGGTTTTTATAGATGTCATACATATGAGTATCTAGATGATTCTACATATGTGGTTGTTGCACTGCGACGTGTGGATTGGGAGATAGCTCGTTGGTGGGATAGAGAGATGTGTGAGAAGGACATCATAGATGTAACTTGGTATGACTTCAATAATTTTTTGCGTGGCTGTTTTTTGTCTCCTCGTCGTAAGGTATTTTGTACCAAGCTCGTGAAGGCAGTCCAGCAGTCGCCCAAGGTTGCAGTTATGTCTATTCCATCTCATGTAAAGGAGGTTCCAGCAGTTGTTCCAGTGCAACCGGTCAGCGTGGCAGTTCCTGTTGTTGCCAAGGCTGTTGTGTGTGCTGAAACTACAGTGGAGGATATTGTACCATTGAGTGGGCTGAATTTGCAACTCAAGAAAGTACAAGGCGATGCTTGCATGACAGTTGATAGAGGCCAGCGTTGAATTTATTTCAGGCGCAGTGTATGATCAAAGGCAAAGCATGCAAGTTGATTGTTGATGGAGGGAGCTGTACTAATGGCATTAGCAAAGCAATGGTGGCAGCGTTGGGGTTGTTCACAAGGCGTATTCCTGAACCTAAGCATCTACAGTGGTTAAATAGCTGTGGTATGGTGAAGGTAACTCATAAGGTGTGTGTGCCATTTACAGTTGGTGATTATGTTGATGAGATTGAGTGCGATGTGTTGCCATTGGAGGTATGTGGGTTGTTACTTGGTCATCCATGGTAGTATGATCGCAACGCTACACATGTTGGTCGAGCAAATACATATTCTTTTGTGCATGGTGGCAAACAGCAGACTTTGAAACCTATGCAGGATGATCACATAAAGTCTTATGTAGAGCTGGTGGTACATAAGGAGAAGGTGCGCAAGGCTAAGCCAAAATCTGGGCCAGCTAAGGTGCAGGATGGAGAGCATGATGCACAGTGCAACAATGTTGATATTGCTTCAGCTATGGCTGTAGATGACAAGCTAGTGGAACTTGTTAGTGACAAGCCAGTTGAAGTGCATCCTCTTATTGCTAGGAGGAAGGATGTTGCAGCATGTGTTTAGAAGGTTGTTTGTGTTGACACAGGTGTTCAGACGGATGATAGTTGTGCTCCTGATGTTCCAGTGCATGAGGTGCAGTGGGGTAACAAGAGCAGTTTTGTTAGCACACCTATGAGGCATTTTATTGGGACAGTTGTGCGGATGCATAGAGGCAAGGATGGACATGTTCGTCAGTTGTGTGGTCCAGGTATTACTCATCCTATGCCAGGTCGTGCAAAGAAGGTCCATGTTTAGCAACCACGAGTTCCAACAAGGGTTGAGAAGAAGAAGACGATGGCGCCTAGGTCAAAGCTCGTATGGAGACGCAAGGAGGTGCAGGTGCCAAGGGCTATTTCAAGTCAAGCACGCCGAGAGGGAGGTTGCGGAGTGGAAGGTAGGCAAGACTTGAAGATGGCAAAGACGCGTGAAGATATCACGCCAACTTTCTAACCCGACCGACAAGCGTTGGGGACAATGCTTCTTGAAGGGGGGATGATGATATGGGCACGGTATGCGCGAGGGAGGAGCGGGAGGAAGGCGCAAGAGAAGATCATCAAGAAGAAGGAAAGCTCAATTCGGACAGACAGAAGTCCTAAAAGTGATAATTCCAAGATGTTTCCAATGACTACTTCCACGTCTAAAATACCCCAGATAATCCGGCCCCCACACCCCGGATAATTCGGCCCTGTTTTTTGGAGATTCTGCTAAGGACTTCGTGCGCGACTTTCTGCACGGCCCCGGATAATCCGGCCCACTTAGACGGGATAATCCGTCCCAAAAAGATCCCATCAGATCCGGACGGATCTGACTGTATCGGTCACGTTTTCGTTTCGCGTCGTTTCGACGTTCTATCAGCCATATAAGCCGAGCGCCCTCTAGTTTAGGGTTAGCTAGAAATTGGGTCTAAAACTATTGTGTGAGTTGCTTGGTGAGCATCCCTCCGGGGACGGCGATGCCGTGTTATCTATCATATTGATATTGTCACGGAGGTTCTTCTGTTCATCAAGGATTGTCGTGTTTTGGTTTGAGGCGTGGTGATCTTCTCCATGTTGCTTGCTGGATTCGTTCCTCTTCTTCAGGTGACGTTCATTGGCGTTGTTGGAAGAATTCCTATCCAGGTTACTCGCTGTGAAAGGTCGGGACAAAACTCAAGGATCATCGGCTTGATCCGTATCAATAGACCACCACAAAATGTCCAATAAAAGCACGTAAAACTTCATTCATTAATCTCATGAAAGTGTTGGGAGCATTAGTTAAACCAAAGGGCATCACTAACCACTCATATAGGCCAAATTTAGTTTTAAATGCAGTTTTCCATTCACCTCCTAACTTCATATGAATCTGGTTGTAACCATTACGCAAATCAACCTTAGAGAACATGGTAGAGCCACTCAATTCATCAAGCATCTCATCTAAACGAGGAATAGGATGATGATATCGAATAGTAATATTATTGATTGCTCTACAATCAGTACACATGCGCGAAGAACCATCTTTCTTTGGTACCAAAATAATAGGAACAACACATGGACTAAGAGACTCACGAATATGACCCTTGTCAAGAAGTTCTTCAATTTTTCGCTGAATCTCTTTCGTCTCCTCCGGATTGGTACGATATGGCGCACAGTTGGGAAAAGATGCTCCAGGGATCAAATCAATTTGGTGCTCAATTCCACGAATAGGTGGCAGTCCTGGAGGTACATCTTGTGGGAAAACATCCCCATACTCTTGCAAAATGTTAGCAATAGCAGGTGGCAACGAAGGAGGAATCTCCTCAGCCGAAAACAACACTTCTTTGCAAATGATAGCATAACATGCAGTAGTACTCACATCAATTTCAGAAATATCAGATTTGCTAGGTAGCAAACAAGTACTTTTCAAACGAATTTCATTAGCATGTTTTGGATCAGATTTAGAAGTACTTGGAGAAGGCATAAGTTCCGTAGCAACAATCTGATTTTCGCTGAGCTTTTCCCCTCATTATGTGCTCTACTAGCTCTAGCAAGATCACCTTTTAAAATACTTTCAGGAGACATGGGAAGTAACACAAATTTCTTATCATTATGAACAAGAGAATACTGATTTGTGCTACCATAGTGTATAGAATTTGTATCAAATTGCAATGGTCTACCAAGTAAAAGTGCACATGCTTGCATAGGAACAACATCACACTCAACATAATCAGCATATGCAACAATAGTAAAATGCACACGAACTGTACGTGTTAGCTTAACCTTGTCGCTGTTATTAAACCATTAAATGTGATATGGACGAGGATGGGGTCGTGTCGTGAGAGAAAGCTTTTCAACCATCTCCATGCTCGCCAAGTTGTTGCAGCTCCCTCCATCAATAATAATGCGAATACAGCGATCTTTAACCACGCCCTTGGTATGGAACAGATTATGGCGCTGGTCAGGCTCGGCCTTGGTAATTTGTGCACTCAAGACTCGCTGTGCAATTAAACTTGGGTATTTCTCCGCATGTTCCGCAGCCATATATTTAGAATCTTGCTCCGTGGGTGCTGCAGCACACTGCTCATCATCTGCAATAAAAGCCAAAGTATCTTCATCATAATCACTGGCAGAATCGTATCCACCATCCTAAAGAGCAATCATCATACGAGAGGAGGCACAATCACATGCAAAGTGACCAAGTCCACCACATTTGTGGCACTGAATTTGGCTCTACTTGCCCGTAGATGCCATGGAGGACGCAGCACTCGGGGTTGGTCCCGGAGTAGTCTTTCGTGCAGCAAACGGAGGTGGTGTAGATGCTGCAGATCGCGTGGATGTGGTCGCTGGAGGTGTAGGTGCAGCAGCCCGTGACGCCGAATTTGGTGATCTCCAAGTAGAACGCCCTACAGAATAATTAGTTCATATCCCCTCGCGTCGATCCTGCACTTCACATTCAGCATTGCAAGCAAGATGGAACAAACGGGTAATAGTGTGATAAGATTTATATCTAAGAATGGTCTGAATTTCCTTATTTAACCCACCTACGAATCGTGCCATTAATGCTTCATTATCCTCCTCTATACCACAATGCAGCATGCCAGTTTGCAACTCCTGATAGTAATCCTCTACGGAATTTTTACATTGATCTAGACGTGCTAATTTGGTAAGAATGGAACACTGATAATATGGTGGAACAAAACGAATACGCATAGCATGCTTTAAAGCATCCCACGTAGTAATTGGATTAGCATGATTAGCACGACAATATTCAGACCACCATATGGAAGCAAAACTAGTAAACTTACAAGTAGCAGCAATAACACGTCTATCCTCGGGATAATTTAAGCATGCAAAACGCTGGTCTAATTCTAATTCCCAAGAGAGGTATGCATCAGGATTATAGCGACCATTAAACATAGGAACATTTAATTTCAGTTTAGCAACATGCGCATCATCATGTACCAATGAAAAGGAGGTGGACGGCGACTATGGGGATTGTATTGCCTAGGACGACCAGCTGGCTGATCAACTGTCAAGTCGTCCGCGTACTCGCCCTCGTCGTCATCTTCCCCGTAATAATCATCCACCTGAGTCCCATGGGCATGTGTGACACATGTAGCTCCTGCAACGCCTGCAGCCGCAGTACCCGCGGTATCAGCAGCACCCACAACCGACGTTTGTGCTGGATGTTTGAGAATGTGATGACCCACAAGTATAGGGGGTGTATCGCAGAATTTTCGAGAGAAGTGAAACCCAATTTATTGATTCGACACAAGGGGAGCCAAAGAATATTTATAAGCCTTGACAACTGAGTTGTCAATTCAGCTGCACCTGGAAACAATCTTGCTCACAACAGTTTATCAGTAGCACCAGTTTTGAAGTAGGAATAGTAAAGTAGCAGATGTAGTAAAGTAAAGACAGTAGTAACAATAGCAGTAAACAGTAGGATTCGAGTGCGGTAGGCATAGGGATGGATGGACGGGCGTATGGATAAGACAATTCACATAGCAATCAAAACATAGGGAAATTGCAGATAAATAAGATAAAACATCCAAGTAAGAGATAATCCTAGTCATGTGTTCCATATATAGTCATACGTGCTCGCAATGAGAACTTGCACAACATCTTTTGTCCTGCCAGCCCGTTTGTAGCGGGGCCTCAAGGGAACTACTAGCAATTAAGGTGCTCCTTTTAATAGAACACCGGAGCAAAGCATTCACACTCCGTGAACACATGTGATCCTCACATCAAAGCCATTCCCTCCGGTTATCCCGATTTCTGTCACTTCGGGTCCATTGGTTCCGGACAACAACGTGTGTATACAACTTGTAGATAAGACCAAAAACAATACTATCATAATGAATCAATAACATGTTCAGATCTGAAATCATGGCACTCGGGCCCTAGTGACAAGCATTAAGCACAACATGTCACAACAAAGTCATAAAGCACTAATAAAAGATACTAGGCACAATGCCCTAACAATCTAATGCCATTACATGAACGATCTCATCCAACCCCTACCATCCCCATAGCCTACAACGGGGGATTACTCACTCATAGATGGGGGAACATGGATGGTCGATGGAGAAGCGATGGTGATGATGATGGCGATGATCTCCTCCAATTCCCCGTCCTGGCAGGGTGCCAGAACAGAGTTTCTGGTGCTGTTTCGTGGAATCTGGTGGTGGAGGCAGAGCGGAACTCCTTCTAGAAAAACATCGACCCTCCGGAGTTTTTAGGTCATAAGGCTTCTGATAGGCGAAGAGGGAGACCGAGGGGGTGCCTGGGGGGCCCACAGCACCCCCTGGCGCGGCCTGGCCTGGCCCGCGCCACCAGTTGGTGTGGCCACCCCTGGGTCTTCTCCATCTCGTATTCTGGCTCCTAGAGTCTTCGGGTGAAATAGGATTTTTGGCATATTTTCCCGGATTTTTCCTGATAGTTGATTTTCTGCACAAAAAGTAGACACGAAGGCAATTCTGCTGAAAACAACGTCAGTCCGCGTTAGTTGCATCCAAATCACACAAGTTTAGAGGAGAAACAATAGCAAAAGTGTTCGGGAAAGTAGATACGTTTTGGACGTATCAACTCCCCCCAAGCTTAGCTTATTGCTTGTCCTCAAGCAATTCAGTTGAAAACTGAGTGCGATAAAAGAACTTTCACGAACACATTTGCTTCATATGATGTAAATATTCTCAGCAATGTGATCAACTACTTAGACAGTTCATAATAAAGAGTATGCAACTAAGTTTACTTAATAGGTATTGCAAGCTATGAAGAGATTCCAACTCAAAAATAATAAGTAGCATGAAGCATAAATATAAGCAACATTACAATGCTCATAAAAAGGTATGATAGAGTGGTATCTCGCTTGCCTTTGATTATGAATGTCAAGGCACCTCTGAAGTTCAAGTGATGACTAGAAGTAAATATATCAAAGATACAAGCATCAAATACACAAATAGTCAAGTAATGAGACAAGCACAAAGAATGACAACTATGCTCTCAAGAAAGTGCTTAGAGAATGTGCGGAGACTCAACATGTAAAAGAAAAGGTTTTGAATAATTTGAAAGGCTTCCAAATGCTGAAAGTATGGTACTCGTTAGCTTTGAGCTCTCATTGCCCCTATCATAAGCATCTTGAAATGGTTAAGGTTAAAGTGACACAACTTAGAGGATATGCTTGACAAGTTATAAATCGAAGCCTCATGCCCCTTACTTACGAAGACCGATCCTCATGCTACTCAACTTTAGTCACAAGTAAGCTCTTGTTATTGTAAGTATATACGTATCATAGAGAACCGCCAATGGGGTACCCCTTGCACATGACACGGGAGCTGTCCCATAATCAAAATTACAAGGCAAGCAGACAATGAGCATCTCAGCGATCTTTTTATTTACTATGTGCATAGATTTTTATTGAGGATGCTTCATAGAATGCTCATTACGGTTATGCTGCAAGTTTCCAGCATGATTAGGCATGGCTTAGGCTAGCGGCCCAGGTGTTTCTCTAACATACTGATGACCCACAAGTATAGGGGGTGTATCGCAGTATTTTCAAGGGAAGTGAAACCCAATTTATTGATTCGACACAAGAGGAGCCAAAGAATATTTATAAGCCTTAACAATTGAGTTGTCAATTCAGCTGCACTTGGAAACAATCTTGCTCACAGTAGTTTATTAGTAGCAACAGTTTTGTAGTAGTAAAGCAAGGACAGTAGTAACAAAAGCAGTAAACAATGGGATTCGAGTGCGGTAGGCATAGGGATGTATGGACGGGAGTTGCGTGGACAAGACAATTCACATAGCAATCAGAACATAGGGCAATTGCAGATAAATAAGATAAAGCACCCAAGTACTAGACAACTTGCACAATATCTTTTGTCCTGCCAGCCTGTTTGTAGTGGGGCCTCTAGGGAACTACTAGCAATTAAGGTGCTCCTTTTAATAGAGCACCGGAGCAAAGCATTAACACTCCGTAAACACATGTGATCCTCACATCAAAGCCTTTCCCTTCCGGTTATCTCGATTTCTGTCACTTCGGGGCCATAGGTTCCGGACAATAACGTGTGTATACAACTTGTAGATAAGACCAAGAACAATACTATCATAATGAATCAATAACATGTTCAGATATGAAATCATGGCACTCGGGCCCTAGTGACAATCATTAAGCACAACAAGTCGCAACAAAGTCATAAAGCACTAATAAAAGATACTAGGCACCATGCCCTAATAATCTGATGTCATTACATGAACGATCTCATCCAATCCCTACCATCCCCATAGCCTACAACAGGGGATTACTCACTCATAGATGGGGGAACATGGATGATCGGTGGAGAAGCGATGGTGATGATCTCCTCCAATTCCCCGTCCCGGCAGGGTGCCAGAACGGAGTTTCTGGTGCTGTTTCGTGGAATCTGGTGGTGGCGGCGGAGTGGAACTCCTTCTGGAAAAACATCGAACCCCCCGAAGTTTTTAGGTTAGAAGGCTTCTTATAGGCGAAGAGAGGGACCGAGGGAGTGCCTGGGGCCACCACACCATGCCCTGGCACGGCCAAGCCCAGCCCGCGCCTGGGGTGGTGTGGCCAGGCCCTGGCCCTCCTCCGTCTCGTATTCTGGCTCCGTGAGTCTTCTGGAAAAATAGGCACTTTGGCTTTTGTCCCGTCCAATTCCGAGAATATTCATTTTCTGACTTTCCTGGAACCAAAAGCAGAAGAAAACAGGCAGCTGGCACTGTGGCTCTTATTAATAGGTTAGTCCAAGAAATCATATGAAAAGTACTCCAAAGTGTGGACAAAACACAAGAAAGTGGATAAAACGAAGCATAGAGCATCAAAAATTATAGATACATTGCAATGTATCACATACATACAAACTCCATGATCTTACAAGTTCCACTTTTATTTCACACCGCCGGGATCCATAAGTAAAAGAACATGATATCAACGAGGCACTAAGTACCATTTAAATGTTGAAAACGTTCCCCATGAAACAAAAAAGGACACAATGGTTCAGGTTTATTAAGTGCATGAAAATAAAGTGTGCCATCAAGTTCATGAGAGCTTTACTAACTAACTTTCTCATAACAAGCAAACATTTTGTTCGGAAGAAAACAAAGCATATTGAATATGCACGGGAGTAGCAAATGATGCTAATAAGTAGGTATGGTGGACACTTTGGCAATATTTGGTTTTAGGGAGTTGGAAACTTGAGTAAAACATACTCAGTGTGAGTGAAGGCTAGCAATAGTAAGGGAGTGACAAAAGAGAGAGCAATAGCTGTCATAATCATACTTGCAACAAAACAAGACTAATCATGGCATGAAAGTGATACAAGATCCTCAAGGCAAAATAATTCATCAAGGCTTAACTGATTATTACAGTCATGTGCATGCGTGAGCATGTGCCAAGTCAATTCAAATGAAACATTCAGAGGAGGATACGATGGTGTCATACCAAGATATGAATAGAATAATGCAAGCAAACATTCATAAGACATGCTACAAACTATTAGCGAGCTGGAGCTAATAATAAGAAAGCAAGAACCACTAAGCATCCAAAGATAACATACACCCTACATGAACAGACTAAGCATGCCCGCAGTGATGAGTATATGTACAAAGATGAAAACAAATAGAGTTCGCTACCAGCCTCTTACCACGCCTCAAGTTGTCATTAATCCTCGTTATTGTTCTTCACTTGTGTGGCTTGAATAATAATAATATGAAACCGAATCCCACTGAGGACTGCTGAACCCTGCAACAAACTCAAAAAACCAAAGAAGAACGACAAATATTTTTGGTGTTTCAGTTTTTAAAACAAAAGCCAAAAAGGAAAAACAAGCAAAGCAAAATCTTTTTGGGTTTTTCAAATAGTTCAAACCAAGCAAACGGGAAAAACAAACCAAAGGAAAGAGAAAAAGAAGCAAACGAAAGAGAAACAACAGAAATATTTTTGGTCTTTTAGCGTTTTAGAAAACAAAAGCAAAGAAAA
Organism: Avena eriantha; assembly: GCA_910589775.1. NCBI lineage: Eukaryota > Viridiplantae > Streptophyta > Magnoliopsida > Poales > Poaceae > Avena > Avena eriantha. Next base: position 65,885,907 of record OU342746.1, on the reverse strand, counting down.
ACGAAAACTAAAAAGAGAACGAAACATGAATATACAAAGTACCGACGCAACATGATATGGAGATGAGTGCGGTGTCGGTGTACCTCCCCCCAAGCTTAGGCTTTTGGCCTAAGTGGGTATCAATCCATGTACGAATAGGGGTTCCAAGCAGGCGGATCTTGATAAGAATGGTCGTAGTTGGGCCCATGGGAAGAAGAAGAAATTCCCCAATCATAAGCAGACTGCTGATATGAAGACTCTCCCTCACTCGAGGGCTAGACCGAATCATCTGTGACCTCCCTTCTAGTGTCCTGCTCCTGTTGGGAGAGCTCTCCCAAGTACGTGTCAAGCTCCTCCTCAGTGAGCGACCATCCTTCCCTGTTATCAAGGTTAAACAAAACAGGTGCAGGCAAAAGAACAACACGCCCGGACTTGCTCTTTCTCCAACCAGCTTTGAGAAATGTTATTTCATAAGATAACTCACTCATACTAGCCCATGAGGAAACAAATTTATGCTGTATCATGGAATTAAGATCAAGCCTTTCTATGGGAAACTATAGGTCTAGATGATGAGGCACTAAACCATGCAATGCTAGTAAACGAGAGGCAATGAGGCCTCCACAATTTCCACCTTTTTCACGGTTAGCAGCAAGACGGAAAGCTATCCAAGCACCTAAGTTGTAAGACCTATCTCATTTAAGAGTAGCAGAGATAAATGTTATATCATACGAAGATAACTTATTGGCAGTTTTCCTAGCAAGAACACACTTGGCAATAAAGTAGGCAAAGTAGCGAATGGAGGGAAGATGAATGTTACGGATTTTTCCACTCTCCTTCGAGAAGCAGCTCCCTTGGCAAATTTCTGCGTATAACTCCATGAGTGGTTCAGGTCTCTCCTTAATCTTTCTACATGATCCCCATTGAGGTACCTTAATAGCTGCACAAGAATCATCAAGAGAAAGGTCGACAACAATATTCTAAATTTTGTAATGGACAATGGGGTTAGGCAAAGAGTGACTAAATTGGAAGTCCTGCACCACAGACATGGTTAGCTTCACAAATTGACAAGGTTCATCTTCCAAAAAGTGCTCTAGCCCTGCATTAGAAACCAAAGTGTGTTAATCTTGGAGAACTGCAGCTCTCATGAACTCAAAGCATGGGTAAATGGAGGGAAAAACTTCCTCCTCCCGATGGACCTTCATGACCTCAGGCACCCAAAGCTCATGTTGGTTTAGTTGATGCTCATTCATCTTCTATTCTGAAATTCTAAACACCTATTAAACAAGTGATTGCAAAGTAAATGTAATGAAGGATTCTACTCATAGGGCTTGTAAGAGGCCTAAACATGTATCAAAACTATATCTCTAAGCATCAAACAAGCTTACAAGCTCTCATAACCAGTCACCTACAGCAGCAAAATACTCAATATATAATCCACTAAACACAAATCTACTTGGACAAGGGGAGGAGTCACATACCAGGGAACAAATGCTCCAAATTTCAGCAAGAAAGATGGGCTGAGCAAGGAGATCGAAAAAATCGAGAGCAAGCACAGCAAGAACGCGATTTTGAGAAATGAACTAGAGCTTACTCGGGAGAGAGAAGAAAGTGGCAGGTAAGACAGTTAGTGGGGGACAAGGGTGGCCCACACCAGGGAATGGCGCCACCCAGGGCAGGCTGCGCCACCAGGTGGTGTGCCTGCCTGGTGGGTCCCCCTCGTACCTCCTAGGTACTCTTCTGCCCCTTTTTTCACGTAAAAATTTAATATGAATTTTCTGGAATTTTCGAGACACTTTATTTTTGGGCATTCTAGGCATAGAAGAATGATTTTCTGACAGACAGATTTTTTTGAAATGATGCAAGGACAAAACAAAGCTAGAACTACAGAAGTTCTAAGACACTCTAACATGCAAGCAACTAACAACAAAAAGAAAGCTAAATGAAAGCAAAAACTAAAATGCAGAGGATAGAAGTAAATGCAGATAATCATAGTGAAAATATTGTTTTTGTTCAATGAAATCCTTTTGTTAACAAGGTTGATCAGGTCTTGTTACCAAAACAATTCCATATGAGACAAAACTTTGTATTCCACTAATGATTATGTTACCTCAACCTTAATAGCAATGGTCCCAATCATAATAGTTTCAAATTTTTCTCTTGGTATGGGACAATATATTTCTCCAACTTGAATGCCCTCAACATGTTCAATTGAATTCAAACCATAAGTCCTTTCAATCTTCTTGGGGAAATAGATAGTATGTTCCTTGTCATTAACATTGAAGGTCACCTTTCCTTGATTACAATTGATAACAGCTCCTGCAGTATTAAGAAAAGGTCTCCCAGAATAATAGACATATTATCATCTTCAGGCATTTCAAGCACAACAAAGTCAGTTAATATCAAGAAATTATGAGCCACTTGAACAGGTACATCCTCACATATACCCACAGGAATAGTTGTAGATTTATCAGCCATTTGCAAAGATATATCAGTTGGTATTAATTTTTCAAGTTGAAGCCTCCTATAGAGAGAGAAAGGGACAACACTAACTCTAGCTCCCAAATCACACAAAGCAGTTCGAACATATCTATTTTAAATAGAGTAGGGGATAGTTGGAATCCCTGGGTCTCCAAGTTTCTTTGGAACGTTACCATTAAAGGAATAATTAGCAAGCAAAGTAGAGATTTCTTCATTAGGGATCTTCCTTTTATTCGAGACAATATCCTTCATATACTTTGAGTAAGGAGGCAATTTAATAGCATCAGTCAAAGGAATTTGCAGGAATAAGGTTTCATCCACTTGCAAAACTTATTATAGTGTTCATCCTCCTTTGACTTGTGTTTCTTATCAGGGAAAGGCATAGGTTTTTGGACCCAAGGTTCTCTTTCACTACCATGTTTCTTAGCAATAAAATCTTCTTAAGTGTATTTGGTATTCTTAGTGTGGTTTTCAAGTTCTTCTTCAACTTTTTCTTCATTAGGAACTTCATTTTCTTCATTACCACTTTTAGTTTCAGCATCAGAGATAGATATACTATTAGGATCTATAGCAGGTTCAGAGGGTTCTACAACAGTTTTATGTTTATTTTTCCTTTTCTTACGAGTAGAGCCACTATTTTCAGCCTGTTGAGAATCCTACTCAATTCTTTTGGGATGCCCCTCATGATATAGAGGGTCCTGGGTAGCAGCTCCACTTCTAGTTCTAATTTCATAAGCATGTTTTTCTTTAGAAGCATTAACTAGCAAGTCATTTTGCACTTTAACGAGTTGATCTATTTGAGTTTGAACCATTTGAAAGTGTTTAACAATCATTTTAACATCATTAGAGGTTCTTTCCACAATATCTTTCAACTCAACAATAGCTCTAGTGTTTTCCATTAGATGATTTTGCACCCTTTTATTAAAATTATCTTGCTTAACAATAAAGATATCGAATTCTTCTAAGCATTGATCAAGAGGTTTAGAGTAAGGGATATCACCTTCATCAAAGTGTTGGAGAGAGTGTACCTCAATAGTGGATTAGTAGGGAATAGGCTTACATAATTCTTCTATAGGAGGTAAATTCTTCACATCTGCAGCTTTAATTCCCCTCTCCTTAAGACATTTCTTAGCTTCCTTCATCACTTCATCATTTAATTCAATAACTCCCCTCTTCTTTGATGTTGGAATAGGCACCGGAATAATAGGTTCAGGTACAATTACTTCAAGTATAGCTTGCTTAGGAGGAGTCCAATCTTCATAATTCTTACTTATTTTAGCCATTAATTCTTCAGCTTCCTTTGGAGTCCTATTCCTGAAAACACAATCAGCACAACTATCTAGGTATGTCCTAGATTCCTCGGTTAGTCCATTATAAAATATATCAAGAAGCTCATTCTTAGGTAATGGACTTCCAGCTTGTGCATGAATCAAAGCACAAAACCTTGCCCAAGATTCAGGCAATACCTCTTTTTCTCCCTGTTTAAAATCAAAAAGTTCCTGCAAAATAGCATGCCTAGCACTAGGAGGAAAATATTTCTGCAGGAAAGTGCTAATCAAACACTCAGGGATATCAATAGATCCATGAGGTAAATTACTAAACCAAGCTTTAACTTCTCCTTTCAGTGAAAAGGGGAAAATCTTAGTAACAAAGTAAATATGCATCTTAATATCATCAGAAAACAAGCCACTCATGGTAGAAAGTTCATTCATATGTGCTACCGCACTTTCATTCTTAGTCCCACAAAAAGGTTCTTCCTCGACAATAGCTATGTAAGATAGATCGAGAGAGAAATCATAATCTTCATCTATAATGTTTATGGGAGAAGCAGCAAACTCAGCAATAGGAGACAATTTGGGTCTAATAGTACGCCTCTCAAGGAGACTCTTAGCAGTGCCCCTATCATGGGTGTTTTTACATTCTTTAATAAATTCATCGGTCATCTCGACATAACCATCTTCAATATCATAACTTTCACTAGACTCAGGTGAACTAACAGGTGTGGTAGTGTCTTCATTAGGAGTTTCGGTATTTCCATCTATAGTTCTAGCAATCGTAGCATCTAGGAAAGGACCTAATGAACCACTCTTATCAAGCACAGTAGAAGCAGCATCATAAGTATCAGAAGTTTCAGATTCGGCAGTAGTAGCAGTGTGGGTAGCATGTGTATGTGGTGGTGTAAAGAGCTTACTCATAACAGACGATGAATCAAGAGCAGCAGAGGTGTTCAGAACCATACCTCTTCTTATAGTGGATGGTAAAATGGGAACCTTGCCATCACGAGACTTGCCCATGATGGATGGATAGCAGCGAACAATAGCGAATCCAAGTGAACTTGATAAAAAAATCTATGCTCCCCGGCAATGGCGCCAGAAAATAGTCTTGATGACCCACAAGTATAGGGGGTGTATCGTAGTATTTTCGAGGGAAGTGAAACCCAATTTATTGATTTGACACAATGGGAGCCAAAGAATATTTATAAGCCTTAACAACTGAGTTGTCAATTCAGCTGCACCTAGAAACAATCTTGCTCACAACAGTTTATCAGTAGCAACAGTTTTGCAATAGGAATAGTAAAGTAGCAGCAGTAGTAAAGTAAAGACACTAGTAACAATAGAAGTAAACAGTAGGATTCGAGTGCGGTAGGCATAGGGATGGATGGACGGGCGTATGGACAAGACAATTCACATAGCAAACAGAACATAGGGCAATTGCAGATAAATAAGATAAAGCATCCAAGTACTAGATAATCCTAGGCATGTGTTCCATATATGGTCATACGTGCTCGCAATGAGAACTTGCATAACATCTTTTGTCCTGCCAGCCCGTTTGCAGCGGGGCCTCAAGGGAACTACTGGCAATTAAGGTGCTCCTTTTAATAGAGCACCGGAGCAAAGCATTAACACTCCGTGAACACATGTGATCCTCACATCAAAGCCATTCCCTCTGGTTATCCCGATTTCTATCACTTTGGGGCCATTGGTTCCGGACAACAACGTGTGTATACAACTTGTAGATAAGACCAAGAACAATACTATCATAATGAATCAATAACATGTTCAGATCTGAAATCATGGCACTCGGGCCCTAGTGACAAGCATTAAGCACAACAAGTCGCAATAAAGTCATAAAGCACTAATAAAAGATACTAGGCACCATGCCCTAACAATCTGATGCCATTACATGAACGATCTTATCCAATCCCTACCATCCCCATAGCCTACAGTGGGGGATTACTCACTCATAGATGGGGGAAACATGGATGGTCGATGGAGAAGAGATGGTGATGATGATGGCGATGATCTCCTCCAATTCCCCGTCCTGACGGGGTGCCAGAACGGAGTTTCTGGTGCTGTTTCGTGGAATCTGGTGGTGGCGGCGGAGCGGAACTCCTTCTGGAAAAACGTCGACCCCCTGGAGTTTTTAGGTCAGAAGGCTTCTTATAGGCGAAGAGGGAGACCGAGGGGGTGCCTAGGGGGCCCACACCACCCCCTGGCGCGGCCTGGCCTGGCCCACGCCACCAAGTGGTGTGGCCACCCCCTGGCTCTTCTCCGTCTCGTATTCTGGCTCCTGGAGTCTTCCGGTGAAATAGGTTTTTTGGCATATTTTCCCGGAATTTTCCTGATAGTTGATTTTCTGCACAAAAAGTAGACACCAAGGCTATTCTGCTAAAAAAAGCGTCAGTCCGTGTCAGTTGCATCCAAATCATACAAGTTTAGAGGAGAAACAATAGCAAAAGTGTTCGGGAAAGTAGATACGTTTTGGACGTATCAGAACGCGCTGTGCATGTCCCAGCAAGTGTGGTGTAGGAGCCCCGCGAGTCGGCTGTGGAGGAGGCGCGCGAGCTGTCGTTGGTGGAGGTAAGCGTGCTAGCACCTCCTGGAATTTAGCGTCGAGTTTGGTGGTGAAGGCGGTCTCGAGTCCCTCGAGTTGCTCCATCGTGTCAGTAAAATGCTTGTCCACATCCTGCATATGGTCAGCCAAAAGTGTGGTGACGTGAGCCTGCAAAGCTTCACCCTCCAGTGGCTGTGTCTCGGTGTTTTCTGGTGGCATGATTAGTATGCAAAAAGCACATGTATATAATGGAGATACAACAGGAACAATGGTGGAAAACGCTTAATCTGTCAAGCAAACCAATACTCTTACCCGTTCTTACCCTGCAGCAGGTGGTGAGCAGCAACCGTCGTGATCAAGCTTTAGGAAGATTGAATAGATCGATTGCCAGGTGGTGTCAACGCACGGTGTAGGAATATGTGTGTTGTTTTGGGTGGCTACAATATCTGTAGACACAATTTCAAAACAACAATGCAAGGTGGAATAACAGCTCAACGACGGTACTGTGCTGGTCCTAGACTATCCCAAGCTAGAGACGCGAGGCTAGAACACTATGAGTCACGTCGCGACACCGAAAAGCAGTAGGCACCAGTGCTCTGAACAATGCGCGAATGAGGCAAAAATCACTAGTATGGAAAGTGTCCCAAAATGATCAACAAAGTGGAATATCAGGATAGGCTCAACATTTTTTTTTGAAATTTCCGAAAACTGCACGAAACTGCTCTAGAAAGCATGCAGACGTGCAACACCCTTGAATCGGCCCTATTCATGTTTTAGCCCTTTCCGCCAAACCCGCATAGAAACGATTCAAGGACGCCCACCAGGCACTTTCGTGCGGGTGGAAAACGAAGTAATACCATTACACAACAATCCTCGATGGGACCCACAACACAGATATATATACAACAGCGACTCGACGAGGCAAGAATACAAATATACATTACAAAGATCCAAATCACCTTGAAATCGATAGAACGTCCGAGTACGGACAAGAAGCAAATTGGGCTAAGAGCCCTGAAGAATAACCAATGGCGTCCATAACCCTGCCCAGGCCAAGCCGGAAGGGTAACCCTGCTAACGACGTCAATCTCAAACCTGCTAAAACAAAAGGGGTGCCGACAAAGGGCAAAGAAAAATGAGGAGCGTCAGTACTGAGGCCAGTACATGGCGAGGTTAGAATTCGGCAGCTCTCGCCTACATAGGTATGGTGGACTAAAGCGGCAGTGTAGCGGCACTAAACAACCTATAGAGACTCGGTATCATTGGCGGCTATTAGAGAGGGGTAAGAAATACCTATTCGGATCCTACCTGATACTAACACCAAACACACCCATCCTGGTATTTCCCCCTCGAGACCAAACGAGGAAGTCGGACCAAGGAACTCACACGGTTGGCAGTTTTACTCATTCCGTTATAGTTGCAGCATTTACTAATCAGATATAGATAACATGAGTCATCCTGAAGCATAAGTAGTGGGCAGTTTTAGTTAACATTCTGTTGTAGTTGGAATATTTACTAGTCAGATATAATTGTCCTGAGGAATCCCAAAACCCAGCAGTTGTTGGCACTTTTATCACATTCCGTTGGAGTTGCAATACTTACTAGGCAGGTATAGCATGACACAAATCACCACGGATCCACCAGTTGTTGGCATTTTTATTATCCATTCCATTGTAGTGAAGCTGATTACTAGTCATATATTAAGTCAAATTTATAGCACTACTTTAGTTATGCTTGTCTATGATCGAGAGACTGTGCTCCAAGTCGTCCATAACCGCGGACACGGCTCTCAGAAAGTTTTACCCTGCAGGGGTGCACAAATAGCAACACACACTCGATCAACCTCGGAAAAACCAACTCAAAACCCAACGAGGCATTCACGACAAAGCGATCACAGGATTCATAAAATATTTCAGGGGGCCACCCCACTAAGCTACCCGCAACGAAGTTGGCCGGCTCCGGAACGGACACAGGGTTTGTGTTGACGGTTGTAAACGACTAGGAACCCGAAAGTGTGACTCGGATTGTCGATACAGCGAAAACGTGTCACGATCCTAAACAGTACAGGTGCTCCACGCACAATCGTAAATAAAGCAGTAACATGGCATACGTACAGGATAGTAATAAAACCCCAAACTAGTTTGTGGCCCCAGGAAATAGAAACGAATCAAGCTCTGGCTCAGGTGGGTCCATAAGGCCTCCCGGATGTGGATAGTGCGAAAAATCAAGGAACAGGTATCAAGTACTCGGGGTCCTACGGGACACAAGTGAGCGTGGAAGAACCAAATAACATCTATTGCCCACCGAAGCCTCTACATTAGTTATATCTAGCAATTTAATAGTTGTGTTTAAAGTCATGATCATATCCACCATTAAGCATCTCCACCGTTATCATGTGCCAACTTGCCATCAACGGTGGAACGACAACGACGCAAAGCAACACAGAAGCAAGCAACTACGACTCACAGGCCGACTATCTATCAAACAACAGACAATAGGATGTGTCCATGGCAATATAGAGGCTGCACGGGATATAACTGGTGCACAGAAACTAAAGCATCGCGACACGGATAGCAATAGATCAACAGGAGGAAATAAAGACTATACATGCAAAATAGGTAGAAGGGGAAGAGATGCTCGCCTGGGAAAACACTGCCGAAGAAACATTATCCGAAGAACTTGTCGATACTCGCATCAACTCACCGGCCTAATCCGCAAAGAAGCAAACACTAGAAGAAACACCGGATGCAATATTTAATACTACGGCAGAAGATCCGGCATGATTATGATATGATGCAGATGCGGTGCAATTAGGCAGTATTAAGCGGAACCGGTGTCCTGACAATTAATTAATAGGTTCCAGTTATTTAGAAACCCCACAAATTAAAAGTTGGATTAACAAGGCGAAACAGGGCATCGGTTCACTACACAAATTTAAATGGAGTCCAGAATAAGACTAGAATAGCCCGCATATAGACTCCATATTTAATTAGGTGAATCGACTATTTAACCCAACCCACCAGATGACATGTATGCAAGCATGATGATTTGATGATGCGACAGGTATATGCCATATTATAAAAATAGGGGCTTAGGGTCACACATCTGGGTTCAGAAGATCTTGGTTCCGGGGGTTCGGGGTTCGGTCTCAGGGTTCGACGGGAACAGCAAGGCTCGGATACATGATGGAGAACTTGTCATGTCGTGACGGAGAACTTGGGTTCCAAACGGTCGACCTTGTCGTCGATGGCGAACTTGAATGGATCGGGTACCGATCGTCTTCGGGTCCATGAAGTAGATCTTGTCGCACGGTGTCCGGGTAGGCGAACTTGGCGGGTTGGGACGATCTTGTCGAAGCGAAGATCTTGTCAGGTCAACACCATCGAGTCGGTCTTGGCGTTTGGGATGAAGAGCTTGGCGTTCCGTGTTGGTGACCTTGGCGTCCGGGTTCTCGGGCATCGCATCCGGAAAGGAGTACTTGTCGTCCAGGGTCTCGGCGTCCTCGGATTCTGATTGGAGATCTTGTCGGTCCGCGACAAAGGTCTTGGTGGTTCCGACTTCATTTGTCGGCACCGGACTTGGGTTGCGGGGTTCGAGTGATCGGTAGATCTTGGCGGGGATCGATGCACTTGTCACAGGGTCGGTCTTGAGTGGCGGCGAAAAACTTGTCGAGATGTTGTCGAGGCAAAATAGTATCATCACCAAAGCGCATCATACTGCCCCCACACCAACACGAGATGCAGCAGGGTATCTGTTAGGGATAAAAGCACACAGACAGCGCACAAGCACATGCGCGACCACAAGCAAGCAGGTGAGGGGGCGGTGTTGGGCACCGTCAGGAGTGGAGCCGGTGAGCTCGGCTGGGAGCACGGGGCCCCACAGGGAGGGGCGGCGACGGTCGCTGTCGGGCAGCCTCGGCGGCGACGCGCAGGACGAGGTGGGGCTAGATGACGCGCCGGGAAGCGGGGCCGGAGGTAGGCGGGGAGGAGGCCGAGCAGAAGCGGTTCGCGCGCGGCGAGCGCGCCAGTCAGCAGAGACGAGGGGGCGACCCCCGCGGCAGGGCGAGGTGGAGCTTGGCCACGGCCTCTGCGAGGAGACGACGACGAGGGCTCGTAGGAAGCGGCGGCGCCTGGGGCGGCCATGGCGCTGGCGGCGGCCTCGCGGGGCGGTGGCTCGGGAGGCGGGAGGCCGGCGAAGACGACGCTGGAGGCGGGAAGGAGGACCTGGAGGAAGCGGGGACGGCCATGGCGCGAGAAGGGCGACGGCCGCACAGAGATGACGGCGAGGTCGACGGAGAGGGGAAGCAGGGCTGCCAGGCTACGGTGGCGGCCAGAGCAGGGCAGGTGGAGGCGAGCTCGAGGGCTCAGCGAAGAGGGTGGCGGCGATTAGGGAAGATGGGGTGCGCGAGAGGGCAGGGGTGGGTGGGGATTCCATCGGCAATGGCTTGCGGGGTGGGGTGGGTTTTCTCGCTAGGTAGGGGACGCGATGGTGAGAGAGGACAGCGTGTGAGGACAGAACGAGGAGGTTGGAAGTGGGTCTGGTGGGGCTAGGCGGACCGGTTACCACGTGGGATGGGATGCAGGAGTGGACCGAGGGAGGAGATCGAGTTACGGGGAGCGGGAGGCGTCCAGGTGAGGTGATGTGCAGCGATAGCGCGTGAGGCACAGGATGGGCGCCGGGTGGGGCCACGGAAAAAAATAGGCGCGGGTGGGGTTTGCTGGAGCGTGACTGGGTGAAGTGCGGTTGGTGGCCAGGGTACCGCTGCGCGTGTACACGAGGGTGGAGTGGGCCAGGGAGAGGCGTGCGAGTGCGGAAGTGGGGCGAACGCGATAGGGTGAAGGCAGCGGCAGGTGGAGAACAAGGGGGTGGCGGTAGGTGGGAAAATTGGAGGGGGGAAGGGGGATTAGGGGTAGGTGGCTGGGGTGGTTAGCTAGGGATTTCTTGTGGGGTGGTAGGTGGCTGCTGGCTGGGCTTTTGGGCCTGGCCGGCGGCTGCCTCCCCCACTAAAACTTTTTATTTTATTTGTTTTATTTTTAGAGAGGCTTTGGTAAATAGATTTTAGACAAATAAAAGATTCGAAAAAGACTAGGGTTTTAATTTGAATAAAGACAGGGGATATTTTAGAAAACAAAACTAGGCTTTTAGAAAATAGTTTTAGACAAACAAATGCATGATGACATGATGATACTCAAATGCAATGTGGCATGATGACATGAGCATGCGGTCATGACGATGCAATGCACAAAAACAACGCGATTTTCTAGTAGTGGTTTTAGCGGGATGCCACAAGACGCCAAATTTTGTTCACTATAATGGTGTATAGCTCAAAACGATCCCAGAAGCCTAAAAACAGTACATGCCGATTTTTTTCGGAGGAGTTTCCAAACTCTTCCCTTCTGGCCGAAACTTTCTGGAACTCGGATCGGATCTACAATGATGGAAAGCGCGAGTAGGAAAACAAAAACAAACCTAACTAGACTAGAACAAGGATATGTGGTGGTGGAGGCGGTATGTGGGCATAGGGTTGTAGCAAGTGTATGGAGGTGGTGATAGCGGAATCGGTGGTGATGGCAGAATCGGTGGTGGCGGTGGTGATGATTGTGACCAGAACTCGAAACTCTAAAGATCTAGATCTAAAACTAGCTTTGGACACACCGATGGAGACTAGAACTCAACAAAGCAAATACTGAAAAGAAACGATGCAATAGGCCCGAAAGTATTTCTAGGATACGGACCTAACCCTAATTTGTTGGCTTTTATGGTTTATAGGAAGAAGAACAAATGCAATCTAAACTACGAAAACTGTAAGATCTCACCGAGAAACCCGAAATCTGATACCACTTGATAGGGTAAAGGTGCCCGATCTTTCGATGAGACGATATCTGTCAATTATGGTGGAGGTCGACATTGACGATCCGACTACAAACGTGCGAGACGTTGCGCCTTAGCAATCGATACACCAACTTCGGAGGCTATTGATCACGCTGGAGCTAGATCAACCTGATCACTAGGATCAATCCCTGCAAGCAATCGAAGAACCAGCAAGAATTATAGATGCAATCAAGATATTGCGAATATACATGAAAGCTTTATTGAAGAGGTGGGATTCTGTCAGTGCGTAGTACAAAAGGTTGGTTTGACACTTGTGCCTATGGCGAAGAGTAGCTCGTGGCTAAGTCTTTTACTAAACAAAATCCAAGTCTAAACGATGACCTAATGGGATTATATATGGAGGAACAAAAGGAAATTTCGGCCAGCCTTGGGAAGGAGGTCGAAATCCATCTCTAGTCCAGTTTCCTCCACTATACGGACTCTAAAAAGTCAGCCCCTTTATTTGGACGAAAAATGCATGGGCCTGGCCCATATTTAAAGGTGACACAACACCATCTAATCACATGGACGAAAATTTGAAGTGTGTAGCTCTCTAGTTCGTCCATGTCTTCATCTTTTCATTATGGTGGCTTCAAAGTTCTGAAATCTTCACTTGCACCGTCATCCTGAATCAACAACGATTGCTGCCATCATCTCCATGCATGATCATGCTCCAATGCTTGTCCCTCTCATCCATGCTAGGCCCATCATTCCTAAGTAACATACACACATCTGATTTAGGCAGCATCATATTCTCATGAATATTAGGAATAGTTCCAAGAAACTAATGCGGCCCATCCTACGGACGCTCCTACATCTACACCACTGGGTCCCCCAAGTGGACCCATGACTCGTGCTCGAGCCAAACTCCTACAAGCTAAGGTGAACTCGCTCCTCGCCTCGTGCCAATTTGATACATCCTTGGATGGTGTGCTACTTCATGCAACTACTCCATGCATCATCAGGTACGAAGCACCCCAGGATGGAGAACAAGGAGCAGATCGTGAAGCAGAAGACGCTCGAGCTACTCAGCCCGGAGTCTCCAGTCTGCGCACACCGGAGTCTCCAGCCCACCAAAGTCTCCGGCACGAAGACACCGAAGTCTCCGGCCCCACCTCCGGTCTGGCCCCTACACCGGGCCCTCGGATAATCTGAAGTCCCCTCCGGAGGCTGGTCCGGAGACTGACCGGAATCTCTGACCTAGACCGGAGTCTTCGGTCCCCCACACCGGAGTCTCCGGTCCGACCGTCGCCAGGCATGAAAAGGCCTTTGGGCCAGTGGCCCATGTACCCCTTAGTCCGCCCAAAATTTGTCTTTTATTCCTAAAGTACCCCTGTTTAAGTGGTTGGTCTATATATAGTCCCCCACCTCCATTGTAAACCCTAGGCATGATATTGGAATTAGTGGAAACCCCTTTGTGGATCTATCTAATTCTTGCCTCATGCTCCTTGACCAAGGAGCACCAATATCCCCAAACCTCATTGTACAAGGCGTAGGCATCAGAGTCCCGTTGCCTAGACGTCAAGATCTCACCGAGTCTCCCATCTCGCCGTGCCGGTTCGAGAGAGAGTCCTCCGCCTGATGCCGATCCTAGAGATTGCACCGGACCGGTTACCGCCGGCGTGAGCTATTAGTGTGTATCATGGTTGTGTGTGTGTGTGTTCATCGCATTCTTTGTGCGTGTGTTCGTCGCGTTCATCCTCCCCTCCTCTCCCCACACTCCATCTTCGATTTGACAGGGAATCGTGAAAGATCGGGCCACCCTAGAGGTTTTCCCTCAACATATTGGTATCAAGAGCTTCGTTGCTCACGATTTCCCCCACAAATTTTTCTTCTATCGACCAAAAATTCGAAAATCCCCAAAAAATAGCCCATATTTTCCTTTGGATCGATCTCTTGATTTGGAGTGTTATTTTTGGTTTTGATCCGACCAAACCTTGTCTTAGGTGTTGGTCCAACTTTATCCTGCATTTTTCGAGCCCAATTTGGCAAATTTTTCGCGGATTTGAGGACCCAAGGCATAGATTTCTGCTCAAGAACACGAGCAGTTCGCGATCTAACTCCAGACCGGAGTCTCCAACCCGCACACCGGAGTCTCCGGCCTGCACCGGAGTTTCTAGCCTAAAACCCCGGAGTCTCCGGCCTGACGCCTGATTTTGATAGTTTTGCCTCTAATCTTGGATTGGCTAATTTCTTCTTGTTTGTTTGTGCCCGTGTGCATGTCGTCAACTAACAAAAAACCCCGCGCTCATCCACACCACAGCCCACGAACATCATCCCGCACCACCGACGCCAAGTTCATCATCACCAACGAAGGTATAACTTGTGTCACCTTGTTAACCCCTATCTTACTTGTGTGTACCTATCCTATGAGAGCGTCTCATCTTGTGTTTGCTTGAGAATTGTGCATTTGTCCTTGGATAGTGAGAGTGCAAGAGCAATATCAAGTCTGACTAGGTAGCATCAAGGGAGAGCAAAAAAATACAAAAGAAAGAAAACGATACAAAGAAAAAGAAAAAGAAAAATAGTCTCCCATTGCCAAAGAGAGTCTCAAAGCTTGTAAGCAAGAGATAAACAAGAGCGCCCATGACAAGTGCACAAATCCGTTGCTCATTTTCCCTCTTTGCAAACGAGCCACGGTCTCTCCTTGCATTGGCACGACAACGAGCTTAGTCTTTGTTTGGACATTTTGTTTGCTCATTTTCATAGTCGTGTCAATCCCAACTTTCTCCACGTGTGTGTACATAGTCGTAGGTTCCCGTCAACCTTTTGAGTTGTTGACCTTCGCCTTTGACTTGAGTTTTGTTGGATTTTACCCACTTTTGACTATCCCTTTTCTTTTGGTTGGTTCTTTGGCATTCCACAATCCTAACCTACCACCAACAAGCTTTTGAGAGTTAGTTCTTTCTGTAGTGTGAGTTTTCTTTGCAATTCCACTTTGCACTCTTATAGCTCTCACTTGTGGTCTCTAGATTGGTGCAATCCCCAAGGTGAGGTACAAGGCTAACACCACCATATTACACTTACATATACAATACTTGTGTGTCTTGCATGATGGATAGGCACGGTGAGCCGAGCCAACCACCTCCCCAATAAGAAGATCAAGGACCATACATGACACACGCAAGTCACTTCATTGTTCGACAAGAGTTCTGTGAACGTTGCCAAGCCCTTGAGACGCGACAAGATGATCAATTTGGCGAGACGCAAGCCGAGTTCAAGAACATCGACAACCGCTTCGATGGCCTCGAAAGGCAAATGCAAGCAATGCATCACCACTTCGGCCACCAAAATGAGTCGCTTCAATGCTCCGTCGCCGAAACAAATGACAATCTTCGACGCCTCATCGACGAAATGGCAAGACCGGGTTCACGTGCTTCAAGCTCTTCAAGTTCTTCGCGTCATCATGCACCTCCGCAACAAGATCTACCTCCAAGTTCTCCAAGACGCAATGGCGCCCCCGTGGTTGAAGATGGAACCTCTTCAAACTATGTACCTTCCCCACGGCACGCCGCAACGTCAAGCTATGATGGTGACCTCTCTTCAAGGCCACGAGCAAGGCAAGAAGAACATCGTCATCACGCAAGGGCACTAGTAATCCAAAAAGAGCAACCACAAGAGGAACCGCAAGCGCAACCGCAAGTCTACCACCACCGACCGCGACACATACTTGACAGAACAAGTGATGACTCCAATTTGGAGAATCAAGCTCGTCATCAGCACGAAGCTCTCCAAGATCCTCCTTCTCGTCATCAACATCATGAACGTCCGCACCGACACCATGGTCATCACGAGGCGCCTCCCCCACCTCAACAAAACTTGGAGCGTCAAGTGATACAAGTTGAGTGACGCCCACCACGTCAAGAGGCTCATGACCATGTTCTTCGCCGTGAGGCCAATGTGCCTAACCAACATCACAAACCAAGGAACGAGCCTCCTCTTCATCATCAACCGCGTCAAGAGGCTCCACACCCTTGCCACCATGAGGCCCAAGAGCCTCAACCACGTCAATAACCGCGCCAAGAGCAAGAGCAAGCTCCGCGACAACAATATCAAGAGCAAGCTCCGCAACAAGGACGCGAGAACCAAGTTCCACCTCCCCAACTACAAGATCATCAACAAGGTCACCAAGCTCGTCGCAATGACCACAACGATGAAGAAACTTTTGGCAAGCTCAAGTTCACAATGCCCAAGTTCACCGGATCCAATGACCCCGAAGAATACCTCTCGTGGGCACTCAAAGTCGACAAGATCTTCCGCGTGCACAACTATAGCAACAAGAAGATGGTCTCCATGGCTTCGCTCGAGTTTGATGATTACGCAAACCTTTAGTGGGAACAAGTTCGAGTTGCTCGTGATGCAAGACAAGAACTGCCAATAACAACTTGGCATGACATGAAGGCTCACATGAGTTCCCGGTTCGTCCCCGCGCACTACACGCGTGACCTCTTCAACAACCTTCAAGCGCTTCGTCAAGGGACAAAGACCATGGAAGAGTACTTCAAGGAAATGAAACTCAACTTGATTCGTGCCAACATTGACAAGAGCATGGAGCAAACTATGGCACGCTTCCTTATTGGATTGAACCACCCAATCAAGCGCATCGTCGAGTTCCAAACATACAACGACATGGTTGAGCTTGTGCACATCGCAACAAAGGCTGAACGTCAAGTGCAAGAGGATATCAAGTACAACAAGCCCAAGACGTACTTCACCTACAAGCAAGCTTCAACCGCTACACCAACAACTTACAATGGAAGCTCCTCAAGTACCTCCAAGCCTTCCTTCAAGCCCTCACTTCCTCAAGGAAAACTACCCCAAGTGGCAAACAAGCAAAGAGTGATACACCTTTCAATGGTGAATGCTACAAGTGTGGAGGTAAAGGACACAAGTTGGCCGAATGTGGAAACAAGAAAGTCTTGTTCATCCATGACAATGGTGATGAAGAATACTTGAGTGAAGATGAGTTTGATGCCCGTGTCAAGGAAGCAATGGCAATGCAACAAGTGGAAGATGACCAAGAACTCCTCATGTGTGAACATGACGCAAGTCCATTGCTTGTCGTCACAAGGATCTTGACCACTCAAGCACGAGAGCATGAGGACCAACGGTCCAATATCTTCCAAACACGAGCCGGCATCAATGGAAAATCTATCAAGGTGATCATTGATGGAGGGAATTGTCACAACCTTGCTAGCACCGAGTTGTGCGAGAACCTCATCCTCACCCTCCATCCACACACGCACCCCTACCACGTGCAATGGCTAAGTGACCAAGGGTCCGTAAAGATCAAGCATATCGTATCAGTCTCCTTCGCCATTGGTCCTTACAAAGATACTTTGGAGTGTGATGTGGTTCCTATGACAGTTTTCCACATGCTTCTTGGTCGACCGTGGCAATTTGACAAGGCTGCTCAACATGATGGTCGCACCAATGTATACACCTTAAAATGGCTCAACAAAACATGTGTTTTGCAACCAATGACTCCTAGCCAAATAATTGCGGACAATGCAAAGGCTTTAGCGAGGGCGCAAAGCACAACTCCTACTTGTGAGAAGAGCGGTGAGAGAGAGAACGACCTCATAGTGAGTGAGAGCCACAAGCCAAACTCGAGTGGAAAAACTAAGAGCGTTCTCCTTGCCACCAAAATTGAGATGAGAGATGTTCGGAACAACCCATCCATCTTGCACTATGTCCTCCTTTGCAAGGGACTAGCGCAAGGAACTAATGAATTAACCAATGTTCCTCCATCTTTGATGAGTGTTTTGCTAGAATTGAAGGATGTGTTCCCCGAAGAGCTCTCACATGGACTACCTCCTCTTCGCGGCATCGAACATCGCATTGACCTCATCCCCGGTGCACCTCTTCCAAACCGCGCCGCCTACCGCACGAACCCAGAGGATACGAAGGAGATCGAACATCAAATCAACCAACTCGTCTCCAAAGGTTTGATGCAAGTTAGCACTAGTCCAAGTGCCATACCCGTGATTCTTGTTCCAAAGACGGATGATACGTTACGGTTATGCATGGACTGTCGTCCAATCAATGCTATCACCGTGCGTTATTGACATCCCATACCACGTCTCGATGACATGCTTGATGAGTTGTGTGGAGCCACTATTTTTTTTAAAATTGATCTTCGTAGTGGTAACCATCAAATACGCATGGCTGAAGGTGATGAGTGGAAAACCGCCTTCAAGACCAAACTTGGTCTCTATGAATGGTTGGTTATGCCCTTTGGTTTATCGAATGCCCCATCCACCTTCATGCGCCTTATGAATCACATCTTGCGTTCTCTCATTGGAAAAAGTGTTGTTGTCTATTTTGATGATATTCTTGTTTATAGCAAATCACTTGAGGACCATATAACACATGTCAAGGAAGTTTTGCGAATCCTTCGACATGAAAAGCTTTATGCTAATCTTCCCAAGCGCACTTTTGCTAAAGACAAGTTGATTTTTCTTGGATTTGTCGTTTCTTCGAAGGGAATTGAAGTTGATGTTTCCAAGGTAAAGGACATACGACATTGGCCCATCCCAACAAATGTGAGTGAACTCCGAAGTTTTCATGGGTTGGCCGGTTTCTATCGTTGCTTTGTGAATGACTATTCAAACATTGCTTGTCCCCTTAATGAATTGATGAAAAAGAATGTCACCTTCGTGTGGGGCAAAGCACAACAAAAAGCTTTTGATGAACTTAAAAAGAGGCTCACTGAAGCACCTCTCCTTGCGTTACCGGATTTCACAAAAACTTTTGAGATAGAGTCTGATGCTAGTGGTATTGGCATTGGAGGAGTCCTTATGCAAAACGGACGCCCTATATCCTACCATAGCGAGAAACTCGATGGTGCTCGCCTTAATTATCCAATTTATTACAAAGAGCCTTTGCCTTAGCTCGTGTCCTTCAAGTTTGGCAACAGTACCTATGGCCCAAGGAATTTATCATACATTCCGACCACGAGTCGTTGAAATATCTCAAAGGCCAAGCTAACTTGAGCAAGAGACACGCTAAGTGGGTTGAGTTCATGGAGTCTTTTCCGTACATTGTCAATTATAAGAAGGGCAAAGATAATGTAGTTGCGGACGCACTGTCTCGCAAACATACAAGCCTTCTTACGAGACTTGAAATCAACGTGTTGGGTCTTGAGGAAATAAAATCTTTGTATGCTTCTGATCCGTTCTTTGAACCAATTTTCACAAAGTGCTCCAATGACAAAGGAGTTGATGATTTCTATTTGCATGAGGGTTTTCTATTTAAACAAAACAAGCTATGCATTCCGATGTCGTCGCTTCAACTTTTGCTTCTCCAAGAATCTCATGGTGGATGCCTCATGGGTCACTTTGGACATAACAAGACATTGAACATGCTCTCCACTCACTACTTTTGGCCCAAGATGAAGCGCGACGTGGAGCGCTATGTTCAACGATGCACGACATGTGTTCAAGCTAAGTCGCAAGCTAATCCCTATGGTCTTTCTATGCCATTGCCTATTCCTCATACACCTTGGTCCGACATTAGCATGGATTTCGTGTTAAGATTACCTAGATCTAAGCATGGTCATGATTCTATATTTGTTGTTGTGGATCGCTTTTCCAAAATGGCACACTTCATACCGTGCCATAAGACCGACGATGCTTCACATGTTGCAAATCTGTTTTTCAGGGAAATCGACCGTCTGCATGGTGTGCCACGAGGGGCTGTTCGTCTGCGGTACCAAAGTTGGCAGGCCAGCACATGGCGGTACCAAAGTTTCCTAAAATTACCATGTTTCGAAAAGTTGGGCCGCCAACTACCGAGAGGGGCCATTTCGATGCAAACTCGTCTCACCCCTACCAAATCCAAACATGTCGTCAAACTGCCCCGTGAAGTACACGGTCAGGACCCTCATGTCGGTCATCTGTCCGTGACGCGGGTGCCAACACGGTAACCTCTTAGGCAAATCGAGCAGCTAAGTGGATTGGATGCGTTGACCAATTTCACAAATCCATTCCTAGCTTTCCCCTAGCACCGGCGGCGTCGGAATCCACCCTCCAGGAAGGACGATCCCTTCGGACATTTGACTTCCGGCGCCAAGTTGCTGCGCCCAGTCACTGATCCCGAGCTCCAATGGCGCATGTCGTAGTCACCATTGCGAGGCTCTAGCCCGCCTCCGCCGCCGACGAGCCGAGCAGCTCGGAGGATGGCAGATCCTACTATCAAGAAAGAAGAAGTTCTGTCTACAAGCGGGTGATCTACCCTTCTCTTTGCTATTCGCACTAGTTACAACTGCTAGCTGGCTACTGAACCTCAAATTGTTTGTTAGCCCAACGCTGACAAACATATTTTGTCCATAGTTTTCTGTCAAGTGGTATCTGCGTGGACCCCCCTTACCTGGTTACGGTAGTCCTCTATAGGTACGACTCTAAGGGCAAGAGGTATGGACACCATTGTTTCACGATGGAAGAAGCGCCTGCGCAGATCTGCACTATATCTGGTATGGTTGCTGCTCTGCGTAATCATGTTGAATTATGGCCGAAGCAGACCGCAAAGTTCCATGGATGAACATGGCATCATGGTTCCTATAACGTGTGACAGTCAGCTAATTGGGTTGATGAAAAGGTATGCTTCGGCTGCTATGTTTGAGCTGAACTGTGATGTACTAGATGTGGAAGCTGCTGCAACTGGGAGTCGCCCTTCTATTCTTGGACAGGGTGGTTGCTCGAACCCAATTAGCTCCTGGTAAGCAAAGGTCTCTTGGGGTTCGCATGTTTGTGCTGAATTGTAATTTTTGTTTTATTTACTCTATAGATATTGGGCAGTTATGCAACAGTCTTGTTTCTTTGATAGGAAGCGCCGCAAGGTTAGAAACATGACTGCCGGGTCAGTCATTTTTCTGCCCGAAGAAATTAAAAACGAGTGGAAAGATGTCATTTTGCTGCCCGAAGAAATTAAAAACGAGTGGAAAGATGATGCTGGACACGATTCTGGTGCCCATTGTCCCGGCGATGCATAGTACGTGAAGCTAAGAAAATTGGCACCGAGGAAGAGGAAGAAGGCAGGAAATAAAGTAGCTTGGACGCGAAGGCTTGGCACCTAGGCTGTGGAAGAAGGCTGCTGGCAATGAAGATGCATAGTAATGTGTTGAACTTGAACCTATATATGTAATTCTGCTAAATTCTGATCGCTCTGTGTGTGGCACGTTGCTGGGCGAAACAATCTACCCACGTTCTCTGAGTAAAATGTACCGCGACTTAGGGTTTGGAAACGCCCGAGTCAGTAGTTGAATCCGAAATTGTGATTATGCCACTTCTATCTGAAAACAAGGATCCACCGGTTCCACAATTGCTGAGGGGCAGGAGGTCTCCAAATATGACGAAATGTAAGTGGCATAGAAATAAATTATTTAAGCTGCCACACTCCACGAAGCAGCAACTTATTTTAGATGCTGCACAACGACGTGGCAACATAAACAGCAATGTTCTCACCGATAATGCCCAGATGAGGAGGAAATCGGTACAACTTTCTGGCCTAATCTTGAGCCCGTCTATCTCACCGCCTCTCTGCTCCTGCTTCCCCTGCATCTAGTGAACCTCCCGGATCTCCAGTAACTGGGTGTACGTGCTTACACTTTATAAATTTTGGTTGTGCCATTTACATGTGGCACAATCCACGTAGATTACGTTTAAACAAACCACCAATGTCAGAATACACTAGTAGAAAAGGTGTCTTTGGTCGACGGTCACGTTCCCAATCCGGGACATAGATCTAAATCGAGGCAGAAATTGATCTAAATCACAAATTCTTCCACAAATTAATCGAGACAGAGATCTAAAACGAGGCATTTCATTACTTCAACCACAGATTCTTCTAAACAAAGGTGCGATTTCACAGCCTACATTAATTCAACCACTACTCAACAATTTCACTTCCGATGCCACTGTCCTCCGAGCCGCCGGCTTCCTCGTCGCTGTCGGACGGAACCTCCATGATGTCCGCATTGTTCGTGAGACGGAGCACCTCTTCACATCGAGCGGCGGCGATGATGGTGTACTTGGTACGTCCAGCGACGGACCAGAACCACTCCCGCCCTTCTCGGTTGCGGAGACCCCGATGCACCACGCGCCCGTCAACGATGCGGTTGCCAATCTTGGCCTTCCGCTCCTTCTTGAATAGCGCCGGCCAGTACGGGCTGGCCGCCGTGTACCGGGGCAGCGCCCTCTTCCACGCGGGCATCTGGCGGCGGCGCACTGCGATTTCGCTCTCCATCTAGGCTCGGCCAGGTAGCGGAGCCACCGGCACCCCCACAGAGCTGATGCGCCATCCGTGGGGCACCTTCGCGGCTGGCGGCGCGAGGATGTCGAAGTTTGCGAACATCACCGCCTCTTACAAGTTCAGATCGGGCATCTCCATGGCGGTGCGGTGGAGATTGGAGACGACGAGTGGACGGCGACGAAGCGACGCGCTGTGGCGCCTCCTATTTGTACATGGGGACAACGAAGCGATGGTCAGACAAAAGAAGTAATGCGGGGTCAGACAAAAGAAGTAATGCAGGGTTAGAGCAATTTTTTTCCTCCCTGGAATCCGGGACCAATAGTTCAGACCGCTAGGTCAACAAGTACAAATATTACAACTTAAAAAGGCACAGAGCTTAAGCTAAATAGAACTAGTTATCACACATCTCCTTGATCTTCCTAATCTTGGTCCGATGTGCATCTTCCTGTGAGAGGAAGGATCGAATTGTCTGCTCCTTCCTTTTAGCATCTTCCTTGCACAGCTTCAATTGTTTCTCTGCATTTTTCCTCATGCACTTTTCAATACTCATAGTTGTGTACTACAGGACTTTGGCCTGTTGGAGATCATTCTTGCTTGAGTCAGTTCTTGCTTTGCTTTAGCCTTCAGGGCCAACGCCGCGTCCCTCTCCTTCTCGACTTTGATAACCTTGTCTTGCACCCACCTGAGATCTCGCTTATGCTTGGTCGTGTCAGCTGGTTCCCATAGCTTCGTCTCAACACTGTCAAGAAGTGAGCTGAATACGGATTCTTTCAACTCGACAGTCATTTCCCATAGTTTGTCCAGCGTTTTCTGCATCGATTTGGGCCACTCTGGATCTACCCATTTGACAACACCGCAACTTCCGCCTTGCATCATTGCACGATGTCCTTGACACCATAGAAACCTCCAGCCTGCGTTTCGTCCTTCGAACGCTAGAAATTTAGTGGGCACATATCCATGTTTACATACTAGAGGACTGTCTTCATCCTCTAAACCGTGATAGTCGGAGTCATACATCATCTGGTTGGCCTAACACATCATACGCGCATGAGTAAACAGATTAGTTCTAGCTCAAAAAATAGGTAACTGGCCATAGATGATAGAAATAGAGACGACTCACATCAAAATCACCATCCATGTCGTCACGACGCGTTTCCTCGCCGTCTCCCCTTGAACCCATGGCAAGAGGGGAGGGTGGTGGCTGCCGGAGAGGGGATTGGAATGGAATGGAGGCGCCGTCGGCTTGCAGCTACGGCAGGATGGGCGTGAAGTGGGGAAAGTGGCTTCAAGGGTAAGGAAGAGAAGTATGGGGAGGAAGAGAAGTATGGGGAGGAAGAGAAGTATGGGGAGGAAGAGAAGTAATGGGGATGTGACACTAGGATGTGGCCCACTGAACTCGTGAGACGTGACACTCACAACAGGGGAGCGCCCGGTGTTGCTAGTTTTTCCAGAGCAAGCGTGGACAATCATGCCGCAAAACAGCCTACTCACAGATCGCTATCACGAAGACCATCCCAATCGTCCAAGCGCCCCAATCGAATGGTATGTAATAATGAGTCAAGCAGAACAACTGTGTTAGGGCGTGCCTTCTAGAAGACTCGGTCTAACGGCTACCCATGCAATGCCACTAGTGTATCCATGTGTGGTTTGTGAAAAGAACAGACATGCAATCACACTAGGTGGATCCATATGTGGTTTATGGAAGTAACAGACATGCAATGACTCTAGCAGTGATTCATGAAAATAATAGACATGCAATGACACTGGTGGATCCATGTGTGGTTCATGGGAAGAACACACATCCAATAACACTAGTGGACTCTAGCTGCGGTTCATGAAAAGAACAGGCATGCAATGACACCGAGTGTCATTCATGAAAAGAACAGACATGCAATGACACTGGGTGTGGTTCATGAAAAGAACAGACATGCAATGACTCTAGTTGTGGTTCATGAAAAGAACACACACGCAATGACACTGGGTGTGGTTCATGAAAAGAACAGACATGCAATCACACTGGTGGATCCTTATGTGTGGTTCATGAAAAGAACAGACATGCAATGACACTAGTGGATCCTTATGTGGTTTGTTTAGAACAACACACATGCAGTGAAACACTGGTAGATCCTCATGTGGTTCATGAAAAGAACTGACATGCAGTGACACCGGGTGTGGTTCAGGAAAAGAACAGACATGCAATGACACTGGGTGTGGTTCATGAAAAGAACAGACATGCAATGACTCTAGCTGTGGTTCATGAAAAGAACAGACATGCAATGACATTGGGTGTGGTTCATGAAAAGAACAGACATGCAATGACTCTAGCTGTGGTTCATGAAAGAACACACATGCAATGACACTAGGTGTGGTTCATGAGAAGAACAGACATGCAATGACACTGGTGGATCCTTATGTGGTTCATGAAAAGAACAGACATGCAATGACACTGGTGGATCCTTATGTGGTTTGTTTAGAGGAACAGACATGCAATGACACCATTGGATCCTTATGTGGTCTGTCTAGAGGAACACACATGAAATGACACCGGGT
The DNA here is from genome assembly GCA_910589775.1 of Avena eriantha. Classification (NCBI taxonomy): domain Eukaryota; kingdom Viridiplantae; phylum Streptophyta; class Magnoliopsida; order Poales; family Poaceae; genus Avena; species Avena eriantha. The sequence continues at coordinate 65,860,944 of OU342746.1, read as the reverse complement.
GCGGTTCATGAAAAGAACTGACATGCAGTGACACTGGTAGATCCTTCTGTGGTTCATGAAAAGAACAGACATGCAATGACACTGGTGGATCCTTATGTGGTTTGTTTAGAAGCACACACATGCAATGACACTGGGTGTGGTTCATGAAAAGAACAGACATGCAATGACAATGGTGGATCCGTATGTGGTTCTTGAAAAGAACTGACATGCAATGACACTGGTAGATCCACGTGTGGTTCATCACAAGAACACACATCCAATGAAACCGGTGGATCCACGTGTGGTTCATGAGAAGAACACACATCCAATGACACTGGTAGATCCTTATGTGGTTCATGAAAAGAACTGACATGCAGTGACACTGGGTGTGGTTCATAAAAAGAACAGACATGCACTGGCACTGGGTGTGGTTCATGAAAAGAACAGACATGCAATGACAATGGTGGATTCTTATGTGGTTCATGAAAAGAACTGACATGCAATGACACCGGTAGATCCATGTGTGGTTCATGAGAAGAACACACATCCAACGACACCGGTGGATCCACATGTGGTTCATGAGAAGAACACACATCCAATGACACTGGTAGATCCTTATGTGGTTCATGAAAAGAACTGACATGCAGTGACACTACGTGTGGTTCATAAAAAGAATAGACATGCACTGGCACTGGGTGTGGTTCATGAAAAGAACAGACATGCAATGACACAGGTGGATCCTTATGTGGTTTATTTAGAGGAACAAACATGCAATGACACCGGTGGATCCATGTGTGGTTCATGAGAAGAACACACATCCAATGACACTGGTGGATCCTTATGTGGTTTGTTTAGAGGAACAGACATGCAATGACACCGGAGGATCCTTATGTGGTTTGTCTAGAGGAACACACATGCAATGACACCGGGTGCGGTTCATGAAAATAACAGACATGCAATGACACTGGTGGATCCCTATGTGGTTTGTTTAGAAAAACAAACATGCAATGACACTGGGTGTGGTTCATGAAAAGAACAGACACGCAATGACACCGGTGGATCCTTATGTGGTTTGTTTAGAGGAACGGACATGCAATGACACCGGTGGATCCACGTGTGGTTCATGAGAAGAACACACATCCAATGACACTGGTAGATCCTTATGTGGTTCATGAAAAGAACTGACATGTAGCGACACTTGGTGTGGTTCATGAAAAGAACTGACATGCACTGGCACTGGGTGTGGTTCATGAAAAGAACAGACATGCAATGACACTGGTGGATCCTTATGTGGTTCATGAAAAGAACAGACATGCAGTGACACTGGTAGATCGTTATGTGGTTCATGAAAAGAACAGACATGCAATGACACTAGTGTATCCTTATGTGGTTTGTTTAGAATAACACACATGCAATGTGATGAGGACATCCATACTATTCCACTATCTCCTACTCCTATTCACAATGAAGATGTTGCTGCAAAGAACAAGTCCAATGAAATCAGGATTGGACCCATTACAAGAGCTCGTGCAAAGCTGATTGAGCAACAGGTGAATTCACTCTTAATTGAACCTAATGTTTTACTTAATGAGAACTTTATACTACCTAAGTCTATGCATTTATGTATGATCAGGTTCGTTGAAGAAACAAGCATGGCACGATGAGGACAAGGGATACAAGAGGAGCCCGGCATGATGATCGCCCGAGGATGCGCGAGGGAGGAGCGGGAGGAAGGTGCAAGAGAAATATTTTGGAGTTGTTTCTGGAATTACCCTGTGTTCGAATCTACCAACTATAATTGAGTGTGATTTGTTGTTCCATTCGGAATTAGTAGATTGCATACTACCGTTCGTGGTCACGGCTGCGTGCGCAAGAGCGTGGTATTGTGAATATCCTATAAGGTTCGAGAGTTGTTGCATTGGCATCAGGGATCGAGCGGGAGAGTTCATAGCTACATGCTAGTTATCTTTCATCCATCATCATCACCGCCATCTGCTTATTGAGAAGATCGGGCCATCCCATATCATCTTGGTATCAGAGCGTTGGGTTTACTCGGTGAGCAATATCATCTTGGTATCAGATTTCTAGTGTTGCCTCGGTAAGTATCCACAAATCTATCCATAGATTAGTTGTTTTTGTCCTATACAGAAAAAGCCACACAAAAATATTAGGATTCATAGTAAATTGCCATAGCCTAGATAACACTGTTCGTGAGTTCTAGTTGCTGGTCGTAATCCTTTTGTGTAGCCTTTCTTCTAAATCTGAGTCGTAGTGTTTTGTCTAGTTTTTGTCTGTTTTTTATCCATTGTTGGAGTCCCTAGACTATTTCTAGACTATTCGTCGTGTTCTTGAGTCTTAGATCTATTAGATCTATTTTCTTTTAGTTTGAAGTTGTAGATCTGTTCTGCTAAAAGAGAGACAGAAAAAAAACCAGATCGTACGTGACCTTCCTTCACATGAAAGAAAGAAGGAGAAAAAGGAAAAAAAAGAATACCGCCTCGATTGATACAGGGCAGACTCGTCTGTCCTAGTACGTGAGCATCCTCACGTAAAAAAAAATCAGCCCTCACTTCACCACAGACCAGTCTGTGCTAGTACGAGAAAAAAAATTCTGCTGCCATCCTGCCGTGGTAGGATTTCGGGCCTTTTTTCTGCCATGGCAGAGACCAATTCTCAGGTCAATTTTTTTTCTTTTTTTGTTTATTTTTTTACTGAGTCCACATAGCGTACCTATCCTTGCGAGCCTTAGTAAGCCTTTCTTTGTGTCTAAAACTATCCTACGAGACTAGCGTGCTTAGTGCTCTGCGGGCTGCTTAGTTTAGCAATCTTGTGCCCGTTTCGTTGAGACATTGCTAGCGTCTCTCCTTGTGCATTGCAACACGAGCATTCCTCCGACGTACCTCACTTTATTGAGCTCATTTTCATAGTTGCAATTGCCCCATTTATCTCCACCGTGTGTGTTTCCGTGGGTCTTTGTCATACGATCAACACTAGGACTTGTTTGCGGTGTAGTTAGGATACCATACCTACAGCTCCACCATAAATAACCTGTGTGCCCTGTGATCATTCTCTATACCTTTGATATTCACTTCATCACATTAGGGCATCAGTTTTTGATTTCATTTGTTAGAGCATCTCTATTCGCTTTGGAACGGTAAGATCTCCTTTCTTATTAGTTTTGAGTGAGCTATGAGAGTTCCATCATATAGATTTTGATTTTTGCACTAACCTACTAATCATGTCTTCTAGTGATGATGATGTTGTGATGTAGAAAAAGAAGGATGAGGAGCTTGTTAATTGCCATGAATGTGAGGCTTTGAAGTCCCACTTGACACGTGTGTTTACTAACAAGACAGATGCCATTGACAAGAATCTCCAAGATATGAATATGAGATTGGATCAGCATGTTGGAATGGTTGATACTATTCAAACGCAAGTGGCTACGCTCAATGTTAATGTCACCACTTTGCAGCATTCCATTGAAGGTTTGACAGCCGCTTTACATAGAAGGGAAGATCCTCAACATGATGATGCCTTTGATGATTTCGATGAGGGTAACGCTGTGGATGCTGCTCCACATGTTGGCAGGGGACGTGCTATTCCCCCTGCCCATGCACCTGCTCATGGCCGTGGGTTTGCCCCTCTTGGGCGTGCTCAACGTGTTCACAACCAAGCTGCTGATGATGGTTTGGGCAAGCCAAAGTTCTTGATCCCCAAGTTTGATGGTTCCATTGATCCTGAAGATTACCTCACATGGGAGTTGAAGATTGAGAAACTCTGGCGCTTATTTGACTATCCCGAAGACAAGAAGGTCAAGCTTGCAGCATCTGAATTTGATGGTTATGCTTTGCGTTGGTGGGATGCTCTTGTGCAACATAGGAGGGAGGATAATGAACTTCATGTGATGGATTGGCACGAGATGAAGCAAATCATGAAGGCTCGTTTCGTTCCAACAAACTACTTGCGATTAGTTTTTGATAAATTGACGCAATTGAAGCAAGGCACAATGACAGTAGATGAGTAATACATGGAGATGGAGCTGCTTATGCAGCGTGCTCGAGTTCGTGAGTCCATTGAGATGACCATGTAGCGCTTCCTAAACAATCTGAAGTTGCCAATCAAGAGCATAGTGCGTCATCACAAGTATGAGACCATGAATGAGCTATTGCACCATGCTAGAGAGGCCGAATCCCAGTTGGCAGAAGAGGCGAAGTCACGCACTCGTTTTCCATCCTCCAACAGATTTTCGGCCAGATCTACTCCTCCTACAGCTGCGTCACCAACTGCTGTTCCGTTTACACCATTGGCCAAACCAGCAAGTACACCTTCGTTTGGTTCTAATGCTCGGAAACCCGCTGCTCCTGCTGCTAGCTCGGGTTCCAACATGTCTACGACACGTACTCGTGATGTGGTGTGCCATACTTGTGGAGGTAGAGGTCACTACAAGAAACATTTTCCAAACAACAAGGTTATGTTTGTCAACAAACAAGGAGAAGTAGAGAGTGGAGATGAAGCTTCTGACGATGATATTGATGATGGCGAGGATGGTGCTGATGCATATGCTGAGCATGCACCAACTATTGTCGTGTCTTCACGTGTACTTAGTGTGCAACCGGTTGAGGAATCCCAGCGTTGCAACTTGTTCCAAACAAAAGCTCTAGTTGGACCAAATAAAGCTTGCAAGGTCATTATTGATGCAGGTAGCTGCAGAAATCTTGCAAGTAAGGAACTATGTGCCAAACTGAATTTGACATACTTACCTCATCCCAAGCCATACTACATACAATGGTTGAGCAACAATGGTGAGATGAAGGTAAATCATATGGTACGTGTGAATTTTCAAATAGGGCCATACAAAGATTCTATTGATTTTGATGTGGTTCCTATGACTGTTTGTCACCTACTATTGGGTCGGCCTTGGCTCTATGATCGCCATGTGCAACACAATGGCCGAGCCAATACATATCACTTGGAATTCAATGGAAAGAAGATTACTATGCAGCCAATGACAACACAAGAAATTGTGAATGATTCTCGCCATAAGATCGAGGTGAACTTGAAGGAAGATACTACCACTTGGCGAGATTGCGTGACAGTTGTTCCTGATGTAATTGAGCCTAAATTGAGTGATATAACGAAAAGTGAGAGAGTACCAGGTTTATTGATATTAGCCACTAAGGAAGATATGAGAGAATTTCGTGAGGATCCTACAGTCATGCCACTTGTGCTCATGTATAAGGGCGAGGTATTGGTTTCTAATGACATGACCCCTATTTCTCTTGGTGTATCTTCTGTTTTGCGGGACTTTGGGGATATGTTTCTAGAAGATGTACCAGCAGGCTTACCTCCATTGCGTGGTATAGAACATCAAGTGGACTTGATTCCTAGCGCCACACTTCCCAACCGTGCACCTTACAGGACTAATCCCGAAGAAACTAAGGAAATTCCGAAGCAAGTACAAGCGTTGCTGGATAAAGGGTACATTCGTGTTTCTCTTAGGCCTTGTGTTGTTCCTGTTATTTTAGTTCCTAAGAAAGATGGTACATGGCGCATGTGTGTTGACTGTAGAGCGATTAATAACATCACTATTCGATATCGTCATCCTATTCCACGCTTAGAGGATATGCTCTATGAATTGAGTGGTGCTGCTGTTTTCTCTAAAATTGACTTGCGTAGTGGTTATCATCAAATTAGGATGAAAGAACGGGATGAATGGAAAACTGCTTTCAAAACAAAATTCGGCTTGTATGAGTGGTTAGTCATGTCGTTTGGTCTTACTAATGCACCTAGTACTTTTATGCGTTTGATGAATCATGTTTTGAGAGAGTTTATTGGTTGTTTTGTGGTTGTTTACTTTGATGATATACTGATATACAGCCACACCAAATCTGAACATTGCACTCATATTAGACAAGTTTTGCAAGTGTTACGTGATAATAAACTGTATGCTAATCTTGAGAAGTGTACATTTGCAAAAGATAAGGTCATATTCCTAGGATTTGTTGTTTCTAAGCATGGAGTAGAGGTAGATCAATCTAAAATTGAATCAATTTAGAATTGGCCTACTCCAATGAATGTAAATCAAGTGCGTAGTTTCCACGCTCTCGCTGGTTTCTATAGGCTCTTTGTGAAATATTTTAGCACCATTGCTGCACCATTAAATGATTTGACAAAGAAAGGTGTTCCTTTTGTATGGGGCACGGCCCAAGACATTGAATTTGATACATTGAAACGTTTGCTTACTTCTGTACCATTGCTTGCATTACCTGATTTTTCGAAGCAATTTGAAGTTGAATGTGATGCTAGTGGTATAGGCATAGGTGGCGTTTTGATGCAAGAGGATCGGCCTATAGCTTATTCTTTTGAGAAATTGACTGGTGCTCGTTTGAATTATTCAATCTATGATAAAGAATTGTATGCACTTGTGAGAGTACTTGAAGTTTGGCAACATTATTTGTGGCCAAAGGAATTCATCATACATTCTGATCATGAAGCATTGAAATACTTGAAAGCTCAATCAAACTTGCATAGAAGATTAGCTAAATGGGTTGAGTTCATTGATCTTTTCCTTACATCATTAATTATAAGAAGGGAAAAGAGAATGTTGTTGCTGATGCTCTATCTAGGAAGAACATGTTATTAACCAATCTTGATGTTAAAATTCCTGGATTAGAGGCTATTTGTGCACTTTATGCAACTGACCATGATTTTGCTGAACCATATCATTTATGTGCTCTTAGAAACGCATGGGATAAGTATCATATACATGATGGATATTTGTTTCGAGCTAACAAACTATGTATTCCAGAATCGTCGTTGCGTTTGTTCTTAGTGCAGGAATCACATGCTGGTGGTTTGATGGGTCACTTTTGGAGTGAGAAGACGTTGCTCATGCTTGCTGATCATTTTTATTGGCCCAAGATGAGGCGTGATGTGTACAGATTTGTGAGCAGATGCATTACTTGCCACAAGTCGAAATCCAAGCTGAAGCCTCACGGTTTGTATACACCTCTCTCTGCACCTACTACTCCATGGGAAGACATTAGTATGGATTTTGTGCTAGGTCTACCTAAAACTCAGAGGTCATGATTCTATATTTGTGGTAGTGGATAGGTTCTCTAAGATGGCTCATTTTATTGTCTGCCACAAAAGCGATGATGCGTCGCATGTTGCTAACCTGTTTTTCAGGGACATCGTGAGATTGCATGGCGTACCAAAGACGATTGTTTCTGACCGTGATGTGAAGTTCATGAGCTACTTTTGGAAGACCTTATGGGGGAAGCTAGGAACGATGTTGTTGTTCAGTACTACATGTCACCCCTAAACAGATGGTCAAACGGAGGTGGTGAATAGAACATTGTCACAGCTTCTAAGGACCATGATTAAAAAGAATCTGCGGGAGTGGGAAGAGTGTTTGCCACATGTTGAGTTCGCTTACAACAGGGTTGTGCATTCAACTACTCAGCTTTGTCCTTTTGAGGTGGTGTATGGCTTCAAGCCATTGACGCCACTTGATATGTTGCCTCTACCATTACATGAGAGAGTTGATATGGAGGTATCAAAACGTGCTAATTATGTGAAGAAAATAGATGAGAAGACTCGAGAGGCTATTGAGAAGAAAGGCAAGAACATTGCTGCTGCAAGGAATCAAGTAAGAAAAGAAGTGTTGTTCGAGCCTGGAGATATGGTTTGGGTGCATCTACGCAAGGACAGATTTCCACTACTTCGCAAGTGCAAGTTGAAGCCACGTGGAGCTAGTCCTTGCAAAGTGCTGGCCAAAATTATTGATAATGCCTACTCAGTTGATATACCTATTGAGGAGTTTGGTGGTGCTAGCAACAGCTTCAACGTTGCTGATTTATCACCATATGTTGGAGAAGACCTTGGAGCATCGAGGTCGACGCCTTTTGAAGGGGGGGGGGAGATGATGAGGACTTCCATACTATTCCATTATCTCCTACTCCTATTCACAATGAAGATGTTGCTGCAAAAACAAATCCAATGAAATCAGGATTGGACCCATTACAAGAGCTCGTGCAAAGCTGATTGAGCAACAGGTGAATTCACTCTTAATTGAACCTGATGTTTTACTTAATGAGAACTTTATACTACCTATGTCTATGCATTTAATGTATATGAATGGTTTTGATCATAAGTATTTTTAATATGTACCTGAAGATTAATTGCTTGGGTTTTTATTTATAATTGCAATATTTAGGCTTTTTTGTACCTGACTATTTATATCCCTGAATATTGTTTTGTACGATTACATTTCAATTCTTATTTGGCCAATGATTCAAAATTGCCCCAAAAGAGTGGCAGACACATTGGTGTCAGATTTTTTCAGGGACGAGTTAGTGAACCTGGGGCGATGTACAAGAAGAATATAGGCTGTGCAATTGTTATTTGGTTCACTTACGCCGTCCCTGTAGAAACTTATGAGGCCTTAATCTTTATTCTACATTCATAGAACTATGATATTCGAATTACCTATTTCATGCATTCATAGTATATAAGAATTACATTTTAGTTTGTCACCGAGCCCGATGATTGAAATTTGCCCCAAAAGAATTCAAGGGGAGACACATGATGGTGTCGTGTTTTAGGGATGGGTTGGTGAACCTGAGGTAGGAATGCACACAAACAATATAGGTTGTGTTGTTGGTACTTTGGTTCCCCAACTCCATCTCTGAAACAAATTATGAGGCCCTAGATTTATTCTCATATGGAACTACATATATGATCCTTGAATTGTTTCTGATCTTTTAATGATTGGTATGATGCATATGTACATGAATGGTTTTGATCATAAGTATTTTTAACATGCACCTGAAGATTAATTGTTTGTTTTTTTTATTTATAATTACAATATTTATGCATGTTTTTGTACCTGACTATGTATATCCCTGAATAATGATTTGTACGATTACATTTCAATTTCTTATTGTGGCCAATGATTCAAATTTGTCCCAAAAGAGAGGCAGACACATTGGTGTCAGATTTTTTCAGGGATGAGTTAGTGAACCTGGGGCGATGTACAACAACATTACATGTTGTGCAATTGTTACTTGGTTCGCTGACTCCATCCCTGAACAAACTTATGAGGCCACAATCTTTATCCTACATTCACTCTAATGCAATTATTTGTCATTGTGTTGATATGAAATGATATATGAACCGATAAAACTACTGCTGAGATGCTTTATCTTTGATATCCACGGATATATTGTCTTACATATACATGTTGTCAATTCTTGAGTTGTAATACAATTCAATCATATGTATGAGTTCTAAGTTATGTTCTTAAAAATCAACAGGAGGATGATGATGAAGTGGACGATAGCAAGGTATCCAGGGACAACAAGAGTCTTTACGTACTGAGGCGGTTACGGTGTGGGCTAATCCGTTTCCACCTTAGGGGGAGACTGTTTTGCCCATTCTGTGGCAGAGCAATCAATGTGGAGCTCAACAGCATTATCCAGCATGCGGAGGGCGTTGGCAGAGGCGGAGGCAGAAGCCATAGGCCGATTACCTTGGCGCGGCACGCAGCCTACGGCAAATTCCTCTGAAAGTGTGTCAGGACTGGCCTGTATCCCATCGACTAGGTTGTCGCTGCCTCTTGCTGATAAACCCCTGCCCTGCTAGGCGTCTCCGTGTCCTGGCCTCCTACTGCAGCCCCTGCTTTTATTTTGTTCTAGTAAATTATTACCTGTGTGTGGCATGTAAGACAATATATCCGTGGTGTCTCTGGTGAACCTTCTATATTAATCTACTCCTTTATATGGAGTGCCTTAAAGTTTCTAGTGTTCAATTATATTTACTGATCATGCTCATGCACACTACAAAATATTTGTAGTGCTCGATTATATTATAATTGTCAAGAAATACATCAACAAGTTAAATTGGTCGAAATTTTGTATTGAAGTAACTAAATGTATCACACACATAATAAACTAGAAACTAAAATCTAGTTCAAACACATAATGTATCACCACCACTTGTTGTCGTCCTTGACTTGCTTCCCCTTCAACCGCTTGATGTCGCCACCGTCCCAAGATCCCTGCTTGTCCTGAAACCGCTTTATGTCCTCCTCGCGCTTCTTCTCCTGGGCTAGCTTGCAACCAGGGCATAACTCTCTCGCAAAAAACCCCGACTTAACCATCCCATCTTTCATGGTAATGAGCTTACTATACAACTCGTATGCCATGTAGGCGTCTCTGGCTGCATACTCGAGAATTGGTGCAGGTGTAACCACGACGACGACAAGCTCGGATTCTAGAGGAGGAAAACAGAACCGAGCATGGTCGACAAGGTGATAGATCTCACCGGGAACCAATTCTCGTCCCCGCACCGTGCCATGGGTGCATCCACGGTGAGGGCGAGCTCCGACACGGGATGGGGAGGAGAGCGGGGCCGAGCAGCTTCTTCACGTCCCAGCTCTACGCCATGGCTACAACCACAGATTGCCGTTCTGGGGAAGAAGACGCGTAATGGATGCAGGCGCCAACACTGCAAGCCTACAAGGAGTAGAGCTGGGCCGAGCAGGTTCGTCCACGTCCCAGCTCCGCGCCGTGGCTGTGACGCCCCACAGATTGATGCTCCGGGGAAGAAGAAGACGCGTAATGGATGCAGGCGCCAACGCTGCAAGCCTAATTGACACCTAAGCGACGAGAGCGACGACAGTGACATAACAGCGAGAGCAGACAGGGGGGCCAACTTGACAGCCGTTGGCCTGATTTTTTTTATGGAAACGTAAAGTTGAATTCGTGTTGAAAAAGACCCTCTGAGTATTTAGCACGCCAACTGTAGTCATCGCGGCTGATATTAGGGAACTCGGGTACCGCGTTGCTTGGCCACCCCAACTTTCGGGCCGCAAAATGATATTCTCGTGCCACGAACAATCGTCTCTGACCGCGACGTCAAATTCATGAGCTACTTATGGAAGACCCTCATGGCCAAGCTCGGCGTCAAGCTCCTCTTTTCATCCGCGTCGCATCCTCAAACCGATGGACAAGCCAAGGTTGTCAACCGAAGCCTCGGAACCCTTCTACGTGTGTTGATCAAGAAAAACTTGAAGGATTGGGAGGAATGCATTCCCCACGCCGAGTTAGCCTACAACCGAGCAAAGCACTCAACAACCAAGATGAGTCCATTCATGATCGTCTATGGTTTCGAGCCCCTCACCACGCTCGACATCCTACCACTACCTCTCCATGAGCGCACGAACATGGACGTCAAGAAGCGTGCACAAGCTATGAAGACGCTTCATGAAGAAACAAGAGCTACTATCGAACAACAAGTCCTTGGCCAAGCTTCAAGGTTAAACAAGGACAAGAAGGAGATGATCTTTGAAGAAGGTGACCTTGTGTGGATACACCTAAGCAAAGACCACTTCCCCAAGGAACGTGACTCCAAGCTCAAGCCAAGAGGAGATGGTCCCTTCAAGGTCATCAAAAGAATCAACAACAACGCCTACATCATCAACATACCGACCTCCAAGTACCTTGCAAGAAATACATTCAATGTCAAGGATCTCTCACCCTACCATGGAGATGTTCAAGATGACAACCATGAAGAGTTGAGGACAAATCTTTTTGATATGGGGTAGCCCAATCTTCTCAGTAAGCGGATGTCAGTGATGATGGTGGATGATAGATAACTAGCCTGTAGCTATGAACTCTCCCGCTCGATCCCTGATGCCAATGCAACAGCTCTTGAACATTGTAGGATATTCACAACACCACACTCTTGTGCACGCAGCCGTGACCACGAACGGTAGTATGCAATCTACTAATTCCCAATTGGACAACAGATCACACTCAATTATAGTTGGTAGATTCGAACATAGGGTAATTCCAGAGGTTCTATGAAAGAAACAACTCCAAAATAGTTTTAACGTGGTCTTACCTAAACTAGAGGGCGTTCCCAGGCTTATATGGCCGCCGGAACGTCCGAAAAACGTGAAACGAAAACGTGTCGGATATAGTTAGATCCGGTCTAGGTGGGCCGGATTATCCGGGGGGGGGGGGGGGGTTTCCGTGCGAAATATCCGGTCAAATGTCCGCCCCGACACAGAACGTCACGCCAAAGTCCTTAGCAGAATCTCCAAAGCAGGGCCGGATTATCTGGGGTGTGGGGGCCGGATTATCAGGAGTCTTTTTAGACGTGGAAGTACTCATTGGAAAGATTTTGGAATTATCTATCCAACAAGTGCTTATTTGCTTGATTTGGAGTTCGTATGAGGAATCCACGTCCGTTTCAATTTCAGGACTTCTGTCTGTCCGAATTGAACGTTTCTTCTCTTTGATAATGTCCCTTGCTTGTATTGCGCCTTCCTCCCACTCCTCCCCCGCGCATCCTTGGGGGACCATCATGTTGGGCTTCTCTTGTAGCCCTTCTCCTCCTCGCGCCATGCTTGTTTCTCCAACGAACCTGATCATACATAAATGCATAGACTTAGGTAGTATAAAGTTCTCATCAATCAAAGTACCAGATTCGTTTAGGAGTAAATTCACCTGTTGTTCAAGTAGCTTAGCACGAGCTCTTGTAATAGGTCCAATTCTAATGTCATTGGACTGATCCTTTCTTGCAACATTTGTAGCATCTTCAGTAGTCATTGGGGTAGGTGTAATTGTAGGGATGTCCTCATCATCTCCCCCCCTTCAAAAGGCGTCGACCTCGGCGCTCCAAGGTCTTCTCCAGCATATGGTGACAAATCAGCAACATTGAAACTGTTGCTAACTCCACCAAACTCCTCAATAGGTATATCAACCGAGTAGGCGTTATCATTAATCTTGGCTAACACCTTGTAAGGACCAGCACCACGTGGCTTCAATTTTGACTTTCGAAGTAGTGGGAACCTATCCTTGCGTAGATGCACCCAAACCATATCTCCAGGCTCGAACAACACTTCTTTCCTTGCTTGATTCCTTGCAGTAGCAATGTTCTTGCCTTTCTTATCAATAGCCTCTCGAGTCTTCTCATGTATTTTCTTCACATAATCAGCACGTTTTGATGCCTTCATATCAACTCTCTCATGTAATGGCAGAGGCAACATATCAAGTGGCATCAATGGCTTGAAACCATACACCACTTCAAAAGGACAAAGCTGAGTAGTTGAATGCACCGCCCTGTTGTAAGCAAACTCAACATGTGGCAAACACTCTTCCCACTCCCGCAGATTCTTTTTAATCATGGTCCTTAGCAGCTGTGACAATGTTCGATTCACCACCTCCGTTTGACCATTTGTTTGGGGATGACATGTAGTATTGAATAGCAGCTTCGTTCCTAGCTTCCCCCATAAGGTCTTCCAAAAGTAGCTCATGAACTTCACATCACTGTCAGAAACAATCATCTTCGGTACTCCATATAATCTCACGATGTCCCTGAAAAACAGGTTAGCAACATGCGACGCATCGTCGCTTTTGTGGCAGGAAATAAAATGAGCCATCTTAGAGAACCTATCCAGTACCACAAATATAGAATTATGACCTCTCTGAGTTTTAGGTAGACCTAGCACAAAGTCCATACTAATGTCTTCCCATGGAGTAGTCGGTGCAAAGAGAGGTGTATACAAACGGTGAGGCTTCAGCTTAGATTTCGACTTGTGGCATGTAATACATCGGCTCACAAATCTGTACACATCACGCCTCATCTTGGGCCAATAAAAGTGATCAGCAAGCATGAGCAACGTCTTCTCACACCCAAAGTGACCCATCAAACCACCAGCATGTGATTCCTACACTAAGAACAAACGCAACGACGATTCTGGAATACATAGTTTGTTAGCTCGAAACAATAGCCATCATGGATATGATACTTATCCAATGCGTTTCTAATAGCACACAAACGATATGGTTCAGCAAAATCATGGTCAGTTGCATAAAGTGCACACATAGATTCTAATCCAGGAATTTTAACATCAAGATTGGTTAATAGCATGTTCTTCCTAGATAGAGCATCAGCAACAACATTCTCTTTTCCCTTCTTATAATTAATGATGTAAGGAAAAGACTCAATGAACTCAACCCATTTAGCTAATCTTCTATGCAAATTTGATTGAGCTTTCAAGTATTTCAATGCTTCATGATCAGAATGTATGATGAATTCCTTTTGCCACAAATAATGTTGCCAAACCTCAAGTACTCTAACATGTGCATACAATTCTTTATCGTAGATAGAATAATTCAAACGAGCACCAGTCAATTTCTTAGAAAAATAAGCTATAAGCTGACCCTCTTGCATCAAAACGCCACCTATGCCTATACCACTAGCATCACATTCAACTTAAAATTGCTTCGAAAAATCAGGTAATGCAAGTAATGGTGCAGAAGTAAGCAAACGTTTTAATGTATCAAATGCAATGTCTTGGGCCGTGCCCCATACAAAAGGGACAACTTTCTTTGTCAAATCATTCAAAGGTACAGCAATGGTGCTAAAATCTTTCACAAAGCGCCTATAGAAACCAGCAAATCCGTGGAAACTACGCACTTGACTTACATTCACGGGAGTAGGCCAATTCTGAATTGATTCAATTTTAGATTGATCTACCTCTACCCCATTCTTAGATACAACAAATACTAGGAATATGACCTTATGTTTTGCAAATGTGCACTTCTCAAGATTAGCATACAATTTATTATCACGCAACACTTGCAAAACTTGTCGAATATGAGTGCAATGTTTAGTTTCGTTGTGGCTGTAATAAGTATATCATCAAAGTAAACAACCACAAAACGACCAATAAACTCTCTCAAAACACGATTCATCAAACGCATGAAAGTACTAGGTGCATTAGTAAGACCAAACGGCATAACTAACCACTCATACAAACCGAATATAGTTTTGAAAACAGTTTTCCATTCATCCCCTTGTTTCATCCTAATTTGATGATAACCACTACGCAAGTCAATTTTAGAGAAAACATCAGCACCACTCAATTCATCTAGCATATGCTCTAAGCGTGGAATAGGATGACGATATCGAATAGTGATGTTCTTAATCGCTCTACAATCAACACACATGCGCCATCTACCATCTTTCTTAGGAACCAAAATAACAGGCACAACACAAGGGCTAAGAGAAACATAAATATACCCTTTATCCAGCAACGCTTGTACTTGCTTTTGAATTTCCTTAGTTTCTTCGGGATTAGTCATGTAAGGTGCACGGTTGGGAAGTGTGGCGCCAGGAATCAGGTCCACTTGATGTTCTATACCACGCAATGGAGGTAAACCTGCGGGTACGTCTTCTAGAAACACGTACCCAAAGTCCTGGAAAACAGAAGAGACACCAAGAGAAATAGGGGTCATGTCGTTATAAACCAATACCTCGCCCTTATACATGAGCACAAGTGGCATGTCTGTAGGGTCCTCACGAAACTCTCTCATATCCTCCTTGGTGGCTAGTATCAATATCCCAGGAACTCTCTCACTTCTCCTTATATCACTCAATTTGGGCTCAATTACATCAGGAACAGATGTTACACAGTCTCGCCGAGTGGTAGTATCTTCCTTCAAGTTCACCTCTATCTTCTGGCGAGAATCATTCACAATATCTTGTGGTGTCATTGGCTGCATAGTAATCGTCTTTCCTTTGAATTCCAAGTGATATGTATTGGCTCAGCCATTGTGTTGCACAAGGCGATCATAGAGCCAAGGCCGAGCCAATAGTAGGTGACAAACAGTCATAGGAACCACATCAAAATCAATAGAATCTTTGTATGGCCCTATTTGAAAATTCACACGTACCATATGGTTTACCTTCATCTCACCATTGTTGCTCAACCATTGTATGTAGTATGGCTTGGGATGAGGTAAGTATGTCAAATTCAGTTTGGCACATAGTTCCTTACTTGCAAGATTTCTGCAGCTACCTGCATCAATAATGACCTTGCAAGCTTTATTTGGTCCAACTAGAGCTTTTGTTTGGAACAAGTTGCAACGCTGGGATTCCTCAACCGGTTGCACACTAAGTACACGTGAAGACACGACAATAGTTGGTGCATGCTCAGCATATGCATCAGCACCATCCTCGCCATCATCAATATCATCGTCAGAAGCTTCATCTCCACTCTCTACTTCTCCTTGTTTGTTGACAAACATAACCTTGTTGTTTGGACAATGTTTCTTGTAGTGACCTCTACCTCCACAAGTATGGCACACCACATCACGAGTACGTGACGTAGACATGTTGGAACCCGAGCTAGCAACAGGAGCAGCGGGTTTCCGAGCATTAGAACCAAACGAAGGTGTACTTGCTAGTTTGGCCGATGGAGTAAAAGGAGAAGCAGCTGGTGGCGTGACTGTAGGAGGTGTAGACCTGGCCGAAAATCTGCTGGAGGACGGAAAACGAGCACGTGACTTTGCCTCTTCTGCCAACTGGGATTCGGCCTCTCTAGCTTGATACAACAACTCATTCATGGTCTCATACTTGTGATGACGAACAATGCTCTTGATCAGTAACTTCAAATTGTTTAGGAATCGCTGCATAGTCATCTCAATGGACTCACGAATTCTAGCACACTGCATAAGCATCTCCATCTCCATGTAGTACTCATCAACTGTCATGGTCATCAACTGTCATGGTGCCTTGCTTCAATTGCGTCAATTATCAAAAACTGATCGCAAGTAGTTGGTTGGTACGAAACGAGCTTTCATGATTTGCTTCATCTCGCGCCAATCCATCACAGGAAGTTCATTGTCCTCCCTTCTATGTTGCACAAGAGCATCCCACCAACGCAAAGCATAACCATCAAATTCAGATGCTGCAAGCTTGACCTTCTTGTCTTCTGGATAGTCAAATAAGCGCCAGAGTTTCTCAATCTTCAACTCCCATGTGAGGTACTCTTTAGGATCAATGGAACCATCAAACATGGGAATCGAGAATTTTGGCTTGCCCAAACCATCATCAGCAGCTTGGTTGGCCACACGTTGAGCACGCCCAAGAGGGGCAAAACCACGGCCATGAGCAGGTGCATGGATAGGGGGAATAGCACGTCCCCTGCCAACATGTGGAGCAGCATCAACAGCGCTACCCTCATCAAAGTCATCAAAGGCATCATCATGTTGAGGATCTTCCCTTCTATGTAAGGCGGCTGTCAAACCCTCAATGGAACGTTGCAAAGTGGTGACATTGACATTGAGCGTAGCCACTTACGTTTGGATAGTATCAACCGTCCCAACATGCTGATCCAATCTCATATTCATATCTTGGAGATTCTTGTCAATGGCATCTATCGTGTTAGTAAACACATGTGTCAAGTGGGACTTCAAAGCCTCATATTCACGCCAATTAACATGCTCCTCACCCTTCTTTTTATGCATCACAACATCATCATCACTAGAAGACATGATTAGTAGGTTAGTGCAAAAATCAAAATCTGTATGGTGGAAACTCTCACAACTCACTCACAACTAATAAGAAAGGAGATCTTACCATTCCAAAGTGAATAGAGATGCTCTACTAAACGAAATCAAAGACTGATGCACTTGATGTAATGAAGTGAATATCAAAGGTATAGAGAACGATCGCAGGGCACACAGGTTATGTAAGGTGGAGCTATAGCTATGGTACCCTATCTACATGGCAAACAAGTCCTAGTGCTGATCATACAAATACCCAAGAAACACACACACTGGAGATAAACATGGCAAAGCAACTTATGAAAAGGAATATTGCAATGCACAAGAGAGACGTTAGTAATAGCTCAAATAGAACATCCACAAGATTTATCAATCTACTAGTGCTATTATAAAACTAGTCCTCCAATCAACCTTGATATCTCCCTTTTGTTGTTTACTTTTGTATCTCTTTTTTTAACAACTTTTTTTTTCTTCTTTCTCTTTTTTTTGATTTTTCAACTATCTGACACAATGCAATACGTGATGCAACAATTTTAAGCAATTAGGGACCGGATATTCCGGTTTTGTCAGGGGCCGGATAATCCGGTCTACCTGGACGAAAAAAATTGCACTTCAAACCCTAATGAGCAGCCTGTCGGAGCAAAGCAACTAGTCTCATGGGTACGTTCCTAGGCACGGATGTTGTAGATAGGCTATGTCTATGGTATGCAAACAAAGGTACGCTATGTAGACTCAGACAAACGAGGAAAACTTGTAGAACACGGTGATGGTTGACACGGCGGAAAACAAGATCAAACCCTAAACCTAGACACAAACGAAAAAACTAGACTCCTACGAGGAAAAACCTGCAGATCGGATCTATGAGAAGATACAATCATCAACTAAAACTCGAAAACGATGCAATCGAGTCTATGGAAAATCTTTTTGTAAGGCTTTTCTGTATAGGACGAAAAACACTCTCTGATATATGGATGGATTTGTGGATGCTTATCGAGGCAACACTGGAAATCTGATACCAATATGATATGGGGTGGCCCAATCTTCTCAGTAAGCGGATGGCGGTGATGATGGTGGATGATAGATAACTAGCCTGTAGCTATGAACTCTCTCGCTCGATCCCTGATGCCAATGCAATAGCTCTCGAACCTTGTAGGATATTCACAACACCACACTCTTGCGCATGCAGCCGTGACCACGAATGGTAGTATGCAATCTACTAATTCCCAATGGAACAACAGATCACACTCAATTATAGTTGGTAGATTCGAACACAGGGTAATTCCAGAGGTTCTATGAAAGAAACAACTCCAAAATAGTTTTAACGTGGTCTGACCTAAACTAGAGGGCATTCCCAGGCTTATCTGGCCGCCGGAACGTCCGAAAAACGCGAAACGAAAACGTGTCGGATACAGTAAGATCCGGTCTAGGTGGGACGGATTATCCGAGGGGCGGATTTTCTGGGGGAAAAGTCCGGTCAAATATCCGCCCCGACACAAAACGTCACGCCGAAGTCCTTAGGAGAATCTCCAAAGCAGGGCCAGATTATCCGGGGGTGTGGGGGCTGGATTATCTGGGTTTTTTAGACGTGGAAGTACTCATTGGAAAGATCTTGGAATTATCTATCCAACAAGTGCGTATTTGCTTGATTTGGAGTTCGTATGAGGAATCCACGTCCGTTTCAATTTCAGGACTTCTGTCTGTCCGAATTGAACGTTTATTCTCTTTGATGATCTCCCTTGCTTGTACTGCGCCTTCCTCCCGCTCCTCCCTTGTGCATCGTTGTGCGACCATCATGTTGGGCTTCTCTTGTAGCCCTTCTCCTCCTCGCGCCATGCTTGTTTCTCCAACGAACCTGATCATACATAAATGCATAGACTTAGGCATCAATCAAAGTACCAGATTCGTTTAGGAGTAAATTCACCTGTTGTTCAAGTAGCTTAGCACGAGATCTTGTAATAGGTCCAATTCTAATCACATTGGACTGATCCTTTCTTGCAACAGTTGTAGCATCTTCAGTAGTCATTGGGGTAGGTGTAATTGTAGAGATGTCCTCATCACTTTTCCAAGGGGGGAGCTGATGCGGCCCGTCCTACGGACGCTCCTACATCTACACCACCGGGTCCCCCAAGTGGACCCATGACTCGTGCTCGACCCAAACTCGTACAAGCTAAGGTGAACTCGCTCCTTGCCTCGTGCCAATTTGATACATCCTTGGATGGTGTGCTACTTCATGCAACTACTCTATGCATCATTAGGTACGAAGCACCCCAGGATGGAGAACAAGGAGCAGATCGTGAAGCAGAAGACGCTGGAGATACTCAGACCAGAGTCTCCGGTCTGCGCACACCAGAGTCTCCGGCCCACCAAATCTCCGGCCTAAAGACACCAGAGTCTCCGGCCCCACCTCCGGTCTGACCCCTACACCGGGCCCTGGGACAATCTGAATGCCCCTTCGGAGGCTGGTCCGGAGACTGACCGGAATCTCCGGCCTAGACCGGAGTCTCCTGTCCCCCACACCGGAGTCTCCGGTCCGACCGTCGCCAGGCATGAAAAGGCCTTTGGGACTGCGGCCCATGTACCCCTTAGTCCGTCCAGAACTTGTCTTTTATTCCTAAAGTACTCCTGTTTAAGTGGCTGGCCTATATATAGTCCCCCACCTCCATTGTAAACCCTCCGCATGATACTGGAATTAGTGGAGACCCCTTTGTGGATCTATCTAATTCTTGCCTCATGCTCCTTGACCAGGGAGCACCAATATCCCCAAACCTCGTTGGAGTTTGCATCGTGCCTCCGCGTTGTACAAGGCCTAGGCATCGGAGTCCCTTTGCCTAGACGTCAAGATCTCACCGAGTCTCCCATCTCACCGTGCTGGTTTGAGAGAGAGTCCTCTGCCCAACGCCGATCCTAGGGATTGCGCCGGACCGGTTACCACCGGTGTGAGCTATTGGTGTGTATCGTGGTTTTGTGTGTCTGTGTTCATCGCGTTCTTCGTGCGTGCGTTTGTCGCATTCAGCCTCCCCTCCTCTCCCCGCTCTCCATCCTCGATTTGAAAGGGAATCGTCAAATATCGGGCCACCCTAGAGGTTTGCCCTCAACAGAAACGAAAGTACCTGATAATTTAGTTGGCGTGCACGAGCTCTTGTGAGAGGTCCTTGGAATTGTGGAACGTGAGGAAGTGTGGCTGTAGGTGCAACGGTTGTATCAACCGTAGGGATATCCTCATCACCGTGTGTGATCTATAAAATAAAATAAAGCAATATAGCAACCGAAAAAAGCAAAAAAAAAGAGCTATATAAAATAAAAATAAAAATTGTGAAAAAGGAGAATTGAGCAAGAGACCTAGGATATCTTTGCACCAGTAGATTGAGCAATCTTGTGCCTGTTTACTTTGAGCTTTGCTAGTGTCTCTCGAGAGTAGTGCAACACCCTTCATCGTTGCATTGCCACGTTTTTCTCCACGTGTGTGTTTCTTGGGGTTTTGTACGATTAGCACTAGGACTTGTTTGCGGTGTAGATAGGATACCATACCTATAGCTCCACCATAAATAACCCGTGTGCCCTGCGATCATTCTCTATACCTTTGATATTCACTTCATCACATCTTGATTTCGAATTGGTAAGCATCACTATTCACTTTGGAATGGTAAGATCTGCTTTCTTGTCAGTTTTGAGTGAGTTATAAGAGTTCCACCACCAGATTTTGTTTTGTGCACTAATGTACTAATCATGTCTTCCAGTAGTGTTGATGTGATGTAGAAAATGGAGGCCAATGATGTTTCAGATAATGTGGCGACCTATAGGTACAAATTCTTCCACAATTGGAGTTGTAGAGGAACTTTTTGGAAGGAAGAACGCGGTATTTTTGATGGTGACAGTCTTTTCCACCTTAGTGTGATGATTGGTGAGCGATGTGCTTCCATTACCATTGAACTCTACTATTAATTTGATCAGCGTTGAAGTTGTACAAAAGTTGCAGCTACCCACATGTGCCTGTGCGGTGCCATATCTCTTGCATTCATCATATGGCACATTGCTGATTTCACACACCGTTGATGTTCGTATGACTTTTAAAGAGCATACTAAGATTATGCGCTGTGATGTATCTCCTATACCACTTGATTCTTGTCACATACTATTGGGAGAACCTTGGAGCAGAAGGTTTAACACTCAAATATGTCCTGTTGTTGGAAGGATTTCATTCAAATGGAACATGAAGAGGCGTGCTATGCTCAGGATTTCAGCCGACAAATTTCATGAGTATCATCTTCTTCGCAAGGAAAGGACAAAAGAGTTCAGTTTGTCTACTAAGTACAAGGTCATGATGATTGGTGAGAATTCTATTATTTGTCATCTTGAACACGGTGTGCATTACAGCTCATGTGAGAATGAGAGCCACATAGCCAAGCTGAGTGAGAGTGTTATCAAAAGTGAGCTGTGTGATTCCACTAAACGTGAGGTTGAGAGCATCCATTCTAAGAGTATGAGAGAAAAAGAAAACATCAGTGCAGTAGATGCTAATACATGTGAGGATATTTCTACTAATGTAATCATCTCTACTCCTGGTATTGTTTCTTGTGCTATGCAAGTTGCTTTTGAAGAAAGGGAGCAATCTATTTTAGAACCTGCATTGTCAAATTGTGCATTGTCACTTGCGGAGGATGTTTTAGTAGCTACTACAACTGAGGAGATTGTTGATGACATTGGTACTGATTTGAAGCTCCAGCCAACATGTGCGACATATTGTGAGTCTATTCCTTTACTGAAGCCTCCTTGAGATTTGCCTTACACTACTGTTTCAGCACCATGTGATAGTTTACCAAATTGAAATTTTGATCATGTGGTAGTAATAACACATAAGGAAATACTTGCTAGAATACCACCTACTGATATTGTGTATTCTATCATGCTAAAAAGACTTGTGTGTATGAGTTGTGCTATGGACAAGATTTCTGAAATTTCATGTCTAAATTCTAGCACATATTCTCCTTGTTTCACTTTCAATCTAATTGGTGAATATAGCATGGATGAAAATTTTCTTGTGGATCACATATGCATTACTTGTGATAGAATCGCTGAACCGAAACAAGCTATTTTCAGCCATATATGCAATGTGTCACAAAATGTTTGCTATGGGACAATAATTCATGTTCGAGATATTATGGAAATACAGCCTGGTCCAGTTGATATATTGCAACCAACACAGGTAATTTTACCTATGTTGGATTGTTCTACTCTTGCTAGAATAGGACCCAAGTTTTCATATTCATTGTGTTTGTCCCAAAAGTCTTTGTCTAGTTTTCTTACTACTTTAGACTTTCTTGATATTTGCAAATTGAGTTGCATCTTACATACTGGACAACATGATCATGTTCATAATAATCAGACTAGTGAAGTTGAAACACGGCATGATTCAATTTGGTCTTCAGACATATTGAATTGGTTTGATCTTGTTCACCAATTTGATCATAGATCTTCTTTGAGAAAACTGAATTTAATATTGAAGAACAAGACTATCTATTTAGTTGTTTTTCACCATGATCATGATTCTTTGTACTTCACTTATACCTGCAATTTAAGTTGCTTGATGTATACTGGACATACTTTTCATGTGAGCAACAATAATACAACATGTTATATATACATATACTTTGCGTACACGTTGTTCTTTTTGTTTCTCCCACTTTCAGCTTACCTAAAGCCAAGGACGGCTTTTCATGAAGAAAGGGAGGATGATGAGGATATATACAGGAATTATGATGATTCTGACTGCTTGAACTGGAAGGAAATATTGAGTCAAATCAATAATGACTATCAGGTGAATTCATTCCTAGTTGACCATGATGCTTTCATTTATAAGAACTTTATACTACCTAAGTCTATGCATTTATGTATGATCAGGTTCGTTGGAGAAACAAGCATGGCGCGAGGAGGAGAAGGGCTACAAGAGGAGCTCGGCATGATGATCGCCTGAGGATGCACGAGGGAAGAGCGGGAGGAAGGCGCAAGAGAAGATCATCAAAATGAAGGCGAGCGGGAGTTAGAAGGCGACCAAGAAGGAAGGTTCAATTCGAACAGACAGAAGTTCTGAAATTGAATCGGACGTGGTTTCCACATACCAACTCGGAATTAAGCAAATAAGTACTTGTTGGAAAGATAATTCTGAGGTATTTCCATCGGGTACTTGCACGTCTCCCAGTTTGTTACGAGCTGTGCGCAGCAACCAAAACAAGTCGACATACGTTTTCTGTCAGTTTACAAATAGAGTCCTTTTAAGTTAGGAAGGTTAGAGATATGTTTGGTTTTGACCCCAACTCTATGTTGGACGTCCAACAGCCTTTATATAGGACTGTAAATCATGCTTTTTAGGGTTTATACCACGTTAAAATATTTTGGAGTTGATTCTTTCATAGAACCTCTGAAATTACCCTGTGTTCAGATTCTACAACTATAATTGAGTGTGATCTGTTATTCCATTGGGAATTAGTAGATTGCATACTACCATTCGTGGTCATGGCTGCGTGCGCCAGAACGTGGTGTTGTGAATATCCTACAAGGTTCGAGATCTGTTGCACTAGCATCAAGGTTCGAGCGGGATAGATCATAGCTACGCACTAGTTATCTATCATCCACCATCGACAAGTGCTTGTTGAGAAGATCGGGCCACCCCATATCACCTAATCAACCTCACCAACCGAGGAATGAGCCTCCTCTTCATCATCAACCGCGTCATGAGGCTCCCCATCCTCATCACCCTCATGAGGCCCTTGTGCCCCAATGTCGTCAACAGCCGCGTCAAGAGCAAGAGCAAGCTCCACAACAACAACATCAAGAGCAAGCTCTTCAACAATGATGCAGCCCGTCCTATGGACGCTCCTACATCTACACCAACAAGTCCCCCAAGTGGACCCATGACTCGTGCCCGAGCTAAACTCCTACAAGCTAAGGTGAACTCGCTCCTCTCCTCATGCCAATTTGATACATCCTTGGATGGTGTGCTACTTTAGGCAACTACTCTATGCATCATCAGATACGAAGCCTCGACACATACCCAAGCACCCAAGGATGGAGAACAAGGAGCAGAGCGTGAAGCAGAAGCCGCTGGAGCTGCTCAGACCCGAGTCTCCGGTCTGCGCACACCGGAGTCTTCGGCCGGCCAAAGTCTCCGGTCTGAAGACCCCAGAGACTCCGGCCCACTCTCCGGTCTGACCCCCTGCCCCTGGCCATGGGACAATCTGAAGGCCCCTCCGGAGGCTGGTCCGAAAGCTACACTGGATTCTCCGGCCTGCACACCGGAGTCTCCAGTCCGAGCGAGTCCAGGCATGAAAAGGCCTTTGGGCCTTCGGCCCATGTACCGCTTAGTCCATCCAGAACTTGTCTTTTATTCCTAAAGTACCCCTGTTTAAGTGGATGGCCTATATATAGTCCCCCACCTCCTTTGTAAACCCAAGGCATGATATTGGAATTAGTAGAAACCCCTGTGTGGATCTATCTAGTTCTTGCCTCATTGTTGAGGGCAAACCTCTAGGGTGGCCTGATCTTTCACGATTCCCTCTCAAATCGAGGATGGAGTGCGGGGAGAGGAGGGAAGGATGAACACGACGAACACACGCACGTAGAACGCGAAGAACACACACACACAAAACCACGATACACACCAATAGCTCACGCCGGCGGTAACCGGTCCGGCGCAAACCCTAGGATCGGCATCGGGCGGAGGACTCTCTCTCGAACCGGCACGGCGAGATGGGAGACTCGGTGAGGTCTTGACGTCTAGGAAAAGGGACACCGATGCCTAGGCCTTGTACAACGCAGAGGCACGATGCAAACTCCAACGAGGTTTGGGGATATTGGTGCTCCTTAGTCAAGGAGCATGAGGCAAGAATTAGATAGATCCACAAAGGGGTTTCCACTAATTCCAATATCATGCCTAGGGTTTACAATAGAGGTGGGGGACTATATATAGGTCAGCCACACAGTCAGGGGTACTTTAGGAATAAAAGACAAGTTCTGGACGGACTAAGGGGTACATGGGCCGAAGGCCCAAAGGCCTTTTACATGCCTGGCGACGGTCGGTCCGGAGACTCCGGTGTGGTGGTCCGGAGAATCCGGTCGGTCTCCGGACCAGCCTCCGGAGGGGCAGTCAGATTAACCCCGAGCTCGATTCTGGGGGCAGACCGGAGGTGGGGCCGGAGACTTTGGTGGACCGGAGACTCCGGTCTGAGCAGCTCCAGTGGCTCCTGCTTCATGCTCTGCTCCTTGTTCTCCATCCTTGGGTGCTTGGGGATGTGTCAAAGCTTCATACCTGATGATGCATAGGGTAGTTGCATGAAGTAGCATGCCATCCAAGGAGGTATCAAATTGGCATGAGGAAAGGAGCGAGTTCACCTTAGCTTGTAGGAGTTTGGCTTGGGCACGAGTCATGGGTCCACTTGGGGGACTTGTTCGTGTAGATGTAGGAGCGTACGTAGGACGGGCTGCATCACTCATGCTCCTTTACCAAGGAGCACCAATATCCCCAAACCTCGTTGGAGTTTGCATCGTGCCTCCGTGTTGTACAAGGCGTAGGCATCGGAGTCCCTTTGCCTAGACGTCAAGACCTCACCGAGTCTCCCCTCTCGCCGTGTCGGTTGGAGAGAGAGTCCTCCGCCCGACGCTGATCCTAGGGATTGCACCGAACCGGTCACCGTCGGCATGAGATATTGGTGTGTATCGTGGTTTTGCGTGTGTGTGTTCATCGCGTTCTTCGTGCGTGCGTTCGTCGTGTTCATCCTCCCCTCCTCTCCCCGCACTCCATCCTCGATTTGAAAGGGAATCGTGAAAGATCGGGCCACCCTAGAGGTTTTCCCTCAACATATTGGTATCAAGAGCTTCGTTGCTCACGAATTCCCCCACAAAATTTTCTTCTATCCACCAAAAAATTCGAAAATCCCCAAAAAAGAGCCCCAAATTTGCCTTTGGATTGATCTCTTGATTTGGAGTGTTATTTGTGGTTTTGATCCGACCAAACCTTGTCTTAGGAGTTGGTCCAGCTTTATCCTGCGTTTTCCCATCCCAATTTGGCCAAATTTTCACGGATTTAAGGCCCCAAGGCATAGATTTCCGCTAAAGAACACGAGCAGTTCGCGATCTGACTCCAGACCGGAGTGTCCAGCCTGCACACCAGAGTCTCCGGCTACCCACACCGGAGTTTCCAGCCAGAAACCCCGGAGTCTCCGGCCCTGACACCTGATCTTGCTAGTTTTGCCTCGTCTACTAACAACAAGCTTCCGCATCAACAAACCCCGAGCTGATCGACACCACGGCCCACAAACATCATCCCGCACCACCGACAGCAAGTTCATCATCACCTACGAAGGTATAACTTGGGTCACCTTGTTAACCCCTATCTTCCATTGTGTGTACCTATCCCATGAGAGTGGCTCATTTTGTGTTTGCTTGAGCATTGTGCATTTGTCCTTGGATAGTGAGAGTGCAAGAGCAATATCAAGTGTGACTAGCTAGCATCAAGGGAGAGCAAAAAAGAGATACAAAAGAAAGAAAAATCAAAAGAAAAATAGTCTCCCGTGGCAAAAGAGAGTCTCAAAGCTTGTAAGCAAGAGAGAAAGAAGAGCGCCCAAGGCAAGTGCACAAATCCATTGCTCATTTTTCTTCTTTGCAAACGAGCCACGATCTCTTCTGGCATTGGCATGACAACAAGCTTAGTCTTCGTTAGGACATTTTGTTAGCTCATTTTCATAGTCATGTCAATCCCAACAATCTCCATGTGTGTGTACATAGTCGTAGGTTCCCGTCACCCCTTTGAGTTGTTGACTTTCGCCTTTGACTTGAGTTTTGTTTGGATTTTATCCACGTTTGACTATCCCTTTTCTTTTGGTTGGTTCTTTGGCATTCCACAATTCTAACCTACCACCAACAAGCTTTTGAGAGTTAGTTCTTTATTTAGTGTGAGTTTTCTTTGCATTTCCACTTTGCACGCTTATAGCTCTCACTTGTGGTTTCTAGTTTGGTGCAATCCCCAAGATGAGGTACAAGGCGAACACCACCATATTCTACTTCCATATACAATACTTGTGTGTTTTGCATGATGGATAGGCACGGTGAGGCGAGCCAACCACCTCCCCAACAAGAACATCAAGGACCGTACATGACCCGCGCAAGTCACTTCATCGTTCGACAAGAATTCCGTGATCGTTGCCAAGCCCTTGAGACGCGACAAGATGAACAATTTGGCGAGATGCAAGCCGAGTTCAAGAACATCGACAACCGCTTCGATGGCCTCGAAAGGCAAATGCAAGCAATGCATCACAACTTCGGCAACCAAAATGAGTCGCTTCAACGCTCCATCGCCGAAACAAATGACAATCTTCGACGCCTCATCGACAGAATGGCAAGACCGCATTCACGTGCTTCAAGCTCTTCAAGTTCTTCACGTCGTCATGCACCTCCGCAACAAGATCTACCTCCAAGTGCTCCAAGACGCAATGATGCCCCCGTGGTTGAAGATGGAACCTCTTCGAACTATGTACCTTCCCCACGGCACGCCGCAACGTCAAGCTATGATGGTGACCTCTCTTCAAGGCCACGAGCAAGGCAAGAAGCACACCGTCATCATGCAAGGGCACTAGTGATCCAACAAGAGCAACCACAAGAAGAACCGCAAGTGCAAGCGCAAGTCTACCACCATCGACCGCGACACATACTTGACACAACAAGTGATGACTCCAATTTGGAGAATCAAGCTCGTCATCGACGTGAGGCTCTCCAAGATCCTCCTCATCATCATCACCGTCATGAACGTCAACACCGACACAATGGTCATCACGAGGCGCCTCCCCCACCACGCCAAAACTTGGAGCATCAAGTGGTACAAGTTGAGCGACGCCCACCACGTCAAGAGGCTCACAACCATGATCTTCGCCGTGAGGCCCATGTGCCTAATCTACATCACCAATAGAGGAACGAGCCTCCTCTTTGTCATCAACCACGTCATGAGGGAGAATATCATTTTGCGGCCCGAAAGTTGGGGTGTACAGGCAACGCGGTACCCAAATTCCCTGAAATCAGCTGGGATGACTACAGTTGGTGTGCCAAATACTCAGAGGGTCTTTTTCGGCACGAATTCAAATTTACGTTTCAATACAAAAAATCAGGCTAACGGGCGTCAAGTTGGGCCCCCCTGTCAGTTCTCGCCGTTATGTCGCTCCCGTCGCTTAGGCGGGGTGGCTATCACGTAGGCTTGCAGCGTTGACACAGTGGATAGGACAACACCCCCTACCCAGTGTATTGACGTGACAAAACAGGGCCCATGTATCGACGTTATAATTATTTTTTGTTTACTCAGAAGCTGGAACGGCCACCGCCACATGTCTCTCCTTGGACTTCCGTCCCAATCGTTAACCCCTACCATAAAAGCGCATTGACTATTCCACCATTCCCTTGCCTCGTAGAAACCACTCTTCTTCTTCATGTCATCTACTATCTTCTTCACATCTTCTCCTTGCCGCCATGGAAGGTCTACGCACTCTATAAATATGAGGCCACAGTGCTCGCTTTCGCCATCGCCTCGGCCTCTCTGCAGTCCATCTCCACCCCACCCCTTTAGCCATCGCCTCTCCACCGCGCCGTCGTCTCGCCTCCCCTCCCTCTCCAATCTCCACCGCGCCGCCATGGAGGTGCCCACGCTCAACCACTTTGAGGCGGCGATGTTTGCGTACTACGGCATCCTCACGCCGCCGCGTGCGACCGTGCACACTAGATTTCACATCAGCGACGCGGGTGTGCCGGTGGCTCCGCTCCTCAACCCCCGTGGATACGAGATGGACTGTGTCATCGCGGAGTGTCTCGCCAGCTGCCCACGTGCATGAGGGCGTTGCCCCGGTACGCGGCGGCCAGCGAGTACTGGCTCCGGTTGTTTAAGAAGGAGCGGAAGGCCAAGCTTGGCAACCGTATCGTGGACGGGCGCCTGGTGCACCCGGCTCGCCGCAACCAAGAAGGGCGGGAGATGTTGTGGTCCATCCCTGGACGGACCATCTACACCGCCATCAACGCCGCTAGCCGCGTAGAGGAGCTCCGTCTCCCGAACAATGCCGAAATCGTGGAGATTTCGTCCGACGATGACGAGGAAGCCGGCGGCTTGGAGGACAGCGGCAGCGGAAGTGTTGTCGACTAGGAAAATTTCTAAAGCCGCATCTTTGTATTGAAAAATTTGTGGTCGAATAATAAAATGTCTCAATTTAGATCTTTGTCTCGATTAATTTGTGAAAGATTTTTTCCAAAATACTGATCAATTCAATTTGTACCTCGAATTAATTTCTGCCTCGAATTAATTTCTGCCCCGAATTAATTTACATTAATTGTCCTAGAGAGCTGACCGTCGTGGGGTTTTTGGTCCCGGTTCGTGCCATGGTCCCGATTATGGAAACGAACCGGGACCGATGGAATTTGGGCACTGGACCAAAGACCCTCTTTCTACCAAGTGCTAGAGACAAGCTTCACTAACCATGACAACAAGAAGATAGCCGTTGTCTACACCAACGAGGAGGATAAAGTGGTGCGTGTCCTAAGGATGTACGAGGGTTGGCTTGGGATAGGCGAGGACAAGTTTGTGGGATTGGACCTCGAGTACACCCCGGAGCACCTATATGAAGGGAGTGAAGTCGCCGTCGTTCAACTAGCTATGCGGAAACACCTACTCGTCTACCACCTCTCCCGGTTTGTAGATCTGCTCTTTGTAGCTAACCGCTTTTAGGGTTTTCTCCTCTTGTTCTTTATCCACTTGCTCATCTTGCAACTACTGGATTTTATTTAGGACCAAATAAATTAGGGTTTGCCTATGTCTCAATTGACTAAGATTTTATTTAGTCTCAATCACCTAAGAAAAGTGCAACCGTAGTTAAAAGAAATGTGCAACTCGTTCAGTCGACTGAGAAATAGCAAAATCGAATAAATTATGACAATACAATGTTGAGAGTCTTGATCTTGCATTTACTAAACTTTTCAAAATTATATTGAGATGATGATCTTCCATTGACAAAATATTTGTAGTTACAAATTTTGGTGATGACAAACTACATACCTTCAGGACTGACAGGAAATGTCCGGCACTGCGCCAGTTCCTTGAAAAAAGGGAATTGTTTTCTGCACTGTCGACACAGCAACTGATTTTTTGAAATTGTATCAAGACGAAATTATAATTCCTGCGCACAACTGGATCGATATTCAGCATCTTGTCAAGATCCTAGGGGGCAGGAAGAAGGATGGAATGGCATCACTCGCAACTAGAATCCTCGATGAGTCGTACGTCACAATGAAGGAAGATTTCTCTACGGATAGGCACGATTTCTGGAACGAGTGGCTGTTGTCTGATATAAACCTGAAGTATGCAGCCATAGATGCTTACGTGACCTACCAGCTGTATAAGAAGATCCATTTTTTTCAACGTTACCTCGTGTTTTGCCCTATTTGCAAGAGGGGAGACGAGCTTAGGGGAGCCCTTTGTAGAAAATGCCGAATAGCTAAGTTCGAAGTTGAATATGCAAAGAAATTGGCTGCATCTGAAGCAGCTGACAGAGAGGCTACAGAAGCAGCTGAAAGAGAGCTTGCACCTGAAGAAGGAGCTGACAGAGAGGCTGCGGCTGAAGCGGCAAACAGAGAGGCGGCATCTTCTAGCGGCAACAATCAAGCCTGTGATGCACCGCTAATTGTTCCGCAGGACGCTGAAGATAGGAAAGCCAAGTCAGATGCCATTTGGGACAAAGTAGTTCGTCGGATGTGGAGTACCTGTAATGATGGCAAGCGCGTCAAGTGGTCTGATGAGGAGTGAATTAAATTTTACTTCTCAGTGTTATGTTTCTGTTTTGTGGAACTCAGTTAGCTTGCCAAGATGCCTAGCGCATCAAGTGATACTAGTAAAATAAATTTAACCCTTGTTGTGTTATGTTTATGTATGTGTCTTGTAGCTTGTCAAGATGGTAGCTTCTTAACTGGCAGTTTGAAACAGTGCCCTTTTCCTCTCTCGCTAAACATATATGTTTCATTTTGCCCAAATTGGTAGCAAATCTAGAGAAGATTCTCACTTCGATATTTCGTTCCCTTTTGGACCTCTTTTTGCCTCCGAACAGGTAGCAAATCTAGAGCAGCAAATCACACCAGGCATAATACATTCATTCAGAAAACAAAACAAATGTAGATATAGCTGTGCGCAGCTAAATAGGATATAGCGATAGAAAGTAGGTTGCTTAACGAGGTTCGATGCATTCAGCCAGAAATAGGATATAGCTTGAAAGGAGCTGCTGGGAAGCAGGGGCAGCCGTCGCAGCTGCAGGCACATCCTGCAAGCGCCCACGCCTCCGCCATCTCCCTCTGGTGCTTGCGCCACTTCTTGCTGCCCAGTTTCTTGGACTTGGGGGCCTTGGGCCTGATTGGAGGCATGCGACCCTCTTTGATGGCTACCCGCTGGAGGTTTCGGAGGTGAATGCAGAGAGCACGGTGTTCAGCGATGTAGGCGTTGATGTTCGCGGGCTCGGGCTTGCCGCTTTTGTGGATGCAGGAGCCCACCGCCTCTTCATGCTTCAGTAAGGTGTTCAAGACGGTGCCGCCAGCAGCGCGACTCGTCAAGCAGTAGATGCCACCCTTGCGGAAGGGGTAGCTGTAGGGGTCCCTGAGGAAGCCGTCATACTTGCCAGCCCGTAGTCTCCTCAGCACCTGACGTTCCTTGGTGTGCATGGACTCGTCATCGCTGCAGACGTCGCTGCCGGAAACCTATTGGAAGAAAGGGAAAATGGGGGAGTAGATGGTGTAAGAAGATCGAGCAATCGAAATGCGAACAAGCGAATCCTAATAAACCAAGATCTAGCATCCAACGATGGGAACGGTGTTGGATAATTAGGCACAATTTCCATGATTAATTCCAGAATATTAAATATGACAATACCAGCTAAATTTTAAACAGATTAGCCCATTATTTCGAACAAATGGTAGAAGAACTAGGGGAGGGGAGCAAACCCAAGTTACCTCCGACCATAGGTCGTCGATGCCGGTGTCGTAGGGGTTCAGCGGAGCGATGTACTTATCTGGATCGTAGGTGCCCAAGAAGTGCGTGATCTGCTTGTGACCGGCGGGGGCCTCCTCACTGGTGGGGGGCTCCTCTTCGGCGTCTCCGTCGGTAGCTGGGACGGGGGCCTGGACGGGAACGGCGGCTGCCATCGGCGCCTCCACTGGGGCCTGGACAGGGACAACAGCTGCTTTCAACGCATCGAGGGGGACCGGCGAGGAGATGGGGGCATCCTCGCCGGCGGCCACGGAGGCCACGATGGCCACCTTATCCTCCTCGGCCATTGCCGGCGTGGACGGGGTATTCTCGGGAGTTTGCGGATGCTGGTGGGACAGTGGAGAGGGTTGCATGGGGACAGTGAGCGAGAGTGGGAGTGGGTGTGTGGAGAGGGGCTCTATAGCTAAGGTGGATAGAAGCAAGGCACATTTCGTTGCACCACCGTGCAATGCGCCACGCAGTCGACTGCACCGTGCACCGCGACACGCGCACGGTACGTCACGTTTTTTCCTGGGCCATGCATGGCAGTTCTGTATTGAGCCGCATGCAAAGGTCACACACACAATTTATATGTACGAAGTTTGACACGGCCCTAAAATTGGCGATTGATAGCCGCTGCGTAAAAAATGGGATATGTCTTATTAAAATCAAGTGGCAATAAATTGCAGTTGTCCATCGACGATAGTGCACTCGATGACGCATGTGTTGTGGTGTAGTAGTAGCAGTAGTAGGCTTTTTAGACTTAATTAAACATGACATGACCGCTCGACGACTTTTTCCATGGACGACATCGTGTTCCTTCATGTAGAAGTCTCGCTGAGGGAGACGTCCGTGCTGTCTCGCGCTGTACTGTGAAGGGCACGACGTGTGCAATGATCATTGTTGGATCGCACAGAATCAACGGCTGGTGCGCACGATCCGCGTGACAACTGTGATAACCAATCAGGGAGTAGCAGACAGGGTTAGCACAGATTTGTGCTTCTACGAAAGATAGAGGGGGGGGGGGGCAAAACTGAGTAGTACCACATAAAACCAAGGGCGATACTAAGTAGTATATAAAAATGGAAATGGGTGTCTTGCATAATGAAATACATCGTGGCATACATCAAATTATGCCAAGATAGATCCACAAGAGTTCATTGGATGTGTGTTCTTCTCATAAACCACTCATAAACCACGTAAGGATCCACTAGAGTCATTGGATGTGTGTTCTTCTCACAAACCACCTATCACTAGTTTCATTGCACGTGTGTTCTTCCCACAGACCACACATGGATCCACCGGTGTCATTGCATGTGTGTTCTTCTCACAAACCACACATGGATCCACCAGTGTCATCGCATGTCTGCTCTTTTCTAGAACCACACCTAGTGTCATTGCATGTGTGTTCTTCCCATGGACCACACATGGATCCACCGGTGTCATTGTATGCCTGCACTTCTCATGAACCACAGCTAGACTCATCGCATGCGTGCTCTTTTCATGAAACACAGCTAGAGTCATTGCATGTGTGTTCTTCTTACAAACCATATCATGAACCACACTCAGTGTCATTGCATATGTGTTCTTCTCACAAACCACACATGGATCCACCGGTGTCATTGCATGTCTTCTCTTCTCATTAACCACAGCTAGAGTCATTGCATGTGTGCTCTTCTCACAAACCACATATCACTAGAGTCATTGCATGTGTGTTCTTCCCATGAACCACACATGGATCCACTAGTGTCATTGCATGTCTGCTCTTTTCATGAACAACAGCTAGAGTCATTGGATGTGTGTTCTTCTCACAGACCACATATCACCAGAGTCATTGCATGTGTGTTCTTCCCATGAACCACAGATGGATCCACCGGAGTCATTGCATGTGTGTTCTTCTCACAAACCACACATGGATCCACTGGTGTCGTTGCATGTCTGCTCTTCTCACAGACCACACATGGATCCACCAGTGTCATTGCATGTGTGGTCTTCTCATAGACCATATCACGAACCACACCCATTGTCGTTGCATGTGTGTTCTTCTCACATACCATATCATGAACCACACCCAGTGTCGTTGCATGTGTGTTCTTCCCATGAACCACACATGGGTCCAGCGGTGTCATTGCATGTCAGCTCTTTTCATTAACCACAGCTAGAGTCATCGCATGTGTGTTCTTCTCACAGACCACATATCACCTGTGTCATTGCATGTGTGTTCTTTCCATGAACCACACATGGATCCACCAGTGTCATTGCATGTGTGTTCTTCCCACAGACCACACATGTATCCACCGGTGTCGTTGCATGTATGTTCTTCCCATGAACCACACATGGATCCACCAGTGTCATTGTATGTCTGCTCTTCCCATGAACCACAGCTAGAGTCATCGCATGCGTGCTCTTTTCACAAACCACAGCTAGAGTCATTGCATGTGTGTTCTTCTTACAAACCATATCATGAACCACACCTAGTGTCATTGGATGTGTGTTCTTCTCACAAACCACACATGGATCCACCGGTGTCATTGCGTGTCTGCTCTTCTCATTAACCACAGCTAGAGTCATTGCATGTGTGTTCTTCTCACAAACCACATATCACTAGAGTCATTGCATGTGTGTTCTTCCCATGAACCACACCTAGATCCACCGGAGTCATTGCATGTGTGTTCTTCTCACAAACAACACATGGATCCACCCAGTGTCATCGCATGTGTGTTCTTCCCATGAACCACACATGGATCCACCAGTGTCATTGCATGTCTGCTCTTTTCATGAACCACAACTAGAGTCATTGGATGTGCGTTCTTCTCACAAACCACACATGGATCCACCAGTGTCATTGCATGTGTGTTCTTCTCACAAACCATATCATGAACCACGCCCAGTGTCATTGCATGTGTGTTCTTCTCACAGACCACACATGGATCCACCAGTGTCATTGCATGTGTGTTTTTCTCATAGACCATATCATGAACCACACCCAATGTCATTGCATGTGTGTTCTTCCCATGAACCACACATGGATCCACCGGAGTCATTGCATGTGTGTTCTTTCGACAGACCACACATGGATCCACCAGTGTCATTGCATGTGTGTTCTTCCCATGAACCACTGGGGCCTGGACAGGGACAACAGCTGCTTTCAAAGCGTCGAGGGGGACCGGCGAGGAGACGGGGGCCTCCTCGCCGGTGGCCACGGAGGCCACGATGGCTACCTTATCCTTCTCGGCCATCACCGGCATGGACGGGGTATTCTCGGGAGTTTGCGGATGCTGGTGGGACAGTGGAGAGGGTTGCATGGGGACAGTGAGCGAGAGTGGGAGTGGGTGTGTGGAGAGGGGCTCTATAGCTAAGGTGGATAGAAGCAAGGCACGTTTCATTGCACCACCGTGCAACGCGCCGCGTAGTCGACTGCACCGTGCACCACGACACGCACACGGTACGTCACGTTTTTTCCTGGGCCATGCATGGCAGTTCTATATTGAGCCGCATGCAAAGGGCGCACACACAATTTATATGTACGAAGTTTGACTCGGCCCTAAAATTGGCGATTGATAGCCGCTGCGTAAAAAATGGGATATGTATTATTAATATCAAGTGGCAATAAATTGCAGCTGTCCATCGACGACCGTGCAC